>CAWUFW010007374.1:0-600000 GCA_963921515.1 Calotriton arnoldi | reverse complement strand
ATGATGACCCACAACTGGTACGCATAGCTGATGCGTACCAGTCCAGCACCGGAGAGCTCAGCCAGGTAGTGGGGCTCCTCAGAGACATTAAACAGCAGCAGGCTGCCCATCATGCCCGCTTGGACTCCCACATGTCCCACGTGGAGTCACACATGTCCCGTGTGGACTCACACATGTCCCGCGTGGAGTCCAAGTGGGATGCACTGCATGAGATGACGGCGGTGCACAGGGACATTTTACAATGCCTCCGCCAGATGAACAGCAACCAGTCTACACCTCCCTGTGTGCCAACAACATCTGGTGCCGAACAAACTGCAACTGCCACAGGGAGGGAGGAGGACTCTGGCGGAGAGTCCCCTGCACCGCAGCAGCCTGCACTTGAGGGCCCCCCCCAAGAAGAGGGGTCGTCCGAGGAGGGAAAAGTGAGAGGCCGATGACCAAGCGCAACTCCCAGGAAGCCTGAACCTGTTCTGGATGTTCGCCTTTGTGCACAGACTGTTCACCCTGTTGACGGCAACACTACTCCCACACATTGCATGGGGAGTACAAGTTGGACCAATGTGTCAGACAACTGTGGCCCCGATACTGGGGATCCTGTCTACCCGGACTTTCAATTCACCTAGGAACTTGGGATTGCAAGATTCATGTACAGCACAACCCATCCTATGCACTATTAACACAAATGTATCACAATAAACACACTAATACACCATACTTGCCTCTGTCGTGATTCCAACGTGGGTGCTGTTATGGGGATGATGAACTGCAAAATTACACTGTGTATGCGAACTGCAACAGCAAGGACAACACAGGCATGTGAGTACAGGAAACGTGACACACATGAGGGAGACACACCACCAGGGCTACACGACACATACACACCTAGGCCATCTGACTCATTGCCTACACTGATGTTGCCAGGGAAGACGGTGCAATGCACAGACACCACACCCATTCCCAGTTGTAGTCAAGTAGCCCACAGGTGCAGTAAGCAAATGGCAGTCAAATATGTGACCACAGACAACGCACATCACAAAGTGAAGCACAGGTTTATTACACAGTTGCAACATGCCGTAACCACTACAGATGCAAGGTAACCCCACCTGGCAGCGGGCACACAGTCAACAACTGTAGACGGAAGGAAGTCCATGGGTGTGGCGCACATCACCTGTAGGGACACAACAGCTACCAGCCTGGATGTGCAATCACGTCGTCGGTGGACACAGTTGACCAAACGAATCTGAAAGTACCCTGTGAAGGACAGAAATGACACACAGTCAAAAGCAATGGAGTACAGGACAGAACAGCAAAACACATGCACAATACATGTTACAAGATACCCACCCAGAACCAAGTTAGCATGTCAACACTGTTGGGGAGTACAGCCCACCTGTTAGCACACATCGCAACACACATCCAGTCAAGTGGCCCATGGACACACTCCCACAGCACCAGAGCACCACCCACACATCATGCCAACTCACATCATTGACATGACACCTCAGGATACTCACATTCAGCTAAAGAAGTTGGTGATGAGCTGTGTGCGGACATCACCATCACCATCATCATCATCATCATCATCGTCACTGGCATCGTGGTCCAGGCCAGGATCCTCCACAGGTGGCGGATGTTGGTCATTGTCATCCTGGATGAGAGGCAACTCCTTCCGCACTGCCAGGTTGTGGAGCATGCAGCAGACGATGATAATCTTGCACACTTTCGCAGGGGCATATGGGAGGGACCCTCCGGTCTTGTCCAGGCAGCGGAAGCGGCTCTTCAGGAGACCAAAGGTCCGCTCAATCACTCTCCTGGTCCGACCATGTGCCTCATTGTAGCGCATCTGGGCAGGTGTCACAGGGTTCCTGAGGGTTGTCAGCAACCACGGCATGTTGGGGTATCCCGAGTCACCTACGGACAGACAAGTGCACATTAGCTGACTTGGAACAGTGGGCGGAATACTACAGATCAGATCACCCACAATGGCACAAAGTCAGTACACACCGACAAGCCAGGCACGCTGGTTCTGCATCTGTGCCATCATCCTGGGGATGCGACTACTCCTCATCACAAAGGCATCGTGTGCTGAACCAGGGAAACGGGCACACACGTGTGTGATGGTCATGTCTGCAAGACACACCACCAGTGCATTGACCGAGTGGTAGTGCTTGCGGTTCCTGTAGGCCTGCTCCTGGGCCTGTGGTGGTACCAAAGCCACATGTGTCCCATCAATGGAGCCAATGACATGCGGCATCCTCCCCAGGGCATAAAAGTCACTCTTCACGTCAGTGAGTCGTCGCAGTCTAGGGAAATAGATGTACCGGTTCAGGAAGAGCAACATTGCCGCCAAAACATCGCGGAGCACACGGCTGAACATGGTCTGTGACATCCCACCAGCAGTCGCCACAGTATGTTGGAAGGTACCAGTGGCAAAGAAGTGTAGGGCTGCCATCACCTTCACCTTGGGGGTCAGCGCTGTAGGATACGGCCGGCCAGGCTGCAAATGTGGGGACAACTGCACTGCCAAATCCTCAATCAGCTGCCTGGTGAAGCGGTACTGTCGGATGCTGTCCCGTTCCACCATCGTTGCCAGGTCTGGGAATGGCCGATGGACAGCAGGAGCCCTGCAGTGCAGAGGAGAAGTAAGCAAGATTGTCAGTCAGCCCCCATATGCGGCATTGAACACACTCAAGATCCCAACATACATCATTATGAGGCACAACTACATGAAGTGTGCAGTACCGGAAGGACATGTATGGTACATACATGGCCAACATCTGTCAACACGGTCCAACAGGTGGCATCAATTAGTCCCAGGTTGGCCCATTGGATATCATGGGCCGTGTCACAGTTCCCATCTCCTGCTGCCGTGTCACAATAACCCCCCACAGGGACATGTGAGGACAGATGTGCCCCAGGCACCACAGCTCAACGACAGGTACATTCCCAGGGACCCTGTAATGCCACATGGACACTGGCATTACATGGAGTATCATGTATACACCACAGCAAAACAACCATGACCCCCACAGGTAGTGGCCCCACTTGCCACGGCAGGACAGACATGGACGTCTGTGACACACACGCACAACATCAGAGTCCATGCACACACAACGTGGATGTGGGGACTGTCTCCCATTGTGCACATGAAATCAGAGACATTGTAAACACCACATGCACAAAGACTGTGGAGGACCATCACTATTGTGCCACTGGGACACCCTGGCTCAAACATACCGTCCCACATGGGACTCACGGGGTATGTGACATGACATACACATACACCACGGTGAAATGTGACCATGGCACATGCACAGATATGAACAGTTGCACATCACAGTGGTCACGTACACGTAACACCCAGGATCCTGTCCCCATGAACACGTGCACAGCCTGGGGGTGGCTGCCCACATGTGACACCCACAGGACAACATGTACACCAACATACACACAATAGGAAATGCAGCCTTACATGCCTTATGATAAAGTTTGGACAGGCTGTCGTGTGGTAGGTGTGCCCCTCACTCCCTGGGAGCTATATGTGGCTGGCATATGTCCATCTGAGACAGGCCTGCTGACATATGCCAGTCACATGTACAGTGATGCGTTGAACTGCAATGGACCGATCGGTGCCTCCGGCCGGCACATTGCTTTCAATGTGTGCGGGTACGCGTTGTACCCCTGTGCGCGTTGAACAGCAATGGACCGATCGGTGCCTCCGGCCGGCCCATTGCTTTCAATGTGTGCGGGTACGCGTTGTACCCCTGTGCGCGTTGAACTGCAATGGACCGATCGGTGCCTCCGGCCGGCCCATTGCTTTCAATGTGTGCGGGTACGCGTTGTACCCCTGTGCGCGTTGAACAGCAATGGACCGATCGGTGCCTCCGGCCGGCCCATTGCTTTCAATGTGTGCGGGTACGCATTGTACCCCTGTGCACGTTGAACTGGAATGGACCAATCGGTGCCTCCGGCCGGCCCATTGCTTTCAATGTGTGCAGGTACGCGTTGTACCCCTGTGCGCGTTGAACAGCAATGGACCGATCGGTGCCTCCGGCCGGCCCATTGCTTTCAATGTGTGCGGGTACGTGTTGTACCCCTGTGCACGTTGAACAGCAATGGACCGATCGGTGCCTCCGGCCGGCCCATTGCTTTCAATGTGTGCGGTTACGCGTTGTACCCCTGTGCGCGTTGAACTGCAATGGACCGATCGGTGCCTCCGGCCGGCCCATTGCTTTCAATGTGTGCGGGTACGCGTTGTACCCCTGTGCGCGTTGTACCGCAATGGACCGATCGGTGCGCACCCATTGACAATGGGCTTGCCTGGCAACGGACGCGTTTTCGAATTTCGAACAAGTCGGTTGCTGGAAAATCAGTTGGTCACCCACAACAATGTTGCAAAATCATGTATGTCATGAAGTTGAAGATTTGAAGGATGCTGTGGGCGTGTTTTGGTGGTGCTATTCCATGGATTGGCCAGATTCAGAAGATGCAAACGACTTGGACCTATCACTTTGGACACAAGGGACAGTATCTGCCTCTCCAGCACATATATATTGCTGGCTGTTACCCTGAGAGCCCACTTGCCTGCACTACATGCTCCAAGACGACATCTGCCACTGCACTGCTGCTGTCTCTGCCCCTCTGGACCCTGCAATGGCACGTACTGTGGAGAGAGCCCCAGCCTTCAGCCTTGAAGAGAACCAGGCCCTGCTGGACAGCCTACTTCCACAGTACAGCAAGCTGTATGGGACACCAGGGGAGCAGGTGAGTGTTCTGTGCACTGCCTTTCTGAATGTGCATTTTGTCTGACTAGCAAGGCTGAGAGTCTGCACGCCACTGGCTAGCAGGCTCACTGAGTAGTTGTCACCCCCCATAGTGTGTAGTGACTTGCACTGGACAGGTATGGTGCAGTGACAGTGCATTTGAACATGGTTTTACTTCCCATGCAATGATACCATGTAGTGACGTCTGGCAAACTGTCCATGGTCAGCTTTGCACTGCCTGTGTACATCATGTGCCCCTGTGATTGAGACATGTATATACGACTGTGTCATGCACGGATATGTTGCATGTGTGGTAATGGCCTTTTCACTTTGTCATCCTCACAGGTTAATGCCCATCGGAAGCAGGAAATCTGGAAGGACATCGTCCGGGCTGTCCGGTCCGTGGGGGTCTACAAGCGCCGGATCCGCAACTGCCAGAAGAGGTGGCAGGACCTTCGGGGCTGGACCCGGAGGATTGCACGGGTCCAGCTGAAGCTGTCGCCTCCTCGCAGGAGGGGCGGAACACGGACCCTGACCCCCCACATGCTCCAGATCCTGGCGGTGGTCTTTCCAGACCTGGATGGGCAGCTGAAGGCCAGACAGCAGCAAGGAGGGGGTGAGTCAAAGACTGCACTGTGAACTCTGTATTACATGCTTTGTGCCCTCCTCTGGCCTGGTTCAACTGCCACAGTGCAGCAGTCATGTTGTCCAGGAGCCATGTCCCTCTATTGTGCACTGCCCACTGCTCATCTGATACCCAGGTGTGGCCCTTACAGTCAGGGAATTGTGTCACTTGGGACTGTGTCCTTGCAGTTTGCTTCACTAAAGGTGGGGGACAGCATCTGTTTCCCTGACTCTGTTGTGGGCATCATGGGTGGGTCCATTGTTCACACAACGCCTGGGTTTGGACATGTGATCTGCGTGTTGCTTTGATATGCGGTCCACTTGCTGAGCTGAGCCACCACATGTGCCTGGGGTATGTGGCACACGCCCATGCAGCAGGTGGGAACAATGTTTGTGCCCCAGGAGTGTGCAGATTACGTGTGTCACACATACATAGCCAGCTATCCACTGTCCAGGGCACATCCCTCATTCATGTGGAGCAGGACAGTCATGCCTACTCCAGGCCATGCAATGCACTCTGTACTCCCACTCCCGTGTATCAGCTGACACATTGTGCACAGTGATTTGACCCCTCCGGTGTCTGCCTCTGTGTCAGTGTGCTGTGGATTAGTTGCCAGGACTGCTGTGGTGTTTCTTGGTAGGGGCTCAGCATGCCCCTGGAGATGTGACCATAGGAGACGATACTTGTGTGTCACATAGGTGTTTGATCAGCTGCCCGTGCAGACTGGGGTATGCGAATGTGATGTTCAGGCAGCTGTTCCCCATTCACAGCAAATTGTGAGGGGCTCAGGTTCAGAGGGTAGTGTCACAGGTCTCCCATATGTCCAATAGGTGTGACCTGGACAGATGAGGGTTGAGATGATGTGTTGTGTGGGGGATGTACATGTGCACTTGTGCAGCTCCAGGACTTGCATTCCCCATGACCTACTATTGTGACACAGTGCATAGTGTTGTTGTCTGGCTGCCAAGTCATACATCACTGAGACAGTGATGTATGACTTAACAGTCATGCCTCTGCCATGGCATGTGTCAACTTATTTGTGGTCCTGCAGGGGAGTGACATGTGCTACATGCACACCATAGTGGCGCTGGCTATCAGGACATGGGTGCATCATGGTGTCTGTCGCTGGTATGCATCACATGCATTTCCTATTTGACTCTGGGCATCCCTTTCATCCGGAAACCTGTACTGACTCAGTGGCAAGAGCTGTGATGTGTCCACACCGTGTCCTATGCACTGTCCAACTACTGTGTACTTGGTGCATGTGTCCACACTGGGGTGTTGCAATCCAACAGACACCAGACAGATGGGTGCAAGGCCATGTGGGATGTGAGTGCCATGCTTGGCATCAGACTGACAATTGGCTTCTCCTGTTCAGTTAGGGCACTTTTAGCAATGTACAACTAATGATGCCAGGGCTTGCTCTGTGATGTGCTGTGCTCACAGTGGTGTGTGCGTTTGGTGCAGGTGACTGATGTCTGTCTGTTTCCCCATTGTTTGCAGATACATCCACGGCCACGGAAGGGGACAGCTCCACGGACCAGGAGGAGCCAGAGAGCCAGACTGGGTCAGCAGCCGAGGAGTGGTCGGAGGGACCCAGTGGCACGGAGGGCGAGGGGAGCCACACCGAGGAATCCTCAGCACCATCCACCTCAGCTGAGGACCAGAGCAACTCGGAGGATGACTCCCTTGTGGAGGCGGGTGTCAGCAGCCACCACACCCCAGCTAGTGTTGCTGTCCCCGCCACCACCAGCACCACCACCGCCCTCCCATCGGCTCCCATTCCCCAGGTCCGTGGAGGCTCCCATGTTCGGGAGCGTGTCTCCTTTGGCCCAGGCACCGCACCCCCTGCCCCTGTGTCCCCTGCTGCCCTGAGTGAGGAGTCTGTGTACCTCCTTCGCCAGCTCCATGTAGGGCAGACAGCCATGCTGAGTGTCCTCCATGCGCACACCGCACTGTTGACTCAGCTGGTGTCGTTCATGGAGGGCATCTCATCGGGCATGTCTGACCTACAGAGGGGCAACAGGTCCATGGACTCCTCCCTGACGGCAGCAGTGTCCCTCCTCAGACAGTCCCTCACCCCTCCTGCCTCTGCTCCATCCACACTCCCCAGCACCTTGCCCGTCCCAAGCACACACACACCGGCACAGGCACACACCAGCACACACAAATCCAGCACACAGACACACACGCCACAAACTAAACGCACACGCACGCACAGTCAGGGGACTGAAACCAGACTCACAGGGGATGGGGCCCTGGTACACACACACGCATCCACGGGCACTGCGCAGTTCTCAGTTGCCTCTCCCTCCAAAGCACCCTCTCTTGCCTCACCTGCAACCCCAAAGACCCAGCGCCTCTTCCTCAGTGACCTCGGCCTCTTCCCCTCCGATCCAGCTGCCCCAGCATCCAGGGGGAAGAGGAAGCCCCCCACACGGAGCAGAGTGCCCCTCGCCCCCGGACACCCCCCAGGCGCAGACAGACTGAGGCCCCACCCGCAAGTCCCCCCGGAGTGGTAAGAGCAAGACCCCGCCGCCGCCCTGCAGCTCAAGCACCAGGTCACCTTCTCCATCCCTCAGGCCCCCACTCCACAGGTGCCCCCGTCACACCCTGCCCCAGGTTCCCCCACCCACAGATATACCATCCCAAAGAGGCTCCGGCCTTCTCCCCCTGCCACTTGCTCTCCTGGCACCACACCCCCTGCTGCGCTTGTCTGTGCCACTGATGTGGTGAGGGTGTCCTCCCCCTCTGTCCAGCCCACCTTGCCTGTTCCCCATTCTCCTCCCCTGGTGGTAGGCACTGCAGTGGAGTCCACTACCACCCTGTCTGACTTGGGCACTGCAGTAGCGGACCTGTCCACTCCATCTGCAGGGTCCACTGCAGTTGTGCCGGCACCCACAACATCTGAGCCATGCCCCCCAGTTGTGCCGGCACACACCATGTCAGACACCTCCACTGCAGTTGTCAGTGGCTCTCCAGCACCCACCACCCCTTCCCTGCTTCCTCCTGGTGAGCCCTGATCCTGTCCCTGCGGTGCCTGGCCTACCCCCCGGTTGCCCCTCCTAGTGGATTGTCCCTGGTTTTGTGCAGGCATGTGTAGGGTGGCATCTGCCACTGTCACCCACTTGTGACTTTGTTGATGGACTGGCCATTGGCCTTTGTTTATGTTCTACCGGACTTCTACTTTTAATGCCACATATGCTGAATAAAGCAACTTTCTGTTCTCTAGTGCTTTTGCTTCTGATGTACATGATGTTGATGATGCTAACAATGCCCTTGCTGCAGTGATGGTGATATTTGGTCTCATGATAATGAAGTGTTACTGTGCAGGAACCCATGTGGTCCAGGGGTTATGTGTCCTATCCTGTGGTGTATCCATGTCATCCATAGCAGCATCTGAGGGTGTCATGTGTTCAGTATTTGGCAATGAGATTTCCTACTTAGATTGGCAACTTCACATCTGTGGCTTCCACCCCTGCACATCTGTTGTGCCTGCCATTGTTCTATTCGTCTACTTCCCTGACCGTGTGGCCATCTCCAGTGAACATGCAGGTTTGGGCATCAATGGGGAAGGACTCGTCTGTGTTGTCAGTGCAACATTGCTATACAAGTGTGTTGGATCTGTGCTGATGATTCCGTTGGCACTTCCATGACCAGGCTGATGGGACGGGAGCCCTCATTTGTTGCTAATTGTTGATTGTGTGTCCCATTGCTGCCATGGTATGGTATCTGTTCGCCTCACATCTGCAGTCTCCACAGGGTATCTGCATGTGTGTGCCCATTGGTGCAAATATGTGGGTCTGCATTCGGATGGTCACTTCTGTCATTGTGTCATTGATGATTGTTGACGGTGTCAGCCCCCATGGGTGTTGTTTGTCTGCACATGGCCAAAGTTATGTCTTATTTGCACTGTAGGATTTGGCTCCCCCAATTTATGTTGCAATGGGACACATACACTACTTTGCCACTGATGTGTTTGTTGTTCTGTGACCAGGAATCATCCATGCAGTTTGGCAGTTGCACCTCTTACTTTGTCAACACTTGCCTTTTGGTCACTGTGATGATGGGGGTTTGGACCCCATTGCCACAATGTTCAAAATGTGCTTCAGCTATGGACCCCACACTTACATTTTGGTCACTGTGATGATGGGGGTTTGGACCCCATTGCCACAATGTTCAAAATGTGCTTCAGCTATGGACCCCACACTTACATTTTGGTCACTGTGATGATGGGGGTTTGGACCCCATTGCCACAATGGTCATGGCCTGCTTGCATTGTGGGTGCCACACACATATATGTGTGGCACATGTGCTAGGGGGTCACATTGTATGTTCAAAGTCATGTTCGGTGTTGTAGGCATTTGACACAGTCTACACACGCTTGTCATGGTGTTGGGGGGATGTCTTCTTCTTGCATTCCCTAGGTTGTGGTGTGCTGGTTGTGTCATGCATTGTCCATCCTATGAGTGGGGGTGGTAGTAGTGGTAGGCATCCTGCCCCCCTGGCTAAGGGTGGTGGTAGGCATCCAGCCCCCCCTGGGTGAGGGTGGTAGTAGTGGTGGGCATCCTGCCCCCCTGGCTAAGGGTGGTAGTAGTGGTAGGCATCCTGCCCCCCCTGGGTGAGGGTGGTAGTAGTGGTAGGCATCCTGCCCCCCCTGGGTGAGGGTGGTAGTAGTGGTGGGCATCCTGCCCCCCCTGGCTAAGGGTGGTAGTAGTGGTAGGCATCCTGCCCCCCCTGGGTGAGGGTGGTAGTAGTGGTAGGCATCCTGCCCCCCCTGTGTAAGGGTGGTAGTAGTGGTAGGCATCCTGCCCCCCCTGGGTGAGGGTGGTAGTAGTGGTAGGCATCCTGCCCCCCCTGGGTGAGGGTGGTAGTAGTGGTGGGCATCCTGCCCCCCTGGCTAAGGGTGGTAGTAGTGGTAGGCATCCTGCCCCCCCTGGGTGAGGGTGGTAGTAGTGGTAGGCATCCTGCCCCCCTGGGTGAGGGTGGTAGTAGTGGTGGGCATCCTGCCCCCTGGGTGAGGGTGGTAGTAGGCATCCTGCTCCCCCTGGGTGAGGGTGGTAGTAGTGGTAAGCATCCTGCCCCCCTGGCTAAGGGTGGTAGTAGTGGTAGGCATCCTGCCCCCCTGGCTAAGGGTGGTGGTAGGCATCCAGCCCCCCTGGGTGAGGGTGGTAGTAGTGGTGGGCATCCTGCCCCCCCTGGCTAAGGGTGGTAGTAGTGGTAGGCATCCTGCCCCCCCTGGGTGAGGGTGGTAGTAGTGGTAGGTTTTAAGAGGCGCAGACCGGTTATTGTAAAAGAACTTTATTAAGCTCACAGGAACAACCCCTAGACACGTCTTCCTTCTGCAACTGCCAGCTCTCCTCTCCTGGTCAACTCAGAACAGAGCATCCTGGTTACCATGGAAGGAATGCTGAGCAAGTTGCCAAGATACCATGTTAAGATGTAACACATCTTCCTTCCTTAACAATCATACAATTTAAATACAGGTAGGGTGCAGAAAAAAACACAATACAACACAGAATAATTAAATAAGATATTACAACATTTGCAATATGTAATGCATCAAATAAATCAATAGGTCACATAGTCACTGTGCCACTTTGGAACCATCCTGACACGTTTATCAATGTTCACACTATCACCTCCTTTATCTAAATGATTATCACCTTCTTTTCCCAACCAGGTATTGACTTCCAATTTGTTACACAAAGTTACACTAAGGATGTTCCACACCTTTCCATCACTCAACCAAACACTGTTACCGCTGACTTTGGTTATGCATTTTGGTACAGACCATTTTGACATACCTCTTTTTTGCAATCCCATAGTGTACGTTCTTACCCAATCTCCAACTGCAAAGATACGAGGATTCTTTTTCAACTTGTCGTTGTGCCTGTGCACGTATTTATCCTGATGTTTCTTTACCCTAATCTCTAAACTCTTACTGCATACAGGTCGTGAGACATCCTTAAACATCCACCCAGGAGCAACCTTCGTGCCTGGTTGTCTACCTTTCAGGAGTTTGAATGGGGACTCATTAGTGACTGAGTGTGGTGTGGTGCGGTAGCTCCACAACATTTCCTTCACCGCCTCTTTACTATCTCCACCACTCTCCTCAGATAATTGTACACACTCTTTCAGTACTCTATTGAATCTTTCCACAAGACCATTTTCTCTGGGATTGTAAACTGCTGTGGTATGATGAGTAATGCCCATCTTGGTGAGGTATGTCTTAAATTCATTGGAAATAAATTGTGGGCCATTGTCCGTGATTAATTTATTAGGACATCCCTCTCTGCGAAAGATTTTGTCACAAAATTCAATGACATTACCTGCTTTGATGTCACCCGTAAATGCCACTTCTGGCCATTTAGAGTGGTAGTCAATTAACACCAATGCATACTTGTTTAGTATTCCTTTGGCCGAAAATGGACCACAAATGTCCATGGCAACCTTTTCCCATGGTCTGTTGGGAAAATTGGTTGGAGATATAGGTGACTCCTCTGCTCTATGGGTTTTGTCACTGCACATGCATTCCATGCATTCACGTACATGCTCCTCTATGTTTTTGTCCATCCCTGGCCACCAAAAGGTTTCTCTAGCTTTCCTCTTCATTCCTGACATACCACTGTGTCCCTCATGTAATAACTTCAATAGTCTATTTTGCAAGCTTTGCGGAACCACTAACCTACCACTTCTGCGTAGCACACCATCCACAACTGAAAGTTCTGTCCATACTGTCCAAAATTCCCCAAATTTTTTTTTAGAATGGAATTAGATCCAGAAAGATTTGACAATTCCATAATAAGTTCCTTGAAGATGGTGTCGTTAGTTACAGCATCTTTCCACTCATCGCATGATATTGCACCTTTACATGACTCAACTACACTTGCTACCACGCAATCATCGTTTGAATCTACGTCATCATCATCACATTCTAATGGTAATCGTGATAAACAATCGGCATTAACATTGCGAATACCAGGGACATATTGTAATGAAAAATCATATCCTTGAAGCCTAAATATCCATTTGGCAATTCTGGGTGTTGCCTTTGCAGCTCCTCTGGTGGTGAATAACTCTATAAGCGGTCTGTGGTCAGATCTAATTTCAAAACGTGTGCCCCATATATAATTCTTGAAATAGTTCACTCCCCACCAGCATGCAAGTGCTTCCTTTTCTATGACCGAGTAAGTAGCTTCCGCACCTTTGAGGGTACGGGATGCGAACGCTACTACTCGCTCATGTCCCAAGTGCTTTTGCATCAACACAGCTCCTAGGCCATATGCACTAGCATCCACTACAATTATGCTCTGATGAGATGGATTGAAAGGTTTCAAGGAAACCGCTTTAACAATTTGTTCCTTGATGGAATTAAAATCCACTTGACATTCATCTGTCCATTCAAATTTGACCCCCTTTCTCATTAAGTTTCTGAGCTTGTGAACTTTGTCAGCAAAGTGCTGGACAAATTTGGAATAAAATTCCGCAAGACCCAGAAAAGAACGCAATTGTTCTTTGTCTTGCGGAGATGGGGCATTTGTGATGGCATCTAATAATTTCTTTTTGGGTTTAACTCCATCTCTGGATAAAGTATGCCCTAAATAATCAATTTGCGTAACACCAAATTTACACTTCTTAACTCCAACCGTCAAACCTGCATTTTGCAATTTCTCCAAGGTTTTTGTTAACATTGAATCATGATCAATTTGATTGGACCCCCACACCAATACATCATCTTGGAACACCAGCACATTAGGTAGTCCCACCAATATTCTACACATTACTCTTTGGAAGACCGCCGAGGCGGATGCCAAACCAAATGGCATTCTGATGAACTGGAACGCTCCTTCTGGCGTTATGAAGGATGTAAGATGTCTTGAGGATGAATGCAATTTGATCTGATGGTATGCATTAGACAGGTCAATCAAAGAAATTTTTTTTGCATTATTTACAGAAGACACCATTTCATTGATGTGGGGTAAAGGATATCTGTCAATTAAAATATTACGATTGAGGTCTCTCAAGTCAATACACATTCGTAAGTTGCCGTCCGGTTTTTGTGCCAAAACCACCGGACTAAGCCATTCAGACGATTCAATGGGTTCAATAACTTGTGCCTTGCATAACCTTTGTAATTCTAATTTCAGCTTCTCTCTAAGCGTAAAAGGCACAGTCCTTGCTTTATGCATACACGGAATGTTGTTCTGCTTAAGTACAATGCGGTGTTCAAATTTTTCTAAGCAACCTAATTTTTCTTCAAATAATTTAGGGAACTTAGAGCTCCATTTACTTATTACATCCTCTTCAGTAGCTAACACTTGTTGTGGGTGGTTAGGATCTAGGGTGATGCCCAACATTTTTTGTTCACACCATCCAAGCAATGCCCTTCCTTTTTCAACTACATACACCTTGCTGGTGGCTACCTTTCCTTTGTGGGACAAGGTGCATTTGAAGAAACCCAATAATGGAAGTTTGACACCACAATACCCAACTGGTTCTACGTCAGGCAAACTCAATTTGTGACTTCCTACCTTCTCCTACGTGTTCTTATCTATAATGGTATAAGGAGAGCAAGAATCTGCCCACACAGTTATCTTAGTCCCATCAATACCTAAGTCGCATTTGGGTGGGTTGTAACCCTCAGACACATCATTTATAACATTATCGCAGATAACCATTACTTCAACTTCTCCGTCATTGTCAGAATTTTCTTCCTCACTATTTTGTCTAATGGTGTTCACAGGTGGCTTCCATTTTGTATTAGGTAGTGATCCAGCTTTGCACATACGTGCTAAGTGGCCAATCTTTTTACATTTGTAACATTTTTCTTTGACTGCAAAACATCTGTCGGAATCGGCAGTATGTCTTATGCTACCACATCTGTAACATACTTTGTTATTTTTAGATGTGAAAGTGGTTTTACTGCTTTCCTTCTTCTTCACTGAATTTTTTTCTACCGTACACACCTTGTTGGTGACAGGTTTCTCTGAGCCTAACTCCTTGATGTATTTGGAAGTATTCTCGACTCGCCTTGCTACTTGTATAGTTTTTAGTAGGGAAGGATCCTTCATATCTAGTAGTCTCTCTTGAATTTTGGTATTACTTGTTCTGTTTATAAATTGATCTCTTATGATCTCCTCATGGAGATCTCTAAATTTACAAGTGGCCGCAAGTGTTCTCAACACTGAAATATATTGCTCTACGGACTCTCCCGGTAGTTGGGATCGAGAAAAAAATTTATGTCTTTCCACTACTATGCTAATCTTTTTACCGTAATTTTCTTCTAGAGCTTTGACCACCTCAATGTATTCATCACTAAAAATGACCTCATCATACTGTAGACTTACATCTACATCCTCTTTTTTACTTCCCTCTTCACTTTCTTCTTTATTCTCATTTTCGCTGGTATTCTCTTTAATAATTATTTGTTTTCTATCATTGTTAATGGGTAGTGTTTTCAATACCTTCCTGCCCTCTACTCCTAAATTATGTTTGAGTAGTGCCACTTTCCTGGACGCTATAAAATCCTCCCCACCAATAGCCTCTAAATAAGTATCAAATGATTCTATCCAGTCTTCCCATGGTAAGGTGGGTTCCCCAGGATTTTGTAAAAACTTGGGTGGAGCAGTGATAGACGACATGTCCATACTGAATATGCTACTAGACTGTAATGTGAAAAGGTGCTTGTGGCGATAGTTATTCCTAAACAACACACAGTTATTGCCCTAACGATACAGTAATGTGTATCAACAATAGTTATGCACGTTATGGTGTTGTGGTGATTTGATTAATAATGTTCACTGTTCAGAGATCTTAGGTTACCTGAAAAATAAGGTGAGAAAGAAAAAAACTAACAAAATTAATGTAGTCACCGTCGTCTTTGTAGCACAGTTCCTATTTGCTCTTCCTTGCAGTGATCAAATTCCCTTTTTTTTTTTTTTTTGCCAGCTGAAATGTGCATTTCTGTCTGCTGTCTTCTTGTAGCGTAACCCGGCTTGTAGCGTAACCCGGCTCTATTTCTTCCAAGTTGTGACACTGTTCCGTGTTTGGTTGTTATGACAACCTCTCACTGTTTCCTGCCGGCGTCGGCGTGTGCTGTACGTCGCAACGCAGCGCGGCACCCACACTGCCTTGCGCTGGTGACGCGCAGGAATTCAAGAGCTGCACGTCTTCCCACTGTGACGCGCAGCACAAACCATGGAATGGAGACTTCCACAACTAGAGGAGCAACCGGTGAGCAAATTTAAAACATAACACTGGCTCCCGGTCCCAGCATAGCCTCAGGGAATAGCTTCAATTGACATAATTCGCAAACACGCAACAGTGGTTTCCTCGCACCCCTGTCGATGCTCCTCTGCTCCCAAGTTCTTCCGCTTCACTCAGTGTGCACCCCAAGCAATCGGCTCTCAGGTTCCGCCTTAACACACTCCAATGCTGCTCCTGTAGAATCGGCACTACAGCGGAGACAGGTTGGCTTCACTCTTGACCAGCACAGTTCAGGCACCCAGTGAATGTTCACTTCTTACCCAATCCACGCGTGGATAGATGTTTCCTTACGATTGCATCGGCGGATTTTATTTCCTGATGCCAGTTGTCAGTCTTCCAATATTCCAGCACATCGGCACGTTCCTCAGTAATGATGCCGGTTGTATCAGTCTTCCGATGTTCCGGCACGGCAGCACGTTCCTCAGCAATGTAGCGCCACAGCACAGTATTTGGTGCCGCTAAGCGCCAGTTAGGTGGTGATCGGTCCAGGGGTTGTCCTCTCACTTCATTGCGCGACCAGTCTGCCCTCTGGGAATGTACATCCCATCCTCGTCGCCACTTTTAAGAGGCGCAGACCGGTTATTGTAAAAGAACTTTATTAAGCTCACAGGAACAACCCCTAGACACGTCTTCCTTCTGCAACTGCCAGCTCTCCTCTCCTGGTCAACTCAGAACAGAGCATCCTGGTTACCATGGAAGGAATGCTGAGCAAGTTGCCAAGATACCATGTTAAGATGTAACAGTAGGCATCCTGCCCCCCTGGCTAAGGGTGGTGGTAGGCATCCAGCCCCCCCTGGGTGAGGGTGGTAGTAGTGGTGGGCATCCTGCCCCCCCTGGCTAAGGGTGGTAGTAGTGGTAGGCATCCTGCCCCCCCTGGGTGAGGGTGGTAGTAGTGGTAGGCATCCTGCCCCCCCTGGGTGAGGTGGTAGTAGTGGTGGGCATCCTGCCCCCTGGCTGAGGGTGGTAGTAGTGGTAGGCATCCTGCCCCCCTGGGTGAGGGTGGTAGTAGTGGTAGGCATCCTGCCCCCCTGTGTAAGGGTGGTAGTAGTGGTAGGCATCCTGCCCCCTGGGTGAGGGTGGTAGTAGTGGTAGGCATCCTGCCCCCCTGGGTGAGGGTGGTAGTAGTGGTGGGCATCCTGCCCCCTGGCTAAGGGTGGTAGTAGTGGTAGGCATCCTGCCCCCCTGGGTGAGGGTGGTAGTAGTGGTGGGCATCCTGCCCCCCCTGGGTGAGGGTGGTAGTAGTGGTAGGCATCCTGCCCCCCCTGGGTGAGGGTGGTAGTAGTGGTAGGCATCCTGCCCCCCCTGGCTAAGGGTGGTAGTAGTGGTAGGCATCCTGCCCCCCCTGGGTAAGGGTGGTAGTAGTGGTAGGCATCCTGCCCCCCCTGGGTGATGGTGGTAGTAGTGGTAGGCATCCTGCCCCCCCTGGCTAAGGGTGGTGGTAGGCATCCTGCCCCCCCTGGGTGAGGGTGGTAGTAGTGGTAGGCATCCTGCCCCCCTGGGTGAGGGTGGTAGTAGTGGTGGGCATCCTGCCCCCCTGGGTGAGGGTGGTAGTAGTGGTAGGCATCCTCCCCCCCTGGGTGAGGGTGGTAGTAGTGGTAAGCGTCCTGCCCCCCTGGCTAAGGGTGGTAGTAGTGGTAAGCATCCTGCCCCCCTGGCTAAGGGTGGTAGTATGGTAGTAGTGGTAGGCATCCTGCCCCCCCTGGGTGAGGGTGGTAGTAGTGGTGGGCATCCTGCCCCCCTGGGTGAGGGTGGTAGTAGTGGTAGGCATCCTGCCCCCCCTGGGTGAGGGTGGTTGTGGTGGTAGGCATCATGCCACCCCTGGGTGAGGGTGGTAGTGGTGGTAGGCATCATGCCACCCCTGGGTAGGGGTGGTGGTGCGCATTCAGGCCCCTGTGTGCATATGTGGCATTGGTGATGGGCATCCCGCCCCTATGGTGCTGCTGTTGCTGGTGTAAGTATATTCTGCATCCCTGTGTGTGTGTGTGATGTGTCGTGTACGTGTTGTATGTGTTTTGTGGTTGGTGTCTGGCTTACCTTCTGCGCCGTACGCGTCCGTGCCTGTTCCGGTAGTAAATGTAGAATATTGGTATGATCGGGACGAAGGGATTCATGGTTGGTTCGTGTCGTTCGTCCTTCTCGCTGCTTCGCGTCGTCCTCGTCGCTTCGCCTCGTCCTTGTCGCTCGCGTCGTCCTCGTCGCTGGCGTGTTCGCCTCGTAGCCGTGGATCGTGTTGTGACGCGAATCGGAGCTTATGTGCGCCTCTCCCGGATGCTTTGACGTGCCGTGCGTAGCGACGGGTTCGGCGCGTACGGAAAGCGCATCGTACTTGTCCGGCCGGACGGGGCTGCATTTTTCCTTTCGTGCGACTCGATTCGGGCGTTTCCGGATTCGCCTCGGTCGGAGAACAGGACCTGGTTTGGGTGAGTACGGCTCGGCCGGATTTTTTGCTGTTGTGCGCATCGTACTTGCTCGTTCGGTGTGCTGTACGGATCGGTCGGGAAACAGGCTTTCGCATGGCTTTTTTCCCGACCGAATGGTATTGGGTGCGCCTCCGACCGAGATCGGAATCGGCCCCTAAGTGTGCCCACCACTCCTCCTCGCCCTACTCTGTGAGCAGAGCAGCCCTGCCCGCCCCGCAAAGCTGCAGCAGCAGGAGAAAATAAAATGATAATAACATCAAGTTATTATCATTTTACTTTTACTTTATTTGACTGCTGCAAATCAGTGAGTGGGGCGAAGCTCCTCCGCCTTAGCAGAGGAGCCGCCACTGCAACAATCATACCTGGGAAACCACAATGACTGTACTATGGGACGTAATGCAAGGTGGAATCTGTTGGTGGTTTTGAAACTTGTTGAACTGGCAGTGCCATGCTTTATGAATACGAGTTTTGTTTCAGCACAGCATCTTTATCATTACATTAGTGCTGCCAGTAGAGAAGAAATCCGGGAGCATATTTATGAATTCTGTGGTGCTTGGCAGCGCAGCAAGTACCCTTGCTGCGCTGCCCTGTGTCACAGGGAAAGGGCAGGAATGAGACGTATTTATCCAATACGGCGCATTCCTGTCCTTTTCCCTTGCACTGGTGCCATTTTGGCAGCCTAGCGCCAAAGCAGGTTCCCTTTCACAATGGTGCAAGGGCACCTGTGTTGTAGGCAGGATTGTTTTTGTGCCGGAAGGGGCAACTTCCTACACAAAAACAGTACTAAGAGGCTTTTTCTGAATGCAGCTCCCATAGAAAGAGAAAGTAAAGAGGAGAAATAAAGATATTTCTCCTCGTTATGCCTCACCTGGGGAGGCGTATCTTTTTAGCGCATTCCAGGTTTACAAGGTCTTGTAAATCTGGGAATGTGTAAAAAACCACGTGAGTTGTGTGGGAACACCCACGCAACGCCAATCGAACTCCTACCCGGGGCAGAGTAACGCAATGCAGCAATTTGCCCTGCATTGCGTTGTGTTACTCCAGATTTCTGAGGCTGCTTAAAGCCACGCAAAGTGGCATTGCGTGGCTTAAAAAATCAGAATTAAGATTTGTGTCGCTCTTGCATCACGTTGCGTGGAGCAAGAACGACGGGAACCGGGTGCAAGAGCGACACAAACCGGGTCATAAATATGGCCCCCGGCCTTCACAATAATCATATGAGTCAGGCAGTGCATTGCCTGATAAAGATCAGTGACTCTTTTATCCTTTTTTGCACATCCCACTACAAAAATGTATTTATTGTGTCAGTTTCTAGGTGAAGGTGCTAAATTCCATTCCCTCGAGTATCCTGCGAGCTTTGTAGTAAACATCGTTCCAAAGTGATTTTCCCCCGATGCATTTTGAGAGGTCAAACCTGTAGAAATTTCCAGTAAATGGGGTATTAGTTGTGGAAAACCCCATTTCCACTTGTAATTGTTCATTTTCCACAGACAAATTCTATATGTGAGGTATTGAATGCGCCCGGTATATACCGCTCTTCTGCGGGGTCAGTATTTACAAGGTGTAGGCAATATTTTACCTTTCTCAGCCCTTTTTAAATAAAGGTCACATTGGCCAGAATAAAGCATGTTACAACGCATGCTATAACATCGCGTACTATTACAACACGGTCGTTACAACAACCGCGTTGTTAGTACGCAATGCATTTACATCGCAAGTCATTACAAAGACTTGCACTAGGGGGCGCGCTGGACTCAGGAATAGTATTAATTACTATTCCTACTCTAGTTTGCGCAACAGTAGGGAAGGTGTTGGAATTTATTTCCAATACCTGAGCGCCCCCTAGTGCAAGTCGTTGTAATGACTTGCGATATAATTGCATCGCATACTAACAACGCTGTCGTTGTAACGACTGTGTTGTAATGCTAGCGCGATGCAATGACAGCGTTGTAAATGCTGTTTCCCCATTGGCCATTGAACGTTTCAGAACAGTTTCAAGAAAATAAGAAACAATTATATCTGAGACACCCTCTTTTGTTGAGAAGGCTGGAGGCGGAATAAGTTGAGAATATTTTAAAACAGCGTAACATACCACGTGAAATTGTCATACAGAGTAATTGTGTGTTAGTTTTTATTTTTTCTTCTGGCAGTCAAGTCACAGAGCTACCAAGTGGCCCTAGTATAGTGTGATGCCTACAGCTGGTTCAGATTTCTGCATTCTGAGATTCTTAGATTTGCAGTTTCGGAAATGCTTAAAAACCTCAGCAAGCAAATATTTGCTGGCCCAAAATATCCAAGCCTGATTGAGACATGAGCACACTGTTCCTACTACTGCACCTCATCACTAAGTGCCCCTGCTGTTGATCACTCTGTGCCACCCTAACACACACAACCACATGCAACTTTCCGGTAATCACCCGTGCACCCCTGTAGCACATCAGCCAATGCTCCCGTCAGACACACAATGCAGTGTTTCTTCGAAAAACATCACCTGGTGCTCCTCTCATGCACATCAGCCAATGCTCCAGTCAGACGCCCAGTAGTGTGACCCCATGAAGCACATCACCCACAGCAGCACAATACTGAGTCTTCCTCTACAGCAGATTGCCCAGCAAGATCCTGATGCTCATCACACATTGATCCCTTAAGATGCAGGAACCGATCCTCCATCAAGAGGCATCACAGTGTGGACGGGTAGTGTGTTTCTTCAGTCCGAAGAAGGGCAGGCGCAATTCCAGAGAAAAGCTAACACATCATGGTCCTTTGTCCTTAATTACCATTGCCTGACCCCTAAATCAGGGGTCGGGCAAAAGTAATTGTATGCATGCATGTATGTATGTATGTATGTATTTGGTATTTTCATAGGGGAAACACAGCCAAAAGGCAGGGGAGTGCTCTACATGGTTAAAGACCATGTAGTTGGAGGAGATGGAGGTGGGTTGAGAATGGGTAATGCATTGTGATGTAGTTTTCTTTAAAGAGCTGAGTCTTCAACTCTTTCCTAATGTGGAGCATCTTTGGGGCAGTCTTGTTGGATTCGGGGATGTCATTCCCAATACTGAATGTATCAAGGGAAAAGGCCTGCTGTCTTATTTTTAGATTTCTTATTCCTCCCAACCCACCCCACTCCAATATGCCCCACTCCAATCTGCCCCACGCCAATCCAAAACAATCTGCCCCACTCCAATCTGCCCCACTCCAATCCAAAACAATCTGCCCCACTCCAATCTGCCCAACTCTATACCACCCCACTCCAATCTGCCCCCTCCAATCCAAAACAATCTGCCCACTCCAATCCAAAACAATCTGCTCCACTCCAATCCATCCCACTCCAATCTGCCCCACTCCAAACCAAAACAATCTGCCCCTGTTCACCCCACTCCAATCCAAAACAGTCTGCCCCACTCTAATACGCCCCACTCCAATCTGCCCTACTCTAATTCTCCCCACTCCAATCCAATCCACCTCGCCCAATCCAATCCACCCCATGATCTGTCCCACTCCAATCCAAAACAATCTGCCCACTCCAATCTGACCCACACCAATCAAAAATAACTGGCCCCATTCCAATCCATCCCACTGCAATCTTCCCCACATCCAAAACAATCTGCCCCACTAAAATCCAAAACATTCTGCCCCACTCCAATCCGCCCCTCTCCAATCTGCCCTACTCCAATTCGCCCCACTCCAATCCAATCCACCTCACCCCAATCCAATCCACCCCACTCCAATCCAAAACAATCCACTCCACTATAATCTACCCCACTCCCAATCCCCAATCCCCACTCCCCTCCAATCTAATCAACCCCACCCCAACCAAATCCACCCCAATCCAACCAAATCCAATCTGCCCCACCCCACTCCAATCCACCTCACTCCAATCCAATCCACCCCACTGCAATCCAATCTACGCCACTCCAATCTACCCCATCCCACGCCACTCCAGTTCACCCCACTCCATTCCACCCCACTCCATTCCACCCCAATCCATTCCACCTCACTCCATTCCACCCCACCCCACCTCACCCCACTCCAGCCCACCCCAACCCACTCCAATCCATCCCACTCTAATCCATCACAATCCAATCCACCCCATTTTATTCCACCCCACGACAATCTAATCCACCCCATCCAGTCCACCTCACTCCAATCCACCCCACTCCACTGTAGTCCAATCCACCCCACTGTACTCCAACCCACTACACTCTGCCCCAATCCGATCCACCCCCTCCAGTCCCGTCCAATCCACCCCCTCCACTAGACACTAATTCACCACATTCCAAACCACCCTACTCTAATCTAATTCACCCCAATCCACCCACAGCGAACCATTCTAATCCACCCCACTCCAATCCACCTTACCCCATTTCACTCTACCCCACTCCAACCCAATCCACCCCATCCAGTCCACCCACTCCAATCCACCTCGCTCCACTCAATCCAACCAACTCTACCCCAATCCAATCCACCCCAATCTACTCCAATCCAATCCACCCCACTACCTCAATCTACTCCAACCCTCCTACCTATCCAACCCCACTGCACTCCATGACACTCCACTCTACGATACTGCACTCTACGATACTGCACTCTATGATACTGCACTCTACGACACTGCACTCTACGACACTGCACTCTATGACACTCTCTGACACTGAACCACTGAACTCTACTCCGCTCTACTGAACTCTACGACACTCTACTTCCCCCTACTTCACTATATGACACTCTACGCCAGCAAATCCAGTCTTCGACAATCTACTTCCCCACTCCACGACACTCCATGTCACTAACTTTTAGCCATGCTGAACAGCAGCCACACTGGTGTACAACATGGCAAAAACAGATTGCCAAGCCCTTTTCTCTTTGCCAATGCTTGTTTGCTCTTGCAAGGAGTGAGCATGCAAGGGTCTTCCCTGCCAGAGGTTTTCTCCCCTTTCCCACCTGTGGATCACTGACAGAATATCGACCACCACAATATCGACTTACACAAATATCGACACATAAATATCGTTGTAATAAATATCGACCTCCTATATTTATCATGGTAAGTACAAAAATATCAGGAAAAAAAAATATTGTTGTAAAAAATATCGATGTACAAAATATCGTTTTTTTAATATGTGTACAAAATAATGTAAAATTAATTAAATAATAAATGTAACTTTAAAATAATTATTTAGATTTATTTGTAAATTTTAACAATTATAAGTAATCAATGTAATTTAAAAAAAATTAAACATACATATTTAAAATGTAATATATATATATATATATATATATTTATTTAAAAACAATTAATAAATAATAATTTTAATTAATTTTAAAATGTTATAAATATATAAAAAATTATAAATAAATATATATATACATACACTTGTAACAAAAATTAATTTAAAAGCAATTATATTATAAATTAAAATATAAAAATATTTAATATTTTTTAAACCTACATTTTGCACTACATGGAGTGCAACAGTAGAGAAAGTGTTGGAGAGCGGAGGGGTACAAATTACTATTCACACTCCAGCAAGTGCAACAGTAGGGAAAGTGTTGGATAGCGGATAGGTAAAAATTACTATTCCCACTCCAGCGAGTGCAACAGTAGGGAAAGTGTTGGATAGCGGAGAGGTAAAAATTTACTATTCCAACTCCAGTGAATGCAATAGTAGCGAAAGTGTTGGATAGCGGAGGGGAATAATTTACTATTTCCACTCCAATGAGTGCAACAGTAGGGAAAGTGCTGGATAGCGGAGGGAAAAAAATTACTATTCCCACTCCAGCGAGTGCAATAGTAGGGAAAGTGTTGGATAGCGGAGGGGATAAAATTACTATTCCCACTCCAGCGAGTGCAACAGTAGGGAAAGTGTTGAATAGCGGATGGAAAAAAATTACTATTCCCACTCCAGTGAGTGCAACAGTATGGAAAGTGTTGGATAGCGGAGGGGTATAAATTACTATTCCCACTCCTGCGAATGCAGCAGTAGAGAAAGTGTTGGATAGCGGAGGGGTAAAAATGACTATTCCCACTGAAGACAATTAAAATTTAAAAACAAACAAAATATCAACTACAATACAAAAGATAATAAAAAACAACAAAACAAAACATATATAAAAATTAAAAAATTACAAAACATAAAAACATATTATAATGTTAAAAAAATCTAAACATTACATACAAAGATTAATTTTTAAAAATGTAAAAATAATTTACAAATAAATAAATATTTTGTAATAGAAATTAATTATAATCAAAAACATTAATTACATAAATTTAATATTTTTTTCCCTATCCTATAACACCACACAATTTACAACACACATCTAAATTTTGAAAATAGTGTACCTCCATAATTAACACAATTATCAATTAAACAAATATTATTTAAAAAACACATTAAAACAGATAAAAATTAATGTACTGACCAAACGTTATCCCTATAGAACCAAAATCCACAAACAAAATAAAAATAAACAATTACCAAAAATATTTATCAAGAAATAAATGAATATTAATGATCAAGTAATTATTAATTAATTTAAACTAAATTACTTTCCACCCTCTACCGCAATAACCATAACACACACCTAAAAATAACTACACAATTTCCATAACTAATTTTACATTAATAAATTAATATCAATTAACCACAAATCATTAATTAATTTTAAAAAATTTACTTACCACCATTTACCACTATAAACCCCACAACTCACTCATCAAATTAATTACATAATTGCCATATTTAAATTTCAATTAATTAATTAGCATTAATTAACAAATAATTAATTAATTATAAATAAATTACCTCCCACCCTATTCCCCTATAAACCCCACCACCCATTTCTAAAAACATGACACAATTAACATAATTAATTAACAATTAATTAATTAATAACATTTAACAAGCGCATTTTAAATAATTATTAATAAATGTATTCCCACAATTAACACTATAAAATAAAATTAAATGAATATTATATAAAAATATTAATACATTTATTGAAATTAAATTACTTCCCACCCTACTCCCCTATCAACCCACAACCCCCTCCTAAAAAAAAGACACAATTAACATAATTACCAATTAATTAATAATAATTAACAACCAATTAATAATAAATTAATTCCCACAATTAACAGTATAAAATATTAAATAAATAAATATTAATTAATAAAAAATAATTTAATTATAATTAAATTACTTTCCACCCTATCCCTCTATAAACCCACAACCCGCTCCTAAAAAAATGACACAATTAACATATTTACCAATTAATTAATTAATAAAAATTAACAGCCAATTATTAATTAATTAATAATAAAGTAATTCCCACAATTAACACTATAAAACCTAAATTAAGTAAAGACTAATAAATAAAAATTAATATTTAATTTATTATTATTAAATTACTTCCCACCCTATTCCCCTATAAACACACAACCCGCTACGGAACTAAAACGCAAAATGTAAATAAAAAATAAAATTAATAACTACTAAAAATTTAACACATATATTAAAAAACAAAAGCAATACTTAGACAAAAAAATAGAGTACATACATTTAAAATACATACTAAAATACATAACACTAACTAAAAAAACAATATTTTTAACAACTATGGGGCCCATTACGATGGCGGGCGGAAGCACAACCGCCGTGCTGGCGGATGCAAAAACCACCAGTTACCGCCGGCACGCAGCAGTCCACACGCCCGCCCAATTACGATGCGAAAAGCAGGCCAAACACCGCCGGCAAGCCAGCAACACCGTCCGCCATCAAAGTGCGCCCGCACACGTAGCGGCGCAGCACAACTGACACACACCGTCCGACGAAACACGTCCCGCCCGGCGCATAAATTACGATGCCGCAAACAAACGGCTCCCACGGCAAAGAGACACCGCACGTGAAAGAGAGGCGGAAACACGGACGCAGAGCACGGACAACGAAGAAGCGGCACCCCGGGCATGAATCCAGCACTGCAGGCCCTTCCCATGCTTCTGCTGATGCACCACCAAGGACGCAACGTACCGCGGAGACGCAGGTAGGCACACACACAACAAGTGCACGCAAACAGCGCACACAGTGCAAGGGCGGAAAAGCGGACAACCCCCCCCAGCGCGTGCACACTACACATCCACCATCGCATCCACATATGACACACAGGCCAAATCGTAACATCGCAGAACACATGTGTACACACCACCTGGGACTAGGAACCAACCACCCCGTCACGGCCCCAAAGCGCCGATGACGCCGCCACACATGCGCACAACGCAGAGGCCAACCGCAGCGCCATGCATGCGTCGCACACAGACACAGGGACACAACCAAGCAGCACACACATCAGCCCCACCCCGAACGCACATGACACGTGACAGGCCGGCCACAGACATGTCCCCAACGCCCAATTCACGGACAACACCCAACGCCACACAACCGACGCACACATGTCAGTGAAGACACGCAACTGCAGGACACACCCCAGTGTAACAAACATGGCGTAGCATACAGCGGCGGCAACACCAACTAGGAGAAGCAGGGCTCCTTCGGGAAGAGGAACGCCAGTACCACACTGAAAAACCCATACCACCCTGCACATATGAACAAGACACATGAAACGGAACACCAAAGAGCCCGGGGACCGACAACAGGTGGCCCAAGAATTACATCCACACACAAGGCCCAACGCAGAGCGGAAAGGCAGCCTGCCGCCCACACAAGGGAGAGCAGACAGCACTGAATGACCTTCCATTCCAACACCGAAACCACAGCCCTACGACAGAAGCCGGTGAATACAGCCATTGTCCAAGAATAGACCAACACAGGCATGCCGAGGAGACCGACCACAGGGCAGATAGCGCATATCACAGAAGCACACAACGGATGGGGAAGAAAGAAGAAAACACTCCCCATGTCGGCCACATGCAAGTTAATTGGAAGGAGTCACACAGCACTGACCTTGAACTGTCTGAGAAGCATGTGGGAAGAGGGCCCGTGTCCTCCAAACAAGCCAACAGAACACAAGTCCTGTCTCCCCACGACTACACAGAGCTCACAGCAACCCCGGAGCGTGCACATTGCAGACTGCACACACAGCCGGAGCACGCCACCTCTACGAACCGCTGCGAAATGGCAACCGCAACACACCTACCCAACTACGCCGAACAGCTCAAGCTGTACCAAACCAACACGATACATACATTGGGATGCGATCTCCTGTCCCTGCTGAACGTAAGTTACCGACTGACTTACCGCATCACATTGTTCAGCTGCGTCATGCCCGTCTTCTACTGTCGGAGGTGTCCCTACCAGCATCCCGTCGAGATATGCCTCTCCAACCCGGCATGTCTGAAGGCGGACCTGCTACCACTACTCCTCCCTCTGGACGCACACGACAGGGCCTGCTCTGCCTATGGGGGCATGGCGTATGTGGCCAACATCGCACGCGCACTGAAATGGAACCACTGTGCCTCCACACGACGGATCATCGAGAACAGCTACATCGAATGTCACCCAGCATGCCCCATCATGGTCCTCCAAGGGACAACCTACGAACAACACCTTGACAGCCACCATCCGCTTCATTGGCTGGCAAACATGTACACCACCAATGACATGGAAGCCCTGCTGGACGGCATCGCATACCTGTCAACCTGTAAATACGTCGGACCACAACGCAGGTTCCCCGAGTGACCTATGAAGTCCAACCCCGCACCCATGCTCAGCTTCCGCACGGACTGGCCAGTCACCACCACAACAGCCATACCAAACGACCGGCAACTGTAACCACACCATCAACGACATCGCCATGACATCGGATATGACCGGGACATGCACACTGTTCCCCATCACATCCAGGAACACCGCATGCATCGTGGGAGGCAGTGGCATGGGGTCTGTGCATCGCACCCACATGGACGGAACTGCACGAACAACCAGGACACGACATGGATCCAGCGCCCATGGACACACACACCGCTCAGTGGACATGAATAGGTCGCCTGGAGTCTGTGGGTGCTGCACCCCTCCCACCCCCGCCCCGGGAATCCCATACCAGGACCTTTGCATGGACGACAAGTGCATACAACAACAACACGACCCCAGTGACTGTGACATGTCCAGTAACCACCACAGTGCAACAACAAGTGGCACGCCGCTGCATGCACGCAAGCACATGCCCTGATGTCATCTCACATGCACGCGTGCATGAGGAACAACCGCAGCAAACCTGTCACATGGAACTGAGATGGACTGTGCCCATGATGCCGAGCGGTCTGGTAGGCTACATGTATACCGTCTGTGTCAAAGTCCGCAGCTCCGCAGCTATACGTAAATGTACATTAGCACAGCCTTGGCCAAGCAGATGTAACCCCACACCCTATCCCATTTGTTATCATGCTCAGTATATCCTCAACATGTATTCCGCTGCCAGTAGTGTCCACTATACTGCATCACAGAGGACAGAAGACTCAATATAATGTTTGAAACCAGAACTGTCTCCGCTGACTCATTTCACAAGTACGAATGAGAGAGGATGAGAGTATGTGAAGTACACGGCAGTCGTGACATGACCATGTAGTCCACTGGTATTGGATGTCAACGCAAATGAGTAGCACTACTGTGGAAGACACACATGTGTCGTGTGAAGTCGTATGGACGCAGTGCTCAGGTGGGTGGGTGCGACGGGTAGATGCGCACATGCCAAGTTGGAGCACGCCGTGTTGGGAGGGGTCATGAACAGTACACCACCGCTTCCCTGGGCATTGTGAGAGGACACCTGTCGGGGGCAGTGAACACGTGTGTGCACAGCAGCCGGGCACACGTACAAAGCGGTACCAGGCGCACCTCAGCCCACCCTCTGTGGACAAGCTGGATCCTGTTGTGCGCCCGCCATGCCCCTTGACAAGGCACACACAGCCCCAGTCGACCAGGTGCAACCCCAACATAGTCAATCCGCACAGGCGATACAGGGCACGGGATGGCAGTGGAGCATGGTGTGTGAGAGGTCTCCTCGCGCTCCTCCTGGTCATATCACGCAGGCAATAGAACCTCAACGTCTAGCATGGCACAAGTCAAATGGAAGTGTAGGGGGACGCACCACAGCACGAGCAGCACTGACGTCACGGGAGGTGGCTCGCACCATCCCATCCATTGCCCATCATACCAACCACGCCACATGCCATTGCGACTAAGTGCAAGCGCGTGCGCCACCACCCCCGAGCCCTCCCCAGAGAGGCCAAAGAGTGAATGTGTGGGCCATCAGTCACAGACGGACGCGGCCTGGCCGCAAGGGCAGCCACAGCCACTGGGTGTCGCAGGTGGCGGATCCGGAAGGCGAAGACTGTGATGCATAGTCCATGCAGGCCGGGTCTCCATTTGGGGCACCACGCAGGTGGACGGCGTCCCGCCACACATCATACCCTGAGACAGCCCACTCGTGCAACTGGACCCACACATACACTCCTTGCCCTCTCTGGTGCGAGCTTGGGGCTGCCTGTGCAAGCGCTAGCCTCGCAGGTGAGCATGCATATTGGGGGGCGAGGGGAGGACATGAGGGCTGGGGCGAAGATGACTGTATCACTGTCAGTTAGTACAAGGGATGACCCAGATGTGGAAAGGAAGAGACGTATCCCGTGTGTACTGCAACTAGTCGCCAATCCAACTACCCCCCCATGTCCGGAATGTAAGCCCGCACCTAGGCCCGCCGATCCGCCACATCGAACATACCACCAGCACGACAACCTTCCCATTCGAAACACTGACTGGGGGTGGCGACCAGTGAACAATCATGTGTAGCCTACCCACGCGTACATGTGGGCCCTCCATGATCCATGTCACCTGCGGCAAAGACATGACATGCGCAATGAGGGAAGTGAGGAGAGCTGCCCGCCCCACGCGCAGAAGGTGCATCAGCTCCACAGACCCAGCAGCGAGTCCAGCAGGGGTCACATGTGCAGGGGCAGCTGTGCTTGGTGTGAAGGCACATGCATATAGACAGCACATCGACCAATGTGTAGTCTGCCCACATCCACAGTCCATCATCATGCGGACATAGGAATTGAACACAGGGCAACACATCTTAGTTGGTGCACCCACCGTGACCAACAATGCGCAATCATCGACGTACCCGCCCTGTGCATGGCCCCCCACCCAACGGAGGCACATCCAGTGCCACCATCCCACACACACAAGCCTTCCACGGAACATGCTGTGTCCAATGGTCAGTACAGAGTCAGCGCCCATCTGGTGGATCCTGAACAGGAGACACATGCACACACATGCCAGCTCCCACTATGTACGTCTGCCACCTGGCACGTGCAATGTAACCTCTCACCTGTGACGTACAGTGCTGTACATAGGGTGCAGTGCTGACACCTACTACTGTCTCATATCCCCTCGTGCCACAGGTCCCACTTGTATTGGCCGCTCAGCCCGTGCCCACATCGTCGTCGTCGTGTGCCATACTCATCCAGCCTCGGAAGCAGTTCCATGCTCAGCAGACACTCATGTTGCCGTGGCGTTGCCGCTTGACGAATATGCAGTCAGTCCCCATCAGCACGCCCCGCAAGTCATTGGGGCCTAGATCCCCATGTGCATGCACATGGCAGTGGTATGTCTCACTTGCCATTGCCATTGTTGGGAGACCTGTGTAAGTGTATTGTGGCCGTGCCGTCCCAGCTTGACAGCTGGGCTGTGGCTCATGTGCTTGCTCAGTCATGTCAGTGATGTGTATGCGAAATTGCTATGTGCCGTGTTGCTTTGACATGTGTCCTCTGCCATTTAACCCAGGCGGAGACCGAACATTGACCGCCCATACCAATTGCTGGCGGACATGGACGATACAGAGGTAATCAGGAAGTTTCGGCTGGACAGGCCAACTCTGCATCGACTGTGTGCCATGTTAGAGCCCCATCTCCGTCCCCGCAGGGTGTATCCGACTGCTGTCACCCCCACGGCTAAGGTGATGGCCGCCATGCATTTCTTCGCCACTGGGTCATTCCAGCACACAGTGGGCAGTGGAGGAGGGATGTCCCAGCCCATGTTCAGCAAGGTGCTGAGGGATGTACTGGCAGCCATGATGCTGTACCGGAACAGGTACATCAGATTCCCCAGGGCTCGTGAATTGGCGGCAGTGAAGGGTGCATTCTATGCCCTTGGCAGAATCCCACACGTCGTGGGAGCCATTGACTGCACTCATGTTGGCCTTGTTCCACCACAGGCCACTGAGCACCTGTACCGCAACAGGAAGCACACGCACTCCCTGAATGTGCAAGTGGTGTGCCTTGCGGACATGGTGATCACCCACGTGTGTGCCAAGTTTCCAGGCTCGGCCCATGACGCACACATAATGCGCAACAGCATCTTGCCACGACTGATGGCCAATCTGCAACAGGATCGTGCCTGTATTGTCGGTGAGCATGTGGAGTGGTGTAGCGTGCTGGTTGTGCGATGCTGTCCCCTGTCCAGTTGGAATAGCAACGGTTCTCTGTGTCCCTCACACCCAGGTGACTCTGCGTACCCGAATGGGGCATGGCTGCTCAGTCCATTGAGGAATCCTCGCACCCCAGCAGACGATCGATACAATGAGGCACATGGGAGGACCAGACGTGTGGTCGAGCGTACCTTTGGCCTCCTCAAGTCCAGGTTCAGGTGCCTGGACCGCACCGGGGTGCACTGGCGTACTCCCCACAGAAGGTGTGCCAGATAGTGGTGGCGTGCTGCATGCTGCACAATCTGGCCATTCAGAAGCAGATCCCCCTCATTGTGGATGACGGAGATCAACCAGGGCCCCAGCCCGCAGACCAGGACAGCTCGAGTGAGGTGGACAGCGGAGAGGAGGAAGCTGGGAATGTGCGCCAGCAGCTCATCGCCCGCTACTTCACTTGACGGTGAGTGTCCATGTACGACGGATGATGTGTCTGTATCTGTGCAGGTGTGTGTGTGCTGTGTCAGGGTGGCCGTATGTTCACTGCGTGCAGTGTGTCAACGCTCCATGGCCAGGGTAGTATGCCACTGTTGGTGACTGTGGCATTGTGCCCTATTGCTCTGTGCGATGTGTGTACATTGCTTGTAGTTGTTGACATGTACTGTGTGATGGGTGTGTGACACACTCATTGAATGTGCTCCTGTTCTGTCTCACACCCCTAGGTCCCTACAGGCCCTCCGGATTCCATTGCCATGCCACGCATCAGGTGCCTTTCCGCCCAAGGTGGCCGTTGTATTCCGTACAAATAAAACACAGGGCACAAACAGCAGTTAGTGAAAAAGGTGCATTTATTACAAACTGTGACATGTGATTGTGTGTGAGGTGATGACAAAAGTGGTGCGTGCAGTGACAATGAGCTGTCGGTCATGGCTGCGTGATGATCAGGGTGTACCCACTGGTTCTATGTCCATAGTCCAACACACACATGCCATCCAGCTGGCTGTGTGGAGTGGGATCGTAGAGCAAGTCAATGCAGTGGCTGGTCAAGGAAGGCTGGCGGAAGGCTGGCTGGCTGCCTCACTTGCGACTGGAGCGTGCGAAGTCCTCCCGGGAGATCTGTTTCCTCTTCGGACGGCCCCTTCCACGTTTGGGAGGGGGTGTGTGGTGGCGACCTGCTGGTGGTGGGTGAGGTGTGCTCACTGGCTGTGGACGCAGGGGAAGTGGACACTGCTGCCCGAGCCTGCGCCCTAGCAGGTGGTGGCGGAGGTGGTGTTGCTGGCCTTGCCTGTGACCCCACCGCCACCACCAGCTGGCCCATGAGGTCCACGAGTTGGTCCATACGGGACACGAATTGGCCCATATGGGCGTCCATGGACCTCAGCACCCCCAGCACCTCCCGCGTGTCAGTAGCAGACCTGGCCCATTGTCCTTGGGCCTCTTCATAGGCCCCAAGGACTCTGGCCATTTGAGGCAGGGCATGGCTCCCAGGGGAGGCTGGCGTTTCCCTGACCCTGCTCCTCCTACCAGTCCTGCTGCCACCGGCCTGCCCACTGGCCACATTGCACACCACGGTCCTCGCTGTGGCTCCCAGGGTGGATCCAGTCGGCCGGGCCACCACCTGCGCTGGGGCTGGTGCCAGCGAAGACGTGGTGGTGGTGGAGGCGGTGGTGGTCGGTGCGGCGATGGTGGCGGTTGCGGCAGTGGTAGTGGCCGCAATGACCGTGGGTGTGGCCGCAACGACAGTGGCAGCAGGGGACTGGGACTGTTCAGCATCCCTGGATGATGGGTTGGTGGGTAGGAGGGGTCCTGGGAGCGGCTGGGCCCTGCCACGCCAGATGGGCCAGCTTGGTGGTCCGTGTCCGAAGAGGAGGACAGATCCTCCAGATCCGTGTGTCCTCGTTGGGGGCTTGTAGGCTGGCTGTGCTGGCTGCTGTCTCCATCCCCAGCATCCAGCAGTTCGTCACCTGTGGAGAGAATGAGATTTGTTATTGTGTTGCACCTGGCGAAGTATGTATTAGTCGTCTGACATTGGCAGTTCGTGCAATCTCGTACATGGGTTTCCCGGAGGCGAGTGTGTGGCTGTGGCATCTGTAGTTGTGTGTGCTAGGCAATGGGACTGTGTGCTGTGCACATGTGGCATGGGACGGATTGGCCATGCCGATGGGTGTGTTGCTGTGCCCCTACTCATTGTGACTCTGGTGTATGCGGGCTCCTGGCCCATCCTGGGTCTGGTTTGTACTTTGCTTTTGGAGTTCATATGGAACGCTTAGGAACGCATATGGCAACATGGGGGCCATGCCCCAGATTCGCATTTGGGAGGGGATATGCTTTTGGGGTTCAAATGGAACGCTTAGGAACGCATATGGCAACATGGGGGCCATGCCCCAGATTCGCATTTGGGAGGGATATGCTTTTGGGGTACATGCTGTGAGCCATGGGTGCCGAACGTGACATGTGTTGTGGCAGCATGACAGTGCATGGTCTGAGGTGTGTGCATGCCTGACATGCCCTGCATATTTGCTGTCTGTTGTGGTTACTGGACATGGCATTGGACGCATCGTTATGAGTGAGTGATAGTTGTGTGCCAGCCAACGTATTGCAGTTGTCCCATCTCCTTGGTGTGCGTGCTGCCCTGTGCCATGTGCATCACTGCAGTGCTCGGGGGTGTGGCCCATGTTGTGTGTTGTTGCTCACAGTGTGTCGTGCGCTTAATTGACTTCTGGCACATGGTTGGTCATGGGCATGTTTCTTAGCGTGACTGCTGTATGTGTGGCAGCTGTGCGGATGACATGCCTTTCATGAGACTGGGGCTGACGGATGGGATGGATGGTATGTTGTATGTGCATGGTGTGTCTGTGTGTTTGATGGGTTCAGTGGTGTTCGTGTGCATTTATGTTGTTCCGCTCTGTTGCGTCTAGTGTTGTTTGTCTTACATAGGCGTAGTTGTGGGGTGTGGGGTTGACAGGCAGTGGGGGCTACATGGACAGGACTTCAATGGTGTTTCGGTTGTGTGTGATGAGTTGCACAGTGGCTGCCGTGTGGGACTATATTCAGTGTGGCTTGTGCATGCAGACGTGGCTCCTTGGGTGTTGCTATGTCTGTGATGGGTCATGTGGGGTGTGAGTCTGTTGTTCATGTCCGTGTGCACATTGTTCACTTGTTCGTGACGGTGGGCGGTGCTGCGTGTTCGTCTGCTACGTGACATGTCCCATGTGTTGGTGGTGTTATGGTCCTCATGCCTCCAGTAATCCAGCCCTGTCCAGTTTCCCACCTGCAAGTTGTTCGTGCGTGCACTGTACTGGATGCCACATGGCTCTGAGCGGGGGTGCTCCATGTTGCAGGTCTGTGGGGGTGGGGGGTGTAGTGGGTCGTGGGGTGGCTGTACACCCACAGACACCGATTGCTGTGGACCGTGATGTCTGCCTTTCGGCTGTCGTTGTGCACTGCGGTGGCTGACACGTGGCTGTGGGGTGTGGGGGATGCTCCTCCTTGCTGTGCTGTGGGACTGGGGCCTGGTGTGTGTTGTACTTGGGCTGTCCACCGTCCCACCCACTGCACTTTGTGTTCCTGCCACTTACCTGTTACTTGTCGGTTAGTGCAGCTGTGGCGGACACATGGGTGTGGTGGGTGCTCGTTGTGGCGCTTCTGGCATATTTGGGGACCTGTTGGTGGTTACGTGGCTGGCTTAGTGTACACATGTCCCCACGCATCTTACAGTTGTTCGGTTTGGGCTGTGTGTGGTAGTGTCTGTTGCATGTGCGTGTGATGTGTTGTGTATTGTGTGCTGGACATGGGGGTGTTTGTCCCTGGGAGCTGTGGCATGGTAGTTGTGCATGTGAGTACATAGCGGTGTGCTAGTATACATTAGTTTGTACTTACCAGCCTCCACTCCCCTGCTAATCCGGCGAGGATCTCCGGATGGATTACGACTCGCACCTTCTCCTCCCACGCTTTGAAGGTCTTAAAGAGCGCGGGATTCCCTCCGCCAGTGACGGCAGCCAGCTCTCTGTTTTTGCCCTCCTTCTTCTTGACCAGGCTCTTTACGTCATTCCAACGTTTGTTTATCTCGACCTCTGTTCCTGGGCAGGGTCCCGACTGCATTGACCTGGTCTACGATCCGGTTCCACATTCTGTTTCTGGTGGCTAGTGGTGTGTGCTGGACCATGTTCCCATAGATTTGTGGGTACACCTTGATGATCTCGTCGACCATGACCGTCAGCTCCATGGGCGTGAACTTGGGCATCCTTTGTGGTGCCATGGTGTTTGTGGTGCTGGTGCGGTGTGTGTTGTGTAATGTGCAGGGGGTTTGTGGTGCCGGTGTTTGGTGGTGGTGGTGGTGGTGTTTGGTGGTGGTGGTGGTGGTGGTGGTGGTGGTGGTAGTGATGTGTGCGTTTCTGTGGTGTGCTGCTGTCCTTGCTGTGTCACTGTGTCCTCTCCTCTCCTCTCTGGTTTGCAATGTAGCAAGGGGTTGTGGTCTGTGGGAGTGCTGCTTTTGTACTCACCTATGTGGGTGTGTCCTCATGGTCTGTTGTTTTCAGGTGTGTTGTGTCTGGGGTTCTGGCCTTTGTATTTTTTGTTTGTCCGGGGGTGTTTTCGGGATGTGTACTGTGCTTGTGTATTTGTGTGTGCCTTGCTGTGTGGACTTATTGGCCATGTTGTGTGCTATTGGTTTTGTGTGCGGATGGTTTCTGTGCAGGTACGTTGGCGCCATGGCTTCTGCCGTGTCGATTCTCATCGGCGTTGTTTGCGCTGGCGGGCGGTATATTTGTTGTTTTTCCGCGCTCATGGCGGTGCGATCGTAATTTCACGTGCGGTGTGTCGGCCGTGTGGGCGGGCGGTTTTGTGTTGTCGTGCGTGTTTCCTTCCGTGGCGGGCGGTTTGACTCCGACTCGGACGATGGCGGGCGGTATTTTGTGTGATTTTTCCGCCGATGGCGGTTTTCGGTTTGTGTACTCATAATGGCGTGGTCGGTGTTCAGGCGGTGTGTGCGGGCGGATTTATGCCGCTTCCATGCCTGGCGGATTTATTTACGCCGGGTATCGTAATGGGCCCCTAAGACATGACATAATGGCTCATTACAAGTATCTTGTGAATTGTTAATGACAATGCAGGTCGATTTTCTCATTACAAATTATTGAGAGATGTAAATGATAATGCACGTTTAATTGTGCTTGTTACTGATTGGAGTTCTTTATGAAATAGTAAGAACCAAAAGAGAGCATATCCAGAATGTAAAACTGAACAACCCTGTATAAGAAATTTCTAATTTGTTTTTCCAATTATGCCTTTGTATAGGGGTTACCAGTGAATCCCCTGAGAAAAATATACCACAGATGGAATAAGGATCCCTGGTTTTGTATCTTTATCTTTTCATTATAATTTCTCCTCATTCTGAGTTTTCCAGAACCTTTTTTTTAAAAATATTTGCTATCACCCATGTCATACCATACTACACTGGAATTCTGACATATAATTCACTTTACAGCAGCACAAGTTGGTCCTGGCGAAAGCAGAGACACCTCGCTTTAGGGTCAAAAGGCTGAAACATGTAGACCACTATCGTCACTAACTGCAGGTAAATGTTATCCCTGCCAGTGCCCTGTTTTAACCCTAGCACCCAGAACGTGTCAATAAAGGTATATTACGTACCTGGTAGCTAGTTTTACTTTTCACCATCACTTTTCTCTTGCGCTGCCTCTCTCACCTGACTTAATTTGTAACTCATCATTGTGGTATTTAGCATACCTTTGATTAGAAAAAAAACATCCCAGAGCTCCTCCCTCTCAGTGAGGGGGTTGTAGCCCATGCCGGGACTAGGTATCCCGGTACGAGGAGAATCCCAATGATGAAGCATGCCACCTTTGGTCGGTGAGGGATTTCGTCCTATAAAAGGAATATCCCAGGGGTTGGTGAGATACCTTCTCGGATAACCTCTCGCTCTCGTTCAACGTTTTAGACCCAATGGTTCTTTTTCTGTGATTAGAAATACATGAAGACCAACTGTCAGCTACACCTAGTCATCTGACCCAGGATTCAGGCAGCAGACATCAAATGGTTAGATCAGGAAATGCCAACTTTCTAAAAGTGGCATTTTCAGAATAGTGAATAAAAATCCGACTTGACCATTAAAGAGGGTCCTTAATTACAGTTATATAGACACCAAACTCGACTTGTCTACCTGAACCCAATTGAAAGCTAACACTTATTAAATCTAATAAGGTAACACAATGTTATCCTAAGGGAGAGGTTGGCCTTGGAGCAGTGAAAATGAATGTAGGAGTTTTTCACTACTAGGACATGTCCAACTTTTACAAACACTGCACCCTTTCCTCTGGGCTGTTCAGGGCCTACTCTAGGGGTGACTTATATGTATTAAAAAGGAAGGTTTGGGCCTGGCAAAAGGTTTATTTTGCCAGGTAGCAATGGCAGGTAAAAATGTGCACACAGGCTGTAATGGTAGGTCTTAAGCATGTTGAGTGGCACAATAATTGCTGCAGACCCACTAATAGCATTTAATTTATAGGCACTGGGCATATGTAGTACCACTTCACTAGGAACTTACAAGTAAATTAAAAATGCCAATTGGGTGTAACTTAAGTCTATCATGTTTCAAGGAGAGAGCACAAGCACTTTAGCACTGGTTAGCAGTGGTTACATGCGCAGAGTCCTAAAAGCCACAAAACCGGGTCAGAAAACAGGAGGGTGAAGGCAAAATCTCTGGGGTTGACTCCTGCAGACAGGGCCAAGGCCAAAAGACATGATAAAGTAGTCATCTAAAATACAACAAGAACAAATGTAATTTAAACAAGCCGAACTTAACATGCTAGGTGGTGAGTTATGCACATCTTGTTCAGTGAACAAATCTGTCCCCATTTAGGGTACCTAGCTGTTAAATGAGTATAGAAATTCTTGGATGAAGGTCACAAGTCCCCCAACCCTGTGTGTGACTCAGTGGAAGTTCGCACTGTCTGCCGTATGCTCCTCTGAGTTCTCACTGCCGCTACTACCCTCCTTGTCTTCGTAAGCCTACCCTAAACAGAACAACTATTGTATTCAATCCACAAACAAACTCCCATTCCCTGGGCAGAGTCCAAACTATTCCTGCCCAAAACATGTAATATGCATCGCAATCTCTGCTAACCTATGGGTTTTAAGCAGTGCTTAGTGTAGTGAAGTGTGATGGTTTGTGTAGTAGAGAGTCGTCACTGTTCTTACCACTGTGGCCTCCAAATTTATTTTCCTGTGTACCAAACATTAAATGTTATATCAAATGGCCCCCACTATTCAGTAAGCATTAGTTCCCCAATTAAACCTGCTAACACTGAATGTGTTAGCGCAACAGAAGCAGTCCACAAATATAACAGCTTGTGTGCTGCTTTGGGGGTCAATGTCAGCCAATTCATGTCAGATTTCATTGTGACTTCTGAGCATGATCCCAAACTAGATTGGCATTCCTCTAATGATTCCCGATGATAGTCTTTCCACAGTGTTAGTTGTTTCCTGGCCAAAGGGAGTCCACTGACCTTACTAGTGGACTGCTCCCTTCCCTGCAAAGCGCCGCCTGGTAGCTACTGCCCCCGTTGCTGCTGCTGACCCTCTGTTCAGGAGTTTGAGGCCCTCCTCCACCCACAGGCTCCCACCAGCACCTCATTCCTGGTGGTAGAGCGTCACTGCTCTGCTGCTGGGCTGCCCTTCTGTCTCACTTTTTCTGCTTTTTCTGCCCCAATTTGCCTTTTTATGCTTCTGCATTGTTTCTGCTTTTGCCTTTCCCCTTTAGCCCTGCCCTCCTCCAGTGACTCTTCCCACTCCCCGTGTTTCCCGCCTCCCAGCTGTCCAGCCCCCTCGCACTACTTAATGGCAGCTACGCCGGTGGCATGCAAAAGGCAAGCCCGTCTGCGCCCGTCTCCACCTGGACTGTGCCCAGCACCACGGACCCTGTTTCTTGGACCTCCAACCAATATGAAGCCAGCACCCTCCTCGCCCTCAACACAGGATGCCACGCCGCCTGCCACCTCGCATCACCGAAGGACACCCAAGGACCCTTCTCCTGCCAAAACTGCAGCTACACCCTCACCCACCTCCACAAGCCAACTTATCTCACTGCCCAGCCGACCAACAGCGCACCCAACCCTCTCAGCTGCATTTTCCTGAATATGCGCTCCCTCCACAAACATGCCACAGAAATCTGGGACCTCCTCGATGCCGCCTCTCCCAATATCACCTTCCTCACGGAAACCTGGACTAACCCCAGCATTGCCACCGCCATCCCCGACGGCTACAAAGTCACCTGCAAGGACCTCACTGACCAACCAGGAGGAGGCATCGCCATCATCCACGGGAACACCCTCCACCTGACCACTCACTTGGATGACCCAACGACAACCATAGAACACCTCCACTTCCAGATCCAGATCCAGACCAACTCCAACACCACCCTCATCTACAGGCCTCCTAGCCCTCGCCCGCCCATCACTGACGCCATCGTCGAGCCTCATCACACCCCAGGCTCTCACATCCATAGATTACATCCTACTCGATGACCTCAACTTTCACCTGGACAACCACAGTGACCAGAACACCACATCCCTTCTGGAGAATCTCGCCAACATCGGAGTCATGCAGCTAGTCACTGCTCCAACCCATGCAGCAAAACACACGCCTATTCCACCAGCGGAAACATCACCTACAGCCACACCACCGAACTCCTCAGGACCGATCACCACTGCATGCACTTCACCTTCACCCCCGTCGTAGCTTGAACAAGGTCATCGCAGAACATCTCACCCCCTTCCTCAGCACTACCACACTGCCGACATCATCAGCACGCAACCTCCACCGATGGATCTCCAACTGCGCTGACACTCTGGCACCCGGCAAGCAACACTCAAAGAAAGCCAGCTGGTTCACTCCCCTCCACGAGTCCAGACTCACCTGTAGATGACTCGAGAAGAGATGGAGGAACAATAAAACCCCAGCAACCTTCAAAACCCCCGTCAACCCACATCACCTCCTCCTCAAAACTACAAAGAAAGCAGCCCTTCAAGACAGAATCAACACCAAAGCACACAGCGGCAAAGAACTCTTCGACCATCGTCAAGGAGTTCGCCAGGCCCAACAGCGAGACCACAGACGTCCCACCCTCCCAAGACCTCTGCAACAAACTCGTCACCTTCTTTCACTACAAGATCAGGCAGATCTACAACAGCTTCGACACCCAAGACCCTCCCATCACGCCCGACACAACCGCACGCAACCACGCCACACCCCAACAGATCCTGCCGAATTGGATTCCGCTCACCACAGACAGCACACTCAAGACCATTAAGAGCATCTACTCCAGAGTCCCCTCGGACACTTGCCATATCACATCTTCCATTGAGCAGCCACCTCCATCGCCCCAGAGGTTCGCCATACCATCAACTGCTCCATTGAGACCACCACTTTCCCTGACAACTGGAAACATGCCGAGATCAACCCCCTGTTAAAGAAGCCATCCCCTGGCCTGACAGACCTCTAGAACTTCAGACCCATTGCCCTGCTCCCCTTCCCAGCCAAGATCATCGAGAAGGCCATCAACGCCCAACTCTCCGAGTTCATCGAAGGGAACCACCTCCTGGACATCTCCCTATCTGGCTTCCGAAGCAACCACAGCACCGAGACCACAATCTTCGCCACCACTAATGACATCCGCTCCCTACTCGCACCACAGCAATTCATCCTACTGCACCACTCGGCCACTTTCGATACCGTCTCCCACTGCATCTTAATCACGTGGCTCCACAATGCCGGCTTCCCCGACAAGGCCCTGGACTAGATCCACTTCTTCCTTACCAGCCGAACACAGCAAGTCAGACTAACTCTGTTCCTCTCAGGACCCAGAGAGATCAGCTGCAGAGTGCCCCAGGGCTCCACCCTGAGCCCCACCCTCTTCAACATTTACATGGCCCCCATCGCTGCCATCGTCAGGAACCAAGGACTCAACAACGACTCCCAGCTTATCCTCTCCCTCATCAACTAACTCACAGCCACCAGAATCAACATAGTTTCAGCCTAGAGATGGCTAGATCGGTCCTGGGCTTCATCAGGGCATAACAAACATTCCCTCCCTAGTGTTGGTCGAAAATGATCCTATATATATTTATTGAAGGTACAGAAAGCTGCCACCTTCGTGAAACAATGGGGAGTTTACTTATCTCCCTTCCATATGTACGTAAACATTTCACCCAATTTGAGGGGAAAAAATGTTTCTCATGGATCACAGGAAGGGCAGCCTTGTAGTCACACGTACTTCAAAGGTCCTGCCCCATAGTATACCTAGTTGGCATCCGTGTATCCCGGCATTAGCTAATGCCGGGATATATATAGGATAATTTTCGACCAGCACCAGAGAGGGAATGTTTGTTATGCCCTGATGAAAGCCCAGGACCGATCTGGCCATCTCTACGGGCTGAAACATGTTGGCAGATTATTAGGGTATTTAGGACCATAACCTCCAAAAAGACCAGTTTTTAACATTTTTTTAATATCCAGTACGTCCCTGTGAATAAAAGGGATACCTGGGGAACGGAGTAGGATTTTTATCTTTAAGACCCCCAGGCCTACATCTCCTAAGAGCTCCCTGAAATACGGTTGAGCCCACCCTGACCTTTAGGAGTCAGGGTGAACCCGATGATGAAACATGACACCAATAGGGTGTGTGAGGGTTAAATAAAAAAAGGAATTATTTCCTTCCCGCATTTTGCGGTGTACGCCACGTAAGGATTAGTCTAGTTTTTAGATCCTGAGCTTCGATTGTTCTGGATACATTTTTGGTAGTGATTATTCACACCATTACCTGAATCTAATATAGTATTCTGTCAGAGTGGTGAGGTGCACACCCATATAAAATGTGACTCAAAAGGACTATTGGGGAGGGTAATTACTTACATGGGGCCCAGCTGGGCACTATTTGAGAGGAGACAAAATGGGTATACATGATGGTTAACTGATATTAATTGAATCCAGTTAGGGAACTGTCCAGTACTAATGGTGGTAAAAACTCACCCCTGTAAGTGGGAGGGGTCTGACAGTCTTTCCGGCGTGTATTCATGTACACGTCCTTGATCAGTGAGGAATTGTCAAGCGAAAATCCTTCTTGATATTTTACTTCTAGAGGGTTAAGGAAAATATGTATGAGCGGATAAAACAGTAATCTTGTACTTTTACTGCCAAACTGAAGGGTTTTAAACTCCCGGTATACAAAAATGGCGACAACTCTTACCACAAATGAAGAATGACTGAATGAATTTGCATCGGGGAAGTAAGCCGCCTTAGTCAGCCGAGCAGCGTGCTATTGGGCATGCCGTTTGTTGGAGGACTGCTTCAGTCTGCCTCCATCTGGGTAATGACCTGAATGCAGCGCGCGGCTCCAGTAACTAGTTATGGAACGGGCTACGTGATCTGACTAGACTTTACTTGCAATCGAGAGTGCCGATCTGGCTAGACCTTACTTGTAATCGATAGTACCGATCGTCATCACTCTCTGTGCTCGATGGGTCCCTGAATGACAGCATTGTGTATGCATTGAATAAGGGTGCTATGGAGGAGAGAAGCAAGATGGCGGAAGGCTGAGGCTGAGCCTCCGATCGCAGTGCTAAAGCCCTGATCTACTGAGAGCCCCCCCTTTTAGGAAATGCACCCATCTATGCTAGAGCAAGAATGATAGAAGAGATCTTAGGTATTTTAAGTATACTGACCAAACTACTACAAGAAAGGATTTGCTACTGTGATCCCTTAAGTTCAAGCTCGAAGCAGCGGGAGCTAAGACTTACGTACCTTCGGATACAGAGGACGCTAAGCTCCGACTCCGATCTCCGTGACTGGTACTCGGGGCTGAGACACCGAGATAATTTGCACAGTATGAGGCCAAAAGGAGGTCCGGTGGCTCGCGGCAAAACAACGCCGAATCCCTCGTGTCCTGTCGATCGACCTGCTGATTACCTTGCATCAGAAGTGTGTACCACGACGGGAGGAGGAGCGCGGCAACCCGGACGTCGAGGACCGGCTGCGACCCGGAAGGAGCTCCCGGAAAGGAAAGGGAGAGGAGAGATGCCCCAGCAACGTAAGACCGGCCCGACAGTATTGGAATTACTCAGCGGCTCTAAGAAACCCGAAGGATCCACTGAAGTTGCTGATGGCGGACCGGGGACGCCGAGAGCAGTGTTGCCGGACAAGGAAAGGAGAGAGACGGTAACCCCGCAGACTGTGCAGGCCGTACAGGTAAATGCGCAAGCGAGGGGAAATTCAACAGTGGGAGAAATGGAACTACCAATGGTGGCTGGCAGCCCCCCCCAAAATTGGAGCGAACGTATGGAGGGGGAAGAGACTCAGGACTCTATAGTAACTACCGCTAAGGAGATATCTGAGGCTGGAAGGGACATAGCCTTGATTGAGGGTGCTGAGGGTGCTGACACTACATCTAGAGAAATTATAATGGTGAAAGAGGGAGGAATGGAAATGGAAACCCGAGTGAATGATCCACAAGGCATGAACCTCTCAGTGGACCCTGGCCAAATTAAAGAGAATCCAATATTGGATTGTAAAAGTAAGGGCAAGGTTCAGACAGGTGGTTTAAAACCCTATAAGCAAGGATTTAAAAACAAATGAAATAATAAAAAGGAAAAACAGCATATGAGAGATATGGAAACAGAGGCAACAGATCACTTGTATTCATTATCAGATGATACAGAATCAGTAATAGAATCTGACATGGACTCCCCGGCATTGATAAACTCAAGTGATGAGGAAAGTGAGAGCTTGCCGGATACCAATGGGAGGGACTCTGCAGCAACTATGAGGAAAATTAAGAGGGCTGGTGGTCTCCTGATTATGGCCCTGACGAACGGGACAAAATGTCTGAATTAAACTGGGATTATTCACCATCCAGCTTACTTATTGGTGGCTTCGGGGAGCAAGCAGCAGCTATAGGGAACACCTCTAATACAACCTTGGATACTATATTACAATCTGTTCTAGCTCACCGGGAAGAGACTAGGCAAGATAGCAGACGCTCCCAGGCAGCCATTCGCAAGATGCAGGGGTCTGTACGGAAGATTGTAAAAGTCTGCGGTGAGATCTCAGACCGACTAACCATGCTAGAGACAAGGACTGAAAACCTTGAGACGGATATTGCGACAACACGCCTCCAGACTGAATCCCATGAGGCAAGATTAACTGATGTCCAGTGGAAGCTGGAAGATCAGGAAAATCGCCAACGGAGGAACAATTTGCGATTTTTGGGTATACCAGAGGATAAAGGAGCCACGGATATCCGCCTCTATATGGTCGATCTACTACCTAAAGCCTTTCCTGAGTTGGTGGGCTGGAATTGGGCTCATGAAGTTCAGCGAGCTCATCGAGTCCCTATGGTAGTAAAACAATCTAGTGGAGTAGACACCAAACCTAGAGCGGTACTAGTCTACTTTGGAAACTATCTTCTCCGCCAGCTTATATTTGAGAAAGCTAGACCAGATAAAAAGTGTCAACTAGATGGCATAGAGTTCTTTACAAGGCCGGACTTCTGCCATATAACGGTAGAGAGACGCTGGCGGTTACGACAGATGATTAATCTGTTTCAGACAAAAGGGGCACAGGCCTACCTGCTAAACCCGGCCAAGTTGAAAGTCATTGTTGGAGATAGATCTCGTTTTTTACATCTGAAATTAAAGCTAAGGAGTTTTTGGAAGAGCTAAATGGGAAAACCCAGGGAAACATAAGCTAATGAAACAGTATGGAGATTTGGTTATGGGGTGGTCTGTTCTCCTTTCTCTCTTCTTTCTTTTCTGTTTTTCTCTCTTTTTTTTTGCTCACTAATGTCTGGGTGGGTGCTGGATATTGTTTATAGAATGGATACAATGGATACAAGGGGGTTCTCGGGGATCACGGAACGGCACTGCTTCATCTCACACCAGACCCAAGGTCTGGAAGCTTCTAGGGGAGGATGAGGGGGAAGGGGGAGGGGGTGGGGGGTGGATTATGGGCAAGAGGAGGGTGTAGCTCTAGGGGTAGCTACGGGAGGATTAAACGGGGGAAAAAGCCAGATAAGGTACATGGAAACAATGGTAATAAGAATAAACATGAGAGGTAATCAAAATGGATGGCAGCTGTTTATGAGTAGTTATGGATAAAATGCAGATATGTTCAGTAAATGTGGGAGGGCTTAACGATAGGAAAAAGAGGACTCGGGTGTATGAGGTTTTACGTTTTTGGAATGCAGAGATTATTTGTTTACAGGAGACTCATATTCCATGGAGTAATAAGGAACAATTACAGATTAGAGGCTATGAAATGATAATATGCTCCACACAAACAACGACGATACGGGGAGTAGCTATATTCATTAGGCAAAATGTGGGCAGCGTGAAGCGAACGTTGGCAGATAAATGGGGAAGATGGGCCATTGCTGCACTAAGTACGGGCCTTACGATTGTAACCGTTTATGGCTCAAATCAAGATGATTCTAGAATCTGGGGTGATCTTGAGATTGAGCTTGCCTCGTGGCCAACTCCATTAATAATATGTGGGGATTTTAATATTCATCTTGGGATCTCGCATGGTACTGGGATACATTACAAGGGTAGGAAACCACAGGTGTATCGGGCTTTAAAAACCTCATGGATAGCCATGGGTTGCTGGATGTATGGGCGCAAAAAAATATTACAGATCCTGGATATACCTATTTTTCATTTCCACATCAGAAATTTGTTCGGTTAGATTATTTTATGGCTTCTATTACGATGTTAGGTGAAATGACAATAACCAAACTACCCCAAATTTTCTCTGATCATAACCCGCTTCTGCTGGAAATAAACCGACAGGAGATAAAGAGGGGGAAACAATTTTGTTGGACTTTTGACAGAAAACTATTAATTGATGAGGTATTTCAGAGCTATATTAGGAAATGGGCTAAAGAATTTTTTAATATGAACCGATATAGTGCCTCACGAATTATAGTGTGGGATGCCTTTAAAGCTGGAGTAAGGGGTGAAGTGATAAGTTATATTGGCCGACAGCGGAAAGAGCGTCGGGATAAGGTCAATTCTTTAATAATGTCTCTACTACAACTGGAAAGGGAGCATACTCAATTGATAGATCGAGGGGGACAAACGACAGGACAAGAGGCTATCGAAGAGGTGCGAATTAAAATAACAGTCTTGAAATCAGAAATAAATGGCTTTTTCCAATTTCAAGTTGCCCAAGCATATCAAGCACATCAGAAAGATATGTACGAGTATGGGGAAGCTTCAGGTAGAATATTGGCTCTTCGAACTAGGCAAAAGGCAGCTAGAAATAACATAACTAAAGTACAAAATAATCAAGGGCAATGTGAGACCAACCCTGCAAAGATTATGGGGGTTTTTGAACAATTTTATCAAAAATTATATCAAAAAGATTCTACTGATCTGGTACAACTACCTACCGGGGTTAGCGATATTATGGAGAATAAAATCGATGAAGCCAAGCAGGAAGAACTGGAAGTGGAAGTTACACTGAAAGAAGTAATAACAGCTATAAACTCCCTGTCTTCTGGGAAAGCTTCTGGACCAGATAAAATCCCAATTGAGCTCTATAAACTGCTTCAACAAGATTTGGCTCCATTATTGCATGATCTTTTTTGGATGTGCAATATCGAGGAATCCCACCGAAATCGTGGCAGGAAACTGATATAGTTATATTTCCTAAGAAAGGGAAACCACCAGAGCTACCCGGTTCATATCGTCCTATTGCCTTGATAAACTCTGATGCCAAAATTTATTCTAAGGTTTTAGCTAACCGGTTACAGAGGGTCATAGCCAAATTAGTCTCACCATGGCAGCATGGCTTTATACCAGGCCGAGGAACTACCGATCACATTAGACGGGTAATCGCGCTATTGGATATAGCAGAGGCAAAAGGGGACGAAATGGCTGTGATCCTCTTAGATGCCGAGAAGGCTTTCGATCGAGTTGCATGGCAATATCTATGGGATTTGCTTGGAGAACGGGGGTTCGGACCTCGATTAATAACGGCCATAAGAGCAATGTATTATAGCCCTATCGCAAAATTACAGCTGATGGGAAATACATCTAGAGCAATAGAGGTAGCTAGGGGAACCAGACAGGGCTGCCCATGCTCCCCAATCCTCTTTGCTATATATTTAGATCCTTTAATTAGACAATTGCTCTCAAACCCCAGGATTAAACCAATAATAACAAATGGATATGAAACTAAGGTATTGGCCTATGCGGACGATATAGCCATCACTACATCGGAACCTGAGATAGCAATTAAGGAAATTGAGAGGATGGCGGAGATATTTGGGCGCAGGTCAGGATATTTGCTTAATAAAGGCAAAACACAGATAATATGTACCAAACAGTATAATATACAAGATCAACGATGGATAGAAACCGCAACATATCTAGGGATTAGGATAGGATCAGATCTGGATGCAATATGGTCAAATAATTTAGACCCAGTGTTGGATGATGTAGGTAGTGAGTTAAGGCGAATGGATAAATTGCAGTTAACAATAGTTGGCAGAATTAATGTATTGAAAATGAAAGTGTTCCCAAGAATTTTATATTTGCTCCGCTCTATTCCTTTGGAACTGTCGGTCACTGCAGTTCAGAAAATGGACTCTATGTTTTCGAATTTTGTATGGCATTATCAGAAAACTAGGCGTGCCTTAAGATTATTGACGCTTCCACAAGACCGAGGGGGCTGGGCTGCTCCAAATTTGTTATTATACTACTGGGCTGTAACTCTACAGCAGATGGGGGCCTTATTAACAATAGGTAGACCCAGGAATGAAGATGACCTTCCCTCTATCTATCAACTAGCTATAGGCAAAGAAGCTACGGGTTTGTTCTTGAAACAACTCGAACCCAGCTATTATAAAAAGACCCGATTCAAATGCCTAAAAGCGACCTGGAAGGTATGGATTAAAGTTATGAGAACACTGAAAATACCAAAATATAATGGGTATACTCCTTTATGGGGCTCTACAGCCTTTCCATTAGCAATAATTGATACCATGGCTAGAGGGTGGGAACGCACTGGCATTAATACGATTGCTAATCTATACAATGATAAATTGGAACCCATACCTTTCCTCGAACTAGTTCAGCAAACGGGGATAGATATTAGATCTCAATTCAAATATGTTCAAATCCGAAATTGTCTGAAAACCCTGCCCGTAGGATGTTTTAAACTTGGCCCAATACCCGTGTTGGACATGAACTACCGTGGGGGTGCGAAAATTGGGTGTTATTACAATTATTTGATGGATACAGTCCCTGATGACATGGAAAAGGTCGAGACAAAGTGGGCAGAGAAACTGGGAGATGATGAGGTGGACCTAGATATGGCATTAGAATTAGGTAAAAAGATATTCCTTTCAGCAAATCTCAAAGCTCAACATTACAAGACCTTGTTCAATTTGTACTATACCCCTGTAAAGCTGTTTAAGTGGGGGAAACGTGAAAACGATAACTGTCCAAGATGTCAAGTCAATTCAGCTGATATTATACATATGTTCTGTACATGTAACAAGTTGACTTCCTTAAAACTGGGTATGGAAAAGTTTTGGTTGCAAGTAATGAACAAGCAGATTACTTTAAATCCAGTATTAATGCTATTTGGATATGATAACCGAGGTGGGTTATCCTCGTCTCAACAAGATTTTGTATTTATTACAGTGGCTGTAGCTAGATTGTTGATAGCCACAGCCTGGAAAGATTCCGAACCCCTGGATACACAGCATGGTTTTATCGGATCTTGAGTATATATAATCAGGAAATGGTCTTGTATAAGAACAAGGGAAGGCGAGCTAAGGAGAAAGGATATAAGATCTGGGCACCCTTGATTCAATGGCTTAATAGAAGATCCGACTAGGACGGATTTAGTTAACTGTAAAAAGTGTTTTATCTGCTTAATTAATTTGATGTTACCTCCCACAAATAACTGATAGCTGCCATCAGTAAGGAATCTTTTCTTTCTTCGTTTTATAAGTATGTTTAAAATTACTTTGGATTTGTGTTTAGAATGTATATATTTTGTACCTTGTGGCTAATAAAAAATAAAAATAAAAATAAAACAATAAGGGTGCTATGAGAGACTGTAACAGTTGCTTAACTTTTAGGAGCAACAGCAGTTGGTGGCACACTACGAACATATATTCTGAGAATAGAATGATCTTGCTACTTGGAGACTTGTATCCCGATCTTAGTAGTGCAGTACACAAAATACTGCTGGTCATGGCAGTGCCCCCAGGACCCTATAGACTTGTTTAACCACAAAATAAGCTTGAAAGGCTCTGAGTGGCAACCTCATTCAGTAGCCAGGGTTTGATGTATTTCACTGTATCATTGCCTTTTGTGCATTCCGGAAGGCCAGAGTCTAATTCTATTGAGACTAGACCTCCTCTTCTAGATCTTCAGCTCTTCTATCTAAGAATTAGACTTTATTCATGAGGCCCAGTACCTCTCATCAGAGAGGAGTCACATCTGGTGTGAGCTGTTCAAGTTGGCTCTCTGTCTGTTTAACATTGCAGAAATGTATTTGTGGTTATCTCTCAGGAAGACCAATTTAAGCACAACTGTGTCTATTTTATGATCCATTCTCTCTCTGACTTGGGTGATCGCTGCTGATATCTTATCCAGTTTCAATTGCGTTGGGGATTTATTCTGATTACTGGGTTACAGTACTTGGTCGTTTTGCTCAATTGGTTGTCCATTATCATTGACTCCAACTTTCACTTTATGGCTTGCCTAGTGCCCTTTTTGACCTCAAGCAACTCATGTTTCATGGTTCAGAATTGGGGATACTGGTGAGTGATGTGGGATGCTCCCTCCAGATCTCGAAGTGAATTGGATCGATAAAGTAGCTTGGCTCTTCAGTTGGTTTAGGGTGTGAAAACATTGCAGTCTTTGGTAGTAATTCATGGCCCCTTGCGTGTAAGATAAATTACTCGGATCCAACCCAAAGGCCTGCAGCCAATAACTGTTGGGGACCATTTTAGTTACTCGTACTGTGTTTTGCCTTTGGTGATCTCATTAGTGCGCCCAGAACAGTTTGTTCACTGTAACGCCAATATTCCCTCCTGAACTATTCAGGTGACCTGCCTGCTTTGAACACTTTACTTTTTCCAAAGTAAATGATTCAGACCCCCCGGATACTCAGTCAAGAACATCAAGGGGGCCAAGAGGCAGGGGCTGGGACATGCCGTAGCTTGCCTTCTGGCAGATCACCCGCTCAATCCCAAGGTCCAACTATGTGCTTTGTAACTGCAGCAATGCTAATATATGCTATTGGAGATAGAATTATGGTGGATCCTGGCACAACACTTGCCCTCCAACAGATCCCCATTAAAGGACTTAAAGTGTACTCATTCCAATTACAGAGCCTCATAAGAATCCTGTGCTGTTATTTTTTGTCATTACCTCCCCGAGTTATGAGTGGGTATTTTTGAACACCTGCTGGTTTCCATGGATGAAGTAGCCATTTCTGAGCATCCTTTCTGGAATCGAACCATGAATCCTCATTACCCATGGTCACCATGGTAGGCACAGAAAGAACAATTGAAAGTTGATAGGGCAGACAAATGATAGGGCCTTCCTTGGGCACACATTTTTTACTTTTCTCCTGCTCGAACATTTCCCACCAAAAGTCAACAGCTTCATCTGGACCTTGTCCGACAGCAAGCTGGCCTTGTTGAGTCCTTCTTTGATGTTGAGGATTTTTTACTTTAGTTTCAGAGACTAAGGGCCTGATTATGATAACAGCGGTTGGACCACTGCCAGCCCATTGGTGGCAGTTTGACCGCCGACAGGCCATTGGTCCGACCACCGGAATTTGGATTCAGGCGGTCGGACAGACACCATCCCAACACAATACCGCTGCCACTGCCAGGATCTTGGATCATGATGGTGTGGCGGTTGGAATGGTGATACGGAATGCAGATGGTGCCAAGGCAGGCACCACGGTTGTTATTACGATTTCTCTTTCCGACAACATTTTTATGGCATGAAAAGGTTGTTGGAAAAGGTAGAAAGGGGCCCCAAACAGGGCCCTTGGGCATCGGAGTCCGTAAAAAAATTCGCCTGGCCGCTGCACAGTCATGCGTGCACTGTATGACATGCCCAACATGGTGCATGGCACACAATGCCACGACGTGCTGGAGGCACTGCCACAGCTGCAAGATAGGCTACAGGCTCTTCCTATGAGCCTAGAATTCCCCCGCCATGGCAGCACCGCTGCAAGACTGCCAAAGCGGCCTTCATGTCAAAACACGGAGTTCGTGATGCCGCTGGCTTGACGACGGTCGGAACGGCTTGGCAGTCCAACTGCCAGGTTCGTAATTAGGCCCTAAATCAGAAGGTGAAACTTCCAACCAGGTCAACTCTGGTTTCTGTAGCCGTCCCATGCTCCATCGCTGTCGGACTTAAATCGCAAGCAAAACCAAATGACTGCAGTTGGCACTTGACACTTTTTGGTGCTATTTTTATTCAATACTTTAAAAATTCCTATCTCTGATTCCTATTATTCGATTGTTTCCAATTTTGTGCCATTTTTAATTAATCTCTATTTTTATAATTTTGAGTGGGATTTTTTTTGTGCTGTGTTATCAACTTTAAAACTGGTTTGGTACTTCTGAATGCTTTACTCATTGTCATAAGTGAAGCAAGCCTGCACTGTCCCATATCTACCAGTGGTTGAGCTTAGGTTTAAATTACTCAATCCTTTACTGGACCTAACAAGAATAGTGACATTATAACTTGTGGTGGACTACCATCCACTCAAAGAAATAATCCAGTTTCTCACAGCGTGGTAATTGTCTCACAGGCATAATTTCACACACCCCAATTATAATTTGCACAGGCCTACAGCCTACTTTATTTCTATGTCTCTGAGCCAAACAAAAGCCAGTGAGACATCATGAACCAGAAGTGCAATCAACTAGGTAAAACAACAACAACATTTAGGTTGTGACAATCTAACCGAGGAATCTACTTTAGACATGAAATGTTATTTTAGAAATAAATGCATCATTTTGTTATAAGAAACCTTAACTTGCCTAGCTAAATACCACTGTATCAAATGTACCTATGCAAAGAGAACTATAGTCAGCCAATTCGTATTGAAGTAATGCCTCTAAAAATAATTTGAATTCTAGATTTACACCAATACATTAACTGTGGGTGATTTTTCAAAGAATGACGGTGTAACTCTAATTTTGCATAAGAAATTAGATGATAATGTAGTATGGTGTGAGGACATTCTCGGGATACACTGGAAAGTACTACTACATGCAGTAACAAAATGCATCATGGCGTGCAGTGGCATTATATAATCTATATTTCATAACAACGTATTAAATAGAACCCTATAGTATTTGTATAAAACTCATCGGATTTTGTCTGGTGCCTTTTGGGTGGTTCCTGACGTTTGTTTATTAAGAAAAATGTACTTCAGTTCTCCTGGGCGCTATTCGTTGCAACATGTCACTTCCTTTATTTCCAAATGCTGACAAATTCTACGTGAATACGAGACACGTCTCAAGTGTGCTATAAGATTTCTAATTTAGTTTTGCAATTATTATTATGCAGTGTCCGAAATCAGCCTTTGCTGCTTGGGAATATGTACAGTGTAAAACTTTTTAAATCTCGTCATAATCTTTCTATCAACGCAATTTGCCAACATTTCTTAAAAAAACATAACCCACATACTCTAAAAACATAGATGGGATAAGACAAAAGAGTAGAGCAGCGCGAGAATGAAAACAGGCAAAAATCTGTACATAAGATCGTCTGCCCTCACTGCAACTCGGGATCATGTTTTGATACCTGCATAATTGACCGATAGAAATGGTGCATTGTCTGCTTAGCTCAGGAATTTCATGCTGCCTGTTGTTGCCGGTACCAACTAGCATGGGACAATGGCATACTTTGGGATCTCGTAGCCATAGTCTCTATATGGGAACCATACTGCACCTCTGTGTTTGAGGTGGTTACTGTCTGTAGTAGCATAATTTGGTTCATGTTTCCAACATTACCATAGAGAGGACATCCCAGGATCGGCCTCATTACGAGATCTGCAGATTTAGGTGTAGCAACACCTGGTGCCAAGAATCGGTGAGCGCAGGTGGGATCCCCTCACCTAACTCAGGCAGACCCACGTTATTATATCTCTCAGAATGAGGGACAACATGTACCCCCGGGAATATGGGATCCTAATACTCATGTTTTCCTCTTACTATGTCAAATATTAAACCCAGATTCGCACATATTTACAACCAGCTTGCAGGCAGGACAAAGCTCAGCTGACGCGAACGTTGTCAGCTCCTCGTCCCGTCACCCCACGAGCAGAAGCCCTGTGTGCCCCAGGCCTCTGTCCATGGCTTATGGCTGTTCCTGCTTCTGAGGTGATGGGGTATGGTGAGGGAGGGAGGCCGAGGGCCTGTCAGCCAGTCAGAGCTGTTGCTGCGTGTGTGTGTGTGTGTGTGTGTGTGGGGGGGCAGTTGGTCTTGTAGCCTCTGGGACAACAACCTGAAAGGAACACGTCCAGCTCCCTTCCACCCCTCCCTATCCCCCCTCCCCCCGCCCCTGTCATGGGGCTGCAGCCTGTGAGCAGTAGTCAGGCCGTGCCCCTCATGTCCCATGGCCTTCCATCACGTCTTCTGCTTTTACCAGGTACAGAATTGGGGCCACTCCTAATGCGGACCCGAGAAGTAGGGTAATCTTCCATCATATCTGGGTTGCAAGACCACCCATCTGAATCAGTTTGCATCCATCTACCTTGGATGTAAATTTAGTGGCCGTGGATTTATTTCAGTGTCCTTATCTGTAAAAATAGCTTAATATTGTTGCATCCTGCTTGCAGAGTCGCGTTGTGTAACAAGTTTATTATATAGGTGACTTTCGCATATTGCTTGGCTTCTTTAAGCTTTTTGATGTTGAGCCTGTCTGTGGGATTGGTATGTCTTATACAGGACAAGTTATCTTCTAATTCAATGAACTCTAGCTCTGCCCTTATGAATGTGCATCAGGGGACCCGAACCTCCACCGTTCTTATTAACCTGTATATCCTGCTTAGAGGGGTGACATACAAATCCTAAATGTTCAAAGAGTTTTCGGACTTTCATTGGATGACTGAACTAACACTGAGAAGAAGGTTAGACAAAGTCTTGGCAAAATAGTTTGAGTCATTACCAGTAACCTGCCAAATATGTCGTCACTGCATCCTCATTGCAGCATCATCAGCCTTTTTTGGGTCAACAAGGCATAGAACATGGCTATTTCGATAACTGATGTACACAAAAACATAAGGATCACTGGATGAGGATTGATTCTCTGCCTCTAACAATGTTGAGTAAAAATGCCTTATGTCATGGAACGTAAAAAACGTGAGATCACGGAATCTATTACTGATCAGAAATTTGCTCAAAAGACGTTAAGCTGCTGAACTCCTACAATTTAAATATGATTGCTAAAGGAGATTCAGCACAAACGCATTTAACCAAAAAATTAAATATATTAGAAGGAAGTTGGGGAATCCCAGATTGCGAATCATCTGTCACTAGTCAGGATGTTGTACCACTCTAATACGTCCTTCCAGAAAGAAAAAGCACAGATAAACCTTAAAGTGAAGATTCTTAAAGAATTTTTGTGTCCTAACAAAGTACATAATGTAGCCTCTCCAAAATTTCCCGAAGTAGTGAACATGAAAAAGCCAGCCAGGTTGGTTTAGGGGTGCACAATCTTCGGTTACCTGAGCATAAGAGCGCTTAGCTCTGATTCGTGGCCTTCACATACTTCAAAAAGATTCCTGCTTTCCCCTTTCATGCCCAGTTTCAATGAAAGCCTACCAGCATATAACTTAGCAATCATTACATAAGGTTGCCAGTTAAAGAGGGGACACCCACCTCTCACCACGAGAGAAATAAATGGCTCCTCATAAAGAACTCAAAGTGGACAACAGAAAGGGTTTTTCACGAATTTTCCTAAATTGCACATTGCCAGCTACACGTCCCTTGTACCAAGGAATTGAATTAGAAAGCCAAGTGGACCTCATGTGACTCATATTCATCGGGTATCATAAGAACAGAACTCTTCAGAAAAAAAACTTCACTGCACATGTTTGTGAACCTGACACTAGATCATATATCAAAGTGGAGTGAACACACAGCTATCCTGATGACGCATGGCCCACTGCTACTTGATATTCAGGAGGCAAGATATACCATGCAGCAGGAGGATACACCAGGGGCCGTATTACACAAAGTACCCTGGGGGCGCAACAGGCGCAACCAAAGTGCACTCTTGGGGCACTTTGGTATTACAGAAGGAACCACAGACGCTTGTGCGGCCCCTTCTATAATACCGATAGTGCTGGCGCATATAAAGCACCAGTGCTATCTTCAGGGGGCGTTCCCTCATTTGCATGGGGGTGTGGCCCATGCAAATGAGGGAATCCCTTTGCCTGTGCGCCCATTCCGTATTACAGATGCAGCGAAGAGGCTCTCAGGAGGCACACTAACAGTGCGCCTCCTAAAAGGGGGCGCACTGTTAGTGTACCCACTGAGAGCAGCCCTGAGGAGGGGGGAAAGGTGGTCCTATGGACTACACAGAAATCCCCTTGCAGGTGGGTGCAGTCACTGACTGCACCCGCCTGCAAGTGTTATGAACCCCAATGTACCCCAATATCGGCCTGGGTAGTCTCCTAACTTTTCACCTACAGTTACCCTGGCATTGTACCACATAACGGTTTTTGGGGCTAACCTTTTACCTAGTTAGGTGCTGCATAAATGTTGTGTGGTTTTCTCCGAAAACTAGCCTCATTTATTATGCATGAGGATTCTCAAAATCACAGCGGGATTACCATCTTCTGCATAATAACTGTGTATAAGGTTCATCACTATCGTCATTCTCTGCCGACATGACACAGCAAGGTAGAACCCCTGAGGGTACTGATCCAGCGCTACTAATATAATTTTTTCTCCTCTAGGCATGACATCCAGGTTGAAAACATTCCTCCTCACAACTGTACCAATATGACGGTGGGGCCCATAACACCGCATAAACATTCACTTTCTCATATATTCCCTGGATTTCATCCACCTTTACCTAGGAGAAAAAGTTAATGATTGCTGGAAGAAAACGGGATACCTTTTTCAAAGTTGACAAGATAATTTCTCAAACATCATACATAAGTTGGTTTAAATCTTGTCGATTTCCTAAAACATCAAGGTATTCCGCTATTTGGTCGATGGACCAACTAGTAAGAATAAGTTGATGGTGATTAAGACCAGCTCAATCACATTCAAAACCTATTTAAAACATTTCATTTATTATTGAGCTTAAAGGACCACAGACTCGTAGTTTTAATTTTTAATAAGATTTATCTATTCATTTAGTTTCATATATAAATTTCAGTTTTATTAATCAGTTTAATACATTTAATGTCATCATAAGAAATAATTTTTAAAAGAGAATTTATGCATACCCTTTTAGATGAAAATACAATATTGTCAGCTGTTAAAATTCAGATCCCAGCATAGAACTCCCAAAAACTGACTATCTGTCCCACTAAACAGGCCTCCTCGACGGACCACCTATACAGGTCTTCCGCCACAATCTCGTTCTTTCTCAATCAGAATTAAGGGTAAAAGATTCATTAATTTAAAAATAAAGGCCTATGGAAAATAGCAGCAGCTTCTCCAGCGTCAGCGTCCAGTGCTCAAAAGAAAAAATATGAATAGCGCTCCTCCTACTTAAGAGTAGGTCCTCTTATACCCTAATACTAGCTTACTAAACAGAAATGTTTCAATCTTTGGGGGCGAGATTCACGCTAATTGGTCCATTGGAGGGGTGGCAAACATCTCCTCATTGTCCTCCTTGCTCAAACCAGTTCCGAAAAATGTTTATAATTTCATCCTTTCACACGGTTTTAGGACATTACTAATCCGATTGACAGTTTTTCTATGTATCTTCTTTTGTTGCTTTATTTTAAACAGTTCATTGTTAATTCACGGATATACTTCTGAATCTCACACATTTTCGCTGAGTCCCCCTTGGCACACGTTTTGATAAAAAGGTCATGTTGACCTTGATCCCTCTTCCATTCTGGGCTTTGGAAGCACCCACGTGGTATATTTTCTGCAGCTTTTCTTCTGCTTGGAAGCCATTTTGCGCTTGCGCCTTAAGCTTATTTGCCTCGGCAGCCATTTTTACAGCACGGCCTAGCAGGCTTGAGCGAACTATCATGAAAACAAACACAATAATAGTTAAGAATAAAGAAAATAAGCCTTTTCATTTCCCTCCCGTCATTCTACGTACCCCAGTTAGGTGTTACCTAGCAAAAGCGACATATAAAGCTATTTTTACTTACCAACCGCTTTCTTTTGCCACAATACAATTTACTACGTAGCACAAATCATGCAATATTACTCTAATTAGTACGCTAATTAGGTCTCTTCTTCTATTACCTTTCTTTGAAATTTTACTCTTCTGTTTTCGACCATTTCTAAAATCACCTTTTCCTCCTTTCTTAACTCACAGGTAAGGTTGTGTTTAACTATGTCATCTAATGTCAGAACTTTATTTTCTAAGAAAAATTCACCAAATATCCTTGCCTCTTTCACCTTGTTCAATTCAGAAATTATAGGAATCTTTGCAAAAATGTTATCTATGTCAGTATAATAATATTCTAATATGCCTGTTCTATAAAACAGACTAGCTAAAACACTACATGTTATTCCATACGTCAAGGGAAGGTGATGATAGGTCACACCTTCTGCAACAGACGCAGGCAATTGCATACAAACATAACAATCTCTCACATCCATCGTTTCTACATATTCATATAATAACTTGGTGAAAACATTTTTAGAAAAATCAGTTATTGATCTATCTTTATGTAATTCTGCACTATCTTTTAATGTTGCTGTGTTCTGCATGTTAGCTTCTTTATCCTTCTTTGTGCTGTTCTCTAATATGGATGTTTCTTCTACAGCTAATCTAATTGGAATGGTGATTGCTAAGATAAACCATATGAACATTAATAACCCTGTTCAAAAGAAACACATTTTACACCATCTACGTAGAAACTCACATCTACATCTTCTATTTTCAGTGTCTACCATCTTGTTCTATTGTCTAGATATATATATATATGTTCAGAAAATGTGTCACCACACCTCAGAAATGACGTCTTAGCCACCCTACTTTCCCACTCTGTCTCGTTTGGTACTTTCTTTAGTTCCTTTCAGAACTCTTTCTTGTCTTATTCGGGTTTTTGTGTCCAGTCCGGTAGAAATTTCTTTCTATTTTCTTTAAACTTGTTGCACTTCACTTTCACCCATTGGGTTGTAGCTTTGTTCTGGGTTCTCGTGAGTGATTTCTTCTTCTTTGATATCAGTCAAAGCGATGTATAGCCATTCAGGTGACTTATATTTCAGATTAGCTTTCTTTACTTTTTTTGTTTTCTGCAATTGTTTTCCACTTTGTTTTTCTTGTTCCTTTTGACTTGTTATTTCATTTACTTGTTCTGCATTATCTCTGTTTATGTTTATGATTTTGTATCTCAATCTTTTAACTTCGTGGGGCCAATTATCTCCTTTTCTCGGCCTTTTTGGTTCACTTTCTTTTTCCTCTCGTTCTGCTCTCCAAGTTCTCTTTCTTGATCCTAATTTCTGTTTTCTTTCTTCTCCACTCTCTTCTGATTCTGTTTCAGACTTTACTTCATTTCCTCTTATTTTGAACTTTATGATTTCACTTCCTTTGTCTAGTTCTGATCCTTCCTGTGTTTTTTTTATTTGGTCACCTGTTTATGTCCCTCCTCGAGGTTCTTCCGAATTCTTGTTGATCTCTCTATCTGTTTCTATATTTCCCTGTTCCTTTGTTTGTTGGTCTGTCCCTATTGCTCCTCGGGTTCTTCCGATTCTTCTATCTCTCTATTTGAAACTATCCCTTCTTCGTCTACTTGAACAATTTCTGAAGGATCTTTACCATAACTTGTGCTTGGTTGCTCACTATTGCTGTCTCTTTTCTCAGTTTCTTCGTTTATGATGTCAATTTTCCAGTCCTTCTTCAGCTTTTCATCACAATCTGATTGATCTGTATCAGATGCTGAACTGGTGTCTGATATTTCCAGATGTCGACTTACAGGTCGATCTTCAAGTTCTGGAACCTTTGCTATTTCAATTTCTTCTCCTGTTGTTAAACTTGTACCTGGGTCTTCCAGATGTCGACTTACAGGTCGATCTTCAAGTACTGGAACCCTGTTTGTTTCTTCTTCTGCATCGGATGCTGAACTGGTATCAGATATCTCCAGATGTCGACTTACAAGTCGAGATTCAGGATCTGGAACTCTGATGGTGTGGCTGGCATGCACCCAGTTTTTCACTCCTGCACATTTGACTGCAGTTGTTGTCACCAGGATCACTTGTCGTGGTTGGTCCCAGCGAGGAACCAAACAGTTTCTTCTCCTGTGGACTTTTATGCGGACCCAGTCTCCTGGATTCAAATCATGAGCTGGTTTTCTTTCAAGAATGGTCGCATCCGGTCCAACCTGATGAAACACAGAATGTACCACATCAGCTAATCCTTTGCAATAATCCAACACGAGATCATCAGTTATAGTCAGCAGTTTGTTGACAGGTACATGTGCTTGTCTCATTGCTCGTCCCATGATTATTTCGTGGGGACTCAGACCTGTCTTTCTTTCAGGTATGCTTCTGATAGTCATTAAGACCAATGGTAAGGCATCTGGCCATTTGAGTCCTGTGGCTTGACACATTTTCCCTAACCTATTCTTTATTGTTCCATTCACTTGTTCTACTACTCCAGAAGCCTCTGGTTTGTATGCACAATGCAATTTCTGTTGAATACCAAGTGCTTCACATATCAGTTGAATTCATTCGTTTTGAAAATGTGTTCCTCTATCTGTTTCAATCGTTACTGGAAAACCGTACCTTGGAATGAATTCTCTCAGCAAGAGCTTTGCTACTGTTATCCCATCATTCCTTCTGGTCGGATAGGCTTCCACCCAACGGGAAAACAAACAGACGACTACAAGAACATATCTCAGTCTATTGCTTGGGGGCATTTCTATAAAGTCCATTTGCATTCTCGTGAAAGGACCTCCCTCTCGTCCTATTGTCCCTAGACTCACTACTGTCTTCCTTCCTGGGTTTATCTGTTGGCAGATAAGACATCTTTGACAAAGACTCTCAGCTATGGCTCTGAATTTTGGGTTATACCAGGTTTGTCTAAAAAGTCGGATCATTGCATCCCTTCCAATATGAGCTTGTCCATGGCACATCCGTGCCATGTCAGAAATCATGCTATCAGGCATAACTGGTCTTTCATCTCTGTAAACCCAAACATCATCTTCCTCCCTTTTCCTGCATCCTGCTTTTATCCAGCTATCTTTTTCTTCATCATTTGCTGCTTCCTGTAATTGTCTCACCTCATCCCATGTCTCGACAGGGTTAGTAAAAAGCAAAGGACACGAAACATGCTCTCTTTCCCTGCCTCTGTTCAATGAGACTACATTTTTAGCACAATACTGAGCTATTTCGTCTGCAAATTTGTTGCCCACGGTTATGTAGTCTTCCCCATTTTTGTGTGCATTGCATTTCACCACCGCAATCTGTTTAGGCAGCTGTATCGCCTCAAGCAACTTTTTCACAAACTCACCATTTCTAATCGGGGTTCCTACAGACGTCAATAAACCTCTTTGGGACCAGATCTGCCCAAAGTCATGAACCACTCCGAAGCCATATTGGCTATCCGTGATTACTGTGATTCGAACATTCTTTCCCAATTTACATGCCTGAATTAAAGCAACTAGTTCAGCCACTTGGGTGGAACGTATTCCTCTCAAACAAGATGCTTCCATTATTGCAGCTACTGTACATACTGCATACGCCGCACTCAAAATTCCTTCACTCGTTCTCAAACATGAGCCATCCACAAACAATACATAATCTGATTCTTTTAAAGGCTCATCCTTGATATCAGATCTTGGTTTTGTACAATACTCGAGTACATTCAAGCAATCATGGTCAACTTCATCTTTATCTGTCATTCTCTCTTCATCCGGCAATGATGTCGAAGGATTTACATTTGTGCATCTGTCAATGGTTACATTGTCTGCACTTAAAATCACTTTTTCATACCTAGTCAGCCGACTATGTGTCATGTATTGAGTTTTGGTTCTTGTCAAAAGAATTTCCACAGAATGAGGAACATATACTCTTAATGGGTAACCCATCACAATGCCTTCACTCTGTTCCAGACTCACGCAAGTAGCAGCTACTGCTTTCAGACATCCAGGCAACGCTTTTGCTACCGGGTCTATTACATGGACTGCTCATTATTTCTTTCAAAATTCCTTGTTCAATCATTTTATTTATTACAGGTGTTATTCCTTCAATTATTTCTAGGCGTCAATTTATATTGTGGAGTATTTGGGTAACTTGTTCCTTCTCTAACAGAAATTTTAACAGGGTCTACTCCTTTCATTAACCCTATATCTTCGCCTGTAAAATCCACACCTCCTGTTTTACTGTTTTTTTCAACTCAATTGGGATTTTCTCTACATCAAACACAGGAAATAAATCATTCACTTCTGACTCTAAATTTACCATCGTCATTTTATATAGTACATCTTCATCTGGGGTCTGAAATGCAATCCCATCCGGAGTACAATAGATGGTGCAATTCATTTTGCAAAGTAGATCGCGTCCTAGTAAATTCACAGGACTGAAATCACACACCACAAATCGGTGCATTTCTCTGAATGGTCCAATCTTTACCTCTACTAATTTGGTAAGAGGCGCCTTAATTTGCTGGTTTGAGACACCAATGACTTGGATATGCTCACCTGAGAGAGGAAGGTTTGGGATTTCCACTGATCTAACAGTAGAACTGGTAGCTCCAGTGTCCACAAGGAATGTTACATTTGCACCATTCACTTCTCCATCCACAAATGGACCTGCTTGATCTACCTCTAGAGTTGCGCCAAGCACGCACTCTTCCTCCTCTCCTAGGCACCGTCATAAACTTTCATCCGACTCATTCCCATCCTGTCGTAACCAATACTGCGATATTGCAGCTGCGCGCGGCAATTGTGTTACCTGCTCTCCTCCGTAGAATCCTGTCTCTGCACTGTATCTCTGTGGATTTACACTCTTGGGAAGTGGTGGTTGAGGCACCTGACTCTGCTGAGTAACTACCTGAGGTTGCTGCAGCTGTTGGTAACTCACCTCACTCTGCACCTGTGGATTTAATGATTGATTTTCCGCATTAGCTTTTGGAGGGAATTTACACTCATTTCTCCAATGCCCTAACTTTCCGCAGTTGTGGTATGGCCACTTTTTCTTTGCCTCTTCTATACTCATTTGGCCTTTGCCTTTACCTATATTCGGTTTGGATTTAGTTTGTCCTGCCTCATTAACCTGATTATTCAGTTGAGCTTCTTGTTTTTCTGCAACTTTCACTTGTGCCCACATCACTTTCTCTTTTAATTTACGCTGTCTACACTCAATGTCATCGCTGCAATATTTAGCATACCTCAACACTTCGTCCACTGTGCTGTTCTGCCAGCAGATCATATGCTGTTTGATCATTTCACTTATTTCTGGTTTTAACCCATAAACAAATCTATATACAAAATGATTCATGTCTTTCTCATTTAAAGTCTCATAGCCACTATACTGTTTAAAAACCAGAAGTAACCTTTCATAGTAGGCATGTACAGATCCCTTACTCTCCTGCGTAGTTCTATCAATTTTTACCCAATCGGTTTCTTTGGGTGGAATTTTATTTTTCAAAAAGGTAATAACTTGGTCATATTTCCTCATAACTTCTGGTCCTGGCGCTCCTGTTTTTGCGTCTCTTGGGTATTCTACAGTTGGCCAATCGATGGTAATTTTACATTCTGTCCATAAATCAGCTGGTACTACAATGTCAAATAATCCATCCAAATCTACCCACAACACCTTTGAAACTTTGACAAACCTTTCCACTTGTCTGTACCATTCTACAGGTTTTTCTCTTAATTTTGGGAAGTCATTTGTAAATGACAGTATATCCTGTCTGGACCAGGGGACATGTACATAACTACCTCCTGGAGTTTCTTTCATCGGATACTCCCTTACAACTGATTCCTTGTCTGTCACCGCAAAAGCCAAAGACGCTTTATCGGTCGTTTTCTCATTCCTTTTAGTCCACCTTCTTCTCCATCTGTCCACATCACCCCATTTTCTCAACAAAACAATCAGTTCTTTTATTGGGGTTAACCGTCCTGAGGGGTTCAGATTTTCTATATCTTTCTCACAAAAATCTACCCTATATGGTTTCTGCAAACTTCTCACTTTTACAAATTCTACTCCTAGTTCATTCGCTGTCTCTTCTAATTTGTCATGTAAATTTCTAGCTCTCCAAGTAATGCTCTTGCACAAGAACTTTATCTCGTCGTCCTGATATGTTTTCAATTTTTCTGTACCAATAGTCCCTAAAATTAACTCTTCCATATCTATTTATAGCCTAATTACATCTAGTGGTTTTGGTTCTGTCTCTTTCTTTTGCAGATTTCTCATCCATTCATTTAATTCGTCTGGAGTTGGACCTACAGGTGCTCTATTTAATTCTACCCAATTTCTATTCCTCTCTGGTGTTTCTGATGCAGACTCCGTTCCCATAGGAATCCTCCTTAACTCACTCTCATTTACTGTCAAGTTAGTAGGTGGGCTCGGTCTATATGAACTGACCAAATTTCTTGCCCCTCATTTTCTAGTTCCATCCCTTCTCTCATTCTTTGAAAATTTGAATTCATGGGAATAACTAAGGAACGTTCATCTATTTTCTGGTTCTCAAAAACTGGTATTACTGGACCTATTGTCACTGGCACAGTTACAGCTTCCATATTCATTGTTAACTCTCTTATTTTCTCAGTCAATTCTCTCGTAGTTTTTGCTAACTCGGCTGCATTATCACTATCAACTTTTTCGCTTTGTGGGGTTTTCAGCTGTTCTTTTGACCTATTTATTTCGTATCTTCGTTCTGAACTTTTATTCCTCCCAGTTTCCATTGGCGGTGCATTAGGTGTCACCACCGCAGAATTCTGTTGGTATGGAGGTGGGTTTCGGTTTAAAATATCTTCCAGAAATTCATCCTCTGTCTCGCTACCTCCATACCCGTACCTTTCTGTAACTGTATGTTTCTTTTTCTCTGTACACTTTTTTCTTGCATCCTCTTCAACTGTAAAAGCTGGAAACAAACCTCCTGTCATATTAGCATATCTCCAACGCTTTATTCTGTCCTCATGATTCACTCCCCACAACCTTCCAGGAACAAAATCATGATTCTTTGCACCTCTGTATCTTTCTCGTTCATACATCTCATCTTCCCATTCACCTAACGCTTCAAATTGTGTTGGTCTAGGTTTTGGCTCAAGCTTCGTCATTTTCTCTCTCAAATTCCGAAGTACAGCTATGCTAAACGAACCATTCTCTGGAAAGGCCAATACTCCATCATTTTGAGTATATTTTGTCCAATTTTCTAACCATATGCAAGTATGATAACCGTATTTCAGCATCATGTGCGAAGCTGGTGTTTTCGGCGGAGGAATTACCTGTCCTTCTCTAGTCACTATCTTTTTGTCTTTCTTAAAGAAGTTCTTAATTTTCGCCATCCATGACGGTTTCTTTCTTTCATATTCATAATAAGCCATATTCCACGATTTCTTTTCCCTTCTGCAAACTCGTAACTCTGCTCTGATCTCTATGTGCTATTTGGTCCTATCCTAGCGCGTCTCACACTAACGCACCAATCCGAAACTTCTACGTCACTGCTTTTCAGACCTATCTCAGCGCGTCTCACACTAACACACCAATCAGGGCGTTTTTCGTGTTTCTAGTACACTGGCCAATCGCAGCGCGGCTTTTTGTCAACGTCAGTTCTGCTCCTGACCCCTCCTTTACAAAATTTATCGGCAATTTTGTTCTCGACTGTTTCTGGTTAGTTACGACATTAAAAACACATTTCCATTGTCTGTTTTCGCTAAACAAAGTGATAGTTTTACTCTATTTCGCAAGAATACAGTTTCGTTCGATAAGTGTAGCACTTCCCTCTACCTTACCCTTCTTTCAAGCAAGGGGTAAACCCGTTTCTCTGGGGATAAAACACATGTGGAGACTACACTGCTCCTGAGAATTAAGGCCAGAGTTTCACAAGAAAACCGGTTGCTATTTCACTCATACACCATTTATACAGAAATTGTCCCTATCATAACACAACCTGTGTTATCACCAATGTGAAATTCAGACAATGCACTATTCCATGTGACTTCTTTTGCCACACGTGTCCACTTCCTACTTCAAGGAAGCTTCAAATTTTTCGACTTACATATAACATAATACAATTCAACATGAATTGTTAGACACGAAATAATCAATAATCAATAGTCAATAATCACCAAACTAATCTATAGTAACCATAACTCTGCTACCAAGAAATCTGATCCAGCACTACTAATATAATTTTTTCTCCTCTAGGCATGACATCCAGGTTGAAAACATTCCTCCTCACAACTGTACCAATATGACGGTGGGGCCCATAACACCGCATAAACATTCACTTTCTCATATATTCCCTGGATTTCATCCACCTTTACCTAGGAGAAAAAGTTAATGATTGCTGGAAGAAAACGGGATACCTTTTTCAAAGTTGACAAGATAATTTCTCAAACATCATACATAAGTTGGTTTAAATCTTGTCGATTTCCTAAAACATCAAGGTATTCCGCTATTTGGTCGATGGACCAACTAGTAAGAATAAGTTGATGGTGATTAAGACCAGCTCAATCACATTCAAAACCTATTTAAAACATTTCATTTATTATTGAGCTTAAAGGACCACAGACTCGTAGTTTTAATTTTTAATAAGATTTATCTATTCATTTAGTTTCATATATAAATTTCAGTTTTATTAATCAGTTTAATACATTTAATGTCATCATAAGAAATAATTTTTAAAAGAGAATTTATGCATACCCTTTTAGATGAAAATACAAGATTGTCAGCGGTTAAAATTCAGATCCCAGCATAGAACTCCCAAAACTGACTATCTGTCCCACTAAACAGGCATCCTCGACGGACCACCTATACAGGTCTTCCGCCACAATCTCGTTCTTTCTCAATCAGAATTAAGGGTAAAAGATTCATTAATTTAAAAATAAAGGCCTATGGAAAATAGCAGCAGCTTCTCCAGCGTCAGCGTCCAGTGCTCAAAAGAAAAATATGAATAGCGCTCCTCCTACTTAAGAGTAGGTCCTCTTATACCCTAATACTAGCTTACTAAACAGAAATGTTTCAATCTTTGGGGCGAGATTCACGCTAATTGGTCCATTGGAGGGGTGGCAAACATCTCCTCATTGTCCTCCTTGCTCAAACCAGTTCCGAAAAATGTTTATAATTTCATCCTTTCACACGGTTTTAGGACATTACTAATCCGATTGACAGTTTTTCTATGTATCTTCTTTTGTTGCTTTATTTTAAACAGTTCATTGTTAATTCACGGATATACTTCTGAATCTCACACATTTTCGCTGAGTCCCCTTGGCACACGTTTTGATAAAAAGGTCATGTTGACCTTGATCCCTCTTCCATTCTGGGCTTTGGAAGCACCCACGTGGTATATTTTCTGCAGCTTTTCTTCTGCTTGGAAGCCATTTTGCGCTTGCGCCTTAAGCTTATTTGCCTCGGCAGCCATTTTTACAGCACGGCCTAGCAGGCTTGAGCGAACTATCATGAAAACAAACACAATAATAGTTAAGAATAAAGAAAATAAGCCTTTTCATTTCCCTCCCGTCATTCTACGTACCCCAGTTAGGTGTTACCTAGCAAAGCGACATATAAAGCTATTTTTACTTACCAACCGCTTTCTTTGCCACAATACAATTTACTACGTAGCACAAATCATGCAATATTACTCTAATTAGTACGCAAACCATTATATTATCATTATTTACGTTTACAATTGTAAGTGGATTAGTTTGCACATGTACTGCAAGTTACCAAGAATACTTATAAGAAAAACATAAAATGTTGATTAGTCGTTAAAACGAATAATTGTATTAATTATTAACGTTAATATTAGGGGGTTCAAAATTTTCTTGTTTACCATGCTCCATCAGTACCTTTTGGGTATATAAACACTACATCTTCACTAAGCCAGTCAGAGGAGAAAGACTTCCATGCTGACACCAGACGCTGAGGTTCCTGCAACCAGACACTCCAGCACGCAGTGGTCTGACATCCCTTGTGGGGTGTCCATCTCGAGACCAAGACTGGGTCCTTCGCTCCCCCACATGAGGTAATGGGGTTGGTTCTATCCTAAGCATTTCATCGTTATGTATCTATATGCCTGCATATATTCATTGTTTTAGCACTATGGTAGAATTCTACCTTTTCTTTACTCTACTGGTGCTCATAACCGTATATATCTGTTTATGTCTAATGGTTGTTGCAGCAGACGTATTTTATACTAGAATGACGCTGGTTCAATAAATGCTTATTTAAAACGTCCCCACCGTTTACTCTGTGTATCTCTCTGAGACAAAGTGAGCACGATTGACTGAGCAAAAAGTAGTGTACTGTTTCCACGATCCCTGAGGGGTCAGAGTTGTCATATTCGATAGTTGCCAGAAACTATTCGCTCGTTGGTAAGAGGAGCTCATAGTGGCACTGTGAGCTAGCTGGTCTACAGACTAACATATCCTTTGGGGGTGCCTGGAATCAGTCTGGACACCAATCCCTTAGTTCATGTTGTCTAAACGTGCAGATCCTATATAGGTTTGTAGGAAGTACACGACACAAGGGGATCTCTAATCCCCTTTAAAAGTGCAGGTGGGTGGCCTCCTGCACTGTGAAAAAATGGAACTGCTTCAAAGCAGCCGCTTTGTTTTCCACCTGACTGCGCTGCCCCCAGGGCAGCGCGAGTTCGCGGCTGCCCTAGGGGCAGCGTATTCACCATAATGCGGTGCATTTTCCTGGATTGGGCTGGGTGCACCTTTTGACTCCTCAAGAGGTCTCAAAACCAACCTGTACATCTCATCCAGAATTAACTGACTGATAAAGAAATCTGGACTTTGCATTGTAACACATAGCTTTTACCAATCACTGTCAATACACTCGACATGCTCCTAGACCAGGGTAGCAATGTCATAAGTTTAACGAGTCCACAATGCCTCATCCTTGGATTAATTGAAGGGTGCTAGGCCCACTTTGGAGCCAGACCAACCCCTACCTTCCCGAATTTCAATCTCGGTTTCTGAAGAGGTCATGAAGAGAGCCCAAATCCCATAATCTGCTTTTAATTACAACCCACCTTGCAAGTGATTAAGAAATGACTGTAAATGTTTCTAAAGCAAGTGAAGTGACCTCTATGCTTAACAATTCTAAGAAATAATGTTCAAGTTAAATTACATCAGTCTGTAGAGCTGCTAGTTTTAGGATGCTATTTTCGATAATGTTTCTGTTGTGGTTTAGAGGAGGAGTATTAGACCTGTCATCATTAGGGTGGTTTCCCCCAACTTTGTTGCCTACTTACCTTCACTTTTTGCTGTATCTTTTTGTTGACCTTAGGACTCTGAGCACTTTACCACTGCTAACGAGTGCTAAAGTGCATGTGCTTCTCCCCTAAGCAAGGTGACATTGGTGTATACCTGATTGGCATATTTAGGTTACTTGTAAGTCCCTTGTAATGTGGTATACCGTTTACCCAGGGTATATGTAATCTACATTTTAATAGTGGGCCTGCGGCACTGATTGTCCCAACCACAAAATTAACCTTTCAAACCTGTCTCAGGCCTGCCATTGCAGGGCCTGTGAGTGTAGTTTACTGCCACTTCGATTTGGCATTTAGAACCACTTGCCAAACCTTAAACTCCCCTTTAATTACACATAAGTCACCCCTAAGGTAGGTCCTAGGTAGCCCTAAGGTCAGGGTGCTGTCTAACTTAAAGGTAGGACATGTACTTTTAAGATTTATATGTCCTGGTAGTGACAAACAGCTACATTCGTTTTTCTCTGCTGGGAGGCCTACTACTCTCATAGGTTGGCATTGGAAATTCCTTACAACACTTTTAAGCTGTAATTCCTGATTAGAAAGAAGTAGCTATATCATGTTTCATATCTTTGGAATGGTAATGATAAATTCTCTTTAGTGGTAAAGTTGGAGTTAACATTCCTATTTTAGAAATGCCACTTTTAAAAACTGGACAAATCTCTACTCTTAACCTAGCACTGTGTGCCTGCAGCCTGTCTTCAATAAACATTCTGGGCTGGGTGACAGCTACACTTTGTGCATTCTCTCTAGACAGCCACAATCACCGGAAGGGAGGGTGTGACAGAGGACTCATCTGCATTCTGATAGCCTTCCTGGACAGGAAGGGGGAGTGGGAGCTGACACTTACATCTGTATAGGCAGTATCCTGTGTCCCACACAAAGGGCTGATTACCCCCCACAGATAGCCTAGCAGACAGGGCTGGGATGAAAGGGGACCTGTGCACTTCAAGGAGCTGTTTTGAATTCACCCCCACTTCAAGGCACATTTGGGTACAAGTACTGGGGCCCTGACCCTACCAAGATAGTACACTACTGTACCTGTGAAGAACTCTGCCAGTATTAAGGACTGCTGTGCTACAAGGATTGCCACTCTGCTTGACTGACTGTTCTAAGGAACTGCTTCACTGCTGTGCTGCCCCTGCTGCCTGGTGATCTCTGCCCTGTTGAAGACAAGGACTGGACCCATCTCACTGAACCCAGAGTGACTCCAAGGGCTTGCTGACTTGCCTCCTGTTTTCTGAAGTCTCAGTGACGTAAAAGACTTCTTGAAACTCTGCTGGTGCTGTTTTACTCGGCCATCTGCTAGTCCTACCATTGCCTGAGGTGCCCCCTCCTCTCCTGGGCCTCAGAAGTGCGATCTGCAGATGTTTTACTACAAAACTGACTCATCGTCACTACTGCGCCGATCAGAACTAAAGCAGTGCCCTTTGATTCAGTGCCGATCCGAAGACATCCATGCAAGCCTCAAAGACGACACAGCACCGATCTGAGGTCCCGACTGCGAGGTTCAACTTCATCACATCAACCCGACTGCGTGAATCTCGATGACGACGCTTTGCTCCATCCAAAGTACTTCATCAGTAGGACCTGTTTGAGTCATGTAGCCGGCCTGCACGACATTGCTGTCGGCCTGAACTTTGGATTTACCATGGTCTTGCACGACCTCAAGTAACCTTTTAGCGCTATTAACCTCTAAGCACTATTTTTGGTTTATTCTTTAAAAAATCATAACTCCGGTTCTACTTTTGGGATTTTTGTCGTCTTGGTCTTGTTTTACTCAGATAAATATTCCCTATTTTTTCTAAACCTGTGAGATGTATTTTTGTGTGTATACATTATGTTACTGCTACACATTGCCTCTTTAGATAAGTCTGACTGCTCTGTGCCAAGCTGCCAGAGAGTGAGCACAGGTTATCTTTTAGTGTGTATCTAGCTTACCCTGACTAGGATTGTGGTCCCTACTTGGAAAGGGTGCATACCTCTGCCAACTAGGGACCCAATTTCTAACAAGGAGGTTTATTAGTGTTATCAGAATGCAGAGTAAGACATAGAGCGGAGGGTGTTTAGGGCCTTTGTTAATCACTGGTGGGGGGGGCCCTTATTTTGCAGGAAGATAGGCAGTGTGCATGGGGAGTAACCCGTATGCAGGGGATGCACAAAGTAAATTTGCTGCCCTCTGACCTCCAGGAATCCAGGAGTATGTCAGGATTACTATAACCTAGAAGAATCTTTGTTACTCTGCCCCACTCTGTGTCTATTATCAATATCTTAGCAACCGTTTTGTATGTACATTTTTTTTTAAAGCATTGTTGCATATTTAATGTGCTTTAATATTTCTCTTTCAGAAGTTCATTATTCACAGTTGAGATTTGTTGTGTCTTAAGGAGATTATAAACATACGAATTACCAGTATCTGAATATTAAATTTATTCATGCACTTTTCATTTTACAATTACATACTGCAGACCTTTCACAGAATTGCCCACAGGTATGTTCTTCCGAAAGACAGAAGCATGAATTGTACGGTTGACGCTGAGATTTCAGCAACATTAACAGCATATGTTCTAATATTGAACCCATTATAATTGAAGTGGAATGCAACACATTTGTAACACGCTGTGAATGCCATATCCCATCTCTCTGCCACGCTTGACTAGGATTCTTCTGTACATTTTCTGTCAAGCCTAGCATTGATATCTCATAAAATATCAAAAAGCAATTTTAAAATTGTTGTCCAAAGCGACAGAAGGTATTTTTTATAATTCAATGCTTTAAAATAAAATACAGGGTAGCGTGGAAAATACAATATACTATCAGAAACATCACGTTTATATCTGAATTTGCTCACCCAAGCCTGTAAAGCAGCTATGCAATTATCTGCTATTGAGTTAACTCTAGATTCTGGTATTGAGTTATCTCTAGATTTCTGTTTATCAAAGGAGTTTTTTTTACAAGAGATCACAATAATAACCGGCCCCTGCTGCTCACAACTATCATGTTCCCGCCATTTAACATACACCGTGCATTCCTCTTTTGAAGATAAAACAAGGCATATTTAATGTGTGTTGCAGTGTATCTGTGGCATCTATTGTGCCTGTGCAGAGATTATTCTCCAATCCGAGGAGAGTGCTTGCACCCAGGGCACAAGTCCTAAAAAAAGAAGTGGGGGGACGATGACGTCACGACAGGAAGTGACGTCACGAAAGGTGGCTTGCACCATCAGACTCATTGCCTCCCCTCGCTCACCCCTTAGATGCGATTGCATCAGAGAAGCCAGTGCATGAGCAGCGTTCTGAATGAGCTCCGATCTCGCCCCAGAGAGGCCAAAGAGTGAATGTGATGCGATTGCATCAGAGAAGCCAGCGCGTGAGCAGCGTTCTGAATGAGCTCCGATCTCGCCCCAGAGAGGCCAAAGAGTGAATGTGTGGCTCCATTTGCTCCAGTTATCGAGCTCCCGGCACCTTACAATAAGATTCTCCTTTTGAAGAAACAACAGCAGTAATCGTCACCATCCTAAAACAATAATCTGAGATATCGAATTTCGTTATCTCACTTCGCCGAGATATATATTTTGCTTCTGCATTTATGCAAGTATGTGATGTTTAGTTGACTTGAGTTTTTTTTAAAGCACGGTGCCACTACGCCTGTCGCACATGTACTATAAATTGAAAAGGTCATATTTGATGCTTGGCTTGTTGTACAACGAATTTAAAAATCTTTTTAGCTAGAGAGGTTCCTTTGGTAAATCATTTCGAAGAAACCATGTTTTGTTACTAAACCAGCTTGATATTACATTAACAGAAATGCGTTCGGAAAAATACTTTCCAACGGAGACACTCAAGTATTGTTCTAAAAGAAGTTCCTGATTGGGATACAATAGTATTTTTAAAAAAGTACATTTTGCATTAACTAATCTACTGTCACTATGCTTGCACACATAAAGGTTCACATTGCTCTCTATTTCTCTACATGTTTCCTCTGTTTAAGAGGTTCCCCTGCTTCTAGTCTCAGAGTCCCCCCAATGCTTCCCTGAAAAAGCCCAGACTGCTCTTGGTTCTTCTCAAGGAGACAACTTCCGTTTACACCACACAAAGCCAATATTTGTTTGCAGCAGTCAAGTGTTTTTGCTGCATTCCAGGGGAGAGGTCTTCCAACCCGCCAACAGGCAAAAGGCAGCCACCCCTGCAGGTGAGGCTCACTGCCCGTGCCTGCACCCCTGAGTGCATGCTGGGAGTGGTTGCAATGGCCAATGTGTTCCTGTCTGGACTGCCGGCACGAATGGACGATCTCTCAACGCTGCAGCTGTGGGCTTTCTCTCTACTGTCTGTCTGAATGAATACTCCTAAATGCCACCCAGAACCCCAAGCTCTCCTTCCTAGCACTGTTAAGGACGTTAGAGAGCTATATCTTATCAATGTCATGCTGCATGTCTCTCCATGACAAGGGTCGATCCTGAAGAGATCTGTTAGGGGATCCGCTAATCGTCTGCCTTCTTGGAAGACTGTTTGCAAGAAGCCCCCCTTCCCACAGGAGAGCCAGAGGAAGGCACCCTAACTGAACTGCCCCTCTCCAGCGACCATCTCACCCATGACAGTGGAGAGATGTCCTATTAAAAGCAAAGCAAGCACAGCTGCACTGGCCCTCATAGACAGAAGACGTTAGGTAGCCAACATGCTTCCATGAAGCAACACTATTATTTGAGTTGGAGCATCACATTGTCAGTACCAGCTTACATCCAATGTGGCATTGAGCATGGACCGTACAACAGTCCATTGGTCTAAAACTGTGACAGAAATCCCAGGCAAAATCTTAAATTATAGCCCTTTGCTTATCTGAAATTTGACTTAACTAATTCAACGTGGAAACGATACGTGTTACAGCAGTGAAGGCTCATGCAGTGTGCCCCATGGCATGCCCATACAGCGAATAGTCCTTAACATGTCTGTGTTCATTGGATCAAGCAATGAAAAACAACGACACCTTCAGTTCCAGGTAGATGAAGAAAAAGATTCAGTTCATTCTCCAGCTGGAAAGTGAAGTCTGAAACATGTGAAGATCACACAGTGTCTCAATCGCATCCACCATATATTTGACATTTCCTCTGATTTAATGGCACCAAAGCTGAAGTCCTAGCAGTGGATGAAACAAAAAGCAATATGATGTGTATGTTGGTATTTATTTACTGTGGACCTACCTTGAGGAGCAACAGAGCACTGTCACGGGGGTGTTGGGAGATAACACAAACTAGAGTTTTTCAACAGCGTTATTACATTTTAGAATTTTGCATTAGATTTCACCTATTTACATTTTTAGCATAGACAGATTAAGTACTTGGTCATAAATTACATGATTTTCAGTGAAGTGCGCTGGCTGGTATTCAACCTAGGTTATTAGCCAGTAAATCACATCCTTTTTGCAAAGCCATCAGTCTTGAAACAACCCATCCTTAGTCCAACATAGGAACATTTTAAAATTAATATTAGATTCAGAACCTTTGCTTAAAACTCAAACTTACTTCTAAAACAGAAACAGCTTCCAATTATTACTTCTCTGTCATGTTCTTCCAGTCCTTTAAAGAACTGGTATGCATTGTATGTTCCAGGAGGCGCTTGCGGCCTGCCAGACTATTTCATGTGGTGAGAGGTATAATACAAACCTCTGCAACCCCTGTGGTGCCAGGGGGGCATTGTAAGACCTATAAGCCTTAGGGTGGTCTTCCCCCAAACATTTTGTCTTTTTCCCTCCATTTTTACTGAAATGTGTTTTTGTTGACCTTAGGACTCTGCATTTTCCCACTGCTAACCAGTGCTAACGTGTTGGTGCTCACTCCCCTAAACATGATAAAATTGGCTTACTCTTGATAGGCATATTTAATTTACTTATAAGTCCCTTGTATAATGGTATACTCAGGGCCTGTGAGCCTGCTGCACTTATTGTGCCACCCACTTAAATAGCCCCATAAAACATATACAAGGTCCACCACTTCAGCCTGAATGCAGTTTTAAACTGCCTATTCGACTTAACAAGATAACCCCCTACTACAGAGACCTTCCCTTGAGCCCTAAAACTGCCCCAGCCCTGAAAACTGTCCCTTCCCCCTTCCTGAGCCCTAAAACTCGCTCCCACGTCCTAAAAACTTCCCTGACCTAGCCCCCCACCCTGAGCCCTAAAACTGCCCCAGCCCTGAAAACTACCCCGACCCCTGCTGTCCTGAGCCCTAAAACTCGGCCCCCTGCACTATAAACAGCCCTGACCCCCCCCCAGCCCTAAGAACTACCCCACCCCTAAACACTACCCCCACCCGCCAAAAACCCAGCCCCACTTACTAGACCTCCTCCTCTTCCGATCCTTCCTCTTCCTGTGCTTGCCCATCCATGCATTTAGACCAAGCGCTGCCTAAAGCACGCATATGAGTGGTTAAGGCATATGTGTGGTTAAGGAAAACGTGGTTCTGCTTGCGGGAAAATGGCACACGTGGCTCAGCCCGCGTTGTAAAAGCCATTTCCCCTCTGGTTCTACTGATTGGATTTTTGTCATGTTGTCAAATAGTTTATGAAATCTTACTCTTGTTTTCCTAAATTGGTGTGAGATTCTAGAGTTGTGTTTTCACTTTATTACTGTGTGTGTGCTGCATAAATACTTTCCACATTGCCTCTAAGTTAACCCTGACTGCTTTTGTGCCATGCTAACACAGGGTTTGATTTGACTTGATTTGGTATTTGTATAGCGTTCGAATGCCCGAGGGCGTCTTAGCGCTGTTGCCAGCAAGAACCAGTAAGCTGCCAATGAAAGAAATAGTGAGTACTTTAATGATAATAAATTTGAACTGTTCTTTATATCTGCCAGGAGCGAGTTCCATGTTTTGACAGTTCCTAAAATGAAACTCCTTCCTCCCCAGATTGCCCTGTCGAATCTGGGGGTCTGTAAGAGTTCACTGTGAGAAGACCTTAAGTTTCCAGAAGGTGAGTACCAAATCAGATGGTTCTTCAAATAATGTGGAGTGGCACCATGCGGTGCCTTATTTGCTAAGCATAGGGATTTGAATTTGATCCTTTTTCCGACTGGAAGCCAGTGCAGTGTTCATAGACCATGGGCAACTGACTGATATTTTGGGATCTCCAACAACAAGTGTGCTGCTGCATTTTGGAGCCGCTGTAACTTTTGTAGGTACTGTGTTTGGATATTCACATAAAGAGCGTTTCCATAGTCCAGTCTAGATAGGGCTAATGCTGTCACAAGTGTTTTTTGCAGGTCTGAAGGTATGAAAGGGTGAATTTTTTAAATCATCTTTAAGATGAAAAAGATTGCAGAGGTAAGGGTGCTGATGTGATCTTTAAAATTCAGATTATCATCAAAGATGGAGCCTAGATTTTTCACCTTCTTAACTGGTGATGGAAGATCGCCCAAAGTTGATGGCCGCCATTTAGGTGACCAGAAGGAGGTGTCTGCACCCAAGAGAAGAACCTCTGTTTTTCCGCTGTTAAGTTTTAAACAGTTGGAACTCATCCACTGATTTACCTGAGTCATACATTTGTTAAATCGATCTGCGGTTTCTTCAAGATTACTAGAGTCTGAGACCACAAGCTGAGTGTTATCAGCGTAAGAGACAAGTGAATAGCCGAAATCCCTAATGATTTTAGCCAGAGGGGTAACATAGAGATTGAAACGTGTAGGGCTTAATGATGAACCCTGTGGTACCCCACAAGGTAGTCTGAACTGATCAGATGAAAAGGCTCCCATCTATACCGATTGAACCCTGTTAGAGAGAAATGACTTAAGCAACATAAGCGCTGTGCCTTTTATCCCTGAATCTGATAACTGGTTAACCAATATTTCATGATTCACTGTGTCGAAGGCCGCCAACAGATCCAATAGAATCAGGGCGGCCTCACCTCCTACGTCCAAGATTGATTTTAGTTCTTCAGAGCTCATGACCAGAGCAGTCTCAGTGCTATGTCCTTCGCGGAATCCGTTTTGAGATGGATCTAGCAATTCGTTGGAAAAAATGAAAGACATAAGTTGTAGAGTGGGAGGATCGAGCATATTTTCCAAACATCTGGAAAAGAGCCTAAACTGATGATCTCATTGAATATGACCACCAATTGCTCACTAATGATTTCAGAAGCAAGGTGAACTATTTTGGGGGGCATGGGTCTGATGGAGCCCCGGATTTGGCTGTCCTTACCAACTGTATAATCTGTTCTAAGTTTGGTGGAGAGAAGGACACAAAAGAATTGGATAGAGAAGGTATTGTGACATCTGACTGATTTCCATTTGCGTTTAAATCGCTGTCAATAAAAGATTTATAGATTACCTCCACTTTCTTCTTAAAAATCTGAGCAAGTGAGTTACAGAATTACTCACTACTGCTAATAATACAGGGTTCAGGTATTTTTGCTAAGCTTTTTACTGTCTGGAAGAGCTCTTTACTGGAATTCTTCCCCTGCAGAATTCTTGCCGAGAAGTTCTTGCTTTTCTCTTCCATTATTAATTTTTTTTGTCAGAAAGGGACTGTGCATATTTTGTCTTTTACTGATGGGTCATAATTTGCTCTCCACTGCCTCTCTTTCCTTCTACAGGTTTGTTTCTGGGCTCTCAATCTATCTGTGAACCAAGGCTCTGAAGGGGTTTTCCGCCTAGTAGACAAGGTCTTTTCGGGAACTAATGGATAGACCGCTGCTTTGATCCAAGATGAAAACCTGTGGGCTGCAGTATCAGCATCAGAAGTCAAGTCAGGCTTTGAACTGGATAAAGATATTTGTGTTGCAATGGGGTCAATATTCTTCCAGTCACAGCCTTTAGTTACTACACGGGGTTGTGAGATCTGAGAGAGGGCTGGGGAGTACTAACTGTGAACATTATTGCTTTATGATCTGACCAAAACTGTGTTGGTGCAATTGTCCGATTTATGCCAGAAGAAAGGGGTATAGAAAATAACTATACTGCTGACCTCCAAAATGGCGTCTTAGAAGGAAGGGCGGAGGAACAAGAGTGGATTACCCCTCCCTCCACTAAAACAGCCTGCAAATGCTGCAGTGGACCAGGGAGGGGAGAGAACAACTAAGTTCACCAGTAAGACCCCCAATAATCAATTGAAAGCCTGCTCTGGCAAAAAGTGCAAACTGCAAGAATAAAATAGTTAAAAACAATGTATGGCACTTCGTGTGCCTCGTAGCAGCTATAGTCTGGGTTAAGCACAGGTTAATTTAGTGACTTGTTATGGTTCACTCTGACATGGATTTTGGTTGTTGCTTGAGTGTGGCTTCACCCCCCTCAACCAACAACCCAATTTCTCACAGTGTCCATTTGAAACTGTACTGCACTGTTATCCTCTTTTTGCTTTTGTTCTTTCATTTTTTCTTCCTTTCCTTCTTTTACTCTTTCTTTCTTTCTCTCTTTTTCTTCTTTCCTTTCTTTCTTCTGTCCTTCCCTTCTTTCTTTCTTTCTTGCCTTCTTTCTTTCTCTTTTTCTTTCTTTCTATCATTCTTGCCTTCTCGCTTTTTTTCATTCTTGCCTTCTCAACTTCTTTCAATCTTGCCTTCTCAACTTCTTTTTTACTTTCCTTCTTTCTCTCTTTCCTTGCTTCTTGCATTCTTTCCTTCCTTTTTCTTTCTTTCTTTCCCTTCTTTACAGTTCTCATTCTTTCCTTTTTCTCTTTTTCCTTCTTTCTTTCCCTCTTTCCCTCTTCCGTTCTCTTTCTCTGTCTCTCTCTCTCATTCTCTTTTGCCTTCACTCTTTCATTCTTTTCTTTCCTTCCATTTTCCCTTTTTTCTTCTTTTTTTCTTTCTTTCTTTCTTTTTTCTTTCTTTCTTTCTTTCTTTCTTACTCTTTCCATCTTTCTTGCCATCTTTCTTTCTTGTCTGCCTTCTTTCTTGTCTTCCTTCTGTCTTACCTTCATTTTTTCCTTTTTTCTTTTCCAAAGTCAGAAGGCTCCATCCAGTGCCAGACTGACTGACTTTTTTCGGTCTGTGTTAGCCATAAAATTATGTGTATAACATAGATACTTATAGGGGTCTCACACAGACGTCATCCATTAATCTGTGGTTTGTGTCATTCACATTTTTCTTCCACACACTCCAGCATCCATTAATGGGCAGTGTATCAGCCCACTTCAGCCATTGGTTGACTTCACTATGAGTTATGACATGCTGCCCTTTCACAAGCAACAGATCCACACAAAATGTGGGGTCTTTAGCGCAAAAAACCTTTTTTGCCTGTAGCAAATGATTTTCTGATGAGGGCCCGGCATATTCCCAAACAATAAAGTTTTGAAAAACCCATAACAAAACATAATAAGAATTGCCAACCTGCTTGCACCCAACATCAGAACAATTGGCACTGCTAATGCTTGTTATTTTAAGAGGTATGTTTTTGCTGTACTAATCTGCACCAACCTGGTGAAATACTCGAAAAACTTTTGCAAGTACACACGCTTGGCGAACTGCATTCACCATAATGCTTATGGGCGAACCTGCTGGGGGGTGAAGCAGTGTGATCCCACATTGGTTTCCTGTTTAAAAGGCTCCCTCGAGCCGCTTGAGCTGACGAGCTCGTGGAGAGGCACCTGCGCGCCTTGAGAGGTACTGTGACCCGAGAACACTTTGGCAGCCTGCTCAGCAACCCCAAATACTTGAACACCTAGGGGCATATTAGCAAGGAGTTGCGATATTTATTGCAAAACGCGCTTAGCGCGTTTTTTGTTAACGCCGCCTATCGCTGGAAATTATCGCTGAGATAACACCGTATTAGTAAGGTTTATCTCCATAGCGATAATATTTCCAGCGATAGCGGCAAAATGTGAGAATATCGCTGGAAAATCAGCGATATTCTCGCATTATCGCTAAGGTGGATTCAGCATTAGAATCCACCTCCTATACTTTAAACAGGTAAGTCATCCTCACTAGCAGGTGATAAAATCTAGAGATAAACGTGCTTAGCGCAAATTATTTTATCGCTTCGCCTGCCTTGCTAATAGGGGGTAGTGGGATTAGCGACTGTTTACAGTCGCTTTTAGTAGGGAACGCCTTCCTTGCATGTCATTAGCGATAATTATCGCTGACATGCAAGGCGATGGAAAACGCGGCCTCTAACGCCTGAAAGCTGTCGCTAACGCCTGTTAGCGACAGCTTTCTAATAGGGCGATAAAATTATCGCTGCTTTAGCGGCAAAAAGTGCCGCTAAAGCGGCGATAAAGCCCTTGATAATATGCCCCCAAATCTCTACTGACGACGGATAAGAATCCAGAAACACGTGTATAGAGATGGCCAGTACTAATCTGCACCAACCTGGTGAAATACTCGAACAACCTTTGCAAGTACACACGCTTGGCGAACTGCATTGACCATAATGCTTAGGGGCGAACCTGCTGGGGGTGAAGCAGTGTGATCCCACATTGGTTTCCTGTTTAAAAGGCTCCCTCGAGCCGCTGAGCTGACGAGCTCGTGGAGAGGCACCTGCGCGCCTTGAGAGGTACTGTGACCCGAGAACACTTTGGCAGCCTGCTCAGCAACCCCAAATACTTGAACGCCTAATCTCTACTGACGACGGATAAGAATCCAGAAACACGTGTATAGAGATGGCCAGTACTAATCTGCACCAACCTGGTGAAATACTCGAAAAACTTTTGCAAGTACACACGCTTGGCGAACTGCATTCACCATAATGCTTAGGGGCGAACCTGCTGGAGGGTGAAGCAGTGTGATCCCACATTGGTTTCCTGTTTAAAAGGCTCCCTCGAGCCGCTTGAGCTGACGAGCTCGTGGAGAGGCACCTGTGCGCCTTGAGAGGTACTGTGACCCGAGAACACTTTGGCAGCCTGGTCAGCAACCCCAAATACTTGAACGCCTAATCTCTACTGACGACGGATAAGAATCCAGAAACACATGTATAGAGATGGCCAGTACTAATCTGCACCAACCTGGTGAAATACTCGAAAAACTTTTGCAAGTACACACGCTTGGCGAACTGCATTCACCATAATGCTTAGGAGCGAACCTGCTGTGGGGTGAAGCAGTGTGATCCCACATTGGTTTCCTGTTTAAAAGGCTCCCTCGAGCCGCTTGAGCTGACGAGCTCGTGGAGAGGCACCTGCGCGCCTTGAGAGGTACTGTGACCTGAGAACACTTTGGCAGCCTGCTCAGCAACCCCAAATACTTGAACGCCTAATCTCTACTGACGACGGATAAGAATCCATAAACACGTGTATAGAGATGGCCAGTACTAATCTGCACCAACGTGGTGAAATACTCGAAAAACCTTTGCAAGTAAACACGCTTGGCGAACTGCATTCACCATAATGCTTAGGGGCGAACCTGCTGGGGGGTGAAGCAGTGTGATCCCACATTGGTTTCCTGTTTAAAAGGCTCCCAAGAGCCGCTTGAGCTGACGAGCTCGTGGAGAGGCACCTGCGCGCCTTGAGAGGTACTGTGACCCGAGAACACTTTGGCAGCCTGCTCAGCAACCCCAAATACTTGAACGCCTAATCTCTACTGACGACGGATAAGAATCCAGAAACGCGTGTATAGAGATGGCCAGTACTAATCTGCACCAACCTGGTGAAATACTCGAAAAACTTTTGCAAGTACACACGCTTGGTGAACTGCATTCACCATAATGCTTAGGGGCGAACCTGCTGGGGGGTGAAGCAGTGTGATCCCACATTGGTTTCATGTTTAAAAAGCTCCCTCGAGCCGCTTGAGCTGACGAGCTCGTGGAGAGGCACCTGCGCGCCTTGAGAGGTACTGTGACCCGAGAACACTTTGGCAGCCTGCTCAGCAACCGCAAATACTTGAACGCCTAATATCTACTGACGACGGAGAAGAATCCAGAAACACGTGTATAGAGATGGCCAGTACTAATCTGCACCAACCTGGTGAAATACTCGAAAAACTTTTGCAAGTACACACGCTTGGCGAACTGCATTCACCATAATGCTTAGGGGCAAACCTGCTGGGGGGTGAAGCAGTGTGATCTCACATTGGTTTCCTGTTTAGAAGGCTCCCTCGAGCCGCTTGAGCTGACGAGCCGTGGAGAGGCACCTGCGCGCCTTGAGAGGTACTGTGACCCGAGAACACTTTGGCAGCCTGCTCAGCAACCCCAAATACTTGAACGCCTAATCTCTACTGACGACGGATAAGAATCCATAAACACATGTATAAAGATGGCCAGTACTAATCTGCACCAACCTGGTGAAATACTCGAAAAACTTTTGCAAGTACACACGCTTGGCGAACTGCATTCACCATAATGCTGGGGGGTGAAGCAGTGTGATCCCACATTGGTTTCCTGTTTAAAAGGCTCCCTCGAGTCGCTTGAGCTGACGAGCTCGTGGAGAGGCACCTGCGCGCCTTGAGAGGTACTGTGACCCGAGAACACTTTGGCAGCCTGCTCAGCAACCCCAAATACTTGAACGCCTAATCTCTACTGACGACGGATAAGAATCCAGAAACGCGTGTATAGAGATGGCCAGTACTAATCTGCACCAACCTGGTGAAATACTCGAAAACTTTTGCAAGTACACACGCTTGGTGAATTGCATTCACCATAATGCTTAGGGGCGAACCTGCTGGGGGTGAAGCAGTGTGATCCCACATTGGTTTCCTGTTTAAAGGCTCCCTCGAGCCGCTTAGAGCTGACGAGCTCGTGGAGAGGCACCTGCGCGCCTTGAGAGGTACTGTGACCCGAGAACACTTTGGCAGCCTGCTCAGCAACCCCAAATACTTGAACGCCTAATCTCTACTGACGACGGATAAGAATCCAGAAACACGTGTATAGAGATGGGCAGTACTAATCTGCACCAACCTGGTGAAATACTCGAAAACTTTTGCAAGTACACACGCTTGGCGAACTGCATTCACCATAATGCTTAGGGGCAAACCTGCTGGGGGGTGAAGCAGTGTGATCTCACATTGGTTTCCTGTTTAGAAGGCTCCTCGAGCCGCTTGAGCTGACGAGCTCGTGGAGAGGCACCTGCGCGCCTTGAGAGGTACTGTGACCCGAGAACACTTTGGCAGCCTGCTCAGCAACCCCAAATACTTGAACGCCTAATCTCTACTGATGACGGATAAGAATCCAGAAACACGTGTATAGAGATGGCCAGTACTAATCTGCACCAACCTGGTGAAATACTCGAAAAACTTTTGCAAGTACACACGCTTGGCGAACTGCATTCACCATAATGCTTAGGGGCGAACCTGCTTGGGGGTGAAGCAGTGTGATCCCACATTGGTTTCATGTTTTGCTGTAGCTATCCCATTTTTACTTAAATACACAAGCCACACAGTTTCCTTTCTACTGCGGTCCTTTCTTCTATAGCCAGTTCAGTTGGCTTGATGAGCTGTTCGCAAAAATCGTGCTCTATTAAAACACGAGTGGCCTGGATATACCAAAGTGAAAACGTGACAGTTGCAGCTGTACGAAAACACACGTTTTAAAATTTAAAAAAGTTGTGTGACTCTCAGAGGCTCAGTAGTTGGTAAATAAAGATGTTGTGCAAAGCCACTTATACTGCAATAATGTTTCTCATTTAACAACTTTGTCGAATTAAAAATGTAATTAATGATTTTCTTGGACACAGTAGTGACACATAATCTTCTTCAATGAATTCCTTAGGTATATTTGTAATTTTATATTGATAGCTGTCAAAAGGCATGAATATGCAGAAGTATTTGATATTTTGGTGCTTTTCTGGTTTCCACAATAGCGTACTACAACATTGTCAGAGACATCAAAGATTGCAGGGCCTAGGGGTCTATGGGGTGTGGGAGGAGCGGTGTGAACATGTACAAATTTGAATCAGGCAGATGATAGTGCTAGGTGACTTTATGGGAATTATTGCTAGCAGATGACTCCTAATCAGGACGGAGGCCACAATATGGACAATTTTTGCTACTGGGGATTGCCACTGTTGTTAGGACAACAACTCCGCTAAGTTTAAATGATTATACCACCTGAAAGAAAGTCCTGCTATATATAGGTGGATGAAGTTTCTCCACTTCAATAGATGACTATGCTTGAATACCCTCTTGAGTAAAATCCTCTGTTCTCTAACTTGGCAATTCCAATTGTCTGTGCCTTAATGATTATTTAGCAGTGGTTTTGAATACTTTCAAAATACCTTCAAAGTCATTTCTTCTTGTACTCGCTGTCTCATAATTGCATTTTCAAAGGAAAACAAATCCAGTTTTTACTGATTTTTCCCAATTTTGATTCCAAGTGTGCCGGTAAAATACTGTCCATGTGGAAACCCTAGGCAACTTGCAATCTTGTCTTCCCACCTTTTACTTCTCCGCCTTACATTTCAAGTCTAGTCTTGAAGAAGTGTCCAAACCCCTGCTTCTGCACCACCTGAAGACAGCAACAGATACTTAACCTCTTCGGTGCTCATGACGAGACCAGCTCGTCATGAGTCACAGTGGAGCTGTGCTCATGACGAGCTGGTCTCGTCATAACTGCTGCGCTCCGCCCACGTGTGATTAATTCCCCGCCTGTGTGGGCGAATTAATCAGTGGGCGGGGTCGTGACGAGACCAGCTCGTCATGAGCACAGCTCCACCGTTACTCATGACGAGCTGGTCTCGTCACGAGCACCGTGGCGCCGCGCTCACCCCCCTGCCCCCACCCGCACCCGTGGGGGAATTACCCCCGCAGGGAAGGGGTTAAACTACCTCACTGAGCTACTGGAAGCAGAGTAGCTGTGGAACGAAAAGCCGTTCCTTGAGGGCCTAGCATCATTGTCTGCTGAGACGTGAGATGTGGGAAGAAAATAGTACAGGGTGGAGGGATACTCTTTCAAGGTGCCATTTGTCAAGTAGGTATCCAGTCTTGGGATTTATTTTGGTTTCTGGTACTTACAATTTTGCTTATGGAAACCTGAACTGGTTAATTGCTGACACAGGCAACGCGTGGTTGCTGAATCAGAGTCACCACATCTGTACAGAGATACCTCAAATACATTCACGTCAAGTAGCACCAATTACGTCTGAAACTAATGGACCACTTACCTTGAATAAATTAGGAAATTATTTTGGGGAAGCCTCAAACACCCCCACATGTAGCTGTATTTCAAAAGTTTTCACATATTTGTTTTTCAGAGTAGAGTTGATCCAATCACTGGTCAAGGAATGACTGCATTACTGCAATGTGGTCTCCACAAATTACAGGTTAGAAAATAACCGCAGACATGAAAGTATGCAACGTAATACAATGTGCAGGGAAAGTCAAACCCAGAAGAAAGGGTATCATACAGTTTCATAACAGAGTTGTCAAAGCACTGCAGGCTTGAATCAAAGATACTTCAATAAATTACTTTGCAATGTGGCTGCATTTATTGAAAAGATATATGAAACTCCAAACATAGGGACCTGTGATCATTAAGAATTGATGCCCAGTTCAGGTTCATCACCCATCTTTCAGTGGTATCTGGTACATACCAATATTGCTAGTCTGTTCTTCAGAAATAACCAGAGGTCACACATCGCCAAAGGCTCTGTAGCCAACCTCAGACTAGCACACGTAGCACCTTTATTACATTTTCTAGGAAACATGAGAACATTTCTTTTTAACTAGACACTTCTTTTCAGTGGAGAATCAGGTCAGAGCAGACACCAGAGATGGTGACATACATTCGATTAATTTTCTGTTATTCATCAGTTTATTTTTATGAACTTCTGTTACCTTTCAGTGTTATTCTTTAATGTGTTGTAAACAAAAAGCAATATGTTACAATCTATTACATGCATAAGGTTTACAGACCCCTATCCTGAGTCCACATAGAGAGCATATCCACTTTTCAAATATTCAAAATTAGTCAATCAATCAATATATCTTCATTCAGATTTGACAAAAATCCATAAAAGAAAAACCACGAAAAACACAGTTACAAAAACCTTTTCACTCAGTATTAAAATCAACATCTTGTTAAAAATACATAAAACCTTTCAGTGCAACATATCTTATGTGCAAGCGGTAGCAGAGAATGAAACTTAAATCCATATCATGATTTGGAGATAACACAGGGTCTTATAATGTATACCAACTGATACACAGACAGTCACAGCCAGGCGAATAAGGAGGGACACATATTGAAAAGGGGGATACCAGTACAAAACTTCTCATGTGCAGAAAATCACAGAGGAATACATATTAACATTTGTCATTAACATTAGTCTTTTTCATTGGATAATCTTTCTAAATGAGTAATTGAGTTCTGTCTCTTAATCGCTGACTTGATGTATGACAGAATTGCATAACATATACAGGCATCATCCAATTTACATAAAAATGTAAAAACATCTTGGAAATAAATATGTTTCTTTCATAAAAACAGTGATCGCAAATCACGTGTTCTAATGCCCTTATAAAACTTGCAAAATAACGTAAAATGAATTGTAGATTGGCTAGTTCTCCGATTACTTGGGCATTTAGCTTTTCTGCCCATGCCTCCCTTTTGGGAAATGCAACTTGAAAATGGAGCATGTCTAAATGCAATCTGGTTAAATAAAATCTGTCCTGGGCATTTAATACAGTAATCAGGTACCTTTGTACTGACTTGGATTAAAAAATATCTTTTAATCCCAAAAAAACTATGTGAAAAGGTTAGCTATGTAATTCAGAATAAGGCCCTTTGCATACTGTGAAAACCAATTACATTGAAAGGATATTTTATAGGTTTAATTGATTGTAGGGGAAGGCTAGCTTCCAGGAAGATGTATGTGTCTTCTAAATGTGACAGTGTGATCAGCTGGTGTCACCCAAAGGATCTTGGTCTCATATTAGATCCAAATAGTGATCCTCCTATACTGCTGAGGGAAGAATAAGGGAGTGAGCACCATGTACAGGAAATTGAGTGTAAAAGGTCGAAGGAAACTTTTCTATATACTAATCATGAGTAAGTGTGGGCAGTGAAATCCGCTCCGCCGGCGAATTTAACGGAGTTTTTGGCACTCTGCGCTCCGCTTAGAGCACAGAGGGGCAGATTTACATTGAACTAACGCATCGGGGTACAGCAAGTCATTTTGCTGTGCCGCACTGCGTTAGTTTTGAAGCACAGGGATGCGACATATTTACAAGAATATGTCGCATCCTTGTGCTTCCCCCTGCGCTGGCGCACAAACTGCAGCCATGCGCCGGCGCAGGCACCCTTGCACCATGGTGCTAGGATGCCTGCGTCGTGGGGAGATTGTTTTTGTGCAGGAAACAATCACTACAACCATTTTCCTCTTTCAATGCGTGCTGAAGAATGCAGCACGCATTGAAAGACTAAAAAACGAGCAGAAATGAAAACATTTCTCCTCGGTGCGCCTCTCTACGCCACCTCTAGTGTGGTGTAGCTTTCAGACGCATCTCCAGAGTTACGATTTCTCGTAATTCTGGAGATGTGTCTTGTTCCATGAGTGTTGCGTGGGAACACTCACAGCAACACCCATGGAACGCCCCTTCACCGCAAAGTGCTGCGTGTGAAGGGGCCGTATTTACAAGAAGAGGAAAAGTCACGCAGGGTGGCTTTTCCTCTCCTTGTAAATATGGAGCAGCCCCCTGCGCCACCAGTACGTCACAAAAAGTGACGTACTGGTGGCGCAGGGGGCTCGTAAATATGCCCCAGAGTTCTTAAAAAAAAACTCCGCAAACCACTGGTGGCGCAGAGTGTACCGGCGACACACACTCACCAGGCCTTTTGAAGATGTTCACACAATCTGTATACATAACCCAGGAGCAACGTTCCCCTGCGCCTTTCACTTGTGGTTTAAGGGTGCATAATAATGCAGGATGATAAGCCAACCACCCCCCTCCTGTGTTACATCCACATTGCCCATGGCTGTGTAGTGAGTGGAAGGGATAGGGTGCATTGTGTGCTTCCCCTCCTGCTCCGCGTGTGCCTGGTGGCGGGATCCGCAGGTACATTGAAGTGTTTGCTGTGGGCATAGGTGGATTGAACGAGAGGTGCAGAATCAGAATGGCTGAGCGGGTAGGTGCTACACTGTGTCGCTGCGTGCATAGGCCACTGGGGCTGGGGTGTGGTCGGTGCCTCAGTCTGACCCTCTGACTGTGTTTATAGCTGGCTGCCCCCGAGCAGGGCCTACAGTGTGTAAGTGGTGCCCGAGAGCTCCCTAATAGTCCCCCTCTTGCTGTGTTATCATGATATGCAGGCCTGCAGGGTCCTCGTGGAGTGGCTGACATGAACTCCCAGCAGCAGCGAATGGCCTCCATCAGGATGGAGTGACCTGCTAGACTTCAGTGCGGTACGCTATCCTTCGAGGTCTTCTGCTTATGGCTTCTCCTGCACGGTAAAGCAAGCACCCCGGCGGGGCCTCCCCCGGTCTCTTCTCTCAAGTCTAGACTGTAACACTCTTATGACTTTAGCACTGTCTGGGTCAATGGGTTTATAGGGAGGGTGGGGGGTGGACCGCCTGACCCAAAGATAAAATAATCTAATTTGGCTAACTTGTGTTACATCGCCCTTTTCATTGTATTGGCATTTATATAGTGCCTTCTCACTCCTTAAGGTGCTCGAAGCGGTGTATCGTTTTATTTTGTATTTTCATGCAAGTGTTTACTTGTTCAGTGCACAGACCATGTGCCAACGTGTGCCAAATTGAGATTGTCGAGAAGAGATGCATTGCACTCTAAAGAACAGTGCAACAGAATGCAAAGAAATGCAATAAGTACATTATGAAACAGTACAATACAGTGCAGTACTCTGCAGTACAGTTTAGAGAAGTGAGGGTAGGGAGGACCCTTGCTGGAGAGCATGACATTGCTGGGTGCTGGGTTGAATTAGCAGAATGGCGGTGCATATTCTACAGCTGGCTAACTTTGATCTAACTCCATTGCACCCCGAGAGTGGAATCTGACGTTGGTCTGTGCCATTGCACGCCCACGCGTTGGATTATAAACTATCGGTGCTGTGCCCACACTGCTCAATTCATGCTTTCTGCAGAACCACATAACAACGGAGCCCAGCCTGGCAGTCATCTTGATCCACGATTGGATCTCTGCTCCCACACAGGACTCTTACAATGATGTAACCCGTGGGTGTACTTGGCGTGTGCCAGGCAGCACTTTTGAGAACAAGAGATGCGCAGACACAGAGCTGCGCCGAGGTAAAGGCAGCAGAGAGAGTCTTGGCAGAGATCAGATCATTGTCTAGGTTTTCTCTCTGACTTGCTGTGTAACCCTCCCACACATAAAAGGTTGCGTGTGATAGGCTGCCTCTCTGTCACGTGTTTTTTTCATGACCAGTGACATGTTCCTGGGCTGATCCTCTGCCAGCTTGTATTTACCTCAGGCACTTTAGTTCCTCATTTTTGTGTCAATGACCCGCAAAGGTAATGACTTATTTTCGGCGCCTGCATATGGCATGCTAGCCTGCCATTCCTATGTGAATTTCTGACCAGCAAACGTTTTTTCCAAGTTTACAGTGTTTGCATAGAGACAGTCGCTGCACGCTTAGGGGCATATACACAAGGAGCCATCGCCGAATTAACGGCACTTTATCGCAGCCAAAGTCGTGATAAATTTACCCCCCATTCACAAGCCGGTGTTAATAGCCCACAGCACCAGTTTACCCGCGATAGCTGCCACAAAAAACATCGCCACAGAGGACCCCCGCAAATATCGCTAATGAGATGCAGAGTAGGCGTTCCCGTGACAAAAGTCGAGACAACATCACACCTCAACATTCTCAACGACCAGCCAAATCGGCGATAAAAACACAAAACAGGCGATAAGGCGCATTAGCACCAGGAAATTTACACCTGCTCTGACCTGGTGTAAAGTCGGACGGCAGCCAGCACCACAAAAGGGAGCACAGCCCAGGGCCACATCCGAAGGGCAACAGATGCCATGGAGCCACACATCATGCGGCCCGGACACCCAAGAGGGCCACAACACCCACCGACACCACACCCAGGCCCGCAACACCCCCCCACCCCCAGGGACCACCCCCGACCCCGAACTAAGAAATTGCACACCAACACCACGAATCCCAAAACAAACATTTTGCCTGATGTCGCACAAGCAAGAAAATAAACATACATGCGTGGCCAGAAAATTGAGAATCAGTCATACAGCAATGCAATCACCAACACAAAACACCATACAAACAAAAGCAGAAACAACCCTTAGGATGAGTCCTAGCTGCTCCTCACTGGACAATCCGTAGCACACAGCCTGGAAGACCAAATCCAAGAGAAGAAGGTGTGCCATGCGCCCAACAAAGGAAAGAGAGGGAGAGAGCGAGGGAGAGAGACGGAGTGAGATAGCACAAGCAGCGCAAGGCCGCTCGGGCACCTGGCTCCACATGCCAACATGTGTGTGTGCATCGCCATCCGTACACCATGAGCCCAAGGCCATGTCCCAATCTCAGCGCCAAAGCCACATCACATTCCGAAAACGCAAGTAGTAGTCAGACAAACATCATGGATGAAAGCACCATTGTCCCAATGCAGAATGCGGGAGGACACCTGCACCTCTGACCTTGGTCCAGAACGCGCCTGGAACACCCTCATAGAGATGCAATGGCAGATGGGGATGACTCCCACACCACGCATTCCGCAAATGAACCATCCAACTCATACACAGCCCACACACAGAAGCCACTGCCTGTGGTACCCCCGCATGGGATGCCCTTGACACTCACGGAAACAGCAATCCATTACCCACAACGTTGCACACACATACGAATCATTGCTCAGAGCTGTGGCATATCCTCCACACAACTGCCGCAGTCCAGAAGAGTGCCTGTTCACGAGACGCACCAACGCAATGGCAGGCCATACCGGGCACATGCACAACCCCCGTCACGTGGAACAGTACCGTGCATGTATGCTGCATTTACTGGGCGCACTGTCACTGGCAGTGCTGCGGATCAGTTACAGGCTCAGCTTCCGCATTGCCCACGTCACCTGCGTCCAGCCCTGGTTCCACTGCCGATCATGCACATTTGAGTGTCCCATGGATGTCTGCCTATCCAACACAGCTATTCATGAATTGGACTATGACTTGTGTCTGCGCCCCCTGTTGGATCACGAACAGGAGTGTAACCGAGACAGCCGTGCATGGGATGCCTTGACATACTGCGTATGTATTGGTAGTTGTGCATGGGAGATTGCACAATTTCTCATCTGCAGTGACCACATCGAGGCGCTCCCCTATTGGGCTGTGTTGCGGATCGGTGAGATGGTGTGGGCTGAGCACACCTGCCCAGACCACCTAATGGATTGGCTCACCCTGGTGTTCCTTGAACACGACAATGACGTACTATTGGAACACATTGCACATGAAGCTGCACGGGCATTCATGGATGAGTAACTACGTTCCTGCAGCCACATCCGATTGCCACCCACAGCACATGGCTCAACAACTTGTTGCATCGTGGGGATTGCTCACATATCCCACCACAACAGAGGACACGTCTGCCTTCTGTCGGGCTCTGGATGCATGTGCGTGGAATAACGCGTGTGTACACACACCTGTGCAAGGTGACGCAGGTCCATGGTCGGAGCAACACAGCGTCGTCTGGCAACATTGCCAATTCAGACACACTGCTGGGGAGAGCACACACATGGCAATGTAGCACGACATGTGAATCTGTCGGACCCTCACACCTGATCACTGTCGGCAGAGCAGACAATCAGCACACCCCGGAGGCAGAGCACCATGCAGACCTCACGTGCAGTGAGTCATGCCCCCTCACACGGGGCAATGTGCAGACGCCAAACAACACATGACTCATCAAGCAAGGCAAGGTGGGCTGTGAGCGTTGCCATCCGTGATGAATGTTGTCCATTTCAGCCCCAACATTATCTGAACCTCGACATGTACCCATGATGCGTGTAAGTGTCTTAAGCATGTCCCTGCCTGTTGTGGCCGTTGCCTCGTCAGTACTGACACGCACATGCCAATAAAGCCTATGCCACTCCACTGGTGTATAACTGTGAGGTGTGTTGTTCAGATTGTCCACTCGTGTGCCACAATGAGCATCGTCCCAACACAGGGAGGAACTGACTGACGCATGTGCAATGGGGGTGTGTCCCTTCGGCAAGCTCCACCTCTGTGAGCCAGACATTGTTTTTGGATAGGTGCTGGACGACATGTGCACTTACATGACTCCAGCTATGTGTGTATGGTGTCCAACCTCTGACCATGTGGAGCAATGTCATACATCACAACAGAATGTGTCCACACAGATGTGTGTAAGTCGGTATGCGACATGAAGTTCTGCTCTCACCCGTGGTGTGGGACACCACTCCTGGCCTGCCACCGTTTTGGTCACTCCTACACACGGCCCTATTCAACACATGGACGTGTGCCTACATTTGGGTGTTGTGAGATTGCTGTTGATGTGCAATGGGGACACAGATAGTACTCACCTTCACAGTCATCCAATTGGCCATGTGTATCAGGGATAGACATGCGCATAGATGTCAGTTACCGGGGTGTACCTTCATGTGCAATCATCGTCCCCACATCCAGCCATACTTCCATACGTGAGTGAACATAGTGATGACACATCTGTGTGATTTAGAATGTTTTATTCACATTCAGGTGATTGACGGAGCTGGAGCTGTACCTGGCCATCCAAGCCCACATCACATGGAAGCCCAGTGGTGGGCCAACCAGAGTCCTTTGGGGATTGCACAGTGATTGGGAAGAGGGAGAGTGCCGTACGCAGCAGGATTGCTGTGTGATTGGCCAGCGGAGAAGAAATGGCAGTCCGTGTCGGGGTCCGGGTGAATGTCGCAGGGTGTTCCGGAGGTCAGTAGGAGGTATTTCCCAGGGCATGATGCATAGGTCATGACCAGGCAGGGACAGGCCATATGGTGGTGATGGATGCTACTGCCTCCTTCCTTACACAGTAGTTCCCATCCCCTTCTCACTCCCCTGATACGGGTTCTGTGTCCGGTGTGTCCGGTGTGTGTGGCGGGGTGATGGCTGCATCGCTGTGTGCCCCTGACACATCAGACTGCGTAGGTCATGGGGTAGCATCACAGTGTGCCACGGACACATCAGGGGTCGGAGCTGTGTGTGTCGATGTTCCCGCTGCAGTCATCTGGGAACGGCTCAGTGGCAGCAATGGCAAGATGGAGTACTGCAGGGCATTGCTGTTCCCAGCCACTACTCGCTGGTGTCCAGCCGTGGCAGACATACTTCCAGCCTGCATCTGCTCCATGGTCTCCATTGCCCTCCGCATCTGTGCCAACTCTGTGCTGTCATGGCTGGTGCCTGTCTGACCAGACAGTTCTTGTATTAGACTCATTGTAATGTAGTTCCTATTTCCCTAATAGGCTCTGCGCATTGGAATAATATACCCTATAGGTTTGACATAGGACTGAGGTCGGTATGCCCTATCGAGTATATTAAACTTAATTACTTTTTGCCAGCTAACTCAGAGCCACTAGAAACTCCTTGTAAACAAGAAGGGAGTAGTTTCTGGCAACCGCATAAACATGACAACTTTGTTTCCTTTTAGAATCAGAACACTTCTCAGAATCGTGGAAACAATAGATAACAGTTTCACTCAGCTACTCGTGCATGCTTAGTTTCCTCAGAGTTACACAGAAAGAATAGACGGGCATTTCAATAAAAGGTTTTATTGAACAGTCTTGTTTCTCGTGTAAGAGATATGAGCTGTTATGATCACAAGACAGTATGCAAGATATATAATGTACAGCGTAAGCAGTAGAAATAAATAATACTGCGCTAGCATTATCTTTTAGCATATATTCACATACATAAATAACATGAGCTAAAAATGCGAGTACTCATACGATGCTTCTCTAAGCTAGTTCTACCCCAATGTACCTAACCTAGTCTAGGTGTAGGGCAAGGTAAGAAGTAGGTGAAGTATTCTCTAGTATGGTATACTAAGAGTATGTTAAGTCTGGTATGCCAAGAGTCCCTCTAGGTTCTAGTCAGCTCCATACCTTGAGAATGAGAGAGGTGGGAATCTCCTGCCGGATCTCAAACTCTAACACCCCGCGAAGGGAGTCAGAACACTGGAAGCTGGATTCTTCTGCGAGCAGGAATGACAGCGTCTTCTCAGTGCGTCAGGCCTGGATACGGGCTCCTCTGAAGTCGAGGTCTCCTCTAACTTGCTTGGGCAAGGGAAGGTATATTTATACCTGGTAAGTGCCTTGGAATGTTAGCATTGACGTGAAGTCGGACAGAGGAAGACGTCAGGAATGAACCCTTAGGGTGTAGCGGTTCATGCATAATAGATGAGTTCTTGGAGAAATCAATAATCCTGTGCTAGGGGAACTCCCAAGAGCTTAAGGGTCTGGTTTCTAAGAACTCGTTGTGACGTTAGGGTGGACGGATGTTGGTGACCATGCCTGTATTTGGAGTGCATGGCTAATGCCTAAATAAGGACTGGGATTCTATGCCTATATAAGGGCAATGCGAATTGTGCCTATATAAGGACATGTTTCAGGAAAACCTATATACGGACACCTAAAGCGGAATACAACATCATGGCACCAGCGAGGTTAGCCAAGGTCTGTGGCGGAGCATGGTGCGTACAGGGGGTGTCCGATAGGGACTGTACGTGGTCCCTGATGGGACTCAGACACCCACGTATGGCATCGAGTTTGGCTGCCACGACCTCGAAACCCACCCGCAGCTGATGAGCCAACTCCACCTGGCAACCCAACACACGCAGTTGGAATTCCATGTATTGGTCGGGGGGGTCCTGGGAGACAGCCGTGGTGGTGTGTGTTTCCTGCTGTGTGGTCTGTGCAGGTGGTGGGGTCACCTCGAGGCAGCTGGCCTGGCCGGCTCCTGGGGGTGGGGTGCAGAGGCTGTCCAGCATCCGTTGGAGGGTGTCTTGACATATGTGCAGGTTGTCCTCTTCATCATCAATGGTGGAATGTGTGGTGTGCTCTGCAGGGGTGTTGTTTGTCCCTCTGCAATGTAAAGGGAGATGCAGGTTAACAGAGTTTCACATGTATGGTGATGATTTGCAGATGTTTACATTCAGACTGCATGCCAATGTACATTGTGACTGTTTGGGGGGAGCTGGCTATTTGATGGCAGTCAGTGTGTTTTTTGACTACATGACGGATGTGTGGTAGTACCCGTACATTATCATCACACAGTGTCAGGCAATGCCAGATGTGAGTGGACAGTTACTACGCACAAGCGGAACCTGTTGTGAGCTCTGTCCGGTGGTGCTGGTGTTGCACATTGTACAACATTGCCGTCATTGCGGATGTCCTGTGATTGCTATGTGTGTGTGCTGCATTGGGGGGGAGTTGCCCCTGCAGCTCTGATTTCGTGTAGCCTGCTCCCTTTGAGGCGGGGTGCCTTTGAATTGTGTGCTTTTCGGGGCCTGATTTGCTTTTGACTTGGGTCATGTTTGCTCGCGGACTGTTTTTGTGGCCTGGTGCATTGTTCATCTGCTGCGTGTATTGTAAGGCATGGGTTGTGGGTGCACGTGGACACGTCGGAGTGTGATCTGATCCTTTACGGAAGTGATCCGCACTTGGCTACCTCCATGTCGCTTCGTGAGCCATGTCATTTTTTTGGGGCAGCTGCCATGCTATCGGACATGCAGTGTTACTTGCATAGTCAGTGTGGGTCACAGAGCCGCTGCTTTGCTGGATTCAGCACATGTGCACGGGTCGATTGTGATATTGGTGATAGGGGGGGCCCCTTTGTGCACATTGTGGATGGGGGCCTACTTGGCGTTTCTATGTGTGCTGCAGTGTGCCAAGGCAATCAGGGACATGTTCCACAGTCATTGTGGGTGTGCTGTGTGCTACGCGTAATTGTGCATGTGTGCCATTGTGCCCATCTCCCCCCATCCCCCCCGTCCCTAGTCGTTACTCACCTTGTTGCTGTTGGGTCAGGTCGTATTGTGCTGTGTCCAGGCCCCCAATCCTGCCACCGTCTCCTCACTGCTGACTGTGGCCACCATTTGCTCCAGCTCATCCAGCTCCTCCTGTGTCGCAGGACTCCCACCTCCGGTCGCCGTTGCTGCCTCCCTGTTGGCGGCGAGCTTATGTTTGGTCTGAGTTTTCAGATCATGCCAGCGCCTCTTGACCTCCTCCAGTGACCTCCTGGACACTCCGACTGCATTGACGTTGGTGACGATGGCCTACCATATTTCGGTTTGGGTTGCCAGTGCCGCAGTTGAGGTGCCGGACAGTTGTTGATGGTGTTCGGTCACCCCGTGACGATGATCTGGTCTTCCTGCGGACTGTACCCATCTTCCTCTTGTCCTTGCCCTTCCCCGAACGCGGGGTTCCTGGATGGTCCTCCATAGGGCTTGTGGTGTTCGGCTTGTCCTCTGCACTCGGTCTGGGTGCATCCATATTGCTACGCAGTTCGAATAGTTTTTGGGCTTTTTTTTTCTTTCTTTTATGGTGCTTTTTCCTGCCTGACGCGTGGGATTTACAGGCCTGTGGCTGGTGTTCGCTGATTTCTGTACCGCGATTGGCCTCATCGCATGATTTCTCGCGTTTCGCATTTTTTTGGCGTGGCGTTGATTTTCACGCTGTCATTTGACGCGTTATCTGGTGACTATTGCATGCTACAGCCTTGTTGTGAATTCCACGTTGACACAGGGTTATTTTCCCGTGATAGGCTGCGATATTGAAAGTTGCGTTACCCTATTCTTGCGGTAGTTATCACACGTTCTTGTGAATATACCCCTGAGTGTTTAGAATTAGAAAATCAGTAGCGGCTCCTGGAGGAAGTGGTGCGGGCGTTGGGGCGGGGGAGGGGCAGGGTGGGGGGTAGTAAACTATGGCGTACGGCCGAACAGATTTAAGTAACTAAATAAATAAATAAAACTAATTACATTGCGCGCGATGCAGCGCGCGCAATGTAATTCGTTTTATTTATTTATTTAGTTACTTAAATCTGTTCGGCCATACGCCGTAGTTTACTACCGCCCACCCTGCCCCTCCCCCGCCCCACCACCCCGCACCACTCCCACCAGGAGCCGCTACTGATTAGAAAGAGGCTTGAATCTTACCCCTCATTCACAAAATGACAGGGTTGGCCCTACATGTTCGTTTTATATGGAACTCCACCCGTCTGCGGACTGAGGGGAATTCCACTGAGTTTTTTCCGCAGAGTAAAACTCTGCGAGCTCCGCCCACCCTTAATCATGAGGAGGTCCCTTTGAGAAGAAGCTAGGCTGCTTGAAGGGTTACTTGCATCACATATGCTTAGTGAAGGGTGCACAGCCAAAATATAGCAAGATATGTGGTGTACCTACAGGAATTCAGCAGAAAATGTAAGATGATTTGCGCAGGTTGTAGAAGAAAGTTTTTATTGGCAAGGTTGAGAGCTCAGAATGGTTAACCCCTTTTAGTGGCTGCCATTAAAGCCAACGGAGATCTTAGACTATGCATTGATTTCAAAGAACTGAATAAAAGTGTTGTGGTTGATTATTACCCAATAATAGATAAGTTAACTTTGTTAAATGCATCTAATGTGTTCTCATCCATAGATCTAATTTCAGCATATTACCAAATAAAACTGGATGATGAATCAAAGAATTTGACTACTTTTGTTACACAATTTGGAACATTTAGATTTGTAAGGATGCAGTTTGGGCTGATCTGAGTGACCTCAATATTTCAGAGAGCAATGAAGAATATTTTGAAGGGGGTGGCAGGAGTTAAAAATTATCAATATAATGTGTTAGTGTTTAGCTGCAGTAGAAGGGAACATGATGAGAAAGTGAAGGAAGCTATTTGGGGGTTAAGTAAAGTAAATTTGACTATACAAAAGTTAGAAATGTAAGTTTAGGGAAACATCCAGAGAATATTTAGGATCGCGTAAACTCGGGTAATGGAATTAAACACATAAGTGATTGATTAAGGCTATTCAAAAATGTGCATCTCTTTCAAAAAGGAGGAACTAATGCAGTTTTTAGGAATGGCAGAATTTTATAGCAAATTTGTGCCAGGGTTTACAGAGAAAAGTAGCAAAATGAGATTTCTACTGAAGAAAGGAGTGAGCAGAATTCAAGTGGGATCAAGAATGTGAACAGGAGTTTAACAATATAAAGAAGTATCTTGAGGTGGCTCCTAATTTGAAAAGTTTTGAACCCATGGCTAATACTACACTGATAACTGACACCAATTTTAAGGGTTTAGGAGTTTTTTGTGTTTCATTAGTGTTTCCTAGTATGTCGCAAATAGACCTACCTCATGCATATTAATGAGGTAGGTCTCAATTTGCGACCCATTAGGTATGTAGCTATCACACGGATTGTGGCCTGCTGGGGTCAGCAGACCACCATGTCTGTGATTACCTTTAAAAAAACAATATATATTTTTTTTAAATGCAGCCGTTTTCCCTAAAGGAAAACGGGATGCATTTAAAAAATAAGAGATAAAACATTTATGTTTCATTTTTTAAGAGAAGGCGGTGGTCAGTGGGACCACTGACTGTTCTTAAAAAATATTTTTTCAAGATTCTCAAAGGGAAAGGAATACCAAGTGGACCCCTTCCCATATGGAAATGGGTTACCTCCAGTTTTAAAATGGTTGTAAAGTATTACTTTTTGTGACTGAAATTTGGTCGCAAAACAGTAATACATATCATACCGATATGGTATTTGAAAGGGATGCTAAAAACACGCCCTTTCCAAATAGCGATGCACAAATGCTAATTGTGATTTGGTAATGATCGGCGCCACCCGCAACTAGGGGCGAGGCACCTTTAGTTGCATCTCGGGCTGGAGCCGGTGTTGTTTCTGTCCTTCCAGTAGGTGGGACAGGTTGGGCGCCGGAAGCGAAGAGTGTAGTGGGTGGCCCCCGTTCGACGTCATCAAAGGGCACAGGTGGTCGTCTTCCGCCCCTCGGCAAGGATAAAAGCGGCGGGAGAGGCAGGAAAACCCTCTTTGTCCTTTGCAGCAGCTCCTGAGGCGGCGGACCAGCAACAAGTTACAGCGAGTGGAATCGGCGTCCTAGTTCGTCCACGTGGTGCCACAGTGCTCGAGTGGGTTTCCCAGTAGGTGGTGTACGAAGCGCTATTGGTGGAAAAAGGACGCAGGTTAGTAGGCTGGTTCGTGGCACAGGAGAAAGGGAGAGGGCCTCACAGCATAGTCAGGTATTTGAGAGGTATTTTAAAAAATATGTTCAAGGGCTTTTATAACTGGTTCTGGGCAGGGACGCTCAATATTCCGTGATTCGGGGTAAATCACAGTGTCAAACACAATGGATATGACCGCCAGTAATGTAACTGCTGCTCAAATAAAGCGCTCTGATACTTCAACATGCCTCAGCAACCAGTGTCTGACCAGGCACATGGTGCTAATGGCCAGCGCGGCCTACGATGAAACCGGGAACCAGGTTCGAGTACCAACATGGGTACAAGGTGAGCAAGGTAAATGGAGGGGCGCGAAGGGACTACCAGGAGCGTAGCCTTGAATGCTTTATCCAAACATTTACTGCGCAACTTTTTCTCTTTATATGTCGGCACGTCGAGGTTTGGCGGAACAGAGAGAACCTGCCTGAAACACAGAAATACCAGGAGGTTGTGTTTCCTCACCCTCATCAAGTACATTTCGGCACATCGGGAGGGTCAACCAGCCTGCGGCAGTGGCATGATGCAGATGGTGGCGAAATCCCGTCGAGAACTTCTGAATCATGGTTAGTATGCAGATTGGCTGTAGTTTAGCAGGAGGCAGATGTGGGCTGAATCACGCTAGGCGGTACACATTCCCTTACTGAGATGAGACCCTGTTCTTCAATTTACGTTGATTGTCCATCGTCTCACGGAGCATCCTTAATGAAACGTGCCCGTCGTTGTCTGATGTGAGTGTGATGTCGTCTCTTTTTCAAACTGTCAAGACAATGAGTCAGCGAACTGTCTCTTGGGCAGAAGTCATTTATTAAGCACTCAATTCCAGTATTTTCTCTTTAACATCTCTGGTTGGAAAGGGGTTTGTCTTGCTCTAAAAAGTGAAATGGTTTCTTAAGCATGGTATATATCTTGCAGGCCTTCAGTTTACTCAGTTTCTTTGCCTTGATTGTAGCGCCCTCTGTTTTATTGCCTGAAACAATAGGGCAGATGTAAGTTTGGGATCCTTGGGCTACATTAGGCCTGCTGCATTTACCCAGATCTGGCACTTTACGGTTGTGATGTTGACTGTAGCCGTGGGGGGCCAGCTGCTACAGGTATTGGGCTATGGTTGTGCGGTGCCTTCACAATGATAACTAGGATGTGTTCGAATCCCAGAAGCTGGGGTTAATGTGTCTGTATAGCTTTTATCGTCGCAAAATGCCATGGTTAATCCCATGGCCACAGGCTCGAATCCAGAGGGGTGATCGCAAAGGCGGGAATATAATTTCTGCATTTTAAAGTTGTCCCCCTATAGCCTGACACACTCAGTGGTTAAATATTCTGTATGGTTTGCACCAACGAAACCTTTTATCAAAACGGTAAGATCTGGGATGTAGATGCATCGCCACGTTTCCAATGGCCCACCTAGGGCAATTGAGCAGAGATGATGAGTTATTGAATGTGAAATCGGGAGTTCGCTTCCCGGCTTAATCAAATGGTGTGATCAAGTCTATTGTCGCCTTAGAGGCAGTGCTCAGTGTAACGGCGAAAAAATTGGCAGACTGGAGCTGAGGGACAAGGTTCACGTGCCGGCTCGAAATCCTGTGATTATAGGCAAAGTCATTAGCGGGGCCCACTGGCATGTAATCTCTCTGGGCCTGTAAAGTTGCATGAGTCCTTGTATAAAGTAACAGGGCTCATGTAAAGCGACAACCAATAGCACTGTGCACTGGTTCAAGTAAAAAGTGAACGTTCAACAAACAGACTTATTTGTGAAGATTTATTAATGTATGTGGCATGCTTGGAGCTAGTTGGACACAAGTTCGCGATCTGTCCCTTTCCCTCATGCTGTTTTATTTGGGCCATCGGCTGACAGGGCGTCCCACTGCTATTCGGCAGGGGTTTATGGCTATGCTACGTCCCCAGTCTTGGGATGAGTTTAACAATGCTCTCGACACATGATGCCACAGTTAAGAAAGGGTTTACCACTGGTCATCTAGGGACCCTTTATCCAGCTCTCGAGCTTCTAGGTTGTCATACTTCTCGTGAGAGTTACCCATTATTACATTAAATGCCATCCGCTCCAGTGGCACTTGAGGACCGGGAGAAAGCAAGAAGGTAGATTTCAAGAATGCTTATACTGATGATGTTTAGGAGCGAAATTCTAAGTGAATGCACGTGTTGGGCATACCATGCAATCGCAAGGTAAAGTCTCACAGCAAGGTAGTCCGGTTACGCATTCCTAAGGGGGGACGACATGTGCCGCCATCTACTGGCATCATCTGATGCCAGTTGATGGCGGCACATAACTATTAGCTAGGACTTCGGTTGTAGTCTGGAGTGTTACGGTTTAACATTAAGGGGTGCAAAAATTCTACTTTACCTCTTAGGTGACTAGGTGCCCACGAATGGCTGTGGCCGCTACACCATGATGCAAGATAATTTATCACCAGATGAGCAGATGGGCCTCTGTTAGGTCAATGATAACTGGGCTTGTCATGGGTCCTTTCCTGCTCGGGTCTCAAAATAGGTGGTCAGTTACATGGGCGGAGCGCACTGCTGTAATCAGCACATGGTTTAATGGGGCACGACATAGCACAAGACCTGCAAAATAACTTGCATCCTCCAGTTACCTTCAATACCTACACACCTATTTCTCACACTTACGCCACCTCCCCTAGGTGCTGCACCACAAGATGAGTGCTACCCTTCCTTACAGTTGGTTAGTCCTCTTTGTAAGATGGGGCTTGATTCGGTGCCGGCTATAAGGGGGAGAACAGTCTCATGAAGCAAACAATTAAGCTGGCATGTGAGCTTGTTCTTTATGACAATTGCAGAGGGCACTGATCATATGTATCTTTACTTATTTTGCATAGTATCTATGACTACGATAACTGGGAGGTGAACCGTGTTACGATGGTGGCAACTTGGGCGCAGGAAAATGGACCAGAGGATCCAGAGGGAGTATGGTCAGCAGCGGTGCCAAGTATGGTGAGAGCGCTCAGAAGAACACAGGGGTGCCAGCATACAGGGGCGAAAGGCTACTGGTTCAGGCATTATCTTCCGGTTGGTATTGGTAAGGTAACCTGATTTTTTTCATTAGTAGGAAGGTGTTTAGCAGGCCTTCGCACTCAAGGATGCATTTCTCGCACACATGATGCAAAGACATGGGGTCGCGCACAGCTACGGCTCATGGTGGCCTTTGGAACAGTTGATTATTATTAAGTGGTGTCTGGCTGCCTTAGTGCATGCACTTGCCGTCGCGGGGGATCTGCGCGGACATGCGGTCGGGAACCGGAAGCAAGCGGGTAGAAACAGTTGAGAGGTCTACACAGGGCCTACCATCATTTCTCTTGGCTGGCCGCCCTCACCTCCTCCCAATAGTGGAGGGGCACAGAGTTTCCCATTTGTTGGCTAGGTCTATGAAAGATCTTATGGGGCACCCCTTCTAGACTACTGATCTGTACATTTTTTCCATGGTTGGCCGTCAATTACGTTAAGGCACCAAATCTATGTCCCCAGGCAGACGCTTGCAGTATGCTAGTAACCAGTCATTTGATAGTGGTACCATGAGCAAGTTCCAGAAACAGCTTTTTACAGGAATACCATCTGACTCCGAGGGTGTTCAGGATGCTGTGTGAGAAGATATCACCCCTTTGAGGGTATGCTTCTACTATTAATTGCTTTAGACATGGTGCAGGTCAGGTGGTATTTCAGATGTTTCCGGTAGATCTTAGGTAGAGCATGGTATGTGTCAGGCAATATTAAGTACCAGCCAGTAAAAGGTAAGACCACAGGGGGTTCGAAAGGTATTCCACAATTTCAGACGGGGCAGCATTTTTCCTAATTCAGCCACTTCAGGCCCGGGCCTCCCCGTGACACCATCACAGGGGTACCATCAGGTACCTACGAAATCCGCTGTGTTACAGAGGACCGCACAAGGAAGGTGGCTGTGGTTCCCAGATAGCCCTGGTTGTTGTGCGTGCCATATGGCTCGCAGATCACTGCGTGGGTCATTTTTATTTAGAGTACGTTCAGGTAAACCCTCCTACCAGGGGCAAGAGTGGCTATTTCCCCAATAAATAAGTAGTCACAGTAAGGGCATAGTTATGTCCAACAGGGCCTGGCACCCTAGCGATAATCAGATCACCTGTTATTCCCCCAAGAAGTGAGTAGACACAGTAAGTGCATAGTCATGTCCCACAGGGCATGGTGCCCTAGCGATAATAAGGTCACCTGTTACTAAGGGGGACGTTCAGCAAATCCTCCCACCAATGGCAATGTCAGCTGTTTACCAAGAGGAAGAGGAGGGTAGTATTGCCAGCCACAAATTCTCCACACAGGGCCAGGCTCCCAGGCGACAATACAGGTATGGCAACCTTTGTTACTCTTGTCAAATTCCAGTTGGTTAGAAGCATCACCTTTTGTTCAGCCCGGGGATCAGCTTCCCTCTATCACTGGCACATCCACGTTGGCATGAATCTAAATACAGTGTTGGGTGGTGCCAAGGAGTGGGAATAGCGATGGCAGGGAGAGAGGGTCTCTTTGGGTTCCCACAGTTTTCTGAATGTGGTGAAGTCTGCAGGTGGGGGAGGCAGTGAACCAGTCAGTCGCTAAGTTATTGACTGGATCACCCCTGCGGACGTGCAGGCACAGTCTGATACAGGCATCCAATACAGAGTTATATCTTCCAGATGTAGGGTGCATTTGTCTAACAAAGGGCTCGAACTGTTCATCCAGACGGTTCTAGGGGCCATGGCAGTACGGTCAGGTGAGCAAGCGATAGGTGGGGGAGGGCGAGAGCGCCAGTAAGCTCCTCGTCCTGTGGAGGGGTCCCGGGCAAGAAAAATGGTGTGGCCTCCTTTTTTGGCATGGACTGTCTGACCCTGGAACAGGGCGAGCATTCAATGGGGGCTCCGGGCTGGCAGGAGGGTGGACTGACCTGCTGGTGGTCCTGGACTCTCGTGCCCTACCCGAGATGCCTGTGTGTGTGTTAAGCTTTGGAGGGGGTGTCCGGTGTTCAGGAATCCCGGTGGGGCCATGGCGTAAGCAGTGCCCTGTTGGAAGTGCCTCTCTCTGGGATGGAGGACTGAAAGTTACTACGGATGAAAACAGTGCAAGTTGGGGCCTGCTGGCACAGCAAGCACAGGGGGATTCATTACCAAAGTGCGTATCTTGATATCCTGATGGCTAAGGCCATGACTAGAATGTAAATAATATCTTTTGCAAAAGGTATTCCTTGGAATGGAAATAACCTACCTCTTTTGGCTAACGTGTGTTGTTTGGTTTACCTATGCCTTGAATAAATGATCAAGTGTTTCAGTCAAGAACAATAAAAGATTACTCTGCTTTAAGGTATAATAAAGGACTATGCAGCGATGACCAACTATCTGCCTTATGTCTTTCCATGGTGCCTAAGGGGTGGTAATGAGGATAAGGATGTTGTTTCACTGGGGGGCGACTCGCACGTTGTATGCACACTACAAGTTTGCGAATCCCATTAAGCATTTTGTACAACTGAAAAAGTATTTTTCGGGTTGCAAATGACCGGATTCTGCGAATCTGGCTGGTTCAACCACAAAAAAGGCTTTGTGCATCTGGCCCCAAGAGTGGACCACTGTGAAAAGTCTTTTTTCAGTTTTGAGAACAATGGGTCCATGATGTCCTCTACCATTCATGTCAGCACTGTGTTTATGCTAATCCCAAAATAACGAAAAATTTACCTTCTTCCACAGACAGGAGAAGTCAGTTAATGATACCATAGTAATGTAATGTGTCCAATTTATTTTATACATGGAGAATAGGGAGAAACAGGATGTGGTTTGCAACAAGTGATGAATGGACTCCCATGGGTTAGTCACAGGTCAGTCAACATCACTAATATGTTGTTGGCATAGAGGAGAATTTAGTGTTCTCCTGCTCATGTTTGTATGTCCATAATGGCTGCGTGAAATGGCCTGCGCTAATGATTTCAGCACCAGAACAAACAATAGATGTGACAGTGGATAACCCTGCCACATTCTGTGATGTATGTTATGTTATGAGGGTATTTATAGACCGCACAGCTACTCGACAGAGTGTTCCGGCGCTGGTTTAGTGTGGCAGATGAATTGAAAGCGATGGCGCAAAGGCTACTGCTGGAACAGCCAAGTTTTCAAAGACCTCCTAAAAGGGAGGAGCTCTTGCATCTGTCTTAGATTAAGCGGCAAACAGTTCCACAATTTGGCGACTTGAACCTGGTAGGATCGACCGCCTATTCGAGATCGGCGGAACACAGGGGTCAGTACCAACGACTGGGATGCGGATCTTAAGGAGCGCCGAGGAAGATAGAATTGGACTCTCTTCCTTAAGTAAGGCACTCCAGAGTCGTGAAGTGCCTTGAAGGCCAGAACAAGGGCTTTGAAAAAGATCCTCTTGCGGATCGGGAGCCAGTGGAGAGATTTAAGGTGTAAAGACATCCGCGTTCTCGGGCCAAGTAGAAGTATCGCCCTGGCTGCGGCGTTTTGGACCACCTGAAGACGAGTAAGTAAGTACTCTGGCAGACCTAAGTAAAGAATGTTTACATAGTCCAGTCTGGATCCGATCAGGGCCTGAACCACTGTTTTCCTGTGGGGGACCGAAAGAAGAGGTAGAAACTGCTTCAGCATTCTTAGGAGGCCGAAACATTGTCCCGTTACCGCTTGGATCTGAGATTTCATGTTGAGGGTGTCATCCATTTTCACCCCCAAGTTTTTAACTGCTCTGACCGAGTTTAGCGGGGATGCATATCCTGTGGCCACCAGCTGCGCCAGGCGAAAGGCGTAGCTGTATAGTCATTACAGCCCAACACCACCAAGTAGTCCATGTACAGCCATTTGACATTTGTCAGGAATTTCCTTTTTAGGCTAAAAGATTCCAGGACATTAAATGGTAGGGCTTTTCCACCCTATCAAAAGCTTTCTCTGTGTCCATGGAGAGTGGCACTTGGTATATTTGTCCTTTGCTTGCAACAAGATATGAGCTAGCAATCTCAAGTTAGACACAGAGGAGTTGTGTGGTATAAAGCCTACCTGATTTTGATGAACGAGAAGGGGGCAACCTGCTGAAGCCTAGTGGCCAATAGTTTAGCTAGGGCTTTCATATCATCTTTTAGTAGGCAGACCAGGAAACAATAAAAGTATCTCCTTTCCTGGCCCTGCTCAACGCATCATACTTGGTATCTAAACCACAGCGTTACCTCTCAGCGGCGCTGAACCCAAAAACCCGAAGAGAGATTCTATATATGCGACTGCTGGCCCTGCCGATAGCGGAATGTAGCCTGTTGTGGGCACACAAAAAAACGGGGGGGGGCATGCGTCTATGTGCATATAAACGTGAATCATGGCTGCATCTTCTGTGCTGTTGCCCAACCATAGCCAACGAGAGATGAATCCTTCTTAGGGAATTATGCCTGAGTGAAAAAGCAAGTACCTGCCTGGAGGCTTCGGCCATATGTTTTACTCAAAAAGAACCCCACATCCTGGCTCGCTGCGGGTGTTTCATACAAATCATTAGGGATGCTCTCCAGCCCCGCCCTGGCCTTCGGATAGTCCAGAAGGTGATCCCGGATTATTTCAAAGGGAAGCCAGAATGACCCTCAGATAAGACCAGACCAAAGGAACACTCTTGGCTACCCTTTCAAGTCGGAGTACTCAGTATAACGGCAGGCTGCTGCCCCCGCTTTGGAGGAATGATCAGAGACTGGAACCCCCCAATAAATATTACCCATCAACCGACCCCTTCAAAGTGAACTAAATTGCAACGCACAGGCACTTTACCCAGGACATCATCTCATGGATGGAGCACCGAGGAAGCAGGGAAGATCGAGAGGACAGCAATATAAGGACCTTTGAGGGGCAGCTGGGCGATTGGGCCCGGTCGCAGATCGCAAGTCTAAATTAGACACGAAAATAAGCTCTGAGTGAAAGGAATGAACTTAGTAACTTGGACTCTACTAGAACTTTCGATCCTTTCGCCTGGGAGGATTCTGCACTACGGCTATTGCATTTTATGTTGTACTAACGTTTTTATTTTTATTAATTTTATTACTGTATTGCAATGGTTTTAATTAACTTATGCAAGAAATAATTAAATAAATAAAAAATGCAACAAGATATGAGCTAGAAATCTCAAGTTGGACGCAGAGGAGTTGTGTGGTATAAAGCCTACCTGATTTTGATGAACGAGAAGGGGGCAACCTGCTGAAGCCTAGTGGCCAATAGTTTAGTTAGGGCTTTCATATAATCTTTTAGTAGGCAGATCGGCCGATAACTAACGCAATTGAGCAGATCTTTCCCCAGTTTCAAGAGCAGGGTAATTTTAGCATAGTTCATGTCCCTGATATACCCTCCTGGATGGCTTTGAAAATATTGCAGAGAAAGACCATGAGCAGGTGTTATTAAGCTTGTATTATTCTGTCGTGTATCCATCCAACTCAGGAGCCTTATTGTATGAGAGGTCATCAATAGCCCAAGTTATTTCATCAAGGATTGTGTCATTATTGAAAGCAGCAGCTTGGCTTGCTGCCAGGGGTGGTAAGGATAGTGTGGAAAGAAAGTCATTCATGGCAGTGGTAGGGATTTAAGAGTCGGCCATTTATAAAGGTTGGTAGTAGTCACGGAACATGTTGAAAATGTCTAAAGAGTGGGTTATGGTTGTGCCATTGCTCTCTTGCAGTGGAGGGATAGCATGTTGTGTTTCTTGCTGTCAAAGCTGTAGGGCCAGTAGTCTTTGCATTCAGGAGATAGGTCATGTCCAACAACGAGGTTGTAGACTCGTAAGTCTGCGTCTGTGAAATAAGTTGTGTCTCTAGTCAGGATTTTTGTTCAATGGCAGTGCATTTTCAAGTAGCAGAATCTCTCATCACTTCACCTCTCACTCTAGCATTGTCCTGTGCCCATAATATCAAAGGGTTCGGAGCAGTGTTGATACAGGGTGGAGGTGATTCAGAGAGGACTATAAAGTTTGTGTCGTCGAGTTTGAAAGGAGCAGATATGTGCTATTCGGTTATTGGAAGGGCGGCTTTAGCATTTTATTGCGCAGTGAAGAAGTTAAAGAATTTTTTATGGGGCTGTAAATTCAAGGTTCAAAACTGTCTTTCAAGAAGACAATGGATAACATTCCAGGATAAGCGGATTATAACTTTATATGATTATGACTTTTGAGGTGAATACATATCGGGGGTCAAGTGTATTAGAGTGCCAAGAGGAGGATGACATAGATACTACAGTGTGTGAAATTGAAGGAGGTGTCATTAGAGTGGAAGAATGGAGGAATGATTTGGAGTAGGATTGTGGATTGCAAGAGGTGTTAGGGCACATAATTAATGGGTGGCCTAGAAAGGATCAATGCAATGAATGCTGAAATAAATATTGGTTTGTATAGGATAGATTGGCAGAGAGACACAGGCTGTTGTACAGAGGAACCAGGCTGATTCCACCAGTTTCATTTAGAGAGGACCTGGTTATGTTGTGATATAAAGGACACCAAAGGATTTCGAAAACCAAGCAAAGGCTGGAATGTGTTACTGGTGGCCTAACATGGACATGGTTGTAAAGAGATTGCGTAGAGATTGTTTACAGTGTGCTGTCAGCAACAAAATTCATACACCTTCAGTGCAACCTATGGTGATTAGAAAATTACTTAACCAGCCATAGCAGGATGTTGTTTTGACTATTGTAGGCCTTATTCATCGGGGATGAAGACAAATGTATATAGTGGGGTTCACTGACATGTATTCTAAGTGGCTTGAAGTATTTTATGTGAATGGGATAGAGACATGAGGTATTGTTGAGTGTTTGGAGACTGTGTTCAGCAGTGAGGGCATGTCAAGTATTTATTGACTGATAATGGTGAGCAACTAATATCTAGGGATATTTTTGGTGGAAGTCATGGGATAAAACACTTAAATTAGCACTGTACTATTCAGAGGTGAACAGAATGGTGGGGTATTAAGATGGCAATGATTGAAATGATAAAGTGTTTCGAAGAAGTGTGGCATATAGACTTACTCATGCATGGGGAAGGTCATCATTTGAGTTGTTCAGGGGTAGATTACCTAATACAGAGGTGTCACCAGCTTGGGTTAATAGAATGGGTGCAGGGAGGTATGGAAATCAAAGTGAGTGGAGGAAGAAAGAAATGTTGTAGCTAAAAGAAAGGAAAGAGTAATTTGATACAAAAAATGTGGTAAGAAAATCTGAAGTCAAAGTGGATGATTTGGTTTGGATCAGAAAACCAAAAGGTTTGGGACAAGATGTGAAGATAGATTCATGAAAATAGAATTTAATAGAGTATTGGTGTTACTTTATACGTGATGAAGAGTGTGAAAGAGTAATGAGTGATGAAGAGTGTAGTAAGGCTGTAAGAGACCAGTAGACCAAAACTCTCATAACAAGTATGAGGTTCAGGAAAATGCAGAAAAAAATAACTTCAGAAAGTGGCTCCTTGGTTATCATGACTTTCTTTAGTTTAAATTGTATTAATAACATTTAATGTGCATTGCAACACATATGCTCCAATGCTAGTAATGAAAATAATAGGGGTGGGCATTACTGGCATAATTCTCTCTAACATAATTACTATTAAATACCACGAAATTACTTATAATTATACGTAATTATTTGAGAAGCACAATCCAGCATTTAGAGATATTTTCTTAGTGCAAAATTCACCATCACATCCAAAATGGGTCAGAGGATACATTGTACGCTAAGAAAATAGCACTAAATGCTAAAGGATATGAACAGCAATTGCCAGCAGCTGCTTGCTCTCTCTTAGTTTGTTGTTTCTGTTCTCCTGAGGTATGATTTTCCTATAATTTCGCATCACAAGAGTAATGCATAATTATCGAAATTACTAAAATTACTCCGGCATAATTTTAATTTCACCCAGGCCTAGTAAATAATAGCCTGTAGAGATTAGTGGTAAGTCCCCTTGGTGAACATAGTGTTGAAAGGAAGATGTGTGGTATCTTAAGTGTATCAGGTACATACTCTATGGTAGAATGCTATTAGTAGAAAGTTAAAGTGGAATTATAAGGTAGGGAAGAATGTTGGGTGATACTGACAGAGAAGCTGGGAGCAGCTGAATGGACATTTTCTCTCTGAGAATATTTACTGGATCACCATGCATTTCCTGTTCTTAAAAAGGACAATTGTGCTACACTTTGTAATTACCTAAACCTGGTTCTTTTCTGCATTTGGTCCACCTACTGATAGTTTTGTCTTATCTGAACTAATTTTATGAGTTCATCACAATTATTAGGAAGGTTAACCACCTGTGGGAAGAAATATTTTAACTCACTTTGAACGCCCTGATAAAAGACACTTTTTGATTCTGACCAACCAGTCTCTACTACTAATTGGTTTATTGTTGTTATATAATTCAACAGCTCCTTATGAGCTTGCTTTAGAAATTGATTACCTAAAGAAAGAGCATCTGATTTTCACACAATTTCTGTGTCCGTTCATAGAAAGCTGAAAAATTATAAAGCTAAAGACCAATTCTTTCGGCAAGTGGCATACTCCTATCGGTTGCATTTCTACTAACATATGTGAAAACATGTCAGTGTTGTTATATCATGTGGAAAGGTATCAGGTTTTTACAAAAAAAAAATAACCGACAGTGATCCAGAATTCTGGGCCCTAAGAGCTCAAGCTCATGGCCATTGCCACGTTGCTTTGCTTGAGAGCTACCATGTTTCCTACACATTCTTTCTTGTTCTACAGTGAGTCCATGTGAGAAGTTGGCCTGGTATATGCTGTTCACTAATTAAAGTGGACACCTTGCACCAGGGCAAATCGACTCTTATGGTAGATAGGTTTAAGACAACCTTTTAAAGAAAGCTATCCTAGTGGTAGCTGTGGAGAGCAGCCTTCAGGCTAAGTCTCGGAGGAATGTAAAGCAGCTTGTTTTACCATATCATCTCTTGAATCACCAAATGAAAAGACACCACACAGGTATATATATCAAATATATATGTATTTATTTCTAAATAACTCTCTACTAATCTCTTTATGAGATTAGAAGACAAACATATGCATAAATCAACGTTTCACAATAAGTTAAGCACAAAATATGGCTGGGGCCCTAGGGACGTACCAGACCATATACTAAGTAAGAGACTTAGAAACAACGACTTGCAAGGAGACAAGGCCTAGGGCCTTCAGAAGTGCTGGGGCCTCACAAAACCACCCAAGGCAGGTAAGTAAAGGACCCACGGGGGACGCGTGCAGTGTGGATACACAGGCGCGAATCGCCGTTAACTTCAATGGGGCAAGTCGCGGTTGGAAATAAAGAGTTTTAGGATACTTCGGGAGAACCTACAAGCAAGTCACTTACAGGGTAAGTAGTTCTAGGGCCCACACCCACAGGAGCACCGTAGTGCTGGAGTTACCTCACCCAGGGAAGCCGGGTGCACAGGTGTCCTTTGGTGTCGGGTCGCGGCGTCGTTTTCAATGGCGAACAAAGAAGACTTGCTGCTTGCGGGAGCTGAAGAAGTGTCCGGTGGAATCCAAACCTGGATTCTGAAGAAGGATGACCTGAAAGCAGAGGGGACAGTGTTCAAAGTCACTTGGCAGTGACCCGGGGCAAGGAAGATGGATGCCCACCGTCGTCGGTCGCTTCAGGTCGGTTGCAGGTGCCTTGACTCTTCAGCCACGTGGTCCAGGAGGCGTCGACGACGACCAGGAGCTGGATTCGGTGTGTCCCTCGACGTCTGCAGCTGACTGCGGTGTCGGCAACTCGATCGGAGCCAACAAGCCTTGGCAGCCACAAGTCTCGGGGAGATGAAGAAAAGTCGATGGCGCAGACCAGCAAGGTCTGAGGGACTCACCCAGCGAAGGTAAGTCAGGGCAGGCCTGGAGCAACCAGGGGAGCCCTTTGGTTTCTTTAAGAAGTCTTCTGGGGACCCACAAGCCAGCGGGCAAGGGATCGCGAAGACACCTCGGGCGGAATCACTCAACAGGGGCCCACGGTCACTCGGGACGGTGTAGGCCTCTGATCTTCGGAGGGATTCCTGCTGGAGGTCGGGACCATACGTGGTCCAAAGCACAAGTTCGTAGAACGTTGTGAAGGGGTTGCACTTGACAATAGTGCACGGTACCCAGGGGTCGCGGTTCCTCGTTACTTGTGGGGTCCACTTGCCTCAGCTTCGCTGGGGACTCACGATGGCCTGGGAGAGGTCAGGAAATCTACTTCTTGGGCTGCAGGGACTTCGGACTCCGGCGGGAGCGGCGTAGTTTGCGACCGTCGTTGTCGTTTTTGGTGCCTGCCAAGCAGGGGAGTCACTCCTTGACTCCAAGGGAGATTCTTCTGTCTTCCAAAGGTAGTGGAACGTCGAAGGGCCAGGATTCTTCTGTAGAGCATCGTCCAGGGGTTATCTGCTTTGCAATGGCAAGGTTCCCCCTCTTATACTAAAAGAGGGGATGGACTAGCTCTATGACCCCACCTATGGGAGGGTCAAGGGAGGGGTGGCTACACCCACTTCCCTTTGTCCAGTTTCGCGCCAGAGCAGGGGCAGGTAGCCCCTGAGCTGGTTTGAACTGGCATATGCACAGAGGAGCCTTCTGCTCCCCCAGTGCAGGACTTCAAAGCACTCTAAGAGTGCACCCACCCAGCCCCAATACACTAAACCCTGTCTGGAAGGTGGTTACACCTCCCTGTGACAGGATGCCTATTGTTGGGCTTCCTCCACTGCGAGTTTCGGTCATCAGCAGGAGGGCAGCCCAGTGTCTGTGACTGGTGGCATCCATTTTGTGATGCCAGGGCTCTTTAGGATTCTACCGCGTTTCCACAGCAGGTACATGTCTTCTCCCTCTAGAAGCGTGGAATGCTACCCCCGCCGCCAAGATTGGCGGGGGGTAGTATTCCAAGATGTTTGACACCAAACACGACATGTTTTGATGCAGCCATTCCAAAGTTAGCATTTACCGCGAGGATATAATGCACTTAAATAGTATATGGTTTAACCGCATCCACAAACAGCACCAGAGAATAGACTCTGAGAGCTGCAGAGGGGCCCTGCTCAGGCAGAGGCACCCCCTCACATAGAAGCCAAGCACCCTGCCCTCAGGATTGATAGGGCCTGCCTTAGGGGTGACTGATAGGTTTATATGTGTGTGCAGGAGAGATATAGGAAACCTATATCTCAGTGAGGGGTGCTAGCACCACCTCACACAGGCTGCAGTAGCAGGCCTGTGGTGTCAGATTTAGACTGCTTCCCAGGGGTGGCATAACACATGCTGCAGCCCCTGGTAGGCCTGTGAAGTACCTATGCCCTTGGCACCTAAGGTACCATATACTAGGGACTCATAAGGCACCACAGTATCCAATCACTAGTGCACCTAGAGTGCACTCCATGTCGTTTAGAGAGAGCAGATAGACTGGGGCCCTGAATTGCAGGGTCCCAGTCCAACTAAGTCATAAACCAGCAAAACACCATAAAAAAAGTGGGGGCAACCATATAGTCAGATTCCACCTTCCTACATAACCCCCCAAACGAAAGGAGATAAGGCTAACCTTGGCCAGTTGAGCCTTTATTGACTAAGTGGCCATATAAGGAAGCACCTGCACTAGCATGGTTGCCCCCTGTCTTATGGTCCACTAAGCAATCCCTCACCCTAAGGGTATGAGAGGGTCTCCACCATGGGGAATCACTACCTGTGGTGTGCTTTGGTAAAGTACCAGGCTGGTGAGGTGTCTGAGTAGGGAAGTGTGGCCCTAGGAATGTTGGCCTCAGCTTTCTCAGCTCACTGGTCACCATGTATGCCTGTCTTTCCATGACTGAGTGGTACTCTGCTCTAAGGGTCAACCTTTGACTGCCTACAGCCGGGGGTTGGGTCCCTTTGGGTGGAACACTGGAGGGACATGGCATGTTTGGAACCTTTTGGTCCCAGGTTTGCCCTTGCCTAACAGAGTCCTTCTGGGGGAGGTCCCTACATAAAGGTATGGGGGATCCCTCAGTGGGTTGAGGAATTTCCACCTGGCTAGGGCTACTAGCCTGGGTGCCCCTAATCTGCTGATGGGGGGTTCCTCTGGACAGGGGGCCCTGGGGGTCCACTGACCTCCCTGACCTCTGCAGCCCTGGGCTGACTGAGGCAGGGTAGAGAGGGGCAGGTTACCTGCTCCAGACTGGGTACCACCTTGTAAGGGTCCTCTGCCATCAGGGGGTGGCCAGGCCAGGCCTGACTACCTCTGTGGCAGTTTCTTCACTAGGGGTAGGGTCAGTTCCCTGAGGAGGCTGACCCTTACCTACTGTCTGGAGGGAAGAAGACTTTTCTTCAACCCTTGTGCTCTCTTCTGGGGGAGAGTGGGCCATTCTTCCAGGCTCCATCTCTCCAAAATCTTGGGCTGGGGCTGTGGCCATCACAGCCCCACTAACCTTTACAGGGACACCCAACATCTTCAGATGGGTTTGGTGTTCAATTTCAGCCCAGGCTGAAATTTCCAGATCATTGCCCATCAGGCAATCTACAGGTAAGGTTGGGGACACTGCCACTCTCTTTGGGCCTGTGACCCCCTCCCAGCTGAGATTGACTATGGCCATGGGGTGATCTGTTCTGACACCATCAATGTTGGTCACCTGGTATTTAAACTCAGGTAAAAGCTGGTGAGGGGGACTAGTTTCCCTGCCACCATGGTGACACTAGCCCCTGTGTCCCTAAATGCCACAGCTTTCTGACCATTAATTATTGGCTCCAGTCTGTACCTGCCCAATGCTATGGGACCCATGGTAAAGGTGGCATATCCTACACCACCATCAGAATCTGAGGAGTCTGTTGAGGGGGTCCTGTCTAAACTAGGGCCCACCTCTGTTCCTCTTGCAAAAGCACCTAACTTTTTGGGTGCACTACTCCCAACTGGAGGATTACTACTGGTAGTACCAGGAGGGGTGGTAGTAGTTGTTGGAGGAACATTTTCTTTATTGCCATTCCTGGGACAACTGGGATCAGATTTCCAGTGCCCAGGCTTTTTACAGACATGGCAATAGGGTTTCTTTTCAGGAGAGGAAGGAGTTTGGGACCCACCCCCAGAAGAGGAATTTTGGGGCCCTGTAGTGGACTTATCCTTGGATTTATCCCCACCTTTCTCTTGGGACTTGGTAGAATCTTTCTTGTGGTCACCACCCTGATTCTTAGGCCTTACTCTGGTTCTGACCCATTTGTCTGCCTTCTTTCCCAATTCTTGGGGAGAGGTCAGATCAGAGTCCACCAGGTACTGGTGTAAAAGCTGGTTTTGACAATTATTAAGGATCTGTTCTCTCATCATTAGATTATAAAATCCTTTGAAATCAGTAACCCTACTGCCAACCAGCCAACCCTCCAGAGCCTTGGATGCACAATCTACAAAGTCTGTCCAGTCCTGAGTCTGTGCCTTCTGGGTATCTCTGAACTTCAACCTGTACTTCTCAGTGGTTAAGCCAAACCCATCTATCAGTGCACTCTTCAGGACCTCATAATCATCAGCATCCTCCTCTCTAACAGTGAGGAGCTTGTCTCTTCCTTTATCTGAAAAGGAGAGCCACAAGATTGCTGCCCACTGCTTTTGGGGGACCTGCTGTACTCTACAGGCCCTCTCCATAGCAGTTATCCATTTGTGGATATCATCCCCACTCTGGTAGGGAGGAACAACCTTGCTCAGGTTCCTATGGTCAGGGACATATTCTCTGCCTCTAGGGACACTGTTGCTGCCACCAGGGGGTTCTAACCCCTCCCTTCTGGAAGCTCTCTGGATCTCCAGGGCTTCTCTATCCAGTGCCAACTGCTTGGTTCTGAGGGCCACTTTGGCTTCCTCATACTGGAGCAGTTTGCACCTTCTCTCAGAGGAGGTCTCTCTTAAGGAAAAGTATGAGCTCCTCTCTTGGACAAATTCTCTGCCAGAGTGATAAGAGTGCTCAGATTCCCTGGAAGGGGATCTGTGCCTCTCATCCACTCTGCCAGTTCTCTTAGGGAGAATTCCTCTGTCCTTTTCAGGCTCCTTGGAGCCTGGCCCTTCAATCACAGAGTCTTGGTCATTCTGATTTTCATCATCTGACCCAGATACTATGACTGACCCACCCACTGATTCAAACCCTTTAGCTCCTAGAGCCAACCTAAGGTCATCTGCTGTCAGCAGATCTATCAGGTGGAGTGTTGAGGGACTCTGTCCTATCCTCAGGTGTCTGTCAACACACATGGCTCTCAAGTCAGAGAAAGCCATGTCCTTATACTGAGGCTGAGTGGATCCACTGGGTCCACCCTTTAAGGACATTCTAGTGTTGTGCAGTGTTGTACTACCTACACTAGTTTGTGGCCTACTGATCCTAGCTTGAGCTGTGGAAAGGGTGTGCTATCCCTTGGAACACAGCTCTAAGTTCAGTAGAACTTATTGATACTAAGCTTGACTTTATATGTACCTTGAGTACCTATAATGGTTTTCAGTTAGTAATTCAAATAGAGATTTTCTGGTAAAACAATGGCAAGCTGGAATCCCACACGCTGCCCACCAATGTGAGAAGTTGGCCTGGTATATGCTGTTCACTAATTAAAGTGGACACCTTGCACCAGGGCAAATCGACTCTTATGGTAGATAGGTTTAAGACAACCTTTTAAAGAAAGCTATCCTAGTGGTAGCTGTGGAGAGCAGCCTTCAGGCTAAGTCTCGGAGGAATGTAAAGCAGCTTGTTTTACCATATAATCTCTTGAATCACCAAATGAAAAGACACCACACAGGTATATATATCAAATATATATGTATTTATTTCTAAATAACTCTCTACTAATCTCTTTATGAGATTAGAAGACAAACATATGCATAAATCAACGTTTCACAATAAGTTAAGCACAAAATATGGCTGGGGCCCTAGGGACGTACCAGACCATATACTAAGTAAGAGACTTAGAAACAACGACTTGCAAGGAGACAAGGCCTAGGGCCTTCAGAAGTGCTGGGGCCTCACAAAACCACCCAAGGCAGGTAAGTAAAGGACCCACGGGGGACGCGTGCAGTGTGGATACACAGGCGCGAATCGCCGTTAACTTCAATGGGGCAAGTCGCGGTTGGAAATAAAGAGTTTTAGGATACTTCGGGAGAACCTACAAGCAAGTCACTTACAGGGTAAGTAGTTCTAGGGCCCACACCCACAGGAGCACCGTAGTGCTGGAGTTACCTCACCCAGGGAAGCCGGGTGCACAGGTGTCCTTTGGTGTCGGGTCGCGGCGTCGTTTTCAATGGCGAACAAAGAAGACTTGCTGCTTGCGGGAGCTGAAGAAGTGTCCGGTGGAATCCAAACCTGGATTCTGAAGAAGGATGACCTGAAAGCAGAGGGGACAGTGTTCAAAGTCACTTGGCAGTGACCCGGGGCAAGGAAGATGGATGCCCACCGTCGTCGGTCGCTTCAGGTCGGTTGCAGGTGCCTTGACTCTTCAGCCACGTGGTCCAGGAGGCGTCGACGACGACCAGGAGCTGGATTCGGTGTGTCCCTCGACGTCTGCAGCTGACTGCAGTGTCGGCAACTCGATCGGAGCCAACAAGCCTTGGCAGCCACAAGTCTCGGGGAGATGAAGAAAAGTCGATGGCGCAGACCAGCAAGGTCTGAGGGACTCACCCAGCGAGGGTAAGTCAGGGCAGGCCTGGAGCAACCAGAGGAGCCCTTTGGTTTCTTTAAGAAGTCTTCTGGGGACCCACAAGCCAGCGGGCAAGGGATCGCGAAGACACCTCGGGCGGAATCACTCAACAGGGGCCCACGGTCACTCGGGACAGTGTAGGCCTCTGATCTTCGGAGGGATTCCTGCTGGAGGTCGGGACCACACGTGGTCCAAAGCACAAGTTCGTAGAACGTTGTGAAGGGGTTGCACTCGACAATAGTGCATGGTACCCAGGGGTCGCGGTTCCTCGTTACTCGTGGGGTCCACTTGCCTCAGCTTCGCTGGGGACTCACGATGGCCTGGGAGAGGTCAGGAAATCTACTTCTTGGGCTGCAGGGACTTCGGACTCCGGCGGGAGCGGCGTAGTTTGCGACCGTCGTTGTCGTTTTTGGTGCCTGCCAAGCAGGGGAGTCACTCCTTGACTCCAAGGGAGATTCTTCTGTCTTCCAAAGGTAGTGGAACGTCGAAGGGCCAGGATTCTTCTGTAGAGCATCGTCCAGGGGTTATCTGCTTTGCAATGGCAAGGTTCCCCCTCTTATACTAAAAAGAGGGGATGGACTAGCTCTATGACCCCACCTATGGGAGAGTCAAGGGAGGGGTGGCTACACCCACTTCCCTTTGTCCAGTTTCGCGCCAGAGCAGGGGCAGGTAGCCCCTGAGCTGGTTTGAACTGGCATATGCACAGAGGAGCCTTCTGCTCCCCCAGTGCAGGACTTCAAAGCACTCTAAGAGTGCACCCACCCAGCCCCAATACACTAAACCCTGTCTGGAAGGTGGTTACACCTCCCTGTGACAGGATGCCTATTGTTGGGCTTCCTCCACTGCGAGTTTCGGTCATCAGCAGGAGGGCAGCCCAGTGTCTGTGACTGGTGGCATCCATTTTGTGATGCCAGGGCTCTTTAGGATTCTACCGCGTTTCCACAGCAGGTACATGTCTTCTCCCTCTAGAAGGGTGGAATGCTACCCCCGCCGCCAAGATTGGCGGGGGGTAGTATTCCAAGATGTTTGACACCAAACACGACATGTTTTGATGCAGCCATTCCAAAGTTAGCATTTACCGCGAGGATATAATGCACTTAAATAGTATATGGTTTAACCGCATCCACAAACAGCACCAGAGAATAGACTCTGAGAGCTGCAGAGGGGCCCTGCTCAGGCAGAGGCACCCCCTCACATAGAAGCCAAGCACCCTGCCCTCAGGATTGATAGGGCCTGCCTTAGGGGTGACTGATAGGTTTATATGTGTGTGCAGGAGAGATATAGGAAACCTATATCTCAGTGAGGGGTGCTAGCACCACCTCACACAGGCTGCAGTAGCAGGCCTGTGGTGTCAGATTTAGACTGCTTCCCAGGGGTGGCATAACACATGCTGCAGCCCCTGGTAGGCCTGTGAAGTACCTATGCCCTTGGCACCTAAGGTACCATATACTAGGGACTCATAAGGCACCACAGTATCCAATCACTAGTGCACCTAGAGTGCACTCCATGTCGTTTAGAGAGAGCAGATAGACTGGGGCCCTGAATTGCAGGGTCCCAGTCCAACTAAGTCATAAACCAGCAAAACACCATAAAAAAAGTGGGGGCAACCATATAGTCAGATTCCACCTTCCTACAGTCCAAATCTTTAAAAAGTCCGACTGCCATTTTAGGATGACGGTGATCAGAGTTTGAACCTGGAAGGGAATCCGATGTAGTTCCGACAGGCTCAAGGAGCCCGTCGGTCAGCCGGAAAGGCAGCATGATTCCTTAAGGACAGCGTTTCAGCCATCGGGATTATGATGTCGGTTTCCGACATGGAAAGCCTGTCAGAAAGCGACATTGGGGGCACCTAGCAGGGCCCCCCCTTTTACCCTGGCCCGCCGCATACTGCCCTGCCGGCACCTATGGTGCCCCCTCAACATCCCTGCACCATGTGGCAGACAACTCATGGTGCCTGCCACACGGTTTAGGAATGTTTACAAACTTCCATTTGTTAATGGGAGCTTGTGCTGTAGGCGTTTTCAGCCCGCCGCACAAGCTCCCATTTAAAAATGTAAGTTTTTGACCGCACTATGTGCGGTCGCATCCTAATTGGGGTTGGGAAACCGCTGACCCATGGTCGAGCGGCTCCTTTCCCGCCACACCGTAATAAGGGCCTTAGTGTTTGTGAGCGGTACCTGATAGGCATCCTTCTTCTCTGTCTTCCACAAATTCCTGTTTAATGGATGCTAACTCTAAATTAAATGATCTATTCTCTGATTTAACCACACTGACTGCTTGTTGTAACATAGCTATGACCTCCATGATCTGAGATAGAGTAGAGTTTGACTCTATTGCTCTGGTCACATTATAACATGGGCTAGACAATTTACAAGGTTGCACTACACCTGTGCTCAAGATCCAACACGAGTGGTGCTCTTTTCCATCTCTCACTACCCCCACCAGTGCCCCAAATATGGGGAAAAGAGGGCCAGTAGTAGAAGGAGGTAAGGGAAATGGGATTAGAGAGAAAATAGAGAGCCAGAAGGTCACCACTTTTGCCTTGTCCCTCAGCTGGTCACTGAGTTCTGCAGAAAGTGGTAAATCTGTATAAGTCAAAAGAGCTATGTTAAGTGTCTTGAAGTTCAGAGAACTAAATGCACTCTTTGATTGTGAACTGATATACCTGACACTGTTTCTTTGTAACCCACTCTCTGTACTTTGATATGAAAAAGGTAGCTCCTGTTAACCAAACATATAGGCAAATAGTATCTCAAATACACGTTTTATAGTATTCCTCTGTATTCTTTGGAAAACTACCTCAAGCTTCATTACTGCACCCTATGTTGCGGAAGATGAGCTATAGTTTCTACTTGATTTTTGTAATAATAAAAAGGTAACCAGTTCTGTTAATATCCAGTTTCCCTATTTTTAGTAATGGCATATGCTTAATACAAATCTATCACCATATATACGACATTGTACACAAATATGCAATGATCCACTGTAAGAGTCCTCCCTGTTTTTTCACAGAGTACCTTAATAGAATATAACCTCAGTCTACACAGCTCATAAAAATATTGACAATAATATTTCAAAGTTTTTTTATAAATAACATAACGTTTCTCTGTGATCCCTCAATAGAAAATAACTTCAGTATTTGCAGTTAACATTAATATTTAGGTTGATAGTTCAAAGTTAACATTTATCAACATCACAACTTCAGGACAGTTCACTCAGTTTCAGTGGTCCATACAAACAATCTTTAAGAGGATCAGGACTCTCTAAGGGAACTCCACAATGTACGTATCGTGGTCCTGGTGGTAGCAACGTTTCAGCATGATTACATAGCAAAGGTGCTGTGAACCTTAAGGACAGTTATATACAATAATCCATGATGGCTGCTGCCTCTCTGTAAACATTCAAGAGTTTGTGGCCTGCTGAGTATCATGGTTCAATGGCAGCACAAAGCTGTCCATTGTGTCCTCCTCACTCCAGCGACACCAGCACTTATGATGACTGCCAGTCTTTCCTTAGCTAAGCAGATTTTGAGTACTGCTTCCACACACATGGGCCACACAAAGCGATAAGTAGAATTTCCAGTCCACTTCAGATATTGGTCCATAAAGATCCGTAATCTATGCAACATGTTGCAATGGCATATGTAGGATGCCTCTTATACCACAGGATGCTAATGAGGGGCCTCCTACCAAAAGGAAATGGTGATTTTGAGTTTTAGGTTAGCTGTGAAACCATAACCTATTGTGGTCAAAATATAATATTGTATTCTCAGTCAAAACAATGAACTCAGTAAATTCTTAGTCAGAATCGATATTTACCTGGCTCTTATTGTGCTATGATAATCATCATTATATTATTAGAAGGGATGATGCTCTTTCAAGATAATGCAGTGACCCTCCTAATCGTAGTGATCTGGAAAGTGAAACCTAATCTTTCATTCTGAAAATACTTTCTTGGTGCATATCTCAGTGCAACTTCTCTGTCAGGAGACCCAGAACAACCTCCTTTTCAGAATGTTAATTTCTACATAGAATCCCGGGCCGGGGAAGGCGAAGCCGGACCCGATGGGGGCCCGGGACAAACGCCATCCGGGGCGGGAAACACGCCCCCTCCCCCTTCGCGAAGCCCGCGAAAAAAGGGGCGACTAGGATTGGTTGCCCCGGGGCAAGCCACTGCGCCCCCCAATCCGGGGGCGAGTTGGCTAGCGGCCAGGGGGGTTAAATAAGGGGCGCAGGGCCCAAAGAAATCACTCAACCCCCCCCGGCAGTGAAGAACAGAGAAGAGGCTCACCTGGTCGGACGTGGCGACGGAGTGGGGACTGAACCAGGCGAGACTGCGGCGGGACCTCGACGTGCCTTCAGCAGCGAGAAAACGCGAAAGAGGCGGCGGCCTGGAACAGCAGGCATCCTTGGGCCCGCAGCACCGAGGAGGAAGAAATCACACCCAGACCCGGCGGTGTGAGGCACTCTGCGGGGGGCGGCTCAGCGGTACTGATGGAGCAGGGTTTTGAGAAAATAAAACCTGCTCGGATTAACTCCTCTGTAACATTTACTATCAGTGTGCGGTGAAACTAACATGCAAAAACACGAAAACATGGGGAAATGCTTTTGCGCATGTGTGCATTAATACGTGGACTAACGCATAAAGACTAGGCCGCATTTGCGTTCCTGCTTGAAAAAAATAATAATAATAATGCTGCTTTTTGCACGTTAATGCTTTGGTTAGATATTAACGTGGGATAGTGCAAAATGGTGGGTAGTAAAACAGTGAGAATTTTATTTTCATGGAATCAATAATGTCTGTGTTTTATTCATCGTAGAGATGCTTGCAAATGGGCCTACATCGTTGCATGATGACTGATGAGTTGAGGGTTAATAGAAAAACTAACCATTAAGCCGAAAGTCGAGCTCAGAGAGAGAATGGAGAAGACAGATGCTGAATAACCTTCATGAATTATTGTGTGTCTGCCAAGTAACGGAAGGATGGCCGTGAGACCAAGTGCAAATGTACAAACTTCTTACGCGGAAGCTGCAGAGGCGGACAATGAAAATGAAGAGTTTTGAAACATGTTACCAGTTGAAGGAAGCGTGTATTCATGAAATGTGGATTACGTATTTTAAGAAATGTAAAACAAAGAATACTGTGAAAATATGGACGTGATTATGGTGGTGTGATAGAACACCCCCTAAACTGACCAATAAGAGACTAAGATTCTGAAAATGTTGTTACAATGGTGGGTTGGACATGAAGGTTTTTAGAGTATAACTGCGGTGTCTAAGGGGGTGTTAGAGGGCACGCGTCTTTGTAGCTAGAGAGAGGGAGATCGTCGCTGACCGTCGGTTTTGCTGTATCCAGATTGAGGCCTACCTGTTTCCTGTTCCTGTCCTACTCTTTGTTCCCTGAATCTTCTCGGGGAACCCGCATCTATTCCCATGGCCAGGGGGTAGATTTTTCCACTGAAATACTTAGGTTAGTATAGCTAAAGATGCGTACTTTGCATAATCATGTGCAAATGATATTTGTCTCTGAAACTTATGTCTCTTCATCTATCCACTCCTTCATTGCATTTCCGTTTATTATGATTTGAGTCTGACACCTATTGCCTTGATAAATGTTCTCTCTTTGTGATTTATGCATTGTTTGCCTTGTAAAGCTGTACATGATGAGCATTTACCTTCGCATTATTTACAATAAATATTATTAACTTTATATCGAGTTTTGTGATTTACTTAGTAGAATAGATAGATGGTTAGTTCTTATTATTACCATCAACTTCTCAACTAATGGTCCATCGACCAGAGGAAAGAGACTTGATTATAGGTTCAGTTATGTATCCTGAGTGTTCGTGAACAACTGATTTAATTCAAACTTGAACGGAGTTACCTAAGATCCCGGGATGATAATTTATTAGCCTGAAGAGGCAGAAGAATAGTGTGGATAAGGTATCACACTGCAGAAGTACTTTGTCTGTTGTCATAATACTTAACGGCGAGAGGCTGTTAGTGTTATATTAGGGACTATTCGTTTGAGAGCAGATTTTGCGTGAAATAGCGAAGGGTCCACTTCCGAAACTGTGGCCTTACATCCCCAAAGGAGTACCAAGACCTCTTTCTATGTGAAAGTCCTCTTCCAAAACTTTGGCTAGTATCCCTAGAGGAGTACCAAGTCCTCCTGTAGCTTGTTTGAGTGTAGAATAGCGCTGGTCGTTATTTTACTTGAAGTGGAAGAATCTTTCTTTTTGAAGTGGAGACTTTCTCTTTATTTAGTGGAACAGACAAGGTAGCATTATTTTATGTTGTTGAGAAAAGTATAGAAAAACATTGCCGTATTATTTTGTAAAGGGAGGGTCAGTAGTTGGAATAATACTGACATCTCAAAAAGCCGCGCTGGCATTGGTCAGACAGCTGGCGTTTGAGTGCTGTTATTTGTTGACTTGTTGTGAGCCACGCTGGTATTGGTCAAGGTACTGATTACGTAGGAGTGTCCTGATTAGTTGGTTGGTGTGAGTCGCGCTAGTATTGGACGGTTGTTAGCAAATAGAATAAAGGGAAGTACGAAGAGTTTGTTGTTTGTTTATTATATTGTCTTTTAGCGTGAAGAGTTGGGAAAAATGAAGCTGATTAATAAAATAAAGAGTTTCTTTAAAAAGGACAAACCAATAGTTACAAGAGAGGGAATTCCTATTCCACCTCCAAGAACAGCTGCTTCTTTTATGATGTTGGAACATGGTTACCATACATGTACTTGGTTAGAAAATTGGGTGAAAAACACAGAAGATGATGGTGTTTTAGCTTTCCCAAAGCATGGTACCTTTAATGTAAGGATCCTACAGAATTTGAGAGGAAGAATGAACTCCTAAGAACCAAATCCTAGACCTACCCAGTATGAAGCGCTTGAGGAATGGGAACATCAGGCATATGATCGAGAGAAGTATAGGGGTGGAAGGAAATATAGGAGTATAATGTCTAGGTATCCTTTTGAAAAACGGGATGATAAAATGAAAAGATGGAGGAGAGCTGTGATAGCGGATGGTTTGTACCCAGTTTTGGTCGCTGAAGAAGCAACCGGAGGGAAATGTAAAGAGAAGAAGAAAAATGTAGAGGCATCAAGGATAGATTTTGACCCGAGTGATTCTGATGATGAGTTGTTAGATGACATTTTGACTAAAAGACCGTGGGCCCGATTCACAAAAGTAATCTGAGACAAAATCCTAACTTTACGACTTTCGGTATTCACAAAAGGCATTTAGGAGTAGTAAAGTTAGGATTTTGTCTTAAGTTTTGGTCTTAAGACAAAATCCTAACTTAAGTTTAACTTAGGTTTTTGTCTTAAGTTTGCCTTAAGTTTTGGTCTTAAGTTAAACTTAAGTTAAACTTAAGTTAGGATTTTGTCTTAAGACCAAAACTTAAGTCAAACTTAAGACAAAATCCTAACTTTAGTACTCCTAAATGCCTTTTGTGAATACCGAAAGTCGTAAAGTTAGGATTTTGTCTCAGATTACTTTTGTGAATTGGGCCCCTCCACCTTATCAAGAGAACTCAAGTGAAAAAGTCCCAAATGCACCATTAATGGGAACCCCACTAATTCCGCAGGTTTCACAAGTTCCGGTAGTTACTAGAGTAGTACAAGAGGGTGAAATGGACATGCTGAATAGGGCAAGAGAGGAGTTGACTCAGAAAATCAATCAGTTGAATCTGAATGCGGAAGCATTAACAGTGCCAGTAACAATTGGTCCTATAGTTCCATTGTATGGAGGAAAACAGAATATATCGAGAGCACATGCATTGACAGTCCCAATGAATAGAGACAGGAATAAAGTGGTAACGATAGTTGATCAGGCTGAACAAGCTGAAACAAGTACTTCATTAATTGATCTGCCAGTTTGTGAGATGTTAACTGAATCCCCTAGGAGAAGTGCGCAAGTGGATCCGAGGAGAATAGTGCAGAATGTCACTCCAGTATCAGGGAGTTCAATGGGACCTTCATTGGATTAGTTAGATGACTGGATAAGGGAAATGGAAAAGCGGAAACCTCAACCACAGAGTATAGATGTGAGTAAACTATTTGGAAGAAATGATTATTGGTACAATAAGCCCAGACAGATTGAGTAATTATTGAGATGAAGAGTTGTTATTTCTGTGCAAAAATATTACTTGGAAAGCGAGAAATCTTCATGAAAAATTAACAGAAGCTGCTTGTGAATATGGAGTAGACATAGAGAAGTCAAGAGTGTTACAGAAAACATATAGACTGGATTTTACTGAAAAGGATTTAGAGAGTTTGAATGCGTCTGGTAAACGATTGGAAATAAAGGCATTGATGAATATGTTGAAGAAATGGGGAGATGTAGAACGGTGGAAAGGTAGATGAGCGAAAAAGAAAGAAGAAATGATTGCCAATAAAAATGCGTCTTTATTTCCACTGAGAGAGTCAGAACAGGCTGAAAGGGTGTGTCCGATGAGAGAAGTTCCGGGTAGTGGACAAGACAGGATATATTATCCTTTACTAATGATTTCCCTAGGTTGAGGGAAAAACCAGTTGAATGGTACAAACAGGTAGAGAGGTTTGTGAAAGTTTCAAAGGTCTTGTTGAAGAATCTAGATGGCTTGTTTGAGATTGTTGTTACAGCAGAGTTATGGACAGAGTGTAAGATTGCTGTTGATTGGCCAAAATAAGAATATTCTAGAGATGCAAAGACAGGTGCACCTTCAGATGAGGTGATGAAAAAATACCATCAGGTAATCACTTACTTGAAGGGAAAATGTTCTCCAAAAGAAACAGATTGGGTTAAAATTGACAGAACATCCCAAGAACCAAAGGAGTCGGTACATGCTTATTATGAAAGGATGTTACAGGTGTTCGAACAGTACAGTGGGTTTGAGAATATTGGAGATAAAGATATGGGACACTTTGTGTATCGTTTTGTATTTGGATTAAAACCAGAAATTAGTAATATGATTCAGCAACATTTGATTTATTGGCAGAGTAAAACGGTTGATGAGATACTGAGGAATGCAAAGTATTGTAGTGATGATATTGAATCAAGGCATAAGAAGCTAAAAGAGAAAATGATGTGGGCACAAGTGAAAGTGGCAGAACAGCAAGAAGGAAACAGTGGTTCCCAAACAGATTATCAGATGAAAGGTCAGAATCAGAATGGTCAAGTATTGAGTGGTGGTAGAGGTAGAGGTAAAATGAATAAAGATGAAATGAAAAGGAACTATCCTTGTCATGCGTGTGGAAAATTTGGGCGTTGGAAGAACGAGTGTAGATCTGTTCAGAAAAATAATGGGATAAATCAAAATTTAAATTCACAGATGCAGAATGAGGTGGTTGTGAATCAACAACAGCAACAGCAGCAGCAGATAGTTACCCGACAGTTACAGGTACCACAAGCTCCTATGCCAAATAATGTGAATGCTCAAGTGCAGAGATACAGTGCGAACACTGGGTTTCACGCAGGTGAACAAATTGGTAAGAATCAAAATGTGCAAATGGTTTCGCAATACTTGTTGCAGTGCAATGAGAGTGATTCAGACTCATCTCAATGACGGTGCCTGAGGGGGGAGGAAGAGTGCGTGCTTGGCGCAACTCTAGAGGTAGATCAGTCAGGTCCATTTGTTGATGGAAAAGTGAAAGGTAATGATATTACATTCCTGGTGGACACTGGTGCTACCTGTTCTACTGTGAGAGCAGCAGAAATTCCGAACATACCCCTCTCGGGAGAAACTATCCAAGTTGTAGGAGTCTCCAATAAGCATATCAAAACCCCAATAACAAAGCCAATAGAAGTTCATATTGGAAGATTCAGAGACATGCATCGGTTCATGGTATGTGATACGAGTGCGGTGAATCTTTTAGGGAGAGATTTACTGTGGAAAATGAATTGCACTATCTATTGTACACTAGATGGTATTGCTTTTCAGACACCAGATGAGGATGTTGCGTTTAAAATGATGTTAGCGAAGCAAGGGACAGAAGTGGATGAATTGTTTTCACTTCTTACTGAAGATGATTTGCCTGCAGAACTGAGACATACAGTAAGGTCTGATGTATGGGATTTCTCAGGAAAAGAGATTGGTCTGATGAAAGGTGTGGATCCTATTCAGGTTGCAGTGAAACCGGGTGCAACATTCCCAAACACACCTCAATATGAAATGAGTCCTGAAATAACAGCAGGAGTTATTCCTGTGATTGACCAAATGATTGAGCAAGGTTTTTTGAGGGAAATACTAAGCAGTCCTTGTAATTCACCTATTATAGGAATTAAAAAGCCAAGTGGAAAATATAGAATAGTACAAGATTTACGTAAAATTAATAAGATTGTAGTACCCTGTTGTCCAATAATGCCAAATCCAGCAGTGACTCTTTATCAAATTCCCTGTGATGCAGAATGGTATACAGTAATTGATCTGTGTCAAGCATTTTTCTCGATTCCTTTACATCCGGATAGCCAGTATTTGTTTGCTTTCTGGTTCGGAGACCGTGTTTTGGCATGGTGCTGAGTTCCTCAAGGGTACACAGAGAGTCCATCGATTTTTAATCAGATTTTGAAAAATGTTTGGAGACTTTGGTTATGCCAGAAAATTCGGTTTTGGTTCAGTACATTGATGACCTACTGGTGGCATCAAAAACACGAGAGGCATGTGTGACAGATACCATTGCCTTACTGAACCATCTGGCAGAAGGTGGACACAAAGTGTCACCAGCAAAATTACAGTTTTGTAAACAGGAGGTCCAATATTTGGGACATAAAATAGAGAAAGGAGTCAGGAAGGTGACACCAGAACGGATCAGTGTGATTCAACAGATGAGTCCTCCTAAAACTCAGAAGGAAGTGCGAATGTTCTTGGGAATGGTTGGATACTGCAGACAATGGATCAGTGGCTTTTCACTGATTGCAAAGCCTCTACAGAGGTTGACACACAAAGATGTGACTGATCCGATTGAATTGGATGATGAAAGCATGAAAGCTTTTATTGAGTTACGAGACAGTCTTTGTCGAGCACCTGCATTGGGAATGCCATATTATGCAAAGGACTTTGCATTATACTGTTGTGAGAGAGATGGGTGTGCACTTTCAGTTTTGACTCAGAGACACGGAATGGCACGACGACCCTTGGCATATTTTTCTGCTACTTTAGATTCAGTGGCTGCAGCTCTACCAGGTTGTTTGAAAGCAGTAGCTGCTACTTGTGTGAGTTTGGAACAGAGTGAAGCGATTTTGATGGGACATCCAGTCAAAGTATATGTGCCACACTCAGTTGAGATTCTTTTGACAAGAACACGTACACAGCACATGACCTATAGTCGGCTGACTAGGTATGAAAGAGTAATTTGGGTGCTGAAAATGTGATTGTGCTGAGATGTACGACAATAAATCCGGCAACATTGTTGCCTAGTCCATTGTGTGAGGAAGTGAGAGAGGAAGCAGATCATGATTGTTTGGATGTGACAGAATTGTGTACGAAGCCAAGGCCAGACATTAAGGATACTCCATTAGAGGAATCCGATAGTGTGATGTTTGTTGATGGATCTTGTCTGAGAAATGAAAAGGGCGTATTGAGTTCTGCCTATACAGTATGTACAGTGGCTGCAGTTCTGGAAGCATCCTGTCTAAAAGGGGTAAACTCTGCACAAATTGCTGAACTCATAGCTCTGATTAGAGCATGTAAAATTGGCAAAACGCTGAGAATAACCATATTTACTGATAGTCAATATGGTTTTGGGGTGGTTCATGATTTCGGACAGTTATGGATGCAAAAGGGATTTCTGACTTCTTCAGGTTCTCCGATTAGAAATGGTAAAAATGTGAAAGATTTATTGGATGCTTTGCAATTGCCCAAGAAAATTGCGGTGGTCAAATGTTCAGCACATAAGTCAGGAAATGATTATGTGACGAGCGGCAACAGATACGCTGATCAAGTAGCGCGTTTGTGTGCACAAAATGTAATTGCAATAAACAGAGGGGTGGAAAAGAAAAATACTGATTGCCATCTGATGTTTTCTTCATGGGAAACTTGGGACGAGATTAGACAGTTACAAGAAGAGGTAAGTGATGAGGAAAAAGAAATATGGAAAAAATCAGGCTGCAAGAAGAGAGCAGAAGATGAAGTTTGGGTGTATATAGACGAAAGACCAGTTATGCCAGATTCTTTACTTTCTCAAATGGCAAGGGTATACCATGGAATTGCACATGTTGGAAGAGATGCAATGATCAGGCTCTTCATGCAGTCATGGTATAACCCAAAATTCAGGGTCATTGCAGAGAGTCTGTGTAAGAGGTGTATTACCTGTCAGCAGCAAAATCCAGGCAGAAAGACAGTTGTGAGTTGGGGATGAATTGGAAAGGCAGCAGGACCATTTACGAGGCTCCAGCTCGATTTCATCGATCTTCCCCCATGTAACGGACTAAAATATGTGTTAGTTGTTGTTTGTTTGTTTTCTCGTTGGGTAGAGGCTTATCCAACCAGAAGAAATGATAGCCTGACAGTTGCGAAATTGCTTTTAAGAGAACTAATTCCAAGGTTCGGGTTTCCAGTCACTTTAGAGACAGATAGGGGATTTCATTTTAATAATGAGATAATTCGGATGATCTGTGCAGCATTACAGATTGAGCAGATGCTGCATTGTGCCTATCGACCAGAAGCATCTGGAGTGGTCGAGCAAATTAATGGAACTATAAAATCTAGACTGGGAAAAGTGTGTGCATCCACAACACTGAAATGGCCTGACGCTTTACCCTTGGTATTGATGAGTCTTAGAAGCATTCCAGATAAAAAGACTGGATTGAGTCCTCATGAAGTGCTAATGGGAAGAGCAATGAGACAAGTGATTGTACCAGCAAACAAACTGATGAATATTTCTGATGATCTAGTGCTTGATTATTGCAAAGGATTGGCTGATCTGGTGTGTTCTGTGTCTCATCAGGTTGGAGAAATTGCAACCACAACACAGCCGGATGAAGCACATGATCTGAGTCCAGGAGAGTGGGTTCTTGTCAAGAAACACATGAGGAAGTCGTGTTTAGAACCCAGGTGGCATGGACCGTATCAGATTATTCTGGTGACGACAACAGCAGTGAAGTGTGGTGGCTTGCCAAACTGGATTCACGCAAGTCATACCAGAAGAGTCCCAAGTCCACTTGAAAAAGAAGGTGAGCAGTAACTGGTAAATGAAGAGAAGAAACCAGAAGCTGGAGGTTGTGAAGCTAAAGAAGCTAGAGTGACAGATTCTGATAAGCCTGTTGATGATGAACAACCAAGCACAAGTCAAGTAGAGTGGGCACCAGTTACTGGGTCTCGTAAGACTGCTATTGAGCAAAAAGAAGAGGAAGTTACTGAAAACCAAGAGCAAGTTCAACTAAGAAAAGGACTAAAGAAAATATTCTGTGAACCAGAAAGAAAAGGTGAAGAAGTGGTTCAAGCAACGAGAGCGAAAAAGGGTGACAACTGGCCAAGTGGAGTGAAAAGACTGAAATACACCCTTGAAAGGAGAAAACCAGAGCAAATAAATGAAGTATCAAGTCGAACTGAACAGGAAGAAATAGAAGAAGAATTAGTCCGAAGAACAAAAAGAATAAGAATTCCAAGCAAGAAATACAAAGCTCCAGAATGGACATATGTAATATTGGAAGAAATTGAAAGCACTGACCAAATAAGAGGAGAAGTTGGTACTGGTACTGAGCAAATTGATGAAAGCAAATTGAGACCGCCTTAAAAAGAGAACAGTGAAAAATTAAAGTGCAAAGAAAATCAGTGAAAATAATCGGAAAGATCCAGAAGATTTAACGAAGACTCAAAAACAAAAGAAAGGAAAAGGGGGTAAAGAAGAAAGCTTTGAAGTGTGGGATACACTATATCTCTGGTGGGTTTTTGGACAAGTTGTCAAAATCTTTAGAGAGCTGTTAGAAAATTAGATTTTTCTTAGATTTTTATTTTTTATAACATACAAAATGGCAGAAGATATAGTGACTGGACATCAAGAACCTAGTTTTAAACGTAGATGAATTAAAGCTTGCTTATGTAGTGTCTTGCTATTAATGTTGATGTGGTTAATACTAATTGTTTTTGTACCTGTCTTAATGGTAACTAATAACAAGAATAATACTGATAATGTGATAAGTGAAAGAATTGACCCTGTTACTAAAGAAACCCCTAAAACTAACAATGATCAGACTGATGATAGCATGTATCTTCATGATACATCAATTAGTGATTTCTCATTAAATGTCTTACAAAATTGCTATATGAATATATTAACATAATGGACTGAGAGATTGTTACGTGTGCATGCAATTACTTTCGTCTGTCTCAGAGGGGGTGACTTATCATCACCTTCCCTTAACATATGGTGTATCATGTAGTGTACTAACAAGTCTTTTTTACGTGACGGGGAAGTTGCAGTACTATTATTCAAATATGGATTTAGTGTTTTCAGAAATTCCTATTAGAAAGGATATGAATAAGGTGTATAGTAACAGAAATGCGGGTTACATGGGAGAATTTTTCCATATTACACAAACAATAGATATAGTATATGCTCATAGAAAAAATCTAACATGTAGTTTGCGGGCAGAAGAAAAAGAATTCATAAACATGGTAGAAGATAGAAGACAGGATTTTCAAAGAAAAGCTGCTGAACAGAAGTCACATGTACCACCATGGGCTTTTAGAGAGGGAAATTATAAAAAAGGCGAGACTTACGCTGCAATGTCTCTGGATTGGTATCATAAAGGGAAACTTTGCTTACTTAGACTAAAAACTGACTATAATAATTATTTTATTGGTACTAGTGAATGTGAACATACTTACCTGATAACTGGTGGATGGGGATTGAAAGGTGGAACTGATCCTGTATTTCCAGGAGTATATTATGTGTGTGGTAAGAATGCTTACTACAGGTTGCCAGCCCACTGGTATGGTAGTTGTTATTTTGGGATTGTATTTCCTAAAGTTTATCACGTAGATAGAAATAATAAAATCAATGAAATAAAGCATGGACTAACTCACAAAAAGAGAGCAAGTTTTTCAGAAATAATTGGTGTTATTTTTGGTGCACTGATACCCTCAGTTGGAGTCGTTCTAAATTCACATAAAATTTGGAAATTGCCAAAAGTGGTTGATCGTTTATCAACAGACTCTGCTGGTGGATTCTTAATGATTGATACTGAAATGGTTGCAATTAGATCAATGGTTTTGCAAAATCGACTTGCCCTTGATATTCTGTTGGCAAAAGAGGGCGGAGTCTGTGGCATGTTGAAAATACAACACTGCTGTACTTTTATCCCTGATAAGAGTAAAAGTCTTGAGGGGTATATAAAGAATATTACAAAATTGCATGAAGATTTGACTCAACTGGAGGTTGACGGTGTTTGGGAGAAACTTGGTAAGAGTTTTTCCTCTGTAGGGAAATGGTTTTCCACATATGGGAGTAGTTTATTAGGAAAAATACTAATACCAATTATTTCAATAGCTGTAATGATTTTGTCAATAATGATGGTATATAAATGTTGCAAGTGTAGATGTGGAAAGAAGGAAATGATAGAACTAGACAACAAACATAGAGCTAGGAAAAGAATAAGAGAAGAATTAGAGGATATGAGAGGAAATTATTATGAAATGATGAAAGATTTAGATGAGAAAATGGCAAAACGAGAAAGAAGTACAGTCCTTTAGATAAAAATAAGGATGGCAATTGGTATGATGGTGGTTTTTGTGATGGCTCAAAAATGCCATCAAAGGGGGGAATTGATGGAGCAGGGTTTTAAGAAAATAAAACCTGCTTGGATTAACTCCTCGGTAACATTTACTAACAGTGTGTGGTGAAACTAACATGCAAAAACTAACCCTGGGCGTAGTTCGCGTAGTCGCGCTACGCGTAGCTACGCAAAGTGCAGTTCGCACTACGCGAGCTACGCGTAGCACTACGCGAACTGCATAGTTTGCTGTTCGCACTGTGCAATGCGAGAGAACGGCATCTCGCACAGTGCAAGCAGTCGTTTTCTGCTGCTCGAGTAGATTTTTACTCGAGCAGCAGTTTTCTCAACGCGGACTGGTAGTTTCTCATCGCGAGCGGTCGCAAGCATACGCGACCACTCGCAATGAGAAACCTGACCTCCCCGCGTTGAGATCCTCGCCGGGAGGTTTATTTTCCTCGCTCGCGATCGGCAACTTGATGTTGCTGATCGCGAACGAGGAAAAAGTCTCGCTGGGATGTCATTTTGCTTGCTCACGGTCGCCAACTTGACGTTGAGGACCGCGAGCAAGCAAAAAATGACCGCTGCACTACGCTTCACTGCGCTACGCGTGTTCACACTGTGCTACGTGCAAATCGCGTAGTGCGAAGTTGCGCAAACTACGCAAACTTCGCGAGCGTAGCGTAGTGCTTTGCCCATGCCTAGCAAAAACACGAAAACACGGGGAAATGCTTTTGCGCATGTGTGCATTAATATGTGAACTAACGCATGAAGACTAGGCCGCATTTGCGTTCCTGCTTGAAAAAAAAATTAATAATAATGCTGCTTTTTGCACGTTAATGCTTTGGTTAGATATTAATATGGGATAGTGCAAAATGGTGAATGGTAAAACAGTGAGAATTTTATTTTCATGAAATTAATAATGTCTGTGTTTTATTCATCGTAGAGATGCTTGCAAATGGGCCTACATCGTTGCATGACGAGTTGAGGGTTAATAGAAAAACTAACCATTAAGCCGAAAGTCGAGCTCAGACAGAGAATGGAGAAGGCAGAAGCTGAATAACCTTCATGAATTATTGTGTGTCTGCCAAGTAACGGAAGGATGGCCGTGAGACCAAGTGCAAACGTACAAACTTCTTCCGCGGAAGCTGCAGAGGTGGACAATGAAAATGAAGAGTTTTGAAACATGTTACCAGTTGAAGGAAGCGTGTATTCATGAAATGTGGATTACGTATTATAAGAAATGTGAAACAAAGAATAGTGTGAAAATATGGACGTGATTATGGTGGTGTGATAGAACACCCCCTAAACTTGTAGAAGAAACAACCTTTCTAGGGGTTCACTGATGCACCTGGTCCTTAAACCAACAAAGAAGAGATTGGCACGGAAGCTGGAATATCAAAATAACAACTTTATTAACCTCACATGAGGGAAACTGTGTCAATACAGTACCCGCAGGCCACTGTATGAGACAGTCTAAGGAGTACAAAGATCCTGGGTCTTTTTATGCCCAGTTTACCGCTGAGTTAGCATGTAGAATCAAAAAGAGGCGGTACAAGTGTACACATGAATAGCTAGTTACATATAAGGATACATAAGAATTGCTTAGTCAACAGTGGGAGGGTTTACAATATTGCTAATATTAGTTAAAATAGCCTGACAGTTACTCTAAGAGCAGGTGCATTCTAGCAGCTAGACCTTTCTGAGCATGTGCAGTGCTCTGGCTCAGTACTGAAGGAGTTCATTATAGTTCCTGACTCAAGTGAAATACAAGAGCAGGCAACAGTGAAGAGGGAGAAAGCACATGGCGAGCACATGGCTAAGTAAAATGGCTGCCAGAAACAAAATGGCTTCAGCTGATGCTAACAACCATTGCAGCTAGTTTTCCACAGATGGCCGTTTTAGCATTAGCTGAAGACATCCGCTATGAATTAATAGAAGCATGGAAGTTATCCTGCACATTTATCCTCATAAATCCATCAATATCCTGATCTATTGCTAGGTGGGCATTTACATTTTTAACATTGTTTAACTGGTGAGATACAAATAGAAATACATGGGGAACAGAGCATTGGGTCATAATGAACACACAGATAGCAGGAGAAAATAATGGCTATTATTACAAACAGAACTATCAATTTTTCCAACCCCAAGCAGAAAGTAAATCCCAAAACCATCTAGTCCAATTCTATGTTTCAGGGCTCCTATGTATTTCAGTGACCATCTAATTCAGCTTCAGAATAGCCAACAACGATACCTTCGGGGCAAGATGGCGGCCGTGACCGTGGCCGAGTGAGCAGTCCTCTGCCCTCTCCCAGCTCGACCTCTCCCTCCCATGTAGCTAATCGGAGGAAAATCGCAAGTTTACCGTTTTGGCAGCATCCGTGTGGCATCATTGATAGCGTCTTCTTGCAGTGTGGATGATTTGGCTGTCTAGGTTCTGGTTAAAGGGAATTCCACCTCCCTTTCGCCTGGTGGTTGTGAAGACCTTGAAGACTTTCATCTGCCACGTCAGCAACGCGGCGATGCCTCCTAAAGCGGTCATCAAAGGCGGAAAGATTAGGGGGGCGCCTACAGCTCCCGGGTGTTTCAGCAAGACGGATCACGCTGAGGATAGCCCTGACCTGACGGGACCCCGGGCTGGAAAGACAGCAGCGGTAGCAGGCAAGTCACCGGGGTCGGGTGACCCAGGTAAAAAAAAGAGCGTCCTCACTCGTGGGAAGCAGACGGTCCCCGCGCTATTTAAAATCCAGACCGGCAAGAATAAGAATATGCGGGACTCTGTTGCGGGAGATCAACTTAGTCTGAAAGATGTTGTTCTTCCGCTGACTCCTGTTCCTTGTGATAAACCCTCATCCTCCATTTCTCCTGCTAAAGAGTCATCGCGAGGTACGGTGTCTGCTCTGGAAGACAGCGGAAGGCAGTACGCAGCGGATCAGGCAACAGCAGGGGGTGGAAATCCAGTTGCTGCTGTTGTTAGTGGGAATAATGGGGCTCCTCAGTTACTGATACCACCAGAGTCCTTGGTGAATGAGAATCCGGCAACAGTACCGGAACAATGCATTGTGGGAGTTGGAGTTCCTATAACCCAGGATCCACTAAAAGATGTAACAGAACTGACTCCTAGGGATTTTGCAGCTGGGGAAACTATTTCTTTAACGTCTAAGGAAGATGAGCCTGTCGACAATTTTTTTTCACTTTCAGATCATTCTAGCTTGTCGGGTGATGATAGTAATGGGAAAGACTGGGCTGCACAAGAGAGTGATGCTAGTAGCGTGCAGTGGGAGGACGAAGGTAGCGAGCCAGCCCAGCTAAAGACAGTTCGTAAAATGAAAGAGAAGAAAGAAACAGGTACTCTCCCAGGGCTAGGTACAGCAGAGTCATATACTTGGGATTATTCTTTTTCAACCCAGCTGAAGGGTAATGGCAATGATGCAGTCAATGTCGAGGCACCGACAACTATTATGGATGTTAATCTGAAAGGCTCTGAAGAAATTACGCTGTCAGCAATATATCAGAGCATTATGGCTCACCGTGTGGAAACTAGAGCAGAGAGTTCCCGGACACAAGGGGCGTGTCGTAAGCTGCAGAACTCAATGCGCCGGATGGCGAGGACATGCTCCGAATTCGCGACAAGAATCAGCGAGGCTGAGGCACGGATCTCACAGTTAGAGGATAATCTGGCTGTGCAGAAAGATTTGACGGAATCTATTAAAGCAGTGAAAGATGATACAGTATGGAAATTAAAGGATTTGGAAAATAGAGCAAGGAGGAACAACTTAAGGATCCTGGGTATTCCCGAAGGCAAAGAAGTAGAAAATGCTCGGCAGTTTGTGATTGAACTCTTTGAAGAGGCCTTCCCCGAACTGCAGCAGTGGGACTGGAAAGTACAAATTCAGCGGGCTCATCGGTTTCCTTTTAACCAGCGTAAAAAGGCTGGTCAAACAGATAATCGGCCGCGGGCTATTCTTATTTGTCTAAATAATTTTCTGGCCAGGAGGCTTTGTACGATCTGGCGCGTCCAGATCGGAAACGTGTTGCGAAAGGTTGTGATTTCTTTGTTAGGCCTGACTTCTGTCAGGCCACTGTAGAAAAGAGGTGGCTTCTGCGTCAGTTAATATCGGTTTTTCAGACAAAGGGGGCACAGGCCTTTCTTCTTAACCCTGCCAAATTAAAGGTGGTCCACCAGGGGAAGACCCATTATTTTTTGTCTGAGATCCAAGCCAAGGAATTCTCGCTTTCAATATAATGTCCATACACCTAGATCTGAGGGTGGGTCTCTCTTGATGAATCTTGATAAATCTGCCTCTGTGCCAGGATGCCGCCGGGTGTTGCCAGGCTGTAATAGGCTGAGAGCAATATTAGGGAATTATCTGCAGGGTATATAATAAGGTGGATCGCCTAGGAGTGGGAGCGGGGGTTGGTTGGCTGGGTGGGTGGTGGTCTTGCTCAGCATCACCTGGGACTTATAGTCCCCATGCCCTATGTGTTGGGTGGGGAGGGTGGGTGGGGGGGTATGTGGTGGGGGTGAGGGGTAGGATGGGGGGGTTGGTGGTACATTGGTGTTGTTGTTTGTATTTTTGTTTATATTTTCTTATGAAAGTCTTTGCTTAATGAAACCGGTTGCTACTGGAATAATTTGGAATGGTGGTTCGCTTCTAACGTCTAGGCCTGCAGAAGAAATTGATTTTCCATTAAATGACAGGTAGAAAGGTAGGATTATCACTATGTTCATGGAATATTTGTGGATTAAATGCAGGGGCGGCTGGTGACATTTGAAAGTGGTGGGGCGTAAAACAATTGTTGTACTTCACTGCGGCGAGCGAGCGTAGCGAGCGAGCCTGAACCACCTACGGGGGGGAATTTTGATGCCCCCACGAAGGAGCCGCCACTGGGAGAGGATGTGGTTTACGTCCAGAGCTGCCGACATTGGAACTGGGGAACAAGGCTAAAGTCTCGGTGTCAGCTCAACATCCTGTGAGTCTGGGCAAATCACTTAATCTCCGCATGCCATGGTATAAAACAACATGAACGTGCTTGTGCAATGCAACTGTTGCTCATGTAAATTGCTCCAATACCTTCGGGTCGAGATTGGGCTATAGAAACTGCAACAAAAAAAAATCTCTGCCCTGGATGGTCACTATGTAGGCACCAAAAGTCACTGTGGCGGAACTATATACCCACAAGATGCTTTTTCAACTCACCAAACCTCTGAAATGTTAAATAATTAGCCCTGATGCATAGTTATCTACTTTGCAGTTTTATGCAGTCCACGCAAGGCCTATGAGTGTGTCAACAATTTTGAGAGAATAACGACAGTGAGCAGAATACAGTTAAGCGGGACAGGGTTATATAGGCTTACATACGTTTATATTGAATACAAAGATTTGTGGTTCTCAAAAATATAAAAACATGTAGAAACAGCAACATCTCATCATGCTGTAGTATGATGCAAATTAAATACACAGGGTTGGAGCCGGTACCCTCAGAATCTGGGTCTATTACATTTATAATTCCAGAATGATTCTTCCGGGAATAGTTGTACAAAGTCTCATTCAGTCATCCTATAACAGGGGTCCCCCACCTTTTCTGTGATGGGAGCTACTTCGACAGGGATGAGAAGGAACATCCCAGACAACCTATAACAGCAAGGCTGTTTATACTTTGAGTCAAGTCCAGAATACAGAGAGCCTAAGATCAGCGACTTCAAAAGGGTGGGCTACTCAAAGAATATTCTATGAGCCCAAAGCAGGGCAGATCCAAATAGCAATAGTATGAAACTATTCGAAGGAGGAGAAAGAGTTCTGGTAATTACACGAATATTATAGAGTAAGGGCTCTTTATGGGTTTTAATGGGACGCCAGGGACGTAGCTTTTATTGCTAACATAGCACTCTCAGGTACCACCCACCGTTCTTTAAGTCAATTACAGTATCCAACACGAATTTTTAAAGTGTCGAGATTCGAAAGTGATTGCTTCTCAAAAATTCATGCAATTTCCTGGATAACAACCAGACTACAATTATACACTGTATGCTTTTTATGTAAAAATATTTCAAAGGGTGATTGGGTACAGGACAGTTATAGCTGACAAGTGATGGGCCGGCTTGCATACAGAATGGCTGATGTTTATTTAATGTGTGTGTTCAAGGGGCAACATACTTAATGAAAATTCATATTTACCATATGCTGCCATATCTCGGCCTCTCTGTTCTTCCTCGGAGTTCACGACTTTCTAGTTAATGTAGATTTCCTCCCATTTCTTATCCCGCCTCGCCAGAGAGCACGGACTTGAAAAGTGGGCCAGAGGAGGGCGTGTATGCAAAAGATTAACACGCCATGCGGCACATTTATTGGACAATAAAATAATTGGCACGCCTCTGGACAATAATTCCCATAAATCGGCCTTTCATTGCCACATAATTACAGTTGCCATGTACTATTGCAACCGGTTACTATGGTTTGTGGAAACATTGGAAGGCAGCTAGCAGCCATGTAATTGACACTATATTGCAGAAATAAGGAACATCTCGCCTCGAGTCATGAGAGACATTAATACGCTATATTAAAAACCCCGTTGGTATTCACATAAACAAGTGCCTAGGAACGCTTCCAATCATCCGGGTGGTGAAATAAATAAAAAATGTGCACAATCTCATGTCTATCGTGTTTCTGAGAAAGTCCACTCTGATTTTCTTAAAAATCGCAGCCTAATCATGTTGCCGGAGTCTTCAGTGCAACTGTGCAAATAATGACAAATTGCTAATTTTCCTTCTTAATTTGCTGCCTGACTGACTCATTCCCTCTTGCAGTCTAGAAAATAACTACAGGTGTCCAGGCTGTGATGAAGGTTTACTCACGTCACGGGGGGAAGGGGGGGGGCTGTACTTATCAGCAGTCGGGGCTCGCGCGCGTGGGGGGATTTTTAAATAAAAAAGGAAATCCTACCTGAGCAGGCCAGGTCCGCCGTCCGCGCCGCCTCGGGTCCGACTCCGTTTGCGCCTGCCCAGCTGCCCTAGTCTAGCCCCTCTCAGCCAATCCTGGCGCTGCCAGCAGCGCCAGGATTGGCTTAGGGCACGGTTAGTACTCGCCCGCCTGCCCATTAGGAGACCGAGGTTTGAGCCTTTGCTCAACCCTCGCTCTCCTAATGGACATGCGCAAGCCAGTGCAAACACAAGTGCGCATGACTGGGCACGGCGCGGAGTCGGTGCCCTTGCCCACTCATGCGCACTTGTGCTGCAGTGCTGCCTGCTGCCCCTGGTCCCTCTGACAATCATGTCAGTCAACATGACGCAGGACCGCCCACCCCCTTCAGACTCTGAAGGGGGTGGGCGGTCCGACGTCATGCTGACTGACATGATTGTCAGTTCTCTCGGCGTCTTTGAACTTAAGTAAACTGATTCAGTTTACTTAGGTTCAAAGACGCCGAGGGAGCTGCGGGCGGGGGGGCTACGCCCCAACGCCCCAATGGACGCACCGTCACTGATTAAATGATAAGAGAAAGAGGGTTTTTTTAGCTAAATGTGTACAGCTTATGCAGATAGATATTCTTTGCTTACAAGAAACCCATATTCCATGCAGTAAAAGTGGCTGGTTGAAGGAGTGTGGTTTAGATCTTGTGGCATATACACGTCAAAGCACTACTATCAGGGGTGTGGCTATACTTGCACGACGGGGGGTAGGAATATGCCGGAGAGTTAAGGAGGATCAATTCGGTCGCTGGGTGATTGCTGAATTTATAATTAATGGTTCCCCTCTTACAATATGTTCTGTTTATGGATCCAACATGGAGGACCCTGATGTTTTAAATTTTTTGAGCCCGGAACTTGCGACTTGGACACATCCATTAATACTTTGTGGAGATTTTAATATACATTTAGAGAGTAACTTTGATTTGAGGAGCGATGCTTTATATCATGGGCGCAAAATTCAGACTTTTAAGGCCTTACGGGGGCTGGTCAGAGAGCATGGGTTAGTGGATCTATGGTTTAGACACAAACAAAATGACATGGGACATACTTTCTATTCTGCTCCCCACAATAAGATGGTCCGTTTGGACTATTTTTTTGTTTTATGTCAGAGAGCAGAGGAGATGAGCATTAGCATACCACCCAGGATTATTTCTGACCATAATCCTGTAGTGGTTAAACTCCTGTATAGTGGATTTATGGTGACTATACGTCCTTGGACATTTGAACGTAAGTTGTTGTTGGACCAGTCTTATTGTGATTATATGGCCAAGTGGGTGGCTGAATTTTTTGAATTTAAGAGAAATTCGGCCTCAGGAAGTATGGTTTGGGACGCCTTTAAGGAGGCTGTGTGGGGAGAGACTCTTAATTACTCTGGCTATCGGCGGAAGGTACTTAAGGAGCAGCTGAGGGGGTGGGTTGAACATCTTAGGCTGGCAGAGATCCAACTGATGTCGCAGATTCGGGCCGGCCAGAATATTGAGGAATCTCAACAGCTAATCGCCGTTATTAAGGCTAAGTTACATCAAAATTTTTGTGAAGAATTAGCCCTTAAATATGCCCAATACAGAACTGAGGCATACGAGCTGGGGGAAAATGCGGGGAGGGTTTTGGCTATACGCTTACAGCAGAGGGAGGTTTTAAATAGGATAGATAGAATACAAGATCCATCTGGCAGAATTTATGATTCCCCAATAGGAGTTTTACAAGTGTTTCAAAATTTTTACCAACAATTGTATACTGAGGAAGTTAGGGAAGGAGAAGGAGAAGAGCGCAATGGGCAACAGTCTTTGGAGGAATTTTTTGAGGATCTTCAAACTCTTAAAGTTACATCAGATCAAAACACTGTCCTTGCGGCCCCAATTTTGTGGGAAGAGATAGAGGCGGCTATAACTTCTCTTGCTGCCGGCAAGGCAGTGGTTCCCGATGGGATTCCTCTTGAATTTTACAGAACATTTCAGAATGTTTTAAGGGCTGATTTAATATCTTTATTTCAGTCGGCTCAAAAAGGCTGTATCCCTGAATCCTGGAGGAGAACTACTATTGTGGTATTCAAAAAGAAAGGGAAACCAGAATTAAATCCCTCATCATATCGGCCTATTTCGCTCATTAATGCCGACAGTAAAATTTATTCTAAGATCTTGGCCTCTAGATTAGGCAGTGTTATCGAACCTCTGGTCTCCCTACGACAGCATGGGTTTATCCCGGGGAGGGATACGACTGACCATGTCAGGAGAGCTATCTCCCTTCTTGACTGGGCGCGGGCCACGGGATCTCCGCTAGGGATGATCCTGTTGGACGCCGAAAAAGCGTTCGATAGGGTCTCCTGGCAATTCCTGTGGTCCGTCCTTCGCTGGAAGGGTATGGCTAAGGAATTTATTCTGGCAATTCAGGCTTTATATGTGCTACCAGTGGCGGGGGTTCGAATCTCAGGACAGGAATCTAAGGTGATTAACATTAGCAGGGGCACCAGGCAGGGTTGCCCCTGCTCCCCTCTTTTGTTCTCATTATATATCGACCCCCTTTTGCAGAAATTTGAACAATGTAGCAATATTCATCCTATAAAGGCTAATGGTTATGAATATAAAACATTGGCCTATGCCGATGACGTCGCGATATTTACGTCTGATATAATATCAGCATATTCGGCAGTTATAGAGCAGGCTGAGTATTATGGTTATCACGCAGGGTATAAGTTAAACACCGATAAGACCCAGATCTTGTATTCTGGCAGGAAGGCGTTTCATGATTTACCAATTGTCCCATTAGTGACTTATTTGGGGATCAGGCTTACAGCAGAGGTTGGTCAAATCCCTGACATAAATATTGCTCCTATACTTGATACAACCAATCAGACATTGGAAAGACTAGACCACTTACATCTGTCGATGCATGGGCGAAGTAATGTCATTAAAATGATGGTATTGCCTAAAATATTATACCTCTTTAGGACTATTCCCCTGGTGTTTCCTGCTCCATGGTTTTTAAAGATCGAAAGGATGTGTTCTAGATTTATGTGGAGTTACCACAGATCAAGGAGAGCGGCCAAGCTGCTGACCCTCCCTAGGATGCGTGGGGGGTGGGCTATCCCAAATTTTTTATTTTATTATTGGGCATGTATGCTACAACATATGGGTATCCTTCTGGTTGGAGACCGGAGTCGGTGCTCAGTGGCGTCCCGTCCAACCATTTATGAAATCGGGTTGGGGGTTGAGGCTAAGAATTGTTTGCTTAAGATCTTAGAACCCAGTTATTACAATAAAACCAGATTTAAGATCATACAGGCTGCTTATATGGTTTGGAGGAAGTTGCGCAGCAGGTTCAAAATTCATAATATTAATAGTTATACACCCTTCTCGGCTTCTGGGGTTTTACCCTTAATTTTTCAAGATCAGACTACTCAAAGATGGAGTAATCTTGGGATTAGCACGGTGGGTGATCTGGCCCAGAAAGGTCAACTAGCTCCCTTCTCCTTTTTGCAAGAGAAGTATGGTCTTGGTAAGCGGGATTTCTTTAAATATTTACAGATCCGTAGTTTCTTAGATAGCAGGAAACAATGTCTGAATGGAGAATATGAGAAGATTTCATTAGTTGAACTGATTTGTCGGAAATCTCGGATAAGCGGGATTTATCAGACTTTGTTGGAATCCCTGCCTGACGATCTTGCTAACCAAAATGATAAATGGGTACGAAAACTTGGGAAGGCGGGGATCAATATGGTAGAGTCACTCGAGGTAGCTAATCAGACTTTATTATCGGGGAGTCTCCGCAGTCAACACTTCATGTCCATTTTTGATTTGTACTATACACCGGCTAAAATAGCCAAATGGGCTGGGAATGTGGGTAGCTCCTGTAGTAGATGTGGGGCGCCACTAGCAGATACAGTGCATATGTTTTTTTCTTGTCCTAGGCTTATGAAATATTTTCAGGATTTGGAGTCTTTTTTGGCAAAAAATTTAAAGTTCTCCATATCTTTTTCTTCAGACATGGTCATCATGGGGGTGGGGACGGATGAAAGCTGGTCTGGTGCTGTCACTGGGTTTGTCTTTATGGCAATGGCTGTAGCCAGACTCTGTATCACTTCTAACTGGATCAGCCCTGACCCCCACCTTCTGCAATTGGCGCTCACGGCTATTAGCGGTATATAATTTACAAAGCTCAGTGTATCGGCTAAAAGGAAGAAGTAGACGAGAAAGGGGACATAAACTGTGGGCTCCGATAACAGATTGGCTTCAGTAATTTTGGGTAGTCAGGGCTATTCAACGCTCCGTGGCTTCAGCATGTATATATGTGTATATATTATATTATATTTTGGGAATTGCTGGTGACTTAATAGTTCTCTGTCATTGTCATATGCATCTGTCTGCATGATCAATCCTGATTTGTGTGAGTTAATGTAAGGTTTTTTTTATGTAACAGTGATTTATCAACTGATACTATTCGCAGATAGACGTGTTAGTTGTCCAGTGGTAATATGTTTTTGTTTGTATTTATGTTATTTTTATGTTTGTCAACAACAACAACAAAATAATAATTAAAAAAAATAAAAAAATAAAAAAAAAGAATGGCCAACAACACATATCTAATATAATATCTTAAATAAAAAACATTTTTTAATAGACCTTTCCAGTGTTCTTTTCATGAGGGCTAGAGTACCAATGATATGCTCAGGAGGAGGGCAGAGTAGTATTTCTCAACTGTTCAAAAAAACGTTTCTCTTGCAGAATAAACATTGCTAATGCAAATATTAAAGCAAATACAAGGATCATTACAAAAACAATTTTCGCTCCAGGGGACCAGGAAGACCAAACAGGGCCATAGGAATTAGGACGAGGAGCCGCAAAGGGCTGCTCCTCCTCAAAAATGGGACGACCAAAGGGATACATTGCTAAAAAGTATTTAAAAGAATAGAAGCCGCTGTACAACCAGCCAGAGGGGAGTCTTCTCCCTGTGTCCGTCTGAGCCTCACAGGCAGGCTCCTATCGAAGTTCTTTTCCAACGGTGGAGCTGCACAACTTGCAACTCAAGAAAACAATCATGGCCCAGTTTTAAGGGAAAAAGTTTCTTCTTTCAGGATAGGGCAATCACCCTACGGGGCAAATGTCATCAACGATACTGTCCAGTGTCTCAGGCAGTGCACCAGTATTCTTCACTTTAATCTAACAGGCGCCAAAGGCACAGCACCTGTACCCTGAACTCAAGTCCTTCCCTAACTCCTGTGTTGCTCCGCTGGCGCACTGCTCTTTTGTTGGGGCCACAGATTGTACCCAGTATGCCCAGGCACCTCCTGATCAACAAACAGAGGTGCAGACTTGCATTCACTTGGGGACCAGGACTCAGAGGCCTGAATCAACCCTTGTTTCAAAGGGGGTCACCTCAAGCAAAAGCCTCCTTACCGTCCTTGTCGGTCTGTGACTCTCTCAACTGGGCATCAAAAACTGGATCCATACAAACATTTCTCCATCCTGATTTGTGACCCCGTCTTTCGCCCAAGACAGTGGCAGGGGTACACACTTCACGTCCCAGTGCTTCCGGCCTTCTACCTTCACTGAGGTCCTAGTTGCCAGCAATGCCTGTGCTGGTTCCCTTCACCTTGGCTTCAAGCTGGACTGGCGCTGACTCCCCAGGCTGGATCTGATGTCCGGGCCCCTCTGGTAATGGTTGTAGGGCAGCAGATATCTATTGATGGACAGAACAAAAAATCTTTAGACAAGGCATACAAATAATCTATCAACAGAGAGGATAGTCCATTTCCAAATACCTTCTCCTTTTTTTAGCTTGGGGTGCCCCATACATTACCAAGGCACCCAAGAACCACTTCATCTATCTGAGAGTAAAAAACAACCCTGGACCTATTAGTGAGTACAAAAGGAACTTTTTGGGTGAACTGACAAGAGTAAAATGTTACACTATTTGAAGCAACCAAGGAAGTCTATGTTTATTTACTAAATTCTGAGGGAAAAAGAAAAACAATACGGACATACTCTAAATCCTTACATTTGTGTATTCCTATATTATTCATCTGAAGAACCTCAAGAAAGGGCTTTTGTGCTTCTTGTCTTAACAAGCTTGTGTTTCATAAGTCACAACCTTTCACTACTTGTACAAGTCTGCAGACACTTCTAAAATGATTTTTCTTACATAAAAACACCTACATTTTATGCTTAGGACCATGCTCTCATGTTATAGGCGCGGCGGGAAAATCTAAAACTGCTAATTTAACAGGGATCCTGTCAGCTCAATTACACAGACTAATAAGAGACTAATAATGCCTTTGCAAAACTGTATGTAGCATAAAAAATAACAAACAATAATGGTGTTATCACCTGAGAATTTTAGAACAAAAACTACCCACATATAGTTCCCCTTTAAAGGTCAAATAAGGGAACATCAATCTAGACTACTCATCCGTTCATAATTTCATCAGACAGGATGGGCAGGAACATGGCGTATTTTTTATTCATTTTTATTAATCTTAACAATTTTAAAACAGTATTACTGAATAGTCAATTAAACATCTCATGGCCGTGCCTAGACAACTTAGACAGGCTCAAGAGAGAGTGGCTCAAGAGAGAGTGAGAAAAAGAGAGAGAGAGAGCACATAAATCAAGAAAAATGACAATGTATTACTTAATTTTGCTTACCCTTAATTTGCCCATGGGCTAATCTCCGTAATCTCTTCCCCTCATTCGACAGCAGGTAACCTGAAACAGGTGACCTTCTGTCGACACTATCTATCCCTATTTTTGGCAGCTGGGCACAAACAAACTTGAAGGAGGTAAATAGCACATTTGAGCTAGCTAGAAAACATTAATAACCAACTACCAATTCCTTTAGCAATTGTACTAGTGTAACATGAGGGCGCATGAATGCAAACTGAATTTCATAGCCTTTTAATCTGACCCTAGCTCCAGGAAGGCTTAATCAAGGCCATAACTTTAGTGAAACAACTAAGTAAATTCTTCTATTTCTTAAATGTGGTTAAATTACTAATGGCGATATCCCTAATATTATTAACAAGAATTGAGAATTCATTTTCACCCTAATTTTCCTAGGCACATTATAGCCTCAGACATCATTAGAGCAAATTTTACATTTACCTGTAGTGTTTTACCCTACAATGTTAGAATCAGGATATTTAATTAATACAAAAAAATCAGTTTATTAAACTACTCTGTAACTTTACAAGCTTTCATAGTGTAATGTAGAAATCACATACTGTCACAGTGGCTCCCTGCATGGAAATTTTTACATGCAGTAAGGCTGGTCAGTTCTAAATACAGAACTTGGCCTCTTGACCCTTAAACCTGCTGTCCCCTGTCAGTAAGGCTATTCCATGCGGTCTTTCCAATTCAAAGGAACTCTGGAGAAGCACAGCTGAAAAGCAGTCCTGTTCCGTGCCTGTGAGCTAATAATTCTAAAGGTAAGATGCACTTGTTGCTGTCTTATTTTATACTAATTTTCATTGGTGTGCAGTGTGTGATGTGCTTTCTAGCAGTTTAGAGGTCAGCTGCTTGTTCTGCAGTCGCATGTGTGCACTGCTGAAACCTAAGATCAGTTTGAAAACAGACCTGGGTGCCAGGACTGCTTTTAAAAAGTAAATTGAGCCCAAACTCGACTTTGGTGGTAGGGGCACTTAAAAATGAATAACCTACAATGTTTTAGCATATTAGGAACCCACAGGGTCTCCCCTAGATATCCCAGAGGTTGGGGGATCAGAAATGTATAGGGTACACCCTTATAAAATAAGTTTTTATATGCCTGGGTAAAGTGAAATTTCACATTTTACTCCCCACATTGTGGTAAAGTGCTGCTCAAAGTCAACTTTGATGCTAGGAGCTTATATATTTGTCACAGTAGGACTATTAGACATTATAAAGATCATAAAAACGATTTTAGTGCAATTATTGTTAATATTTTTTTTATTTTTTTTAATAATGCTCACTAACTCTTTTAATGTTTCCACATATAAAAAGCAACAAGAAAGAAAATCCCTGCTTTTAATCCTGTCTATTTTATCCAAAATAATGAAGCTGTATTTGTAACTTTTAAAATCAGTAGTCTTTAACGCACGTGTTGGATCTGTAGCTTGTGGCCGGCATAGCCATGTGTTGTTTACTCAGCTGTGTTTTTACGACCAGCAAGCCTCAATTTCCACGCCTTTTTCAGAAGAAAAAAAACCCTTTGCTGTATTGTAATGTCCTGAAAAAAAGTTTGATCTCCGTCTGTTTTGACAGACAGCTTCCTTCGGTACAGACAGCTTTGAACAGCTGTTTTAAAAGCTCTTTTTCTGGTGCTGGAAATTTGAGCACGGTGCAGTGTATTTAAAACACAGGCATTCCAAGCCGGCACAAATCTATCGTCTTTGTAATGTAAAGAAGAGGCACTTTTATTTCAGCAGCAACCAATTACTCAGATGATGTGAATGCCTTTTAATATTAATATCTTAAGGATAATGCTGCAACATTTTATATTCAGTCCTAATTATGTAAGCACCCAAATTCGTTTTTTTTTCTTTCTTTCTATGAGGCCTATTTATTCCCTATTGAGTGTTAATTCTAATTTCTCTTTACCATTGTGGCAAAATTCACACATCTATACTTTGTTACTGTTTTACTTCTAATGGTAGCGTGGAGCTATTTAGCATATGCTACATAATTAAATCCTTGAATTCTAAAATGTAATTCTTTCAATGAAATTTGCATAACAGAATGACGACAAAAAACCAAATTGAGCTCATTCCAGACATTTTCAAGAAGGGGGCCCACACACTCAGAGCACACAACACTGCTTGCTAAGGCAAGCCATTCTCACACAAAAAACATAGTCAGTACTTACTGAAACAAGTATTTTCAAGCAGCACCACCGGTGTCAATCCACAACCACATGGACACTCAAAAAAAACAATTAACCCACAAATTAACACTTAGGACAAAAGCAAGAGACAGCCCACAGACTACTCAAACCAAACCATTTGTAAATACCAATTGTAAGTCATATTTACAAACGAAAGGACTCTCAAAAAAGTACAGAGATTACACCAAGACAAATAGACAGCCAAAAGACTGCCATGTTCAAAAGACAGGCTCGCGCCTCAAAACCTTTTCCAATAATACACCAAATTACCAGTTGTGCGCAGATCAGGATCCTTGGATATATATTTATTCCATACTGTACTATACATTATGGAAGAAATACAATTTTTAATATACCTAAACCCATTTAGGTATTCCCTCTTAGGGGAGTCAGCTGAGTACTTCCTAAATCCATATTGGTACCTCCAAGACAGCAACACTTTCTACGAAGTGTGCTAGGAGCAGGCATACCAAGAATATTATAGCATATATAATATTATACTCCAAGTGACACTTAACACAATTTGTGCCGTTCAAGTTTTCAAAGTTAGAGAAAATCTCCTCATTACCTGCCTTCATTTGCTGCAGCAAACAAACAAACAAACAAACAAACAAGAATCTTGGCCAAGCTAATCCAAACAAAAGTGTTGCTACAGCAACCTTACCAAACCAAAGTCTCCAACCTCCATCTGCCAAGTTCTGAGTGACCTAACGGTCGTTTTAAAATACTCACACCAAAGAAGATCTCAGTCGGGAGCAGTCAACACCTGGAGGGTCAGATCGGGAAAACGGAAAAATACGTTGGTCTGCAAAGACAAAGGGTCTCCTCATGCAGGGTACCTCCTCAGTAGATTCCTGCCTTCCGTCAAGACCACTCCCTTGGATAGCCGCTTCTCCGATGAGGTCCACGTCGGGCGCCAATTTGTAGAAGAAAAAACCTTTCTAGGGGTTCACTGATGCACCTGGTCCTTAAACCAACAAAGAAGAGATTGGCACGGAAGCTGGAATATAAAAATAACAAATTTATTAACCTCACATGAGGGAAACTGTGTCAATACAGTACCCGCAGGCCACTGTATGAGACAGTCTAAGGAGTACAAAGATCCTGGGTCTTTTATGCCTAGTTTACCGCTGAGTTAGCATGTAGACTCAAAAAGAGGCGGTACAAGTGTACACATGAATAGCTAGTTACATATAAGGATACATAAGAATTGCTTAGTCAACAGAGTGGCAGGGTTTACAATATTGCTAATATTAGTTAAAATAGCCTGACAGTTACTCTAAGAGCAGGTGTATTCTAGCAGCTATACCTTTCTGATCATGTGCAGTGCTCTGGCTCAGTACTGAAGGAGTTAATTATAGTTCCTGACTCAAGTGAAATACAAGAGCAGGCAACAGTGAAGAGGGAGAAAGCACATGGCGAGCACATGGCTAACTAAAATGGCTGCCAGAAACAAAATGGCTTCAGCTGATGCTAACAACCATTGCAGCTAGTTTTCCACAAACTGACCAATGAGAGACTAAGATTCTGAAAATGTTGTTACAATGGTGGGTTGGACATGAAGGTTTTTAGAGTATAACTGGGGTGTCTAGGGGGGTGTTAGAGGGCACGCGTCTTTGAAGCTAGAGAGAGAGAGATCGTCGCTGACCGTTGGTTTTGCTTTTTCCAGATTGAGGCCTACCTGTTTCCTGTTCCTGTCCTACTCTTTGCTCCCTAAATCTTCTCGGGGAACCCCCATCTATTCCCATGGCCAGGGGGTAGATTTTTCCACTGAAATACTTAGGTTAGTATGGCTAAAGATTCGTACTTTGCATAATCGTGTGCAAATGTATATTTGTCTCTGAAACATATGTCTCTTCATCTATCCACTCCTTCATTGCATTTCCGTTTATTATGATTTGAGTCTGACACCTATTGCCTTGATAAATGTTCTCTCTTTGTGATTTATGCATTGTTTGCCTTGTAAAGCTGTACATGATGAGCATTTTCCTTCACATTATTTGCAATAAATATTATTAACTTTATATCGAGTTTTGTGATTTATTTAGTAGACTAGATAGATGGTTAGTTCTTAATATTACCATCAACTTCTCAACTAATGGTCCATCGACCAGAGGAAAGAGAGTTGATCACAGGTTCAGTTATGAACCTGAGTGTTAGGACGAGCCTGTAGTTCGTGAACAACTGATTTAATTCAAACTTGAAACAGCGCAACAGGGATTCATGTGTTGGGTGTAAGAGTATGGGCCAGTGTTTGTGTTAATTGATTATCGATCCCTGATTGGCGCTGGATCAGTACTGCGGAAGCCGGTGTGGCATGGAGGTGAAGCCGCAACCGGCGTGGACCAACTGAGCACAAAGAAATCCTGAGAGGCGGAAGGAAGCGGCACCGTCGGGAGCAGCCGGAGCGTCTGGAGGAGTGGAGGGCTCTGTGCCGGCGAGTACCTCCACCCCCACAAGGGCAAGAATGGAATCCCAGGCGGCCCGGCAGCAGCGGAGCATCTACAGGGAGCTGAGGGCTCTGTGCTGGCGTGTACCCCCCCGCAAGGGCAAAAAAGGAATCCCGAGAGGCGGGAAGGAGGCAGCACTCGGAGGCAGCCGGAGCATCTGCAGGGCGCGAAGGGCTCTGTGGCTGGGCGGGGCGGGCCGGCAGCCAGCAGTTAAAGGGACAGGAGCCCTGAACCTTAAAGGGGATTGGTTGCTGCTCCTGCTGACCGGTACTACTGAACCAGGCAAAAAAAATAAACGGCATTGAGAGCAGCAGTGGGAAATTGGAGGCAACATTGGCAGGACTGACCAAAGACCTTGCACAAGTTGGATCTTGGGCATACAATCACCTGTAGGGCAATCAACTCGCTACAGTAGATGCCCCCTTCGGTAAGAGGCAAGGTCCCAACAGCAGGATGGCAGGAAGACGTGGGGCAACCGGAAGAGAGGCAAGGCTACCGGCATGGTTCAGGGAGCCGCAGGGGCAGCCAGATCCCCCTAAGAAGGGCGGTAAGAGGCCAAGAGAAGACGCAGGACCAGATCTGGACACAAATCTGCAGGCCATGTTGGAGAAAGCCAGGGCTCTGGTGGCCCTGAAAGGGAAGTCATGGATGGACCAGCAAATCAGTAAGGGGGCCCACGGGAAGAGGATGAAGCCAAGATGGGCACCCTCCCCGGCACCACCTCCTAAGAAACCAGAAAGCAAGGGGCATGCAGCCAGAACGGCGGCCCCCAAGAAGAGCGCAAAAGCCGGACCTAAGGATGCAACTGCGGGGAAACCAAAGGGCAACGGGAGCGAGAAGGTCGGGGCCAAGAAGCAAAGGGCTGCATCCCCCGCGATGGTGTCCAGCTCGAACACTGATGACAGCAGCAGTGATGAGGGGTCTTTGGCCGGCAGGGCAGCCCTCGGGAGTCACACAGAGGAAGGAGCAGCATGGCGGACGACAGCTCTGGTAAGCATCGCACACAGAGTGCAAGGGGAAGGCACAAAGGGGGGCAGTGTGCTGTGTCAGCGGAGGGCGAACCAGGGCAGATAGTGAACATGGGAACGCAGCTATGGGTCAACAATCTAGCAATGAGGGGGCCCTGGCCGCTGCAACCTCGCTGGCAGGCGGGGAAAAGAAGTTACCAGCAGGGCTTCGAGGGAGAAGCATGGGGACAGGGACCAGCCCCCCTATGGCCTGGTTGCCATGGTGGCAGTGGCATGAGGCGGGATCCCCTTTTGGGGGAGGGCCCCAATGGAACACCGAGAAGAATGGGGCAAGCCAGGGGCCAGACAACAGAATAAAGACAGGGGGGACCCAAATAGAGCAACAGACAAAGTTCAGGAGAACCCCCAAAAGGCGAACCAGGCCAAGGAGACAGGGCCCGAAAACGCAATGCAAGGGGGGGGGGGGTAGTTCCCGGGGGCACCAGCACAGGGAAAGGGGAGCGGGCGAAGGCCAAGGCCCAGACCCACAGGGTAAACTGACCAGTGAATACTTACGCCCCTCCCCGGGAGAACCCCCTACTACCACGAAACTGCTAGGACTGGCTAATCTCATCCCGCTGACAGTGAAGGAGAGGATCTGGAGAAAAGACTTTATAGATATTTTCTCGCTGCTGGAAGTGCGCCAAGCAGGCATAGACCTGACAGCACAGGACAAAAAAGATGATGACAGGAGAGACAGACGTAAACCCAGGGTAGAAAGATCCCTGGAGAATTGGCTAATGGCTTTCAGGACCCTAGCATGTGTGTTAATTGAAAAATTCCCACGGAGTGCGGCGGCACTCATTTTATATGAGCAAAAAGTGCACGACGCTCAACAAAAATACCAGAGGGACGCATGGTTGAGATACGACCAGGGTTTCAGGGAAAAGATGCAGACTTGGCCGGTGATCGAATGGGATTGCCAGGACATGGAGGGGTTCACCACCCACATGGTAGCTGCCAGAGAGGGGGTTAGCATGAGGGAAAACAATTTTCGTCCCTACGGGAGTAAGGGAAAATATGAGGGGCAAGGACAGGTCTTCAAGGGTAAGATCCAAAGCAGTGGCAAAACTGGCTGAGGCGATCAGGAATGAAATGGGATCAACTGCTACCGCGGCGCAGGAAGCTATCGGGGAAGGTGGCAAACCGGACGCGATGGTGATCCACCTGGGGGGGAACGACCGGGCAGCCATAGGTAGGAGGGGGCTCCTTGAAAAAATGCAGGCCGGCCTGACAGCCCTAGCCAGGCCGGTGCACCCAGCCGAAGAAGTAGTCTTCTCAGAGATAATAGTGCATAAATTATGGAGGGGGCACTAGATCTGGGGGCGGTGGAGAAGTCCAGGCAGAAACTAAACATCACCATGGCAAACATATGTAGGGCCAATGGCTGGGGTTTCGTGAGACACAGGTTCATCAACTTGAGGTCCCCGGGCTATCACCTGGAGGACGGAGTACACCTGACGGGGGTAGGGATGGATATGTTCCTGCTAAACATTGTAGGGGTACTCGAGCAGATGGGTTTCTCATAAAAAGGAAGGAGCGAGTGAGCAAGGGGGGAGCTCCCTCCGGTCGGGGAACCATAGGTAGTGTGGCGGAAGAAACTTAGCAAACTTAAATAAAAGAGAGAAAAAGTACTAGAGGTATATGGAAGGCTACACGGTGTCCTTGGAATGCCTCACGGCAGGGGCACTGTGGGAGCTAAGGATGGCACAAAGCCAATGACAGACTAGATGTGATGCTCCCACAGGGCCCTTGGGATGCCTCACGGCAGGGGTACGGAGGGAGTGGAATGTCAGGGCGCAGCCTCAGGCAGAATAGATGAAAGGCTCACACAGGGTCCTTGGGATGCCACACGGCAGGGGCCCTGGAGGAGCAGGTAGGGGCCAGTAAAGGGTTCAAGGCAAGCGGAATGGCACTTGCAGCCTGGGCAGGTCCTGACAGACACCCACCCATTTCGGTAGCAAGTTGAAGCCTGGAACCACAAACACAGAGGCCCGGACGCTTAGGCCCTCCCGCCAATAGACTGTCTGGGAGCACACATCGACAAGGAGTGGACATTCATAATTGCAAAGACAATGAAACTATGCGTTAACATGGATATTGTGAATAACCAATGAATTGCAAATGTATTATCGTGTTATGTTTGAATAAACTGCGACCTTTTAAGGCACCATAGCACATTGTCAAGCAGTGTAATTTAAGGTAAATGGACGCAGTTAAAGTTTGGGGGAGGGGAGGTGGACTCGCCCCTGGGAGGGGTTGTGCATTCGGTTGTCACATAGGCTTCCGTAACAACTCATGCTTGAAATGTATTCGTATTAGTTCTATCAAAGATGGCCAGTCAACAGTGTTGTAAAAGCAGAAACACTGTTACCACGTGTAGAGCAGTTATCAATTGGAAAGCCAAGCTATGTCAGTCTGCCCTGTTCAACCTCATCTGACCTATCTTGTGTTTTTCCAATGGATATATTGATTGTTTTTTGCTGACACTAAACAGCAGAGCCCAGATTCGTCTCCATAGGGTGTGCACAGAGAGAAAATGCAGCCAATAGATAGGCATTGCTCCTGTCCACGTTCTAGGCATGTGATTATAGTTCATAGTACTCCAAGTCAAGAGGCAAGTTACTGGATATGGCCTGGAAAATGTGTACATTTATCCTAAACTGATGTCCTTCCTGTAGCCGTGAAAATCTAAAGATTACTTGGCATTTATGGCTGCTATTCATTCCAACATACTTATGCTATAGTTACTCCTCCCCACAAAATAGTGCACTCACTTGAGCTACAGTTTTGCTATCTTCAGCATTAACAGAATATATCACTTCACAGGAGCTGAATAAAACATCCAGTTTTACCTACTGCAAAACACTGCAAGGTAATTTCCGAATTCATGTAACGCGATCCTGGCAGTAGCCAAACTGTAGCTTGGTTACCTAGCAAAGGATACCATTAATCATGAGGAACATCATACTCAGTAATCCAAGATGGCTGCAAATGGGTTGCAAACCCGTTTGCGCATGCAATTTTCCATCGTACATCTGGCCCTAAGACCCTCATAACTAGGGACCTCCTAATTAGGATAGGGCAGGCAATAGATGTTATCCACCCCATCTGAATTATGAGTCATTTACTACTCCACAGAGTTTGCAGCTGTTGAAAACAGGCAAAAATATCTAGGTGAAAGTCCACCCCAAGATGAGGAATTTCTGAGGAATTGGGCCCAGAATTTCCAATTCCCCTGGCCGCTCCTTATTTCTTAGTGTACCCGAAAGGTCCCACTTATCATGGGCTAACTTTCCTCCAGAGTTGCAGGTGGCTCTAGCATCAGTAACTCCTGAGTTTTGGAAAATCCGGCCATTTCCACAGCCAATCATAATGAGGGCCTTGGTTAGGACTTACTCCTGAACTTTCAGGAGTAAGTCCCACCTGGGAGCATAAGGTTGTGAAACATTCAAAACCTTTTAGAAAGCTTACATTTGGCATTATATTTTACATACAAAATCAAGAAGGCTCTTTTGAAAACAAAGTTGAAATCACCTGCTGAAGTGGAAACTCGGAGCATGAAAATACTTTTATCATAAAGGATAGAACACCATCCACCATCCCTATTTTGCCAGTGGCTGTAAATTTGGATATTTAAGTTTAAAACATTTACTGACTGGGAAATTACCCCTGAATTGCAACATATATTGTGCCTCCACTAAAGTGACAACACAAAACATTACTGAACGCCTGCCGCCAGTATCCTGGCTGTAGAGGTTTAAACTGCAAATTCGACCTATGAAAACAACCTCTTTTGACAGGCAAAAACCCTTCTTTTAAATATTAATAAGGCACTGCTAGGTTAGCCTTAGGTGCCCTTAAGGGAGGGTGCATGGCATTTAGGAGTAAAACGTGTAAAAGTTTAAAGTAATGCATTTCCTTTTAGTAAGAAAGCCTAAAAAGCTACGTTCAATATAGCAGGGTTAGTTGTTCCATGGGAAAGCATTGGGACCTAATGTTACAATTAAATAATATTATCTCTGCTTAGGAAACACTAAAAATTTAATTCTTGGACTTTTTAAAATATGTATTACAAATCCAATACATTGGTAAAGTCAGATTTGTAATACATATTTTACAAAAGGTACTTTTAAAAAGTGACCTTTTGCCAGCCTAAAGTCTGTAGAAGCCTATTTGCATGAGCTTCCAACTGTCACCCTAGAACTGAAAAGGTCCTTGATGAGGTGTTCTGTTGCTCAATAGGATGACCTTTTGAGAAGTGCCCAGAATCTTAATTATCTTTAAAGAAGCATGCCCAGTCCTTTAAGCACCCGCTTAGCATGGCGTTCTGCTCCCCTGCCTCCTAGAAACAAGGTGTTAGACCTGGCATCTTTTGGCATGTTTCCCTTATCTTTTTGCTTTCTGACCTCCTGGTTTTGACTCTGTTTTTTCTGGTTTAGTGTCTCTGCGCACTTTTCTCACTGCTGATCAGTGTTAAAGTGCAAGTGCTCCTTAGGAAAATTGTGTAAGGGATCAGTCTTTACATGATTGGCTATTTGATTTACTGCTAAGCCCCTAGTATAGTGCACTACGTGTGCCCAGGGCCCGTAAATCACTAGTGGGCAGCAGCACAGCTTGTGACATCCATAGAAGTAGCCATGTAAGTGTATCTCAGACCTGCCACTGCACTGTCTGCACACAGTTTGTGACTGCTGCACCGCACCGCAGCCCCAATGCCTGCCGACGCCAGCGCTCCCGACTTCAACTGCGGGGAGTTTGATCTGCTACATGTGTGACTTCAAGGGCCGGATGACTCCTGCACAGACATCTGGATTCGATGCCTGCCGACCCTGGCCCTTCAGAGCTCACCGAGAGGTCGCTGACGCCCTGCATTTCTAAAGGTACTGTTTTGAAGGTCTCCCTGACACTGTATCTTGCCCGCAATTCCGCAGTCAGCCAGAACTGTTTGGATTTGTTGTTCACAACACTGTGATAGTCCCGGACGGAGCAATCGACTTCAAGGAACTGTATTTTAAATCTATTTTTGGTTATTGGTATTTCTAAGAACTGAATGTTGGATTTTTATCGTTTTTGGTCTTGTTTTGCACAGATAAAATATTGGATATTTTTCTAATACTGGTGTGGTGTCCTTTTGTAGTGTTTTCACTGTATTACTGCAGGTTATGTGCAAAGGCTTCACACACTGCCTCTGGGATAAGCCTGACTGCTCGTGCCAAGCTACCAAGGGAGTGAGCAGGGTTTTTTTTAGAAGTGTATCCCCCTTATCCTGACTATGAAGAATGGTCCTTACTTGGACATGGTAACAACCTGCCAACTAGAGAGCCCCATTTCTAACACAAGGGCAGCCTGGGATTTGAATTCCTGAAGTGGCAGAAGAAGCTCCATGCTTCCCTCGTTGTCACAGAAACTGAGGCAGACTGGCACAGAAGCTGGAGGAGAGAAGGAGAAGAAGTGACTGTTGAGGAGAGCACTTTGTTGCCCCATCAATTTCAGAAAGCAATCAAGTCTGTTTTTAACTTCACCAGGAATTTGGGGCAAAAACCAGTGAAGGAGATTACTAACATTTATAAAAGTAAATGTGTGGCTATAGAGAGTTATGGTGCAGGAGTATGGGGATACAAAGGAACTCAGCTGTTACAGAGAGTGCAGAATACATTTTATGCAGATTGCTGGCAGTTCCTAAATCGACTCCTGTATTTTTAAATCACCTTAAAACAGGGCTGGACTTCTTAAAAGATATAATTAGCTTAAGCCTTTGTTTATTATGACTTACGGTCTGGAGCTCATCAGAAGCAAGTTTCACCAGGGATATTCTATCTGATTGTCTTGGATAAGGCTATAGATATTCTTAGGCTTAGACAAGTTAAATCTATTTTCAATATCTTGGGGATCCCAGAATTTTTTTCCAACCCTGAGAGTATCGATGCAGACACTAAAAGAGAGGTTAAAGCCTTATTGTTTAAGTGGCATGCTAAACATGTAACCGAAACTTTCAAGCGCTGCAATCCAGCGCAGAGGGGACCCTCACAACATCCGCCCCAGGTCCTGAGTTTTATCTATGTCTTTTTATGAACACCAAGCATAGATTTCTTTTTCTAGATTTAGTTTTTACACCATTCACTTTTTAGTGGCCTTTCCAACACAGGGACCATAGTTTCCTTTACTCCCATGCTGCCCTTGTGATGATGCTTCTAAACAATGCACAGTGCACTTAATGCTTTTTTGCCCTTTGTATACATGTCCACAAACTCGTTTTTTATGTCCAATTCTCTGAGAAGCCAATATCAGATATTATAAGCCTACTCTTGCTTTCTTGCAACATCTTGGTTCTGCTCAAATATGCTATGCTGTTGTAAATTTTATAAGCTGTTCCCTGGCAATTAACAAGAGCTATGGGGTCTTGTCCTGAGGGTATTTATCAGCAGTCTTGATATTATTAATGTTTTTTTTATATGAGTGAATTGTTGTTTTCTGATGTATTTTATGTGTGTACTAGCTGTGCATTTATGGCTTTTTATGGCCGAATAAAGATTACTATTGTGCCTGACTGCCCTACCCAGTCATAGGCAGATATAGCTAACACTTGGCCCCTCTTTTGTCCTTTTAGCCATCTAGTCCCAGTGGGAGAGGAGCTGCCTCAAAAATCCGTTTTGAATGACCACAGGGGAGGGGTGGCTCATTTCCCTGGCCACACCTTTAGGGTGGACCCAGAAGCTTTGCACAATGGAAGCAACATTCTGCTGCCTTGGTTTTAGTTAGGGAGGGGCAATGTGGGAATGTTTATAGTAGGGCAAACAAGAACTGCTACAATAATGGGTAGGGTTAGCCCTGGAAACTTTTACCCATTGATTAGGGAGGGGCCAGGAGTCACCGCTACCCACAAGCTACTGCCAGGCATAAATGTGGCACCCCTGGGCACCCTCTTCAAATCACTACTGGACTTGTGGAAGACAGATGAAGGACTGCACTTCTGTTGAGATCTGTGAGGAGAATCCTAAGGGCTGAACCTGCTCCCACTTGTACCTAGGGCTACGAATTGGACTCCAAGGGTCAGTTGACCTCCTGTTAAGCTACAGGGCCAGAAAAGATGCAAGAAGCTCACTTTCCTAGAAGAGCCCACCTGACCAGCTTCAGCTGGACCTCGTCTGGACCCTGTTGGTGGCTTCTGTTGGAGTTTGTCCTGACTCCCAAGTGCTGTTCCTGGGGTTCTGGAACCCTTGGCTGGTGTAAAAGTGTACTCCTCCTACCTAACCCTAAAACCTGTGACTTGGAAAGTTTTTCAAAATGTTTTGCCTAGAGAACCGACAGAAGACCGGGCTAACCTGCCATGCTGATCCAATGCCGATCCACTAAAGGTGCTTTACCAGTGGGCCTCACTTCGCCTCAACTTACACAAAATTCTTCTCTGCAGTAGCAAAATCATTTCATCTGGCCCATCAAACCCTCTTTGACTACAGCCTGCAGGTTTGTCCGGCTGGAGGAATACAACTTCCAGAAAAGCATCCAAGTACGAAGGTAGGAAGCTTCACCGGGTCCAATGCCTTGCAGCAGCCAATTGATGTTGACAACTTACTGGGTGCAAAACCCAGACTTTTCCCATACACAGCTTTTCCCACCTTCGTCGACAGCTTCACCTGGACTTTTATCAGCTGCAAACAGACTCTACCTTCTCCAGAACATTTTCTAAGTTCGAAGGTAATTCTTTGACCGAATCCAACCTGATCCTTGTGTTGAACCTATGCTTCATTGTGGTCGGCCTTAGACCTTACCCTTGTCCCAGTCTAGCATGACCAGTTGCCCATTGTTGGCCCTTTGCACTTTTTGGCACTATTTTTATTTAAAACATTAAAACTCATATCTGTGGTTCCATTTTTGTTGTTTGGTGTCATTGTGTCATTAAATTATTCTCTACTTTTATCAATTGAATTGGGTTTTTATTGAGTTGTGTTTTTGACTTTTCAACTATTTTGATTCTTCTAAATGCTTTATCCATTTTCCTAATTTAAGCCTGTCTGCTTTGTGCTTTAGCTACTAGGGGTTGAACTCAGGTTTAAATTACTCAATCCTTTACTAGACCTACCAAGAATAATGCCATTATTGGACTCCCATCCACCTCAACTAATAAACCACTTTCTAACACTGACATTGAGAGGATATGTTATATTGTATTTCTGTTGCAAATATTTGCTGAAGAGGAAACTTATAAAGTTGCATTTAAATTAAATCAGAATTAATCATGTTGAAGTATATTTGTATCTGAAAAAAGAATTAATGTAAAGATACATGAAATACCAAATAACTTGTGAGCATGGAGTGCATAGACCAAAAGGTAAAATGTAATGTGCTTAAAGGTGGTAGACCATAAACTGTTTGACTGACTTCTTCTTAAGATTCCGATGTGATTTTATTTTGGACTGCAGATTCATTTAAGCAACTGGAAGATAAAAGAAATGGGATGTCCTTTTCAGTTTTCGCTAAAAGAGTGTGTATTGTCCTGTACATCTTGCTACAAGACATGTGATAGAATGGACTGTCCTAGTATAATCACATAGTATTATTACATTTAAAGTGATGTAGCCATACTGTGTCCTGCCATTTGGTGATTCAAGAGGTACACAAAAAAGACATAACCAACTTTAAGCAGCTTACAACTCCCTCCCACCCCAAAGTCTATTGTATTCCCAAATAGAGTAGGCAAAAAGTCAAGTCAAAATGCTATTCTACTCCTTCACTGGTCTATTCTTAATTCTTTATTTGTTTAGAGGCACCACACTAGCTCGTGCTTGTGAATAATCCCACGTGTAAACCACTAGCGAATATCCAGGAGATGGTGTACTTGTGTTCAGTTTCCTATCTAAGATATCAGCTATAGTCCAAACAAGTTCAGGGCTTCGGTCTAGGCGATAATGCCATGGTAGTAGTTTCCTAAGCAAAGTAGGACAGCAGTGGGCCCCACACCAGTTTAAAATCCTGTTTCCTCTTCGCCACATTGGAGGAAAGTGTTTCCATGGCAACAAGGTTCTACGGCCTCATATGTTAGTGTGAAAGGGAGCCGGGACACTGCTCCTATCTGCCCCAGTAGGTTGCCGCAGGGCCGGTGGTCTCACCCCTAGTCGGAAAGTGGGCATATCAAGAGGAATCAAATAGCCGGGTAGGGTTTTAAGTGCTTGGGTGATCTTGTTCCACAATGGATTTGTGGTCATTCCCACCAGATGAGTTTCATATCTTCATTGGCATCACACACCCCCCTCCAACATTTGGGGTTCATTTGTGGGTAGATTCTATCGAGTTTATTTGAGTACTGGTAAAAGTCCAGTAATAACTTATAGTGTACCTCCCTACCCAATACACTATGAATATTTTGGTGGTCATCCTGGATTCCCATGCACTGAGCCTCTGGGAGGGATACATCTGCTATATGTAGCAATTTCCACCTCCGACATGCATGGCAGTAAAGTGACATATCTGAAAGGAGGGTATACAGTTGCAAAATTATGCACCTTGACCCTGTCGCTGGATGGTTAAATTTTTCTGAAAGTGGTAATATTCAAGCAGATGGCTTTGCAGGAATGGAAGGGATACTTCAAGTTTCTTAGTGCCAGGAGGATGTTATCTGCAAAAAGCATACTGTTCTGGGTATCTTGGTCAAAATGCAGACCCAGGATATCTTGGTCATTACGGATTATTTTGGCTAGAGGTTCTGTGAAGAGGGCAACATAGCTGCCAAGGTTTCAGATAGCCATGTGTGACATTTTCATAATTTCAGCGAAATTATGAGTGACATTTCTGCGACTATGAGTGACACTTTCTCGCGAGCAAAAATCATGCAATGAAGACGAGGGAAAGTTCTAAATATCAGAAATTACAGCCATTTGAGCAACAAGAAACTCCAAGAAGTTCTTGAAACTGCTACAGTGATGAGGTGACGATGGACGATTGCATTACCCCGGCCCCCCCCACCACCACACCTCCCTCTCCCACACACACACACACACAGGATGAGAGATGATCATGAGCAGAAAGCCCTCCTGGCAAAAGAAAACACACACCACGATGCAGACCTGACCACCGCACCGTTAAGTCACACCACTGACTGAAGATCACAATTGAGTCACTAGTTCAGCTGTGTGTGACAAACAACTACAAGAGAGACACACACCGACACAGGTTAAGGCCGCCGAGGAGTCAGAGTGTGAGAGACTGACCTTGCGCCGGTGTCCAACGCGCCGGCCGGGGTAATTTACCGCACCGCACCACCACGGCACCAGAAGTGAGGCTGGCTGCGGCCACTGCCAGCGCCTGACACAGAGTGAGACTCTGAATGCCGGATAATTATAAGACGGATGCCGGTTGTTTATATTTCATATTAAATGGTAAAATTACAGGAAGCTAAAAATAATGACATTCACAGCTGAAACGCTTAGCACTTAGAACTTGCTACACTGCATGATACATAAATTTACTACATGGAATTCAGCTGCACACGTTTATTTTAAGGTTAGACTACTGAAGTGCTAATTTGTGGGCAGCTTTCAGAGATCCCCCGGCCTTTTGACCAATTTTTAATTAAAAGTCTCACCTTGCTCTGGCGAGTAACGGCAAAGGGAGCAGGAGCAGTGGCAGCAGGAAAGTGATGACGACGGACATTAAGCTGCCACAGCCGCTTGCAGACAGCCAGGGCCATGTGGGCGATTCAAGTTCGGTTAGGCGTACCTAGTCCCCTCACCTCCTCGGCATGATGTTGGAGTAGCCCCAAGGCTCGGTTCAGGCTGGTAGACGGCCATCAGCGGCGCGGCGGACGGGGTCAGGGACGACATGATGATCGCTGTGTGAGGCACACTGCAGGCAGCACAAGTGAAGTCGCCTCCATGTCCACGCCTGCCGCTTCTGACTCGAGCCTCACTTCCTGCTTCCTGTGTGTAACAGGACTGACATGGGCGCCAGGCCGCGCCGCTGCACAAACCAGTAATAGGAAAAGGCACGACCACTTGAGGGCAGGCCCGCCGCCCCGCCAGGTTTTACTGGGCAGGTGGTGAGTCAGTCGACATCATGTGGGATCAAGTCGTCAGCGGCGCCACGGGCGCCGGGAAATCATTCAGCCAGCAGCCTGCTCGACACCCGCGGCCTATTAATTTTGCAACATTGTAGCAGCACAGTCAGATAATGGACAGTCTGAGAGCAGCAACAGTGTCAATTACGGAGCAGAGCACTCAGAGTAGCTGAGCCGCACTGGCACAGTGGTCAGAGGCACCACCAGACAGTGCGCGCTAGCTACACCCTGGCATTATGTTTTTTTAGCGTTTCAGCGCTGTCAGCAGAGTGGGCAAAAATGCGTGACAATGCATTTCAGTGCAGTGATGCGGAACACCACACTGAAATGCGTTAGAGTCACGCCTGATGCGTGATACTTGGCAGGACTGGGGCAATAATCAGGGAGAAAAGGGCATCCCTGGCCAATGCCTCTTCTGAGAGTAAGAGGAGGGGACAGTCCTCCATTTAAAGTTATCCTAACCAATGGAGTGTTATAGCAGCCAGAGTCATGGTAATGAATGTGGGCACAGTAAACCCGGTTAAAGGCCTTTTCTGCATCTAGCATTACTAGAACAGCCAGAATTATCTTTTCCTGGACCTTTTTGACTTGCTGCACAGCTCTGCAAAGATTGTTGTGAGTCAAGTCTGATGGCCTTTAATAAATGGCATTTCAGCGGGGTGAATTATCCAGGAAAGAATGTCCTCAAAGCGGGAGGCCAATATTTTAGTAAAAATCCTGAAGTCAATATTGAGGTGCGCTATTGGTTTGTCACAAGGGCATAGTTTAGCGACTTTGCCCTCTTTGTGAATTAGGTTTATGGTTTCTTCTGCAATGGCCTATAGGGTCACACTCCTCCCCTGTGAGAATGAATTAAAAAGTCTAGGAAGATGTACAATCAAGAGGTAACCGAAGGGTTTGTAGAAGGGTTCTGCAAACATATCTGATTTGAGTATCCTATTACTTTTAAGGGATTTTATGGCTGCCTTACCTTGCTCTCTGTTATTGAACTATCCATGGATTCCTTTTGGTTGGGGACAGCTATGGTAATGGGCTTTTTCTAGATAAGTCTGTTGTGTAGCCACTCTGAATAAGTCTGAGGCAATTAGCATCAACTAGAAATTGTGAAACGCTAGTAGTTTGTCTTCCTCCTTATGAACCATTGTTCCAGTGTCTGTCACAATTTCTCTGATATAGCCTCTTTCTAATTTTTCAGAAACTTGCCTCACAAGCTGTATTTATACAAATGACTAGTTCCAGCATACAGGCCCCAAATAATTCAATGTAGCAATGAAGGAGTATGCAGTTCCTATGGTGGAGGGATGGAAATGAGGGAGGCTGGGTTGGTCAACATCCCTGCTCTTAAGTAGAGTCAGGGTGTTTCCCAATATGGGAAGTGGGGCCCTCACACACCCGGTTGGGTATCATGCTTCATCATAGGGCTTGCTCCTCGTCAGGCCGGTGCTGCAATGCCTGACGGGCACCCTATGAAGGGCTCTTTGGCAGAGATCTTTTCACCAAGCCGTATGGGTGAAGTGCGGGTGAGGGGCCTAGTGGTGTAGATGTGATCAGAAAGATGTGTAGGAGAATAAAATGAGGCGAGATGGTGCTCTAAAATGAGTTTAATCTGCGAGCCCACTCTTCTCAATTAAAAACATCAGGGATGTCACCGCCAATTATAATGATCAGAGGTGTCTAGGTTTGCGTAGTCATGGTCAACATGTTTCTCGCCTTTTGTATAAATAATCAATTGGCAATTCGTCAGGACCTATAGTAATGCACTATCTACACATTGGTTGGTTTTAAAAGTGAACCAATCACTCAGTCGACCTATCAATGAGGTACCTTAATTATTCAAAGAGTAGGACCAACCTATTGAAATAAAGACAAAGGTTAAAGTATTCACACAAAACAATTCAGCCTCCAAAACAAAAGTAAAGGCATGAACATGCACGAGTGGTTAGTGCAACACAAATGGTGTTTGGCCGGAAAAACATAAAAAGCAAAGTTGTGGCAAATGTGACACACAGTAAACACTCAACTGTCAGTGGTGGTAACCAACCACCATAAAAAATGGCTCGATAAAACTCACCCAACTCGGGCTTGAGTCACGCCTCATCGACTAGCAGCCAGAGGAATGAGCGTTACTAAGGAGTTAACGTCATGCTAGTTGAGGAGAAAAGGGAGATAAAACACACGATGGATATGGGAGCCAAAATCGAGCTGCCCTCATGGAGCGTCTTACCAAGGCTGAGTGACATAGGTCGTTACCGCCGGCGAGTGAGACAGGGTTCTGTTACTTAAGGTGTTTTATTCTCCACCTCCATGACCCTTATACCAGCTGATTCAACGTTGCTTTGTAGTGTAGCAATTTTTTCATTGATGTCCGACCACAGGTCCACCAGCTCCTTTGCCAGGTCTGGTCTGATCTCCTTCCTCAACTTTATTTTGAGCATTTGTAGGCTATCTATTAGGTCTAACTTGGTTAGCACCATGGTGTTCTATGTAGCAGATCCCCCAGTGATTTTTCGTTCAGGGATGGAGATGTCTCTCCTTTTGTAAACATCAAAGAGGTTCCTCACTGTCATTAGGTGTGACTTCTTCAGCAGCATTCGCTGACTCAGTGTCTTGCAAGGTCATGGGCTTTTGCTTTTGAGCCTTTGCACCCGGGCAGAATTCCTCGAAGTGAGTGATCAGTCAGCCAGGCTAGCCACACCGTAAAACGGTCTAGTGAGTGCAATGGGATCTGCCATGTCTTGGGGGAATGCTACCTTTCGGTAAGCATATGCCAATAGGCAGAGGCAGGTTGTGGTGCAGAGGAACTCTGGCATCCTCAGAATCTCATACAGGCCCACTGTGTTACATATGAAATGACTGTGGCACAGGGGGTCCGGGTGTTATCAAGAACATAGAGTCAATTCAGTGAACTCCTCCCCTGGGTCTTTGTCAGGCCATTCCACAAGCACCACAGGGTCCTCCAGAAAGATGGGTGCTCGCACTTTCTATATGCATTCAAGAATATTCATGTAGTTACTGCATATCATGCCAAGGGTGTGCCCGAGTCTAGCAGTTGCAGATATTTCCTATGTGCCCCATTTCACCGTTTCAGCTTGCACGTGTTCAGAGCCCACCAAAGAGGGGCAGAGGCCACCCAACCCAACCCCCAGGCCAGACTGTCTTCCAGTACCCTGCACCACTTTCATATGACCCACAGCCAGCGCGCTGGGGTCTGTCGTGTCTCGGGCAGTGTGTCCCTTCAGTGAGGTGGACAACAGTGGAGATATTAACGCGCAGGGTATCCGGGTGCCTTCATTGTCTTGCATAGACCAATCCCATTCCATTGAAAAGTCTGCAACATGGGTAATCCGGTTGTTAATGGAATCGTGCACAGTCTGTTTAATTCAGTGCTTCTCTAGGACTTGGTCAGGTCCACTCTCCAGTACTGGCAGACTCTCCAGGAAGACGGGCATCCACCCTACACGCGAAAAAGGATAATCCATTAGATCCATCATACTATGTCACGAAAGGGCACCTGGGTCTCCCAGCTGCTAATAGTTCCAATTGATCTTGTTTCAGATTGTCTCATGGTCAGAGCCCACCCATAATCTGCACAGACCCTGGCTCTGTCATGCCAGTGATTCTACAGCCTTCCGAATCCCCTCCACACACCCCCTGCTGCAGGCCGTCACCCCTGCATGCCACCCAGGAGGCGGAGGTCCCTTTCTCTAACATTGCAGTGGTATTCACATGGGTGTCCGCCCCTCCAACTGCCACCACTGCATCCCATCTCCTCAAGCCCAGGAGTCTGAACCGAAACTGTGGATCTTCCCATGTGTCTTCGCCTCTCAGGTCCTCGCACATAGCACCGGAAGCAACTGGACTCCACTTGATGAGAGGATTGAGAGTACCCTCAGCCCCACGCCAGGGCCCAAGTTGAGGCACCACACCCAACGACTGCGGGTGACCATCAGTGGATCCCTGCCTTGAATTCACAGAGGACCACTGGACAGTTTTGTATTACATTATATTATCATTTTTTTAGCACAACCTTGAAGCAGAATCAAAATCAATTTAGGTCCTGATGAATGCCACAATACCTCATCTGAGGGTTAATGGCTGAACCATGTTTACCTTTTTGCTGATATTCCCCAGCAGGTTTAATCTTTTCTGCAGTGTTCTTCGTTTTAATTCTGACCCAGGGCTGCACGACTAAATGTGTCCACATACCCTGTAGCCAGTTTTAGCCATCACATTATCTTTCTTTGTGCTCTGTTTACCTCCGAGATCATTGAAAGCTAATTATTATACCTCTTAAGACATAAGCTGTGCTCCTTTCTCTCAGTAAGGGTGTTATAGCCCACACCCTGACTAGGTATCATGGTGAGAGGTGGTTCCTGATGATGAAGCATGCCACCAATGGTGGCTGTTGGAAATGGAGTCTTTAGTGGGCAGTGGTTTGCACCATATCCAAGTAGGTCCCTCACTCTAGTCACGGTAAGGGAGTCATACAGCTGAGATAACCCCTGCTCACGCACTTGGTAGCTTGGCACGAGCAGTCAGGCTTATCTCAGAGGCAATGTGTAAAGCATTTGTACATACACTCACAGTAGCACAGTGAAAACACTAGAAAAGGACACCACACCAGTTTATAAAAATATCCAATATTTTTCTGAATAAAACAAGACCAAAATGACAAAATCCAACATACACAAATCGAGAAATTACTGTAAAAATATAGCTCCTAGAAGACAATAGCTCCAACCAGGGCTATCTCGATGTAGTGACATGTACTAATCCAACAGTTCGGCGCCGACCACGAGAAGTACGGGCTGGCTACGGAGTCACACGGACCCCCAGTAACAGTACCTTGAAAAGGATGAAAACAAAAGACATTGCACTATGTTGGGAAGGTGCGCCGTCGCTGGTGCCAGAGCAGCATCAGTTCCTTACTGCCACAGGGGAGTTGAGGCATCGGTTTCTTACTGATAGGCAGGGGAGGTGAGACGTTGGTTCCTTATTGTTAAAAGGGAGGTGAGGCGGCATCAGCGGCAATGCGTCGGTGTCGTATGACGGGGCACTTCGATGAGTTTGGGAGGTTACACACATCGGTTATCGACTCCACGGTTTCGCGGTTGAAGCACTGGCATTGCCAGGCTCAGGGCTGCGGTGTAAGTCAGGGCAATAAGTTGTGCTCTTCATGAGCAGTGCCCTTGGCTCCGGTGCAGGCAGTCGCATGGCATCAATGAGGTCTAGGCTAAGGTGTGAGTCAGGGTGGTCCGTTGTGCTCTTCACAAGTGGTGCCCTCGACTCCGGTGCAAGTAGTGGCCTCTATGACAGAGTCAGTATCGATAGGTTGCTGTCATCGGCAACACCTGGGGCTGTGGTGTAAGTCAGGGCAGTGCGTCATGCTTTCGCGAGCGGTGCCCTTGGCTCCCGTGCAAGCAGTGGGGTTGCTGACAGCATCAAAGTTGCTTTTCTTGGGTTGCAGCACCAACCGCACAATTTCAAGGGCCCAGGAACTGGATTTGGCTCCATTTGGCAATCAGGACTCCCAGCAGCGAGGTTCTGTTAGCAAGATGCAGGTAAAGCCTTTAATGCCCCTGAGACTTCTTGACAGGAGGCAAGCACACACAAGCCCTTGGAGAACCTTGGAAGCAGGATGTAGAAAGTAAAATCAAGTCCTTTCACTTTCAGGACAAAAGCAGCAGCAGGCTAGCACAACAAAGCACCCAGCAAACTGGCAGTATCTTCTGCCAGCAATCCAGCTCTTCTTCCTGGCAAAAAGTCCTCAGTCCAGAAGTGTTCTAATTTTGGGTGGCAGAGGTCCAATACTTATATCCCTTTCTACCTTTGAAGTAGGCAAACTTCAAAGGAAATTCTTTGTACTGCACAAGACACTGCCTTTCCCTGGCCTGGCTCCAGTCACACTACAGGGGGGTGGAGACAACTTAGGGGCATATTCTCAAGGAGCTATCGCCGAGTTAACGGCACTTTATCGCAGCCAAAGTTGCGATAAATTTATCGCCCCATTCACAAGCTGGTGTTAACAGCCCATAACACCAGTTCACCAGCGATAGCAGCCGCAAAAAACATCGCCACAGATGACCCCCGCAACTATCGCTAATGAGATGTAGAGTAGGCATACCCGTGCAAAAAGCCCCGAAAACACCACTCCGAAACATTCTCAATGACCAGCCAGATCGGCGATAAGACCACAAAACAGGCGATAAGGCGCGTTAGCAGCAGGAAATTAACACCTGCTCTGACCTGGTGCAAAGTCGGACCACAGCCTGCACCACAAAATGGAGCCCAGCCCAGAGCCACACCTGAAGGGCAACAGATGCCATGGAGCCACTGAACATGCGTGCCGGACACCCAAGAGGGCCACAACACCCACCGCCACCACCCCCAGGACCACACCTCACCCCCCCCGGGCCCCACCCCCGGCACCCCCCACCTCCCCGGACCAAGACACAGCACATCAACTGCACGAAAACATGAACACAAGCAACCGCCTGATGTCGCACAATTGCAACAATAAACAAACATGTGAGCACTGAAATCCTGATTCATACATACACCATTGAAAGACCAAACAAAATGTCACATTCTAATTTGTCACCAAACAACTATTTTGAAGAGTCATGGCGGGGCATCCCTGGACAATCTGTGACTCACAGCCTGCAAGACAATATCCAAGATAAGAAGGTGTGTCAGGCACTCATCAAAGGACAGGGAGGGAGAGAAAGAGAGAGAGAGAAAGAAAGAGAGAGAAAGAGAGAGAGAGACTGAACAAGGAGCGCAAGGCCAATCGGGCCCTTGACTCATGCAAACATGCCAACAGCTGCGTGTGTCTCAAAATCTGCGCACCCCAAATCACAGGCCTGGCATCAAAGTCAGCGTGAAGTCCACATCAAAATTAAGACATGCAAGCATTAGTCAGACTAAAATCAGGAATGAAAGCCCCTTTGTCTCAACACACAAGGCCGAAGGCCAACCAAACCCCCGACCTTGGTCCTGAATGCGGCTGGCACACCCTGCGTGAGATACCATACCAGCCTCCGACGACTCCCACACCACGAACTGCGCTAATGAAACACCAACGTGCCCACACCCCACACACACTTGTCCCTGCATGACCTACACCTGCAAGGGATGCCCTTGACACATTGGTTAAAAACTACCCATACGTCCAAACGTTGCACACACATACGACTCATTGCCCAGAGCTGTGGCACATTGTCCACCGAACTTCCGCTGGTCTGAGGAGTGCCGGTGCCACGAGACCAACAAACGCAATGGCAGGCATTCCCAGGCACATGCACAACCCCTGTCACGTGGAACTGTACCGTGCATGAATGCTGCATCTGTTGGGATCCCTGCCAATGGCAGTGTTGCGAATCAGTTTCCATCTGAGTTTCCGTCTTGCCTACGTCACCTGCGTCCAGCCCTGGTTCCACTGTCGATCATGCACATTCGAGTGGCCCATGGAGGTCTGCCTATCCAACGCAACGGTAGCTGAATTGGATTATGACCTGACAGTGCGCCCCCTGTTGGCCCACGAACAGGAGTGTCACCTGGATAGCCATGCATGGGATGCACTGATCCTTGGCGTATGTGCTGGCAGTTACGCATGGGAGATTGCACAACTCCTCGTGTGCAGTGACCACATCGAGGCGTTCCCCTATTGAGCTGTGTTGTGGATTGGGGAAACGGCATGGACTGAGCACATCTGCGCGGACCAGTTAATGGATTGGCTCACCCTGGTGTTCCTTGAACCCGACAACGACGTACTATTGGAACACATTGCACAATAAGCTGCGCTGACATTCATGGACGAGTAACTACGTCCCTGCAGCCACATCAGATTGTCACCCACAGCACAAGTCCCAACACCTTGTAGCATCGTGGGGAATGCTCACATATCCCACCACAACAGAGGACATGTCTGCCTTTGTCTGGACTCTGAATGCATGTGCGTGGAACTACGCGTGTGTACACACACCTGTGCAAGGTGATGCAGTTCCATGGTCAGAGCAGCACAGCATTATTTGGCAACGTTATCAAGTCGGACACACTGCTGGGGGGAGAGTACACACATGGCAATGTATTACGACATGTGAACTTGTCGGACCCTTTCACCTGATCACTATCAGCAGAGCAGACAGTCGGCGCAGTCGGGTGGCAGAGGACTATGCAGACCCCATGGGCTGTGAGTCGTGCCCCCTCACACGGGGCAATGGGCAGACGCCAAACAACACATGACTCGTCCAGCGAGGCAAGGTGGGCTGAGACCGTTGCCATCCGTGATGATTGGTGTTCATTTTTGCCTCCCCATTTCCTGCACCTCGACATGTTCCCATGCTGCGTGTAAGTGTCATAAGCATGTCCCTGCCTGTTGTGGCCGTTGCCTTGTCCGTACTGACACGCACATGCCAATAAAGTCTACGCAACACCACTGGTGTCTAACTGTGATGGGTGTTGATTAGATTGGCTACTCGTGTGCCTCAATGAGCATTGTCCCTACACAGGGAGGAACTGACTGACTCATGTACAATGGGGGTGGGTCCCTTATGACAGCTCCACCTCTGTGAGCCAGACATTGTTTTGGGATAGTTGCTGGCCGACCTGTGCACTTACGTGTCTTCAGCAATGTGAGTATGATGTCCAACCTCTGACCATGTTGAGCAATGTTATAAATGATAACAGAATGTGTCCACACAGATGTGTGTGAGTAGGTATGCGACGTGAAGTTCTGTTGTCACATGTGATGTAGGACACCACTCCTGGCCTGCTACCGATTTGGTCATTCCTACACACAGCCCTATTCAATACATGGACTTGTGCCTACGTTGGGGGTTGTGAGATTGTTGTTAATGTGCAATGGGGACACAGCTAGTACTCACCTTCACAGTCATCCAATTGGCCATGTGTCTCGGGGATAAACATGCGCATTGATGTCATTTACCAGGGAGTACCTTCTTGTGCAATCATTGTCCCTACATCCAGCCATACTTCCATACGTGAGTGAACATAGTCATGACACATCTGTATGATTTCGAATGTTTTCTTCACATTCTGGTGAATGACGGAGAGGGAGCTGTACATGGCCATCCAAGGCCAGATAACATGGAAGCCCAGTGGTGGGCCAACCAGAGTCCTTTGGGGATTGAAAAGTGATTTGGAAGAGGGGGAGTGCAGTCCGCAGCAGGATTGCTGTGTAATTGTCAAGCAGTGGAGATATGGCAGTCCGTGTCGGGGTCCGGGTGAATGTCGCAGAGTGTTCCGGGGGTCAGTGGAAGGTGTTGTCCCAGGGCATGATGCATAGGGCAGAGCCAGGCAGGGATAGGCCATATGGAGGTGATGGATGCTACTGCCTCCTTCCTCACACAGTAATTACCATCCACATCTTACTCATCTGATACTTCTTCTGTGTCGGTGTGTCCAGTGTGTGTGGCGTTGTAATGGCTGCATCACTGTGTGCCACTGACACATCAGGGTGCGAAGGTGATGGGGCTGCATCACTGTGTGCCACTGACACATCAGGGGTCGGAGATGTGTGTGTCGAGGTTCCTGCAGCAGTCATCTGGAACAGGCTCAGTGGCAGCAATGGCAAGATGAGGATCTGCAAGGCATGGAAGATCGCAGCTACATCTCGCTGGTGTTCAGCAGTGGCAGCAATACTTCCAGCCTGCATCGGCTCCGTGGTCTCCATTGTCCTCCGCACCTGTGCCAACTCTGTGCTGTCATCGCTGGAGCCTGTCTGCCTAGACAGTTCTTGCATCCGAGTAATGGACCCAGCGATGTCGGCCAAGGATTGTTGGTGAGCATGGTGCGGACAGTGGGTATCCGTAAGGGACTGTAGGTGCTCCCTGATGGGACTCAGGCACCCACGTATGGCATCGAGTTTGGCTGCCATGAGCTTGAAACCCAGCCGATCTGCCATCTTCTCCTGGCACCCTAACACACAGCGTTTGAAATGCATGTGTTGGTCGTGGGGGTCCTGGGAGGCAACCGTGGTGGTGTGTGCTTCCTGCTGTGTGGTCTGTGCAGGGTGTGGGCTCACCGCGAAGCAGCTGGGCTGCCCTGCTGCTGGAGTTGGGGTGCGGAGGCTGTCCATGAGCAGTTGGAGTGTGTCTGGGCAAATGGGCAGGGTGTCCTCTTCATCATCACTGAAGAGATGTGTGGTCTGCTCTGCAGGAGGTGTTGATTGTCCCTCTGCAATGTAAAGGGGAGATGCATGTTAACAGTGTGTTCCATGTATGTTGACGCTTTGTAGATGTTTACATTCAGACTGCATGACTATGTACATTGTGACTGTTTTGGTGAAGCTGGCTATTTGATGGGAGTCAGTGGACATTTCGACTACATGACGGATGTGTGGTTTTACTCGTACATTATCATCTCACAGTGTCATGCATTGCCAGATGTGATTGGCCAGTTTCTACGCACGAGAGGCACCAGTTGTGTCCTCTGTCCTGTGGTGTAGGGGTTGCACTCTGTCCCACATTGTCGTCAATTTTGATGTACTGTGATTGCTATGTGTGTGTGCTGCATTGTTGGCGAATCGCCCCTGCAGCTCTGCATTGGCGGACCCTTATCCCTTTGAGTCGGTGTGCATTTGACTTGTGTGCTTTTCGGGTGCTGGGATGTTTGCGATTTGGGTAATTTGTGCTACTGGAGATATTTGGTACTCTTGTGCATTGTTTGTCTGCAGATGTGTTCTTGACGTCATGGGTCGTAGGTGCACGTGGATGTGTCAGAGTGTGACCTGCTCCCTTATGGATGTGGTCCACACTCAGCCACCTCAGTGTCGTCTCATGCACCATGTCATGTATTGTGACTTCAGCCATGCTATCTGTCATGCAGTGTCACTTGCATTGTCAGTGTGGCTCACAGAGCCGCTGCTTTTCTGGATTCAGCACATGTGCATGGGTAGGTTGTAGCATTGGTGATATGGAGGGGGGCCCAGTTGTGCAGATTGTGGATGGGGGCCTACTTGGTGTATCTATGTGTGCCAAGGGTATCAGGGACATGTTCCACACTCATTGTGGGTGTGCAGTGTGCTGCACATGATTGTGCATGTGTGCCATTGTGCCCATCTGCCCCCGTCCCCCCAGTCCCTGGTCGTTACTCACCCTGTTGCTGTTGGGTCTGGTCATATCGGGCTGTGTCCAGACCCCCGACTCCTTGCACCGTCTCCACACTGATGACTGTGGCCACCATTTCCTCCAGCTCATCCAGCTCCTCCTGTGGTGCAGGACTCCCACCTCCAGTCGCCTTTGCTGCCTTCATGTTGGCAGCGAGTTTCTGTTTGGTTTGGCTGTGCACTTCATGCCAGCGCCTCTTGACCTCCTCCATTGACCTCCTCGACACTCCGACTGCATTCACTTTGGCGACGATGGACTGCCATATTTCCGTTTGTGTTGCCAATGGCGCAGTGGAGGTGACGAACAGTTGTTGGTAGTGTTCTGTCACCTCCGTGACTGTGATCCGGTCTTCCTGCGGACTGAACCCCGTCTTCCTCTTCCTCTTCTCCTTGTTCTCCCCTGCACACGGGGTTCCATGCTGGTCCTCCGTGGGGCTTGTGGAGTTCGGCTTGTCCTCTGCACTCGGTCCGGGTGCATCCATGGTGCTACGCAGTTTGGATTGGTTTTGGGGTGGTTTTTTTTTGCTTTTATAGTGCATTTTCACGCATGACGCGTGGGTATTGCAGGCCTGTCGCTGGTTTTCGCTGATTTTGGTATCGCTCTTCGTGGCATGGCAACTTTTTGGGCATTCGTGTTTCGCATTTTTGGTTTGTCGCGTTGGTTTTTACGCGGTCATTTGGCGGGTTATCATGCTGCTATCGCATGGTGCCACGGGGTTGGGAATTGGATGTTAAGGTGGTGTTATTTTCTCGCAATGGACTGCGATATGCAAAGTTGCGTTAAGCTAAATTTGCGATGGTTATCACACGTTCTTGAGAATATGCCCCTTAGTGTGAAGAAAGGCATATCCCTATTCAGGTGTCAGTGACAACTCCTCCCACAACTCTAGCTCAGGGAGGCTCATCAGCATGGTGATGGCCCTTCAGGATATCTAAGGCACACTTCAGCTCCCTTTGTGTGGCTGTCTAGAGTGAATGCACAAGTGTCCAAGTGTCAGCCAGGCCGGATGTTGATTCTACAGACAGGCAGAGGCACAGAACAGTTAAGCAAGAAAATGCCCACTTTCTAAAAGTGGCATTTTCAAACACACAGTTAAAAAACAACTTTGATGTATTTTCAAATTGTGGGTTTAGAAACTCTAAACTCAAAATATCTATCTGCTCCCAATGTGAAATTATACTTAAAAGATGTTTCAAGGCAATCCACATGTTTACCTATGGGAGCGATAGACCTTGCAATAGTGAAATTAGTAGGATTTCACTATCAGGACATATAAACCACATCGGTACATGTCCTACATTTAAATACACTGCACTTGCCCCTTCGGCTGCCTTGGGCCTACCTTAGGGGTGACTTACATGCAGTAAAAGGGAAGGTTTGAACCTGGCAAGTGGGTACATGTGCCAGGTCGAAATGGCAGTTTAAAACTGCACACACAGACACTGTAGTGGCAGGTGTGAGATAGGTTTTCAGGCTACTCATGTGGGTGACACAATCAGTGCTGCAGGCCCACTGGTAGCATTTGATTTACAGGCCCTGGGCACACCTGGTGAACTTGACTCAGGATATGCTAGTAAACCAAATATGCCAATCATGGATAAATCAATCACCAATACAATTTAGACAGAGTGCATATGCACTTTAGCACTGGTTAGCAGTGGTAAAGTGCCCGGAGTCCTAAAGCTAACAAAAAGAAGGTAAAATTAAATTAGAGGAAGAAGGCAAAAAGTTTGGGGATAGCGCTGCAAAAAGGACCAGGTCTAACAGTGGGTTAGGGAAATCATCCTTTAAAAGGAATATCCCATCTCAGCTAGGGTATTTTGTTTCTGGTTTTAATTTATCTCTCTTACTCAGACGCAGGTGTTCTATTGTTCTTCTGCCTCCATCAACGGTGAGTAGGCGGCTGGGTCCTATTGTAGTTCTAGTGGCATGTGGCCATCTTGCTCTGCGGCTTGGCCACACCCCCTGTGATAGCTTTTTAATAAAGTACATTTTCTTTTTAAATGCAGCCCATTTCCTGAAAGGAAATGGTCCTGCATTTAAAAACATGTACTTTCTTTTTTATAAATTTCTTTGAAAGTTGGCAGTAGTCCTCTGGACCAATTCTTTTTATTAAATTCAAAAAAGCAAAGGATCTCAAAGGAGAATGGCTTGCCACTGCAGCTCAGCAGTCAATAACTTTTCAATGTTTTGTGTCCATATTTCAGCTACAAAACATTGATACATTGCACAGCAAATGGGCATTTTAAAGGGAAGCCTACAACACCCCTCTTCCAAATATGGGGTTGCAATCCCATTTTTGGAGTTGATAAACGTTTGCTGATTCCTAAAATTGAATTAGTAAATTTAAAAAAATACATTTTTGCAGTCACAAACTTTGATTGGTTGCAACTATAAAAATGCTTTGTATATCTGGCCCAGGGAAACTTAGCCCATGGCTGGGCTGCTCTAAATAACAATGACGTTCCAGGTAACAACTACTTCTCAAAATGTGGGAATCAACACAGATATACATTTTCTGAGAGACAGCAGCAGAACTTTTAGGATACTGGTGTGGAATATAAATTAAGTGAGAATGGTGTCAGAACTTCCATATTCACTTACTAAATTAAACAGTCACTCCAAGATGGTGTTGATCTGCAATATTGCGGATCGAATATAAAGTGGCCAGAATACTGTGACCAAACTATGGAGGACCAAAGGTAAGTATGTGTAACAAATTGAAGTATTATTTGAGGGGGTCAGAACCCACCTCAAATAATAATCATATTCCTGGTTAGGGTGAACCACTAAAGCGATTAAATAAACATGTTCGTAGCCCCCTGGTAGGTTCACACAAAGCAGTCAGGCTTAACTTAGAGGCAATGTGCAAAGTATTGTCAGGTCCAGTCACTAACCCATACTTTTTCTCACGGAGAAGCGCATGCATTTGTAGAGCCCAAAGAGAAACATAAAGGCCAGCACCAGGGAAGTAAGAGAAGGGGGATTGGGGAACACAAGGAGAAGGTAGAAAATGAAAGCGCTGAGCACTGACGCCTACAATGTTGTAAAATGAGTTCCTCGCGTGGATAATCTCTGCTGTCAGGCGTTCCCATCTGGCATATGTGAATGTTGTTATGCCACTGTAAACCAAGGACAAAATGTTAACATAAATAACCTCCCCAAGTGTCAGCATCTCTAGAAGTTTATATTCTAACTAACCTACCTTGAGGTCCCCCTTCTCCAGTGTTGCCTCTGTGATGTAGTATTGGGTACTGGAGAAATAACAAATAGTATGAGTTAGGAGAATCCATCACTGCCTTTCTATTCCCAATGTCAACATTTCCTTTCTCTCTCTCTCTCTCTCTCTCTCTCTCTCTCTCTCTCTCTCTCTCTCGGATACCACCATTACCTGTCCTCCTTTCATGGGGTGTGTTACTGGTTCTGACAGTTTCACTGTTATAATCTTAGAAGGTGTTGTGTCCCACCTACGCTCTTTGGGCTGCTCCTTGTCCAGCTTTCAAAACTGTTGCAAATAATATGTCCATATGTCCCTGTGCAAAAGTGAATGTTGTGCAATTGTTTGCCTTTTGCGCAGCACATTAGTTTCTTCATGAACGTACATTCACAGAAAGAGAGTTATTGTCTTTGCCTTTTGTTCCTCAGGGTAACTTTGTTGCTAACTGTAAGAAATTGGGTATTTGATTCAGGGGGCTAAAAACCCTTCTCAAGCAGCAAACACGATTCTTGTTAGGGTGAACCACAAGACAAGTCAATACATTAAACTGTGCATAACCTTCTCGTAGCTTGGCACAAAAGCAGTCAATTTAACTTAGAGGTAATGTGTACAGTATTTATGCACCAAACAAACAGTAATAAAGTAAAAGCAGAACATAAGAAAAATCCCCAAAAATGTGGGAAAATTGAGTAAACTTTAATAAATAAATGAGGTTGATGCAAGGATGGATACCGATGTAACACTTTAAATTTTCAGTTGATTTTGGTACAGTTTTTATGCTGATTGCAGTTTACGTTTGGAGCTAGACGATATGTGGCACTCATGATTCTCCTCAATTGTGGTTTACCCTGAAGAAGGTCACACTTGCCTGAAATGCATCGGGATTACCACTGAGATATTTAACTATTTGGGATTGTGAACCTTCCGTGTCTTGGAGTAAAGCATATGAGCACTTGTTGAACTTTCGGAAAAACTGAGGGATGATAATGCGTGGTTGTAAATCAGATTAGCTGTGTAATAAATTGGATTAAAATAATAATTCATTGGTTGAAACTTTATTGGATTGTTCGCACTCCAGTTTCCAGTTTCTTCTTCATACATTCACGCGCACGGACAAAGCACTTCCCAGGGTGGCACACATTACATATTGCCTGGAGCATTGAAAAACTTTAAACTACATTATATGGTGGTGTGCATTCTAACATGTTGTTTTGATAAAAGGTTTACTTTGCTGGGTCGAAATGGCAGGTTAAAACTATACACACAGGCTGCAATGGGAGGCTTGAGACATGTTTAAAAGGGCTACTTAAGTGGGTGGCACAATCAGTGTTGCAGATCCACTAGTCGCATTTAATTTACAAGCCCTGGGTACATGTAGAACCACTATACTAGGGACTTACAAGTTAATGAAATGTGCCAATTTGGTGTAAGCCAATATCGCCATGCTTAAAGGAGAGAGCACATACATGCACTTTAGCACTGCTTAGTAGTCTTGGGGGCATATTCTCAAGGACTTATCGCCGAGTTAGCGGCACTTTATCGCAGCCAAAGTGGCAATAGATTTATCGCCCTATTCACAAGCTGGAGCTAACAGCCGATATCGCCAGTTTACCTGCGATAGCAGCCGCAAAAAACATCGCCACGGATGACACCGGCAACTAACGCTAATGAGATGCAGAGTAGGCATTCCCGTGCAAAAACCCGCGACAACACCTCTTCGCAACATTCTCAACGACCAGCCAGATCGGCGATAAGATCACAAAACATGCGTTAAGGCGTGTTAGCAGCAGGGAATTAACACCTGCTCTTTCCTGGTATTAAGTCGGACGATAACCTGCACCAGAAATGGGAGCCCAGCCCACAGCCACACCAGAAGAACAACAGATGCCATGGAGCTACTGATCATGCAGCCGGACACCCAAGAGGGCCACAACACCCACCGCCACCCCTCCCCCAGTGCCCCCCCCCGGGGCCCTACCCCGGACAAAGATATTTTACATCAACTTTACGAAATCATGAACAAAACAATTCGCCTGATGTCACACAAGTACAACAATTAACATGCATGTGTGGTCAGAAAAAGGAGAATCATTCATTCATCTTTGAATTTCCAAACAAATTATTTAATTCAAATTTAACTCAAAACAACTATTCGGAAGAGTCATGGCGGATCTTCTCTGGACAATCTGTAAGACACAGCCTGCAAGACAAAATTCAAGATAAGAAGGTGTGTCATGCGCTCATCAAAGGACAGAGAGAGAGAGAAAAAGAAAGGGAGAGAGAGAGAGAGTGAAAGAGAGGGAGAGAGAGAAAGAGAGAAAGGGGGAGAGAGGGAGAAGGAGAGAGAGAAAAACAGAGGAAGAGAGAGAGAGAGACAGTGAAAGGAAGAGAGGGAGAAGGAGAGAGAGAGTAACAGAGGAAGAGAGAGAGACAGTGAAAGGAAGAGAGGGAGAGAGAGTGCCGACACTGCAGACCCAGGCCTCACTGCTCACCTGCTGCCACCGGTGTGTCTCCAACCATGTGCCAGTATACAATGCAGTCCACCAGGTAACTTATCTGAAACAGAGTCCAGATTTATGAATGGCAGAGTTCATATCAGTGCACACGCCATCATCGCTTGGCCGCCCCTGTGCACACAGGCTGCTGCACCCCAGCCCCTCCCGCCGCCCAGCGGTGTTTGCCCGCCCCTGCACACCCAGGCCTCACTGCTCACCTGCTGCCACCGGTGTGTCTCCAACCTGGTGCCGGTATACACTGCAGTCCACCAGGTCCCTTATCTGAAACAGAGTCCAGATTTATGAATGGCAGAGTTCATATCAGTGCACATGCCTACATCGCTTGGCTGCCCCTGCGCACACAGGCTGCTGCACCCCAGCACCTCCCACCGCCCAGCGGTGTTTGCCCGCCCCAGTGCACCCAGGCCTCACTGCTCACCTTCCGCCACCAGCGTGTCTCCAAGAGGGCCCACCACGTGCCGGTGCAAGCTCCAAGCCCGGAGCCCACGACCTTGGCAGCCTCCACATCATGCAGCCCCGTCCCGCGGGCCACCAGGTCACACACGTGATTCTGGGTCTTGATTTTGCAATGGCAGAGATCATATCAGTGCACACGGCATCATCGCAGGCTGCACACCCGCTCAGCTCTATAGGTGCCACTAACTCTGTGAACAGCGAGGCAACGCCACGTGGCGGTAGGTCCGCACTGCCCGCTGGCTCAGGCCTACACTGCGGTCCAGCAGGGCTCACACAAACCCTTACCAGTCCGGACCGCCAGGACGGCGCATCATCGCAGGCTGCACACCCGCTCAGCACCTAAGGTGCCCCTACCTCAGTGCACTGAAAGTCACCGTCCCGTGGCGGTAGGCCCGTGCCGGCCGCAGTGTTTCCGGTGCCACCAACTCTGTGCATCGCAAGTCATGGACCCTTTCTGATTGAGTCTCGTGATATGCCAGGCGGACACAGCCATGTCACCTCCGGCAGTGGGGAAGAACTGGGACACGGAGCGTCGTCGTCCCCCCTTTATACATAAGCAGAGTGGGCTGGGTCGGTGTACGCCAGGCCAGCGTAGGGGTGTGAATAATTATCCCTGGGCTCTGGGCGTGGTTCATTTCTGGGCTGGAAAGGAAACCAACTGATGCGTGTGTCTCTGTTGCAGTGTCTGCGCCACATGGCCCGCAATCGACAATGTTGCAATGTTGCATGCACCCGGAGGGCGGCCGCGCATGAAGGGATTGTACAAGGAGCGCAAGGCCGCTCGGGCTCTTGGCTCATGCATGCCAACTGTTGTGTGTATCGCTATTGGTGCACCATAAGCCGAAGGCCTAGCCTCAATTGCAGCGCGAAAGCCACATCACATTTCCAGAATGCAAGCAGTAGTCAGACTAACATTAGGGATGAAAGCTCCTTTGTCTCAATACATAAGGCGGAAGGACATCTGCACCTCCGACCATGGTCCTGCATGCGGCAGGCACCCACTGAGAGAGATACCATAGCAGATGATGACGACTCCCACACTACGAACAGCACTAATGATAGACCAACGTATCCACACCCCACACACAGAAGTCCTTGCTCGAGGTACTCTTGCATGGAATGCCCTTGACACTTACGTACACAACAACCCATACGTCCAAACGTTGCACACACATACGACTCTTTGCTCTGAGCTGTGGCATATCATCCACATAACTGCCGCAGGTCAGAAGAGTGCCGGTTCTACGAGAGCCACCAACGCAATGGCAGAACATCCCGGGCGCATGCACAACCCCTGTCACGTGGAACTGTACCGTGACCGAATGCTGCCTGTTAGTATCTGATGCATTGGTCTGCATGTTGTGGCCCTTGTCTTGCCCGTACTGACACGCACATGGCAATAAAGTCTACGCAACTTCACTAGTGTTCAACTGTGATGAGTGTTGATTGGAATGACAAATCATGTGCCTCAATGAGCATTGTCCGTACACAGGGAGGGACTGACTGACGCATTTCACTTAGGGGTGAGTCCCTATTGCCAGCTCCACCTGTGTGAGCCAGACATAGTGGTTGGGATAATTGCTGATAGACCTGTGCTCTTACGTGTCTTCAGCAATGTGAGTATGGTGTCCATATTCTTGCCATGTGGATCAATGTGATCCATCACTACAGGCTGTGTCCACCCAGTTGAGTGTGAGTACGTATGTGAAGAGATGTTCTGTTGTCAAATGTGATGGGGGACACTACTTTAGGCCTGCCAACGACTTTGACATTTCATACCCAGCCCTATTTCTAACATTGCGTGGGGCAAAGTTGAGGAATTACGCGATTGTTGTTTCAGAGCAATGAGGCCACAGCTAGTGCACACATTCCCAGTCATCTCACTTCCTATGTGTGTCACGGTCAAACATGCGCATTGCTTTAATTTCCCAGGGTGTACCTTTTTGGGCAATCAATGTCCTTACATTCATCCATACTTTCATACTTGATCGATTATGGACAAGACACATCTGTGTGAATTTGAATGATTTATTCACATTCGGTGGAGTGTCGGAGCTGGAGCAGTACATGGCCATGCAAACTCCACATTACATTGTAGCCCAGTGGAGGGCCAGCCAGAGTCATTTAGGGATTGACGAGTACATCGGAAGAGGAAGAGTACAGTCCGCAGTCTGATTGCTGTGTCATTGGTAAGCAAACAAAATATGGCAGTCCATGTCGAGGTCCAAGGTGAGTGTCGCAGAGTGTTTTGGGGGACAGTGGGAGGTATTGTTACAGGGCATGATTCAGAGGCCAGAACCAAGCTGAAACAGGGCATATGGCGGAGAAGAATGCTACTGGCTCCTTCTTACTACAGAGGTGGAATCACCCGCATCTTCGTCCTCTATGTCATCTGTCTGACATGTGGGTTCTGATGTTTGGTCTGCAGCACTGTGTGCCACTGACACATCAGGGTCCGGAGATGTGTGTGTAGAAGTACCAGCAGCATTCATCAGTGACTGCCTTAGTGGCAGCAATGCGATGATGAGGATCTGCAGGGCATGGAAGAGCCCAACAACTTTTCGCTGGTGTGCATCCGTGGCAGCCATTCTTTCCGCATGCATCCGCTCCATGTTCTCCATTATCCTCAGCATCTGTGCCAACTCTCAGCTGATATCGCTGAGGGCACTCTGACTAGACAGTTGTTCTCCTCTCAGAGTCATGACTCCAGCGATGTCGGGCATGGATTGTTGGACATCATGGAGTGAACTGTGGGTGTCCGTTAGGGAGTGTAAGTGGTCCCTGATGGGACTTAGACACCAATCAATCAATCAATCAATCATGTCACTTATAAAGCGCACTACATACCTGCGAGGGTCTCAAGGCGCTGGGGGAAGAGGGGGGTGGTGCTGCTACTGATCGAAGAGCCAGGTCTTGAGGAGTCTTCTGAAGGCCAGTAGGTCTTGGGTCTGTCGGAGGTTGGTGGGGAGGGTGTTCCAGGTCTTGGCGGCGAGGTGGGAGAAGGATCTGCCGCCGGCGGTCGTTTTCCAGATGCGGGGGACTGTGGCGAGGGCGAGGCTGGTCGAGCGGAGCTGGCGGGTGGGGGTGTAGAAGCTGAGTCGTCTGTTGAGGTAGGCTGGTCCGGAGTTGTGGAGTGCTTTGTGTGCGTGGGTGAGGAGCTTGAAGGTTATCCTCTTGTTGACAGGGAGCCAGTGCAGGTCTCTCAGGTGGGGTGTGATGTGGCTGCGTCGGGGGATGTCGAGGATAAGACGTGCAGAGGCGTTCTGGATGCGTTGCAGCCGTCTCAGGAGCTTAGCCGTCGTTCCTGCGTAGAGGGCGTTTCCGTAGTCCAGCCTGCTGGTGACGAGGGCCAGGGTGACTGTTTTTCTTGTTTCGGTGGGGATCCACTTGAAGATCCTGCGGAGCATTCAGAGGATGTTGAAGCAGGATGAGGAAACGGCGTTGACCTGCTTAGTCATGGAGAGGGTGGAGTCGAGGATGACCCCTAGGTTGCGTACGTGGTGGGTGGGTGGCGGGGCTGTTCCCAGTGATGTTGGCCACCAGGAGTCGTCCCAGGCTGAAGGGTTGGAACCAAGGATGAGGACCTCTGTCTTGTCCGAGTTCAGCTTCAGGTGGCTGGTCCTCATCCATTCAGCGACGGCCTTCATTCCTTCGTGGAGGTGGGCTTTGGCGGTGTGAGGGTCTTTGGTGAGGGAGAGGATCAGCTGGGTGTCGTCGGCGTAGGAGATGATGTTGAGGTTGTGCTGTCGGGCGACGTGGGCGAGGGGTGCCATTTAGATGTTGAACAGCGTTGGGCTGAGGGAGGAGCCTTGGGGTACGCCGCAGATGATCTTGGTGGCCTTGGATCGGAAGGGGGCGAGGCGGACGCTTTGTGTTCTGCCGGAAAGGAAGGATGTGGTCCAGTCCAGGGCCTTCTCTTGGATCCCGGCGTCGTGAAGGCGTGTTCGTAGTGTGTGGTGGCAGACCGTGTCGAAGGCGGCTGATAGGTCCAGGAGGATGAGGGCTGCTGTTTCTCCATTGTCTAGCAGGGTCCTGATGTCATCGGTGGCGGCGATGAGGGCGGTTTCGGTGCTGTGGTTGCTGCGGAAGCCGGACTGGGAAGGGTCCAGGATGTTGTTCTTCTCGAGGTAGCGGGTCAGTTGTTTGTTGACGATTTTCTCGGTGACCTTCGCGGGGAACGGGAGCAGAGAGATGGGTCGGAAGTTCTTGAGGTCCTTGGGGTCTGCCTTGGGTTTCTTGAGTAAGGCGGTGATCTCGGCGTGCTTCCAGCTTTCCGGGAAGGTTGCTGTCTCGAAGGAGATGTTGATTATTTTCCGGAGATGGGCGCGATGGCTGTACTGGCTTTGTTGAAGATGTGGTAAGGGCACGGGTCTAGCGGTGAACCGGAGTGGATGGTGTTCATGATCTCGCTGGTGTCCTCGTCGTTGATGTTGGTCCAGAAGAGCAGGCGGTTGGTGGTTGTGGGGGCAGTGGTCTCGGTGGTTGCCGGGGCGGTCGTGGTGTTGAAGCTGTCGTGGATGTCGGCGATTTTGCGGTGGAAGGAGGTGGCCAGTGAGTCGCACAGGTCTTGCGATGGCTGGATGTCGTTGGTGTTGGAGCTGGGGTTGGAGAGTTCCTTCACGATGTTGAAGAGCTCTTTGCTGTTGTGTGCGTTGTTGTCTAGGCGGTCTTTGAGTGAGGCTCTTTTGGCGGATCTGATGAGGTGATGGTGATTGCGGGTGGCGCTCTTGTGGGCGGCGTAGCTGTCCGCTGTCCGTTCGTGGAGCCAGATCTTCTCCAGTTTTCGGCATGTTCGTTTGGAGGCCTGGAGGTCTTCGGTGAACCAGGTGGCTTTCTTGCTGGTGTGGCTGTTGGGCGGATTCTTGAGCGGGGCGAGGGTGTTGGCCCACGTATGTCATCTAGTTTGGCTGCCATGAGGTCGAACCCCACCCGCACCTGTTCAGCCACCTCATTCTGGCAGTCTAACATATGGCCTTGGAATGCAATGTGTTCTTCGGTGAGGTGCTGGGAGCCAGCCGTGGTGGTGGGTGCTTCCTGCTGTGTGGTCTGTGCAGGGGGTGGGTCTCCTCGATGCAGCTGGGCTGCCCTGCTCCTGGAGGTGGGTTGCTGTAGCTGTCCATGAGCTATTGTAGGGCGTCGGTGTCGAAGGTGTGGAGGTCTTCTTCATCATCACTGATGAGTTGTCTGGTCTGCTCTGCAGGAGGTGTTGATTGTCCCTCTGCAATGTGAAGGGGAGATGCATTTTAACATTGTGTTGACATGTATGTTGACGCATTGTTCGAGTTTACATACAGACTGCATGACAATGTACATTGTGACTGTTTGGGAGGGGCTGACTATTTGATGCGGGACAGTGGACATTTGAACTACATCACGGATGTGAGGTTGTACACGTACATTATCATCTCACAGTTTCCTGCTATGCCAGATGTGATTGGCCAGTTTCTACGCACAAGCGGAACCAGTTGTGTCCTCTGTTCTGTAGTGAGAGTGTTGCACTTTGTACCACATTGTCGTCAATGATGATGTGCTGTTATTGCTTTGTGTGTGTGCTGCATTGTGGGAGAGTCGCCCCTGCAGCTGTGATTTTGCTGCCCCTTGTCCCTTTGAGGCGGTGTGCCTTTGACTTCTATGCTTTTACAGTGCTGAGATGTTGGCGACTTGGGTAATTTGTGCTCCTGTACGGATTTTGTACTCTTGTGCATTGTTTGTCTGCAGATGTGTTGTTGACGTCAGGGGTTGTATGTGCACGTGGATGTGTCAGGGTGTGACCTGCTCCTTTGGGGATGTTATCCACACTGGGCCACCTCAGTGTTGTGGCGTGCTCCATGTCATGTATTTTGACTGCAGCCATGCTAGTGGTCATGCAGTGTCCGACACCCTCCAACGGCTCGTGGACAGCCTCCGCACCCCACCTCCAGGAGCAGGGCAGCTCAGCTGCATCGAGGTGATACCACCCCCTGCACAGACCACACAGCAGGAAGCACCCACCACCATGGCTGGCTCCCAGCACCTCACCGAAGAACACATGGCATTCCAACGCCGTGTGTCAGACTGCCAGTGGGGGCTGGCTGAACAGGTGTGGGTGGGTTTCGACCTCATGGCAGCCAAACTAGATGCCATACGTGGGTCTCTCAGTCCCATCAGGGACCACTTACAGTCCCTAACAGACACCCACAGTATGCTCCATGCCCTACAACAATCCTTGGCTGACCTCGCTGGATCCATTACTCGGATACAAGAACTGTCTAGGCAGAGAGGCTCCAGCGACGACAGCACAGAGTTGGCACAGATGCGGAGGACAATGGAGAACATGGAGCGGATGCAGGCAGGAAGGATGGCTGCCACGGCTGAACACCAGCGAGATGTAGCTGGGATCTACCATGCCCTGCAGATCCTCATCTTGCCATTGCTGCCACAGAGCCTGTCCCAGATGTCTGCTGCAGGAACTTTGACACACACATCTCCGCACCCTGATGTGTCAGTGGCACACAGTGATGCAGCCATACCACCTCCGCCCTCTGATGAGTCCGTGGCACACAGTGATGCAGCCATAACACCACCACACATACCTGGCACACCTGACACAGAAGAAGTATCAGAGGACGAAGATGTGGACGGTAATGACTCTGTCAAAAAGGAGGTTGTAGCATTCATCCCCCGCCATATGGCTTGTTCCTGCTTGGTGCAGCCCTCTGCATCATGCCCTGGTACTACACCTTCCACTGTCACCCGAAACACTCTGTGACGTCCACCTGGACCCTGACATGGACTGCCATATCTGCTCTGGTTACCAATGACACAGCAAACAGGCTGCGGACTCAACACTTCCTCTACCGAATAACTTGTCATCCCCTAAAGGACTCTGTTTGGCCCTCCACTGGGCAACCATGTAATGTGGGATGTGAATGGCCATGTACTGATCCAGCTCCGACACTCCACAGGTTGTGAATAAAACATTCCTAATCACACAGATGTGTCATGTCTATGTCCAATCAAGTATGACAGTATGGATGACTGTAGGGACATTGATTGCACAAAAGGGTACACCCTGGGAAATGACATCAATGCGCATGTTTGACCGTGACACACATGGCCAATTACATGGCTGTGGAGGTGTGAACTAGCTGTGGCCTCATTGATCATGAACAACAATCTCGCAACCCCCCAATGTAGCCCCCGTCCATGTATTAAATAGGGCTGTGTGTAAATATGTCAGAGTCGGTAGGAGGCCTAAAGTAGTGTCCCACATCACATGTGACAACAGTACATCTCTTCGCATACCTACACACACTCAACTGTGTGGACACAGCCTGGTTTGATGGAATACATTGGTCCACATGGCAAGAAGTTGGACACCATACTCACATTGCTGAAGACACGTAAGCGCACAGGTCGACCACCAACTCTCCCAAACACAATGTCTGGCTCACAGAGGTGGGGCTGGCAATAGGGACTCACCCCTAAGTGAAATCCGTCAGTCAGTCCCTCTCTGTGTACGTTCAATGCTCATTGGGGCACATGATTTGGCATGCAAATCAACAGTCATCACAGTTGAACACTAGTGAAGCTGCGTAGACTTTATTAGCATGTGTGTGTCAGAACGGGCAAGACCAGGGCCACAACAGGCAGACCAATGCATCATACACTAACAGGCAGCCAAGGAACATGTAGAGGTGCAAGACATGGGGAGGCACAAATGAACACCAACCATGACGGATGCCGACGGTCTCAGCCCACCTTGCCTTGCTGGATGAGTCATGTGGTGTTTGGCGAATGCTCATTGCACCGTGTCAAGGGACACCACTCACAGCCCATGGGATCTGCATAGTCCTGTACCACCGGACAGCGCTGACTGCCTGCCCTGCTGACAGTGAGCAGGTGAAGGAGTCCAACAAGGTCACATGTAGTACTCTCCCTCCAGCGGTGTGTCAGGTTGAGGAACGTTGCCAGGCGCCGCTGTCCACTCACCTTGCATAGGTGTGTCAACCCGCAGTCCTGCACGCACATGCATTCTGAGTCCAGGCAAATGCAGACATGTCCACTGTCATGGTGGGATATGTGTCCATTTCCCCAAGATGCAAAAGGGTGTTGGGACCTGTGCCATGGGTTACAATCTTTTGTGGCTGCAGGAACGTAGTTACTCGTCCTTGAAAGCGAGCGCAGCTTCATGGGCAATCAGTTCCAAGAGTACGTCGTTGTCGACTTCAACGAACACGGGGGCGAGCCAATCCATTAGCTGGTCCGGACAGATGTGCTCCGTACACGCCATTTCACCAATCCGCAACACAGCCCAATAGGGGAGCGCTTCAATGTGGTCACTGCACACGAGGAATTGTGCGATCTCACATTCCCAACTGCCAGCACATACGCCCAATTCCAAGGCATCCCATGAACGGATATCACGGTTACACTCCTGGTCGTGGTCCAACAGGGGGCGCACACACATGTCACAATCCAGTTCAGCTACCGTTGTGTTGGATAGGCAGACATCCATGGGCCACTCGAATATGCATGATCGGCAGTGGAACCAGGGCTGGACGCAGGTGACGTACGCAAGACGGAAGCTCAGACGGTGACTGATGCGCAACACTGCCAGTGGCAGTGCCCCCAACAAATGCAGCATTCGGTCACGGTACAGTTCCAAGTGGTAGGGGTTGTGCATGTGCCCGGGATGTTCTGACATTGCGTTGCTCGCACTCGTAGAACCGGCACTCTTCTGACCTGCGAATGTTATGTGGATGATATGCCACAGCTCGGAGCAATGAGTCGTATGAGCGTGCAAAGTTTGTGCATATGGGTTGTCCTGTACGTAAGTCTCAAGGCCGTTCCATGCAGGAGTACCTCGGGCAAGGACTTTTGTGTGTGGGGTGTGGATACGTTGATCTTTCATTGGCGCCGTGTGTAGTGTGGGAGTCGTCTTCGTCTGCCATGGTATCTCTCTTAGGGGGTGCCTGCTGCATGTGTTTCCAAGGTCGGGGTCCAGATGTCCTTCCGCCTTCTGTATTGAGACAAGGGGTCTTTCATCCCTAATGTTAGTCAGACCACTGCTTGTATCCTGGGTATGTGATGTGGCTATCGCGCTGCAGTTGAGGCTAGGCCTTGGGCTTATGGTGCACCACAAGCTATGAACACACACACCAGATGCCATGTATAAGCCAAGAGCCCGAGCGGCTTTGCACTCCATGTACAGTCCCTTCGTGCGCGTACGCCCTCCGGCTGCATGCAACATTGCAACATTGTCGATTGTGGGCCGTGTGGTGCAGACACTGCAACAGAGACACACGCATCAGTTGGTTTCCTGTGCAGCCCAGATATGAACCACGCCCAGAGGCCAGGGAAATTTGTTCACACCCTTACGCTGGCCTGGTGTATGCCGACCCAGCCCACTCGGCATACGTATAAAGGGGGGGGGGGATGACGCTACGTGTCCCAGTTCTTCCCCACTGCCTGAGGTGACATGGCTGCGTCCGCCTGACCTACGACGAGGCTCAATCATATAGGGTCCATGACTTGCGTTGCACAGAGTCGGTGGCACCGGTTGCACTGCGGCCAGCACGGGCCTACCGCCACGGGACGGTGACTTACTGTGCACTGATGTTGGGGCACCTAAAGTGCTGAGCGGGTGTGCAGCCTGCGATGATGACGTGTGCACTGATATGGTCTCTGCCATTGTTATATCAAGACCCAGAGTCAAGTGTGCGCCTGGTGGACCGCAATGTAGGCCTGAGCCAGCGGGCAGCGCGGGCCTACCGCCACGTGGCGTTGCCTCGCGTTTCACAGAGTTAGTGGCACCTAGAGAGCTGAGCGGGTGTGCAGCCTGCGATGATGACGTGTGCACTGATATGATCTCTGCCATTGCAAAATCAAGACCCAGAGTCAAGTGTGAGCCTGGTGGCCCACGCTGCGGGGATGCGTGATGTGGAGGCTGCCAAGGTCGCCGGCCCCGGGCTCGAGCTTGCACCGGGACGTGGTGTGCCCTCTTGGAGACACGCGGAAGGTGAGCAGTGAGGCCTGGGTGCGCAGGGGCGGGCAATCCGCGCTGGGCGGCGGGAGGGGCTTGGGAGCAGCGGCCTGGGTGCGCAGGGGCGGCCATGCGATGTTGCCGTGTGCAATGATATGTACTCTGCCATCATTAGCTGTGGACTCTGTTTCAGATGAGGGACCTGGTGGCCTGCAGTGTGGACTGGCACGTGGTTGGAGACACACCGGTGGCAGCAGGTGAGCAGTGAGGCCTGGGTGCGCAGGGGCGGGCAATCCGCGCTGGGCGGCTTGAGGGGCTGGGGTGCAGTGGCCTGGGTGCGCAGGGGCGGCCATGCGATGTTGCCGTGTGCAATGATATGTACTCTGCCATCATTAGCTGTGGACTCTGTTTCAGATGAGGGACCTGGTGGCCCGCAGTGTGACACGGCACGTGGTTGGAGACACACCGGTGGCAGCAGGTGAGCAGTGAGGCCTGGGTGAGCAGGGGCGGGCAATCCGCGCTGGGTGGCGGGAGGGGCTGGGGTGCAGCTGCCTGGGTGCGCAGTGTCGGCACTGTCTCTCTCTCCCTCTCTTTCTCTATCTTTCTCTCTCTTTCTCTCTCTCTCTCCCTCTCTTTCTCTCTCTTTCTCTCTCTCCCTCTCTTTCACTCTCTCTCTCTCTCCCTTTCTTTCTCTCTCTCTTGCTCTCTCTCTCTGTCCTTTGTTGTGAGCATGACACACCTTCTTATCTTCAATTTTGTCTTGCAGGCTGTGACTTACGGTTTGTCCGGAGAAGACCTGCCATGACTCTTCCAATTATTGATGTTGATTGGAATTTGAATAAATTGATTATTTTTGGAATTCTGCGCTGTATGTGTGTTTTTCCTTTTTCGAACCACACATGGATGTTGGTTGGTGTACTTGTGCGACATCAGGCGAATTGTTGTGTTCATGAATTTGTGAGGTAGATGTGTGATATGTTTGTCCGGGGGGGGTGCCGGGTGGGGGAGGGCATGGGGGGGGTCCTGGGAGGGGGGTGGCGGTGGGTGTTGTGGCCCTCTTGGGGCTCCGAGCTGCATGGTCAGTAGCTCCATGGCATCTGTGTTCATCTGGTGTGGCTGTGGGCTGGGCTCCCTTTTGTGGTGCAGGTTGTCGTCCGACTTAACACCAGGTAGGAGCAGGTGTTAAATCCCTGCTGCTAACGTGCCTTATCGCATGTTTTGTGGTCTTATCGCCGATCTGGCTGGTTGTTGTGAATGTTGCGAAGTGGTGTTTCCGCGGGTTTTTGCACGGGAACGCCTACTCTGCATCTCATTAGCGTTAGTTGCCGGTGTCATCCGTGGCGATGTTTTTTGCGGCTGCTATCGCAGGAATACTGGTGATGTCGGCTGTTAGCACCAGCTTGTGAATGGTGCGCTGCATTTATCACCACTTTGGCTGCGATAAAGTGCTGCTAACTCGGCGATAAGTCCTCTCGAATATGCCCCTATGTTTTTTATTGAAAGAATGGCGGTTAAGTCTTCATACATACAAAACTCCTTTAATTTTTTACGGTCCATCCTTTATCAATAGATCTTTCTTCTGATTTATGCAGGAACATCGCATCAGTAATTTTGCATTTTAATTTACAAAAAATGAGTTCAGTAATTCAGCGCTATCCAATATCAAACCCAGAGAAATTGGACATACCTCTAGAAATTGTTGTTTCCATGAAAATGCTATAGAGAGGAACCTAGCAGTACGGTGTGACCAACTCACTATCAACATGATTTAATTAAATTTCATTTTACTCCTATTTTTGTAATAATGCGCATTACATATCTTGCGCTTCCGACAGTCAGTGGAAATTCCAAAGCTAGTGACCAATGTTTACTTCATTGAGTTTGTTAGCCGATAAACAGCAAACGAATTTGTCAGTAAAAACATATTAGTCATTACCTGGGTTGAATATCATTATGCTAAGCATAATTTGAGCAAGCCTTTTTTTCCTAAAAGGTGGTCGGTGGTGTTAGAACTGGGGGTCTCTAGTTGGCAATGGTTTGCACCTTTGTCCAAATAGGGACCCTTGCTTCTAGTCAGGATAAGGGGGAAACACTCCTAAAATAACCCCTGCTCACCCCCTGGTAGCTTGGCACGAGCAGACAGGCTTATCTCAGAGGCAGTGTGTAAAGCATTTGTGAACACATACAGTAATACAGTGAAAACACTACAGATGGACACCACACACGTCGTAGTATAAAAATAAGTATTCTTTATATAGATTTATCACAAGACCCAATAGCAAAAATCCACAATACTGTAATCAAAAAATAGGCTTTAAAAGGTTATAAAATAGTTCAGTTCTCTCAAGTTGTAAATGCGACACTTTACTCTCAATGTACCTTGAATGCGTAACGCAAAGAAAACAAAAGGGTCGCAGGGAAGGTGATGCGTCGGTTCCTTACACTCAGGGGAGTGGATGCGTCGGTTCCTTACTGCTGCGCAGGGGAGTTGATGCTCGCTTCCTTACTGTGTGGGGAGGTGATGCGTCGGTTTCTTACTGCTCTCCGGTGCGATGCGACAAGATGGCACCTCGATGCGATACTCTTCTCCGGTACGATGCGACAAAATGGCGTCTGGGTTGCGATGCGACAACGTTGGTGTGATGCGTGCACGCCCGACGGCCGTGCGGCGACTCGATGATCTTTGGAGCCGCGACAGGCCCTGCGACGCGCTTCTCCGGCGATGCGACGATGACCTCTGTGGCAGCGTCTCGCTTCTCCGGTGATGCGCCGCGCTTCGGCGATGCGATGATGACAGCGGCAGCGGCGTCTCGCTTCCTCGGCGATGCGATGACCGCGGCTGCGGCGGCGACACGCTTCTCGTTGTTGCGTCGCGCTTCCAGCTCCCAGCGACACGCAGTCTCTCAGAAGGCCCAGCACAACAGCAGGCACTTCAATTCCCAGCAAGGGAATGCAGGGGGAGCTGGTTGGTGAAGTCTTGTATCCCTGAGACTTCAGGCAGGAGGCAAGCTCTAGTTCAAGCCCTTGGAGATTCTCTTCTTCAAGATGACAAAGCACAGCAAAGTCTTTTCTCCTGTCCTTGGCAGAAAGCAACCACTGCAGGCCAACCCCAATCAGCAAAACAGCACAGGGGCAGTACTCCTCCTTCAGCTTCTCCGGTTCTTCTCCTTGGCAACAGGTTTCTTGATTTCCCAGAAGTGATCTAATTTCCTAGGGGTCTGGGTCCCCTTTTTATACACAGTTTTCCTTTGTTCTCTGAAGGCAGAGAGGCCTCTGCCTAGTCCAAAACCAGTTCTGGTCAGTCCTGGAGCACTTTGTTTTTCTGACTCCTTCTTTCCTTTGTGAGTGAGGGGCAGAGCCATCAGACGCCCGGCAGGAGGTGGAGCCAGCATTGTGGAAGGCAGGCACAGCCCTATTCAGACCCAGGTGCAACTCCTCCCTCCACTCTGGATGCAGACCTTCCTATTCAGCCCTGTGCTGACTCATCCTGTCTCCTGTAGCCACCCCCAGCCCCTGTCACTCAATCTCCAGACAAGAAATACACAACCTAGCAGAGGCAGGCTTGGAAGTTTAGGCAAGAAAATACCCACTTTCTAAAAGTGGTATTTTCAAACACAGAATGTTAAAACCAACTTCACTAAAAGATGTATTTTAACATTCTGAGTTCAGGCATACTAAATTCGTTTTTCTACCATGTTCCCTGGGTCAGTTATGACTATAAAGTGTAATAGTCAGTCTGCCCATTCTGGCCTATGGGGAGCAGGTAGCCTTGCAATAGTGAAAAACGAAAATGGCTGTAATTCACTATCAGGACATGCCACACACACCAGGGCATGTCCTACCTTATACTTACAATGCACCCTGCCCTTGGGCCTACCTTAGGGGTGTCTGATATGAAGATAAGGGAAGGTTTAGGGACTGGCAAGTGGCTGCACTTGCCAAGTCGACATGGCAGTCACAGACTGCACACAGGCTCTGCAATGGCAGGCCTGAGACCCGTTTTACAAGCTGCTTCTGTGGGTGGCACAACCAGTGCTGCAAGCCCACCAGCAGCATTGGATTTACAAGCCCTGGGCACACGCAGTGCTGTACTAGGGACTGACAAGTAAACCAATCATCCAATCATGGAGTCACTAATCCATAACACAATTTACAGTAGGGAGCACTTGCACTGTGGCACTGAACAGCAGTGGCACAGTGCCCAAAAGCATCTAAAACCAGCAAAACATAAGAGGCAACAGCAAAAAAATGGAAGGGAGACCCACGCCAATGGTGCCAAGTCTAACACGTGTCCCCTCCAGCTGAAATGTGGGGAGAACTACCCTTCCTCCTGGGAGTTCTCATCACTAAGGCGGAAAAATCTGGACAGACCATCAGCATTGGCGTGTTCTGTACCAGGGCGGTGTTCCACCGTGAAGTCCATCCCCTGTAGGGAAATGGACCACCTCAATAGTTTTGGGTTCTCACCCCTCATCTGCATTAACCATCTGAGGGGCCGGTGGTCTGTCTGAACCCGGAAGTGAGTCCCAAACAAGTATGGTCTCAACTTCTTCAGTGCCCAGACCACAGCAAATGCCTCACGTTCAATCGCACTCCACCTCTGTTCCCGTGGGAGTAACCTCCTACTAATAAAGGCTACAGGTTGGTCTAGGCCCTCCTCATTCATCTGTGAAAGCACAGCCCCAACACCATGCTCTGAAGCATCTGTCTGCACAATGAATTCCCTTGAGAAGTTGGGCGCCTGAAGCACGGGCGCCGTGCACATGGCAGATTTCAGGGCATCAAAAGCCTTTTGGCAGGCATCAGTCCAGTTCACTTTCCTGGGCTGCTTCCTGGAAGTCAGCTCAGTCAAGGGTGCAACAATGTTGCCATACCCCTTGACAAACCTCCTGTAATACCCGGTGAGTCCTAAGAAGGCTCTCACCTCTGTCTGGGTTTTGGGGGTTCCCAAGCCAGGATGGTATCTATCTTGGGTTGTAGGGGCGCCACCTGGCCGCTCCCAACCTGGTGTCCCAAGTACACCACAGAACCCTGCCCGATCTGGCACTTACTCGCCTTGATCGTGAGGCCTGCCCTCCGCAGCGCCTTCAACACTTCCCAGAGGTGGTGCAGATGTTCCTCCCACGTGGCGCTGAACACTGCAATGTCATCCAGGTAGGCGGCACTGAAATCCTCCAGCCCAGCCAACACCTGGTTGACCAACCTCTGAAAGGTGGCAGGGGCATTCTTCATCCCAAAGGGCATCACCCGGAATTGGTAGTGCCCATCTGGTGTGGAGAATGCTGACCTCTCTTTGGCCCCATCAGTTAAGGCGATCTGCCAGTATCCAGACGTTAGATCAAACGTGCTGAGGTACTGGGCAGCCCCTAACCGATCAATGAGCTCATCAGCTCTGGGGATGGGGTGCGCGTCAGTCCTGGTGACTGAATTGAGTCCTCGTAGTCCACACAGAACCGGAGTTCAGGTGTGGCACCAGGCGCGGCAGCCTTTGGGACCAAGACCACTGGGCTGGCCCAAGGACTGTTAGAGGACTCAATCACCCCTAAGGCAAACATCTTGGAGACCTCCTCCTTGATGCAAGCTCTCACCCTGTCAGTCACTCTGTAAGTTTTATGTTTCACAGGAGGACTGTCCCCAGTATCCACATCATGGATGCACCATTCAGTGATACTGGGAGTCAGGGAGAACAGATCAGAAAACTGTCCCAACAGTTGGCGACAGTCATTCTGCTGTTCCGGGGTCAGGGTGGGAGAGAGGTTCACACCATCCACTGACCCATCTTGCTCTTTTGCATACAGGAGGTCAGGAAGAGGTTCAGTCTCCTCTTCCATCCCAGCATCTGTTGCTAAGAGCATGCCCACTTCAGACCTCTCAAAGTGGGGCTTCAGGCGGTTCACATGCAGGACCCGCAAGGGGTTCCTGGGAGACTGCAAGTCCACCAAGTAGGTGACATCACTCTTGCGCTCCACCACCTCAAATGGTCCGGTCCACTTATCCTGGAGCGCACAGGGCTCCACTGGGGCCATGACCCAAACCTTTTGTCCAGGCTGAAACTCGATCAGAGTGGCATTCTGATCATGCCAACGTTTCATCTCTTCCTGGCTGGCTTCCAGATTCGCCTCAGCGAGTTGTCTGAAACGCCGAGTCTGGTTTCTGAAGGCCAGCATGTAACTAAATACATCCTGGGGAGTTTTCCTGGGAGCTTTCTCCCAGCCTTCCTTGACCAGACTCAGAGGTCCTCTTACAGGATGGCCGTACAGCAGTTCAAAGGGACTGAACCCTAAGGACTTCTGGGGCACCTCTCTGTAAGCAAAGAGCAGGCATGGCAAGAGGACGTCCCACTTACGCCTCATGGGTTCTTCAAGACCCATAATCATGCCCTTAAGGGTCCGGTTGAATCTCTCAACCAGCCCATTACCTTGGGGGTGGTAAGGAGTGGTGAACTTATAGGTTACACCACACTCCTGCCACAGGGACTTCATATACTTGGAAATGAAGTTGGTACCACGGTCAGACACCACCTCCTTGGGGAACCCCACACGGGAGAAAATCCCCATCAGTGCACGTCCCACCACGGGGGCCGTCACTGTCCGAAGAGGGATGGCTTCCGGGTACCGGGTGGCATGGTCCACCAAGACCAGGATGAACCTGTTGCCCATGGCTGTCTTGGGATCCAGAGGCCCCACAATGTCAATACCCACCCTCTCAAAGGGGTACTGACAACAGGGAAAGGTTGGAGAGGAGCCTTGTGCTTCCTCCCACTCTTACCACTTGCCTGGCAAGTCTGACAGGTCCTGCAATGAGTATCTGAACCCTTGCGCATTTGGGGCCAATGAAAGTGGGTGACAAGCCTTTGAAAGGTCTTGTCTTGCCCCAAATGTCCTGCTAAAGGCACATCATGAGCCAGACCCAGTAGGAAGGCTCTGAAGCGCTGGGGTACCACCAGCACACGGGCTGACCCAGGCTCAGCAACCTTAGGCTCACTATACAGGAGACCATTCTCCCAGTAGATCCAGTGTGATCCAGACTGATCACCTGCTGCCTGGCTTACAGCCTGTTGCCGCAAGCCCTCAAGAGAAGGGCACTTCTTCTGCTCCTCGCAGAATTCTTCCCTGGAGGGGCCTCCTTCCTGCTGCCAATGGGTCAGCTCAGGCAGGTCCCCCAGTTCAGCCACTTGTTCCCCTGTAGGTTCCAGGGCATCCCCCTCAAGGTCTGCCTCCTCCTGGACCGTGGGAACTTCGGGGGCCGGTTTCCCGCGCCCCCTGCCTCCTCTCTTTAAGGCAGGCACCTGGGCCCTTCTTCCAGGCTCCAGGTCCTCTTGAATACCCTTACCGGCTGCCATTGACCGAGTGGTCACACACGCCCACTCTGGCAGACCCAACATTTCCAAATGAGACCTCCGCTCCACCTTCGCCCAAGGGGAGCTCTCCAAATCATTGCCTAGCAGACAGTCAACAGGCATGGCTGGCCTCACAGCTACTTGAAGGATACCTGAGACCCCCCCACTCAAAGGGAACCTGGGCCACCTTGCAGTGGCTCTCTGAGTTGTCAGCGGCAACTACAGGGTAGAATACATTGGGGACCACCTGCTCCTCAGACACCAGCCGACAACTGACAGCTGTCACACTGGCCCCGGTGTCTCTGAGAGCCTCCACCCTATGGCCATTGATGGTCACCCACTGCCTGTATTTCTTAGTGTTATCAGGCAGCTGGGTCCTAGGGACCATCTCACTGTCTCCTAAAGAGACCAGGGACATTTCTGCGGGACCCCACCCACCTTGGGCACCCAACTCCTCCCCCAGGGCTACACTAGCCACCTGCCGGGGTGGTGCACCAGTGGGTGCAGTGGTCACAGTATTGGGGCACTTGGGACTTCCTACAAAGTGACCCACTTGACCACAACTAAAACATGCTTTGGGCCCCTTCTGAACAGACTTATCTGTTGGGACCCATGGTCTTTTCTCAGTGGGAGGCTGGGAACCCTTACCTTGGTTCCCTTGGGGTTTACTTTGGGGCCCTTTTTGGAACTCCTTCTGTTTACCCTTGTCCCCCCACTCTTCTGCTGGGGACCCTGCCCACCTTTGGCGGAGTCTCCCACAAGACCCTTGTGGACCCGGGTACTGACCCAGCGGTCCGCCTCTTCAGCAAGCTTCCTAGGATTAGTCAGCTTACTGTCAACAAGGTGCTGGCGTAGCTCTGGAAAACAACTACTGGACAAGTGCTCCCATGCAATTAAATCATAGAACTCCTGCAAGTCATTTACTTTGCTACCCTTCACCCATCCATCCAATGCTCTGCAAAAATAAGACACATACTCCACCCAGGTACTAGACTCCAGCTTTTTGCAGTTCCTAAACTTCTGCCTATAAAGCTCTGGAGTTAACCCATACCTTGCCACTAAAGCTTCCTTCAGGTGGGCATAGGACATCTGATCCACTGTGGGCAAGGCTAGCAAGGTTTCCCTTCCCTCACCTGCAAAGCGGCCCCACAACCCCGCTCCCCAATCCTTCTCAGGGACCCGGTGTGATGTCATGGCGATCTCATAAGCTTTAAACCATTGCCCAATGTCCTCCCCCTTCATGAAATCCTTAATAACCTCCTTGGGGATGTACACTCTACTTTCTACAGGCACTGGAGGTGTGCTGCCACCAGAGGGAGTGATTTCTAGGCTCCTAGCCTTTAGCTCTAGCTCCCTCACCACTCTCTCATGCTCTAAAAGCATCTTCTTTTCTTCCATGGCCAGCCTCTTACTTTCTAACTCCAATTTCTTATGCTCAAGGCTATCATGGCTTCCCTGTTTCAGTTTGGCCATCTCCATTTCATGCATCCTGCTTTTATCCCTGTCCTCCAGCTCCTCTGGAGACAGGCCCTTTGAGAAACACTGCTGCCCTCCCTGGAAGGCACTCTCCTCCCAGGTAAGCCCAATGGCCCCTCAAGCTGCTCATCTAAATTCTCTGCCTCCTCCACAGGCTCCTCGGACTGCCCACTGGCATTCCGTGCTTCCAACCAGGCCCTCAGCGCCTTTTGAAGCTCCTCCTTCCTGGTGAGGCCTTTCATAGAGATTTTAAACTTTTTACAAACAGCTTTGAGTTCTGGCACAGTGTAGGTATCAACCCTATCTTCTTCAAATTCAATATCTGCAGGTGCAATGGATCCTTTTTTGCTCATGGTGAAAATTGGCAGTTCTCAACAACAATAAAGGTTCCAAGGAAAAAAAGTCCTATCAAAATGTATGTGGTCGCGTATTGGTCTGCACTCACTAGTAGTGTACACCAATCACTGTATATGAATCACAAATGCAAGTCCAAATCCTCACCGCTGACCACCAATGTTAGAACTGGGGGTCTCTAGTTGGCAATGGTTTGCACCTTTGTCCAAATAGGGACCCTTGCTTCTAGTCAGGATAAGGGGGAAACACTCCTAAAATAACCCCTGCTCACCCCCTGGTAGCTTGGCACGAGCAGACAGGCTTATCTCAGAGGCAGTGTGTAAAGCATTTGTGAACACATACAGTAATACAGTGAAAACACTACAGATGGACACCACACAGGTCGTAGTATAAAAATAAGTATTCTTTATATAGATTTATCACAAGACCCAATAGCAAAAATCCACAATACTGTAATCAAAAAATAGGCTTTAAAAGGTTATAAAATAGTTCAGTTCTCTCAAGTTGTAAATGCGACACTTTACTCTCAATGTACCTTGAATGCGTAACGCAAAGAAAACAAAAGGGTCGCAGGGAAGGTGATGCGTCGGTTCCTTACACTCAGGGGAGTGGATGCGTCGGTTCCTTACTGCTGCGCAGGGGAGTTGATGCTCGCTTCCTTACTGTGTGGGGAGGTGATGCGTCGGTTTCTTACTGCTCTCCGGTGCGATGCGACAAGATGGCACCTCGATGCGATACTCTTCTCCGGTACGATGCGACAAAATGGCGTCTGGGTTGCGATGCGACAACGTTGGTGTGATGCGTGCACGCCCGACGGCCGTGCGGCGACTCGATGATCTTTGGAGCCGCGACAGGCCCTGCGACGCGCTTCTCCGGCGATGCGACGATGACCTCTGTGGCAGCGTCTCGCTTCTCCGGTGATGCGCCGCGCTTCGGCGATGCGATGATGACAGCGGCAGCGGCGTCTCGCTTCCTCGGCGATGCGATGACCGCGGCTGCGGCGGCGACACGCTTCTCGTTGTTGCGTCGCGCTCCAGCTCCCAGCGACACGCAGTCTCTCAGAAGGCCCAGCACAACAGCAGGCACTTCAATTCCCAGCAAGGGAATGCAGGGGGAGCTGGTTGGTGAAGTCTTGTATCCCTGAGACTTCAGGCAGGAGGCAAGCTCTAGTTCAAGCCCTTGGAGATTCTCTTCTTCAAGATGACAAAGCACAGCAAAGTCTTTTCTCCTGTCCTTGGCAGAAAGCAACCACTGCAGGCCAACCCCAATCAGCAAAACAGCACAGGGGCAGTACTCCTCCTTCAGCTTCTCCGGTTCTTCTCCTTGGCAACAGGTTTCTTGATTTCCCAGAAGTGATCTAATTTCCTAGGGGTCTGGGTCCCCTTTTTATACACAGTTTTCCTTTGTTCTCTGAAGGCAGAGAGGCCTCTGCCTAGTCCAAAACCAGTTCTGGTCAGTCCTGGAGCACTTTGTTTTTCTGACTCCTTCTTTCCTTTGTGAGTGAGGGGCAGAGCCATCAGACGCCCGGCAGGAGGTGGAGCCAGCATTGTGGAAGGCAGGCACAGCCCTATTCAGACCCAGGTGCAACTCCTCCCTCCACTCTGGATGCAGACCTTCCTATTCAGCCCTGTGCTGACTCACCCTGTCTCCTGTAGCCACCCCCAGCCCCTGTCACTCAATCTCCAGACAAGGAATACACAACCTAGCAGAGGCAGGCTTGGAAGTTTAGGCAAGAAAATACCCACTTTCTAAAAGTGGTATTTTCAAACACAGAATGTTAAAACCAACTTCACTAAAAGATGTATTTTATCATTCTGAGTTCAGGCATACTAAATTCGTTTTTCTACCATGTTCCCTGGGTCAGTTCTGACTATAAAGTGTAATAGTCAGTCTGCCCATTCTGGCCTATGGGGAGCAGGTAGCCTTGCAATAGTGAAAAACGAAAATGGCTGTAATTCACTATCAGGACATGCCACACACACCAGGGCATGTCCTACCTTATACTTACAATGCACCCTGCCCTTGGGCCTACCTTAGGGGTGTCTGATATGAAGATAAGGGAAGGTTTAGGGACTGGCAAGTGGCTGCACTTGCCAAGTCGACATGGCAGTCACAGACTGCACACAGGCTCTGCAATGGCAGGCCTGAGACCCGTTTTACAAGCTGCTTCTGTGGGTGGCACAACCAGTGCTGCAAGCCCACCAGCAGCATTGGATTTACAAGCCCTGGGCACACGCAGTGCACTGTACTAGGGACTGACAAGTAAACCAATCATCCAATCATGGAGTCACTAATCCATAACACAATTTACAGTAGGGAGCACTTGCACTGTGGCACTGAACAGCAGTGGCACAGTGCCCAAAAGCATCTAAAACCAGCAAAACATAAGAGGCAACAGCAAAAAAATGGAAGGGAGACCCACGCCAATGGTGCCAAGTCTAACAGGTGGTTTATGACATCATAACAGATTCAAGTTGACATTTCCAAAATATGTCCTGAGAAGACCTTACCCTATCGCAGTAACACTCTGAAACAAATATAGCCATGCGCTGTGGCTAAGACAAGCACTAACCAGAACATCCCCTAATCCACCCGCACAAAGGCTGTGATAGCTGAACAAAGAGAACTCTCGCTGTGACAAGTCACCAAGCAACAGTTTACAAATAATGAGCAGGTGCAGGCAGAGGCAATGACAGCGATTTTACAAAACGTGGTCTGGGCCATCAGTTCCTGCCGTGTTATTAACCTGAAGGCCATTTAAATACAGTTCTGTTCTTTCTGACCTTTTTATCTTTCTCAAAGTTAAATGGATGCAGTTTGAAGGGAGACCTTAACTTTCATATCTGCCTGTCCTCCATCAATCAATCGCTATCACTTTCCTTTATGTGGCGGCCGGATGAAGGTCAGCATCCTGCAGGGCTATTCTGCAACTTTTGGATGAGCCCTATTGTGAATCAGATGGTTTCATGTTCAGCTGCTTTAGCCGAGTGCACAAAGGAATCATTTCCAAATAACTAGGAGCAGATGCATTCAATAACATTTCTTGCATGCATTCAGACAGATTTAAACTTCTAGCTTGTCTTTTAGCTCATTTATGTCCTATTAGCAGTCTAATAATAGTGATGAGTATCTGTCTACATTACTAAGTGTAATTGTTTGGATTCCATCCATTTAAACAGGTTTCTTGGTAGCTTTTTTATCCATATGTATCCCATACTCTTTTTACATGTTTTCCTCTTCTTTGTTCTTTTTTTCTTTTAAGCGGCGTGTTATTTCGCCGATCTGTTTTTTCAAGTAATTCTGCTGCTCAATGTGAATGTGGAGATAGGAGGAAGGGCAGTGGGAGATCACTATTATAGAACACTGTTTTGCAGAGATGCCTTTGCTATTCTGTACCTCCACTGATTGTCCTGTTACAAGGTCATAAGTCATACCAAGCTTGTGCTCACTGCATTTACCCTGTTGCGCATCTGTGACAAAGGTAAACAATAGTTTTAAATGCCATATTGTGGTGGGCCTGTTCAGTGTAGGAAATGGGTTATCACCAGCAACAAGGGAGTAATAGGGCTCGTTCTAAGCTAGAGCGAGCCCCGGCAGCCAGCCAAGACACCGTCAATAAACAATTTCAAATTGCCCCCAAAAAAAGCAAAGATGTCCCTGAGAGTGGAAAGAAGGAAAGAAAAATGCCACTTCTCCTTGAACAGTAACACTCCTCACAATGGCCCTGGGAAGAAGATAGATAGATAGATAATGATCTTTATTCGGCATAAAAAAAATATGACCATAAAAGATACACACTCAACAATACAACGTTACAGTACTTTGATCATCATATATATTACAGGCCAGTCGGGACACCGCAAAATTATAAAACACTACTATAAACATATTAAGATATTTATAAGAACAATAAAAACACTAAAAAAGACGAGCACCAACTGGTGTCCCCATTTATCGGCTAAATAATCAAGAGTCTCCTCCTTTTATAAGCCCCTCGTATTTCTTAGCTTTAGGACAGATCTTAAAAAATTCGTAACACATGATAATGTAAAAACATCAGAGCACAATTTTAAGAACAATAAGGCCACCCGGGCCTGCTTGAACTTGTGTTTCCTTAAAAGCCCCTTGAGAAACACTCTTCTCGGAAATGAATAATACGGGCACAATAGAACAAAGTGGAGGGTGTCCTGTGGAGACTTGTTGTCGCAGCCACAGGGCCCCTTTTGATCTAAAGATGCTGTGTACCCTGCCGGAACAGCCAGTAAGTGATGTAACAAGTCCAATCTGAACCGTGTGATTAAGAATCTATCGTGAGCACTGGCTATAATAGCTAGGTATGGTTCTATGCTTTGTGTTGACGTAACCAAAATATATTTCCTGACCGAGGACTTTTTAATTCAGTTTCCTCCCTTTGAGCCCCAATTAGTTTAAGAAACTGATCTTTAATAAGAGCTTTGTCCAGTGGGCTCACCTTGGTCGGGCACGAAAATAAGTCTGCCCTGCCCAGCATGGTCAGGGAGTCTTTTATGTATTTTAGCCACGGGATTTTTAACACGTGATCCAGGGACAGGCAGTCTTGAGTTACTTGTCTGCTAAAGCCTGTCTCCTCATTGGTCCACGTATTCACCCAGCACAAAAGGGGTTTCACCTTCACCAGGTCCGAAATGTACTTAATTCCCAACTCCTCATGTGCAATAAAAGAGGGGGTGCTTTGGGAGACTCTCAACAAACGCCTAAAGTACCTATTTTCCTCACTTTGTAGTTCACTTATCCCAGTGAAACCCCACACTTCACTTTCGTAGAGCGTTTTTGAGCTACAGAATGAATTATACAGTTTTAAGATTGTCGCCGGTGACCACTTGCCTAGCCTATGGGCAAAAGATGTAATTGCTCCCGTGGATTTTACTAGGCCTAAACGCTTACTCTCTACTAACTGTTTAAAGTTCAGTTTTTCATTGAGCAAGATACCAAGGTATGAAAAGGCCGGTACTTTCCCCAATGTGTGTGCACCGGCTACATAATGGTTCACCTTCCTGCTCCTTTTCCCTAGTTCCATTATGCCCCCAAAAAAAGCAAAGATGTCCCTGAGAGTGGAAAGAAGGAAAGAAAAATGCCACTTCTCCTTGAACTGTAACACTCCTCACAATGGCCCTGGGAAGAAGTACACTGCTGAAGACAAGGTTAATGTAGGAACAGTGACTAGTCTTCTCTCAGTGCTGGCGAACAATTTGCAAGACTCAACGAGAGAAATAGCGCCACGTTTCATTGCTTTTTATGTATCTTAAAAGACACAACTGACAGAGGTAGACGGCCTCCACCATGTTCAACACTGATGGATAATGGCGGCCATCAACAGGCCAATACCCAAGCAGGAGACACTAAGCAGTATGTTAAACTGACTATTTATATTATATCCAGTCTTCAAATGGCCCTCCAGAAGCTCCAAAAAGCGTGTAAACGCAGGGCATCCTCTATCATGAATTCCAAAAACAGAGGTGGATACCAAAGTAGTTAAATACATGAAAAACAATCTTAAATAAGCTGATCTACTGGAAGGGAGGTGCAAGCAAGCCGTTATTATTGCATTTACAGGCTTCTTTCATGGGAATAAGGTCTACCTAAATAATATCTCACATTCACTACTCTTAGTACTGGTCTGAGGGGTTTTGTTTCAGCTTATAATATCATATTATTGCAGGAAACATGGATGTACAATGAAATACGTTTCCCAGATATGTATGCCTTTATATACATCAATGTATACATTGTCATACATATACATATTTTTGCGGAAACACGGCTGCAAAGTGTTGAAAAACCACAATAAGAAGGGGAACAAACACAGAAGAGGTTGGGCAGGGGAGAGTGAATGCTGGACAACACAGAAAAGAGGGGATTGTTGGTGAGAATGAATGAAGGGGGACTGCAGGGATTCACTGTACTGAATTGTTTTGCATTTCTTACCTTTTGATTCAGCTCCACACACTCTTAATAATTTGATGAATATAAATGAAATCTGGTAGATATTTAGCAAAGTTTAGAATTCTGTGGGTATGGCAAGATTTGTGCAGATCCATCAAGGGGGTAGGCAAAGAGAAAAAGGCAGGCAAAACGATTTCAAGCGCTACTAACTTTGTTGCTCTTTAATGATTCTGCATGAAATCTTGCAGGCTGTTAGCATGTTAAGCCCATTGCTGTAATCTCAGGATTCACTGAGCTCTTAGATGGGGGGAGGCAAGGTTAAATAGAGATCATTATATATTTGCCAATCACTTTGATGAAATTTTATGGGCCGACACAACAATTGGAAAACACTTACCATGTTTAGCATAATCATGATTTTTTGAGTTTCATGCAAATCCTTCAAAGCAGTGGGACTCGTAATGGGATGGTCAAAAAACGGCATTTCCCATTTTAACACCCATAAGAATCTTTGCTCTCCTCTGCATAAAGAAACACTGAAATGAATTATAGCAAACTTGACATAAAACTACAACTTTACTTAGGGAAGTGCCTTTGCTTGAATTGGTGTTAATTACGCTTAGTATTTTTCAATAAATTAGCATTACAATATGTCAGTGGGCATGATAGCGTTAAATGTTAGAGGTGTTTGGACTGTTAATCCACAAGCAGTCCTCTAACCTAAAATGGCAAAGTGTCAGTAGACCTAGATAAAAAAATAAAATCCTCACACTTGCGAAGGACTGTTTAGTTACTGTTGTACATTTCGGATCCTTAGTACCAACGTTGAGGCTACAAACCCCTTACAACAGAGATAGTGAAGCCTTAAAAATATGTTAATAAATACTACTCCAGGCTCCCAGCCAGAACCTGTGGGCAAGCAATGCACAGTGTGAGTTGACACTCTGCAATAGGTTAGCAAATTATTAGCAAATGAACACTTTGTTGGCACACTCCTGAACTGTGTCCCATATTGATGGATTTGCATGAAACTCAACATACTAATGGTAAGCTAAACATGCTAAGCATTTGCCAAACTTCATACCACTATAAGAACCTTATAAAAATAAAAACGTAGGAAACCCTGTAGCTTGGTTTGCCCAGCACCTGATCCTGGGGTGGCCAGACATAGTGGATTGGGGGCACAGCATGGCCAGAGGTCATGCCCCCTGCCCAACCCTTGCTTTGCAGAGCAGAGTTGACCACCCCTGGGAGGTTAGGGACAAGACCAAACTGCTGATAAACCCCACTATGCACAGCCACAAGGCCCAGAGGGGCAGGCTTTGTGGCTAACACCCACTGAACCATGCACAGCAGGAGTTGACCACCCACTAAAGATTGGGTGCCGGGCCTGACCAGATGGAGTTGATTGTGACCATGTGGAAGGGGCAATCTGTTGCAAATGTGGTGATGTTCTCAAACATGGTAAACTGCATGGCCAGTACAAGGCATCTCTGAAATTCCACTTCAAAAGCATTACTGTGAAATGCATCTGCTGCTAATGCTAGAACACAGAGAACAATATACTGAGCATTCAGAACAGCACCTCAAAAGCAACATGTGCTGGATGAGAATCAGAGTGTTTTACTTCAGACACACCATTAGTAAAACAATCTTTAGAGGTAGGTCCTTTCACTCCAGCAGAAGTACAAATTGAGTGCAATAATTATTGGTGCTCGTTCTCTCTTCGTTGTGATTGCTGTGATGGGTACATAGTCTGTGGTGGATAAAACAGAAAAGAGTGGTATTTCATCATTCATGAACATCAAGCTGATTGTCCACAAGCAGTTCTAAGGTTGCCTTCTCTTTAATGTTTTGCACTCTTTTGTACTGTCATGTACTGAGAACTTTTTATTTGCCTCGTCACTTCCCTGCAGAAGGCGGCGTCCACACGGGGTGCAGGCATGGGCCTTATTTAGTGAGGCGGAGGTGGCCGCACTTGTTTTTTTTGTCCAGCGCCACCTCCCCTTAACCCTGGCAGCAGGCGGCAGGCCTGGGTCAGGGTACGGGCTCCGGGAGCGTCACCAGCGGTGGGGAAAGGTGCGCCGAGCAGTGTTTCGCTGCTCTGGGGTCCAGAGCACCCCTAACCAGCTGACGCACCGGTGGTCCGATATCCTGGACCGGGAGCAGGACCTGCTGGACCTGCTAGGAGTGGAGGTCCCGGGGCTTGGTGAGTAGCTATTTAATATTACTACTTTGTGTTCTTCTGCTCTGTGTTATGTATTGCAAATATATTTTTTTCCCCGAACTGCAAGAATGCTGCTGCTTACATTGCAGGTAAATTATGTTTAAAAATCTTCTGTGATTGTTATGACACAGGTGCTCGGCGCTACTAATCTTACTTGTTTGCAACTTTGCGCTCGCTTGGCATGATTATGTAAGAGTTTACTTTAGAGAAAAGGTAATGCTAGAGAGACTCTAGTCCTTCCTTTGTCCTCCTGCCACTAAGAAGAGATAGTGGTGGATTGATAGGTTTAGTTACTTATTAGTAGGTAATTTTTTAGTAGTCTGCGTGACACATCCTCTGTCACGTCACGTGTTGCTGAGTGCTGCTTACCCCAGTCCTTAGTAGAACCTTTTGTAGTTTGTTCAGTGAGTGGTAATAGGCTTACCACTAGCAGAACATCAGCAGCAACCAACCAACAATTTGGTGTATGCAAAAATGTATGCATGTGTCCTCCATCTATGCATTTTTGAGGACTAAAATAAATGGAAATGCAGACTTAGTGAACAATTGGCCCGTCTGGAATAGGTGGGCTAGGTCAGGTGGTACTTAGGCTTAGTTAGTATTCTGGAATCAGAATGGAACACTGGATTAGTGTTCATACATAGTAACAAGACGGACAGCGAATCCCGCAATACTAGTCGACCAGATTAGATAGGTCAATTTTATTGCAATTGTTGTTTCCATAAATGTTTTTGTTTGCGTTTTTAAAAATATTTTATTTGTTTCACACCAATCATCCATGTTTGTCTCTTTCTTTCTTACATCTTTCATGATCAGCACCGAGGGGCAAGAAGACGGGGTCGGAGTCGGCGGGAGCTGGAGAAGATGCCTCCCAGGGCCAGGAACGCTCCTCTACCAAGGGCTCTGCTGCTCGCCCCAGTAAGTCCTCCTGTTGTTAATATTAATAATTATACTTCCCTAACTTTCACTGCACCTTATTTTTTCCGAACTATTATTTCGATTTCCTAATTCTATTTTTTACAAAATCTTCTTCGATCTAGACAATCTGTTTCTAAATTCTTGTTATCCCTGCCTCTAACTGCCTCTGCTATGACTCTCTGTACTACTACTATTAGTCTGTCTGTAGCTAAGCTTGCCCAGGTGGCCACTCTTTATGTAAAAGGTTTTAAATAAAACTCAGATTCACCAATCTCTCTAGCCACTGAGTCCAGTCCTTTGGGTTGTCCTCTTCTAGTCTAATCTTGAGGCTTTTCGACAATTCCCTACAACAAAATGGACAACCAGATATTTTACTATTTTTGACAGGATACATAGGACATACTACTACTGTTGTAGGGATTCTGCACATACAGAACTATGCACAAGAAAATAGGACGTTGGTGATAGGAGGTTGACTTGGACCTTCCTCACACCTCACCCAGAATCCCCTGACCGACTAGCTATAGTGTCTCATTAGTTCCCCGAACCCCCTGAAGATACCCACTGATTAGAAAACCCAGAACATAACACTACACTCCCGACCTCTCAGAGTCGTGGAAGCAATGCACACCCTTTCGTTCACTCACTCGTTTAAGTCCACACCAAATACCACATGTAAGTTCAAAAGGTTTATTTTCAACTAACAAGCTCTGTACATTGTTCTATAATGCAGTATACGAGCCAGCACCAACAGCAAAATGCATAAGATTAAAACAATAAACATTGTTACAACTGCAAGTCGATAGAAGACAAAAGGGGAAATCAATCATGATGATAACTGAACAGTGGTGGAAGAACCACCCTCCCATTGGTAGGAATATAGTTTATATAAAATTATAAATGAAGATCTCTGAACCAATTCTGGGGGACCCCTCACCTTAGAAGAACCTAGAAGTACTGTTTACATCATAAGCTCTGCAAAGCTCTGGTTCGTAGAAGGGAATCTTCCGTCTGTTATGAGAAAAATGGTGCGCGTTAGTATATTGCAAGCATTTCTCAGTCGTGCCAAAAAGTGTAGCATGTTATGGCTAAGCAATACGGACTGACCACCAGAACTCCATAACAAAGTGGCTTGTTTTTCGACCTTGTACGCAGCGCTCAGACAGCAGCAGTACTATGAGCTCATGTGGGCTCAAAGGCGTCTTACACAACAAGCTGCGAGGTAACGTGCGCAAAAATAAAAGACACAAAGCTAAAATGGTTGCATGGCTCAGGCTAACTTAGCAAAGACTAGAATGACCCTAGGGACCATGATATAACACTACTAGTGTCTACTGTACTCTAGTAGACTAGTACCCGATTTGTACTAGTAATGTATGTTGTATATGTATGTATTAAATTTTTTTTCAATCTTGCTAGTGAAAACGAATAAATAGGGGGATGTGTATATGGCATCTAAAAAATGTGTAATGTTTTTTCTAGGCGTACTACCGACCATCAGTGCTGGGGCCAGCGGCGATGGCGACACGGCCACAGAGGGAGCAGGAGGAGATGCGGCAGTTACAGGAGCTGCAGGGGGTGAGCCAGCAGCAGTGGCAGGCGGTGGTAAGTTATATTCCTTACTTATTGACATTACACTCGCTGCAAGGGTGTACACTGTACTGTTGAGACTTAGCAAGTAAGAAGTTGTTATAAACGGTTAGAGAAGAAGACACCCTTTACTTAGCATTAGCCAAAGCATTAGCGGCGGGAGTGTTGAGTAACCAATGGCCTCTTCTATCTGACTTCAACTCAGCTGTGAAAGTTTTATGGAGAAGACTAAAAGTCAGATCAGATGACCTTCATGGATGGGTTGAACGAAAAGGGAATGAAGGGTGGAAGGAGGAAGGACGTGTGAGATGTAATATTTATGACTGGCAGAGAAGAGAAGGATACGTGGGATGCATGCATAGGTGGCTGATAGGAATCAGATGCATGGGTGGTTGAATGCCTGAAACTCCCACAAATGTTAGAGGCCGAGTAAGTGAGAGGATAGATACATACCACAAATGTTATGTACTGTGCTTGCTAGTGCTACTGTGCCACTATGTGTAGAATTAATTTGTCTTACTGTTTTGCTAAGAGTATATTGTTACAATAGTCTTGTTTTTTCTTCTTGATATAGCTACTCCTTCCAAAGGGAAACCAGACAGGAAGGAGTTGGCAGCCATGGCCCGGCACCGGAAGCTGGAGGCCATACAGACTGAATACCGGCGGCTGGTGGTTCTGGCGGAGGAGGAGGAGGCAGCAGCAGCTGCAGCCTCCTCCAATGCCCCGGGCCCCAGCCAGGTCCCTCCAGTGTTACAGTGCAGCCCGCCGCCGCACTTCTTTATCTAGCACTGCTGCCCCCCCCTGTGGATGCAATTGTCGTGCACTGAAGCGCCGCGTGGCCCGCCTAGAGGAGTGAATTAAAGTCCTGGAGAAGCGAGACCGCCGATGAGTTCAGACCCTGTTGGATTGCCCCTTTTTTATTGTTCCTTTGGTGGGTGGGAATTGGGCGTTGGGGTTTATTATGGACATGGACAATTGGTTGGACTTTTTCGTTTCGCACATTGGTTGGAGTTAGGGAGAGGGGTGGGTCAGGTGTTGTTGTGGGATTTTTTCCATAGTTTATTTTTGTTAGGGGATTAAATTATATTTATACTTTACATACGATGTTGTTAATGTTTTGTGGGTGGGGTTACTGTTTTACGTCACACTGTTTCCTTGCTGCTGCAGGGCCACAGCCAGTGTTTGATTTAAATAATCGGCTGACTTTGTAAGAACAAACAGATAGATGCGGTACCCCTCAATGAGTGACTTGTCCTACTAGTACTGTCAGTCTCTCCTCCTAGTCTACGCATTCTGCAACTGGACTCAAGGGGTGTGAATTAATGAAAAAATTTCCATTATTAATTATGCCTCCCCCAAACTTCTTCTCTTACCTGTGCTTGATGTTTAACTTAGGCACAGCGATGGCTGCATGGTGATGATGGTTTGGTTTCCCAACATGCCATGGTTGTGGTGGTAGTAGTAGACACTGGCAGTAGCATTTGCAAAAAAAGAAAATGAGACAGTCAGTCACCTGAGAGAGACTGTGGGAGGAGTAGTAGAACGAAGTACAGTACAGAACTTACTGCCAAACAATAATATGCCAAAATAAAATAAAACATAATGGTGGCGGGGATAGCCTAGCAAACACTAGGAGATGATGGACAGAGCACTGAAACTTTTCAGACACTCATCCCCAGTCACAGATCTGGGTTGAATCCATCATCGTTCTTTAGCTCACTTCACCACCCCAGTTCGGACACAGCTATATGCAAATCAGTCTCGACCCTGTGCCTCATGGGAACAGTCCAGACAGATCTGCCAAGCCATGTCTTCCCTGGAACGGAAACAAGGATCCTGGGACCGGTTTCGGGCTAACAGCCCTCATCAACCAGGCTAGCTTGAATCCAGTGGCAAAGTGAGCAAGGGACCCACATCTGGGCATACCCTGCCAACTTAGGGCGAACATAGCAAACACAAGGAGATGATGGACGGAGCGCTGAAACCTTTCAGACACTCACCCCCAGTCACAGATCTGGGTTGAATCCATCATCGTTCTTTAGCTCACTTCGCCACCCCAGTTCGGACACAGCTATATGCAAATCAGTCTTGACCCTGTGCCTCATGGGAACAGTCCAGACAGATCTGCCAAGCCATGTCTTCCCTGGACCAGAAACAAGCATCCTGGGACCGGTTTCGGTATAACAGCCCTCATCAGCCAGGCTAGCTTGAATCCAGTGGCAAAGTGAGCAAGGGACCCATGTCTGGGCATACCCTGCCAACTTAGGGCGAAGATAGCAAACACAAGGAGATGATGGACGGAGCGCTGAAACTTTTCAGACACTCACCCCCAGTCACAGATCTGGGTTTAATCCATCATCGTTCTTTAGCTCACTTCGCCACCCCAGTTCGGACACAGCTATATGCAAGTCAGTCTTGACCCTGTGCCTCATGGGAACAGTCCAGACAGATCTGCCAAGCCATGTCTTCCCTGGACCGGAAACAAGCATCCTGGGACCGGTTTCGGGCTAACAGCCCTCATCAGCCAGGCTAGCTTGAATCCAGTGGCAAAGTGAGCAAGGGACCCACGTCTGGGCATACCCTGCCAATTTAGGGCGAACATAGCAAACACAAGGAGATGATGGACGGAGCGCTGAAACTTTTCAGACACTCACCCCCAGTCACAGATCTGGGTTGAATCCATCATCGTTCTTTAGCTCACTTCGCCACCCCAGTTCGGACACAGCTATATGCAAATCAGTCTTGACCCTGTGCCTCATGGGAACAGTCCAGACAGATCTGTCAAGCCATGTCTTCCCTGGACCGGAAACAAGCATCCTGGGACCGGTTTCCGGCTAACAGCCCTCATAAGCCAGGCTAGCTTGAATCCAGTGGCAAAGTGAGCAAGGGACCCACGTCTGAGCATACCCTGCCAACTTAGGGCGAACATAACAAACACAGGGAGATTATGGACGGAGCGCTGAAACTTTTCAGACACTCACCCCCAGTCACAGATCTGGGTTGAATCCATCATCGTTCTTTAGCTCACTTCGCCACCCCAGTTCGGACACAGCTATATGCAAATCAGTCTTGACCCTGTGCCTCATGGGAACAGTCCAGACAGATCTGCCAAGCCATGTCTTCCCTGGACCGGAAACAAGCATCCTGGGACCGGTTTTGGGCTAACAGCCCTCATCAGCAAGGCTAGCTTGAATCCAGTGGCAAAGTGAGCAAGGGACCCAAGTCTGGGCATACCCAGCCAACTTAGGGCGAACATAGCAAACACAAGGAGATGATGGACGGAGCGCTGAAACTTTTCAGACACTCACCCCGTCACAGATCTGGGTTGAATCCATCATCGTTCTTTAGCTCAGTTCGCCACCCCAGTTCGGACACAGCTATATGCAAATCAGTCTTGACCCTGTGCCTCATGGGAACAGTCCAGACAGATCTGCCAAGCCATGTCTTCCCTGGACCGGAAACAAGCATCCTGGGACCGGTTTCGGGCTAACAGCCCTCATCAGCCAGGCTAGCTTGAATCCAGTGGCAAAGTGAGCAAGGGACCCACGTCTGGGCATACCCTGCCAACTTAGGGCGAACATAGCAAACACAAGGAGATGATGGACGGAGCGCTGAAACCTTTCAGACACTCACCCCCAGTCACAGATCTGGGTTGAATCCATCATCGTTCTTTAGCTCACTTCGCCACCCCAGTTCGGACACAGCCATATGCAAATCAGTCTTGACCCTGTGCCTCATGGGAACAGTCCAGACAGATCTGGCAAGCCATGTCTTCCCTAGACCGGAAACAAGCATCCTGGGACCGGTTTCGGGCTAACAGCCCTCATCAGCCAGGCTAGCTTGAATCCAGTGGCAAAGTAAGCAGGGGACCCATGTCTGGGCATACCCTGCCAACTTAGGGCGAACATAGCAAACACAAGGAGATGATGGACGGAGCGCTGAAACTTTTCAGACACTCACCCCCAGTCACAGATCTGGCTTGAATCCATCATCGTTCTTTAGCTCACTTCGCCACCCCAGTTCGGACACAGCTATATGCAAATCAGTCTTGACCCTGTGCCTCATGGGAACAGTCCAGACAGACCTGCCAAGCCATGTCTTCCCTGGACCGGAAACAAGCATCCTGGGACCGGTTTCGGGCTAACAGCCCTCATTAGCCGGGCTAGCTTGAATCCAGTGGCAAAGTGAGCAAGGGACCCACGTCTGAGCATACCCTGCCAATTTAGGGCAAACATAGCAAACACAAGGAGATTATGGACGGAGCGCTGAAACTTTTCAGACACTCACCCCCAGTCACAGATCTGGGTTGAATCCATCATCGTTCTTTAGCTCACTTCGCCACCCCAGTTCGGACACAGCTATATGCAAATCAGTCTTGACCCTGTGCCTCATGGGAACAGTCCAGACAGATCTGCCAAGCCATGTCTTCCCTGGACTGGAAACAAGCATCCTGGGACCGGTTTCGGGCTAACAGCCCTCATCAGCCAGGCTAGCATGAATCCAGTGGCAAGGTGAGCAAGGGACCCACGTCTGGGCATACCCTGCCAACTTAGGGCAAACATAGCAAACACAAGGAGATGATGGACGGAGCGCTGAAACTTTTCAGACACTCATCCCCAGTCACAGATCTGGGTTGAATCCATCATCGTTCTTTAGCTCACTTCGCCACCGCAGTTCGTACACAGCTATATGCAAATCAGTCTTGACCCTGTGCCTCATGGGAACAGTCCAGACAGATCTGCCAAGCCATGTCTTCCCTGGACCGGAAACAAGCATCCTGGGACCGGTTTTGGGCTAACAGCCCTCATAATCCAGGCTAGCTTGAATCCAGTGGCAAAGTGAGCAAGGGACCCACGTCTGGGCATACCCTGCCAACTTAGGGCGAACATAGCAAACACAAGGAGATGATGGACGGAGCACTGAAACTTTTCAGACACTCACCCCCAGTCACAGATCTGGGTTGAATCCATCATCGTTCTTTAGCTCACTTCACCACCCCAGTTCTGACACAGCTATATGCAAATCAGTCTTGACCTTGTGCCTCATGGGAACAGTCCAGACAGATCTGCCAAGCCATGTCTTCCCTGGACCGGAAACAAGCCTCCTGGGACCGGTTTCGGGCTAACAGCCCTCATCAGCCAGGCTAGCTTGAATCCAGTGGCAAATTGAGCAAGGGACCCACGTCTGGGCATACCCTGCCAACTTAGGGCGAACATAGCAAACACAAGGAGATGATGGACGGAGCACTGAAACTTTTCAGACACTCACCCCCAGTCACAGATCTGGGTTGAATCCATCATCATTCTTTAGCTCACTTCGCCACCCCAGTTCGGACACAGCTATATGCAAAACAGTCTTGACCCTGTGCCTCATGGGAACAGTCCAGACAGATCTGCCAAGCCATGTCTTCCCTGGACCGGAAACAAGCATCCTGGGACCGGTTTCGGGCAAACAGCCCTCATCAGCCAGGCTAGCTTGAATCCAGTGGCAAAGTGAGCAAGGGACCCACGTCTGGGCATACCCTGCCAACTTAGGGTGAACATAGCAAACACAAGGAGATGATGGACAGAGCGCTGAAACTTTTCAGACACTCACCCCCAGTCACAGATCTGGGTTGAATCCATCATTGTTCTTTAGCTCACTTCGCCACCCCAGTTCGGACACAGCTATATGCAAATCAGTCTTGACCCTGTGCCTCATGGGATCAGTCCAGACAGATCTGCCAAGCCATGTCTTCCCTGGACCGGAAACAAGCATCCTGGGACCGGTTTCGGGCTAACAGCCCTCATCAGCCAGAATAGCTTGAATCTAGTGGCAACGTGAGCAAGGGACCCACGTCTTGGCATACCCTGCCAACTTAGGGCGAACATAGCAAATACAAGGAGATGATGGACGGAGCGCTGAAACTTTTCAGACACTCACCCCCAGTCACAGATCTGGGTTGAATCCATCATCGTTCTTTAGCTCACTTCGCCACCCCAGTTCGGACACAGCTATATGCAAATCAGTCTTCACCCTGTGCCTCATGGGAACAGTCCAGACAGATCTGCCAAGCCATGTCTTCCCTGGACCGGAAACAAGCATCCTGGGACCGGTTTCGGGCTAACAGCCCTCATCAGCCAGGCTAGCTTGAATCCAGTGGCAAAGTGAGCAAGGGACCCACGTCTGGGCATACCCTGCCAACTTAGGGCGAAAATAGCAAACACAAGGAGATGATGGACGGAGCACTAAAACTTTTCAAACACTCACCACAAGTCACAGATCTGGGTTGAATCCATCATCGTTCTTTAGCTCACTTCGCCACCCCAGTTCGGACACAGCTATATGCAAATCAGTCTTGACCCTGTGCCTCATGGGAACAGTCCAGACAGATCTGCCAAGCCATGTCTTCCCTGGACCGGAAACAAGCATCTTGGGACCAGTTTCGGGCTAACAGCCCTTATCAGCCAGGCTAGCTTGAATCCAGTGGCAAAGTGAGCAAGGGACCCATGTCTGGGCATACCCTGCCAACTTAGGGCGAACATAGCAAACACAAGGAGATGATGGACGGAGCGCTGAAAACTTTCAGACACTCACCCCCAGTCACAGATCTGGGTTGAATCCATCATCGTTCTTTAGCTCACTTCGCCACCCCAGTTCGGACACAGCTATATGCAAATCAGTCTTGACCCTGTGCCTCATGGGAACAGTCCAGACAGATCTGCCAAGCTATGTCTTCCCTGGACCGGAAACAAGCATCCTGGGACCGGTTTCGGGCTAACAGCCCTCATCAGCCAGGCTAGCTTGAATCCAGTGGCAAAGTGAGCAAGGGATCCACGTCTGGGCATACCCTGCCAACTTAGGGCGAACATAGCAAACACAAGGAGATGATGGACGGAGCGCTGAAACTTTTCAGACACTCACCCCCAGTCACAGATCTGGGTTGAATCCATCATCGTTCTTTAGCTCACTTCACCACCCCAGTTCGGACACAGCTATATGCAAATCAGTCTTGACCCTGTGCCTCATGGGATCAGTCCAGACAGATCTGCCAAGCCATGTCTTCCCTGGACCGGAAACAAGCATCCTAGGACCGGTTTCGGGCTAACAGCCCTCATCAGACAGGCTAGCTTGAATCTAGTGGCAAAGTGAGCAAGGGACCCACGTCTGGGCATACCCTGCCAACTTAGGGCGAACATAGCAAACACAAGGAGATGATGGACGGAGCGCTGAAACTTTTCAGACACTCACCCCCAGTCACAGATCTGGCTTGAATCCATCATCGTTCTTTAGCTCACTTCGCCACCCCAGGTCGGACACAGCTATATGCAAATCAGTCTTGACCCTGTGCCTCATGGGAACAGTCCAGACAGACCTGCCAAGCCATGTCTTCCCTGGACCGGAAACAAGCATCCTGGGACCGGTTTTGGGCTAACAGCCCTCATAAGCCAGGCTAGCTTCAATCCAGTGGCAAGGTGAGCAAGGGACCCATGTCTGAGCATACCCTGCCAACTTAGGGCGAACATAGCAAACACAAGGAGATTATGGACGGAGCGCTGAAACTTTTCAGACACTCACCCCCAGTCAGAGATCTGGGTTGAATCGATCATCGTTCTTTAGCTCACTTCGCCACCCCAGTTCGGACACAGCTATATGCAAATCAGTCTTGACCCTGTGCCTCATGGGAACAGTCCAGACAGATCTGCCAAGCCATGTCTTCCCTGGACCGGAAACAAGCATCCTGGGACCGGTTTCGGGCTAACAGCCCTCATAATCCAGGCTAGCTTGAATCCAGTGGCAAAGTGAGCAAGGGACCCACGTCTGGGCATACCCTGCCAACTTAGGGCGAACATAGCAAACACAAGGAGATGATGGACGGAGCACTGACATTTTTCAGACACTCACCCCCAGTCACAGATCTGGGTTGAATCCATCATCGTTCTTTAGCTCACTTCACCACCCCAGTTCTGACACAGCTATATGCAAATCAGTCTTGACCTTGTGCCTCATTGGAACAGTCCAGACAGATCTGCCAAGCCATGTCTTCCCTGGACCGGAAACAAGCATCCTGGGACCGGTTTCGGGCTAACAGCCCTCATCAGCCAGGCTAGCTTGAATCCAGTGGCAAAGTGAGCAAGGGACCCACGTCTGGGCATACCCTGCCAACTTAGGGCGAACATAGCAAACACAAGGAGATGATGGACGGAGCACTGAAACTTTTCAGACACTCACCCCCAGTCACAGATCTGGGTTGAATCCATCATCATTCTTTAGCTCATTACGCCACCCCAGTTCGGACACAGCTATATGCAAATCAGTCTTGACCCTGTGCCTCATGGGAACAGTCCAGACAGATCTGCCAAGCCATGTCTTCCCTGGACCGGAAACAAGCATCCTGGGACTGGTTTCGGGCTAACAGCCCTCATCAGCCAGGCTAGCTTGAATCCAGTGGCAAAGTGAGCAAGGGACCCACGTCTGGGCATACCCTGCCAACTTAGGGTGAACATAGCAAACACAAGGAGATGATGGACGGAGCGCTGAAACTTTTCAGACACTCACCCCCAGTCACAGATCTGGGTTGAATCCATCATCGTTCTTTAGCTCACTTCGCCACCCCAGTTCGGACACAGCTATATGCAAATCAGTCTTGACCCTGTGCATCATGGGAACAGTCCAGGCAGATCAGCCAAGCCATTTCTTCCCTGGACCGGAAACAAGCATCCTTGGACATGTTTCGGGCTAACAGCCCTCATCAGCCAGGCTAGCTTGAATCCAGTGAGCAAGGGACCCACATCTGTGCATACCCTGCCAACTTAGGGTGAACATAGCAAACACAAGGAGATGATGGACGGAGCGCTGAAACTTTTCAGACACTCACCCCCAGTCACAGATCTGGGTTGAATCCATCATCGTTCTTTAGCTCACTTCGCCACCCCAGTTCGGACACAGCTGTATGCAAATCAGTCTTGACCCTGTGCCTCATGGGAACAGTCCAGACAGATCTGCCAAGCCATGTCTTCCCTGGACCGGAAACAAGCATCCTGGGACCGGTTTTGGGCTAACAGCCCTCATCAGCCAGGCTAGCTTGAATCCAGTGGCAAAGTGAGCAAGGGACCCAAGTCTGGGCATACCCAGCCAACTTAGGGTGAACATAGCAAACACAAGGAGATGATGGACGGAGCGCTGAAACTTTTCAGACACTCACCCCCAGTCACAGATCTGGGTTGAATCCATCATCGTTCTTTAGCTCACTTCGCCACCCCAGTTCGGACACAGCTATATGCAAATCAGTCTTGACCCTGTGCCTCAAGGGAACAGTCCAGACAGATCTGCCAAGCCATGTCTTCCCTGGACCGGAAACAAGCATCCTGGGACCGGTTTCGGGCTAACAGCCCTCATCAGCCAGGCTAGCTTGAATCCAGTGGCAAAGTGAGCAAGGGACCCACGTCTGGGCATACCCTGCCAACTTAGGGCGAACATAGCAAACACAAGGAGATGATGGACGGAGCGCTGAAACCTTTCAGACACTCACCCCCAGTCACAGATCTGGGTTGAATCCATCATCGTTCTTTAGCTCACTTCGCCACCCCAGTTCGGACACAGCTATATGCAAATCAGTCTTGACCCTGTGCCTCATGTGAACAGTCCAGACAGATCTGGCAAGCCATGTCTTCCCTGGACCGGAAACAAGCATCCTGGGACCGGTTTCGGGGTAACAGCCCTCATCAGCCAGGCTAGCTTGAATCCAGTGGCAAAGTAAGCAGGGGACCCACGTCTGTTCATACCCTGCCAGCTTAGGGCGAACATAGCAAACACAAGGAGATGATGGACGGAGCGCTGCAACTTTTCAGACACTCACCCCCAGTCATAGATCTGGCTTGAATCCATCATCGTTCTTTAGCTCACTTCGCCACCCCAGTTCGGACACAGCTATATGCAAATCAGTCTTGACCCTGTGCCTCATGGGAACAGTCCAGACAGATCTGCCAAGCCATGTCTTCCCTGGACCGGAAACAAGCATCCTGGGACCGGTTTCGGGCTAACAGCCCTCATAAGCCAGGATAGCTTGAATCCAGTGGCAAAGTGAGCAAGGGACCCAGGTCTGAGCATACCCTGCCAACTTAGGGTGAACATAGCAAACACAAGGAGATTATGGACGGAGCGCTGAAACTTTTCAGACACTCACCCCCAGTCACAGATCTGGGTTGAATCCATCATCGTTCTTTAGTTCTCTTCGCCACCGCAGTTCGGACACAGCTATATGCAAATCAGTCTTGACCCTGTGCCTCATGGGAACAGTCCAGACAGATCTGCCAAGCCATGTCTTCCCTGGACCGGAAACAAGCATCCTGGGACCGGTTTCGGGCTAACAGCCCTCATAATCCAGGCTAGCTTGAATCCAGTGGCAAAGTGAGCAAGGGACCCACGTCTGGGCATACCCTGCCAACTTAGGGCAAACATAGCAAACACAAGGAGATGATGGACGGAGCACTGAAACTTTTCAGACACTCACCCCCAGTCACAGATCTGGGTTGAATCCATCATCGTTCTTTAGCTCACTTCACCACCCCAGTTCTGACACAGCTATATGCAAATCAGTCTTGACCTTGTGACTCATGGGAACAGTCCAGACAGATCTGTCAAGCCATGTCTTCCCTGGACCGGAAACAAGCATCCTGGGACCGGTTTCGGTCTAACAGCCCTCATCAGCCAGGCTAGCTTGAATCCAGTGGCAAAGTGAGCAAGGGACCCACGTCTGGGCATACCCTGCCAACTTAGGGCGAACATAGCAAACACAAGGAGATGATGGACGGAGCGCTGAAACTTTTCAGACACTCACCCTCAGTCACAGATCTGGGTTGAATCCATCATCGTTCTTTAGCACACTTCGCCACCCCAGTTCGGACACAGCTATATGAAATCAGTCTTGACCCTGTGCCTCATGGGAACAGTCCAGACAGATCTGCCAAGCCATGTCTTCCCTGGACCGGAAACAAGCATCCTGGGACCGGTTTTGGGCGAACAGCCCTCATCAGCTAGGCTAGCTTGAATCCAGTGGCAAAGTGAGAAAGGGACCCAAGTCTGGGCATACCCAGCCAACTTAGGGCGAACATAGCAAACACAAGGAGATGATGGACGGAGCGCTGAAACTTTTCAGACACTCACCCCCAGTCACAGATCTGGGTTGAATCCATCATCGTTCTTTAGCTCACTTCGCCACCCCAGTTCGGACACAGCTATATGCAAATTAGTCTTGACCCTGTGCCTCATGGGAACAGTCCAGGCAGATCTGCCAAGCCATGTCTTCCCTGGACCGGAAACAAGCATCCTGGGACCGGTTTCGTGCTAACAGCCCTCATCAGCCAGGCTAGCTTGAATCCAGTGGCAAAGTGACCAAGGGATCGACGTCTGGGCATACCCTGCCATCTTAGGGCGAGCATAGAAAACACAAGGAGATGTTGGACGGAGCGCTGAAACTTTTCAGACACTCACCCCCAGTCACAGATCTGGGTTGAATCCATCATTGTTCTTTAGCTCACTTCGCCACCCCAGTTTGGACACAGCTATATGCAAATCAGTCTTGACCCTATGCCTCATGGGAACAGTCCAGACAGATCTGCCAAGCCATGTCTTCCCTGGACCGGAAACAAGCATCCTGGGACCGGTTTCGGGCTAACAGCCCTCATCAGCCAGGCTAGCTTGAATCCAGTGGCAAACTGAGCAAGGGATCCACGTCTGGGCATACCCTGCCAACTTAGGGCGAACATAGCAAACACAAGGAGATGATGGACGGAGCGCTGAAACTTTTCAGACACTCACCCCCAGTCACAGATCTGGGTTGAATCCATCATCGTTCTTTAGCTCACTTCACCACCCCAGTTCGGACACAGCTATATGCAAATCAGTCTTGACCCTGTGCCTCATGGGATCAGTCCAGACAGATCTGCCAAGCCATGTCTTCCCTGGACCGGAAACAAGCATCCTAGGACCGGTTTCGGGCTAACAGCCCTCATAAGCCAGGCTAGCTTGAATCCAGTGGCAAAGTGAGCAAGGGACCCACGTCTGAGCATACCCTGCCAACTTAGGGCGAACATAGCAAACACAAGGAGATTATGGACGGAGCGCTGAAACTTTTCAGACACTCACCCCCAGTCAGAGATCTGGGTTGAATCGATCATCGTTCTTTAGCTCACTTCGCCACCCCAGTTCGGACACAGCTATATGCAAATCAGTCTTGACCCTGTGCCTCATGGGAACAGTCCAGACAGATCTGCCAAGCCATGTCTTCCCTGGACCGGAAACAAGCATCCTGGGACCGGTTTCGGGCTAACAGCCCTCATAATCCAGGCTAGCTTGAATCCAGTGGCAAAGTGAGCAAGGGACCCACGTCTGGGCATACCCTGCCAACTTAGGGCGAACATAGCAAACACAAGGAGATGATGGACGGAGCACTGACATTTTTCAGACACTCACCCCCAGTCACAGATCTGGGTTGAATCCATCATCGTTCTTTAGCTCACTTCACCACCCCAGTTCTGACACAGCTATATGCAAATCAGTCTTGACCTTGTGCCTCATTGGAACAGTCCAGACAGATCTGCCAAGCCATGTCTTCCTGGACCGGAAACAAGCATCCTGGGACCGGTTTCGGGCTAACAGCCCTCATCAGCCAGGCTAGCTTGAATCCAGTGGCAAAGTGAGCAAGGGACCCACGTCTGGGCATACCCTGCCAACTTAGGGCGAACATAGCAAACACAAGGAGATGATGGACGGAGCACTGAAACTTTTCAGACACTCACCCCCAGTCACAGATCTGGGTTGAATCCATCATCATTCTTTAGCTCATTACGCCACCCCAGTTCGGACACAGCTATATGCAAATCAGTCTTGACCCTGTGCCTCATGGGAACAGTCCAGACAGATCTGCCAAGCCATGTCTTCCCTGGACCGGAAACAAGCATCCTGGGACTGGTTTTGGGCTAACAGCCCTCATCAGCCAGGCTAGCTTGAATCCAGTGGCAAAGTGAGCAAGGGACCCACGTCTGGGCATACCCTGCCAACTTAGGGTGAACATAGCAAACACAAGGAGATGATGGACGGAGCGCTGAAACTTTTCAGACACTCACCCCCAGTCACAGATCTGGGTTGAATCCATCATCGTTCTTTAGCTCACTTCGCCACCCCAGTTCGGACACAGCTATATGCAAATCAGTCTTGACCCTGTGCATCATGGGAACAGTCCAGGCAGATCAGCCAAGCCATTTCTTCCCTGGACCGGAAACAAGCATCCTTGGACATGTTTCGGGCTAACAGCCCTCATCAGCCAGGCTAGCTTGAATCCAGTGAGCAAGGGACCCACATCTGTGCATACCCTGCCAACTTAGGGTGAACATAGCAAACACAAGGAGATGATGGACGGAGCGCTGAAACTTTTCAGACACTCACCCCCAGTCACAGATCTGGGTTGAATCCATCATCGTTCTTTAGCTCACTTCGCCACCCCAGTTCGGACACAGCTGTATGCAAATCAGTCTTGACCCTGTGCCTCATGGGAACAGTCCAGACAGATCTGCCAAGCCATGTCTTCCCTGGACCGGAAACAAGCATCCTGGGACCGGTTTTGGGCTAACAGCCCTCATCAGCCAGGCTAGCTTGAATCCAGTGGCAAAGTGAGCAAGGGACCCAAGTCTGGGCATACCCAGCCAACTTAGGGTGAACATAGCAAACACAAGGAGATGATGGACGGAGCGCTGAAACTTTTCAGACACTCACCCCCAGTCACAGATCTGGGTTGAATCCATCATCGTTCTTTAGCTCACTTCGCCACCCCAGTTCGGACACAGCTATATGCAAATCAGTCTTGACCCTGTGCCTCAAGGGAACAGTCCAGACAGATCTGCCAAGCCATGTCTTCCCTGGACCGGAAACAAGCATCCTGGGACCGGTTTCGGGCTAACAGCCCTCATCAGCCAGGCTAGCTTGAATCCAGTGGCAAAGTGAGCAAGGGACCCACGTCTGGGCATACCCTGCCAACTTAGGGCGAACATAGCAAACATAAGGAGATGATGGACGGAGCGCTGAAACCTTTCAGACACTCACCCCCAGTCACAGATCTGGGTTGAATCCATCATCGTTCTTTAGCTCACTTCGCCACCCCAGTTCGGACACAGCTATATGCAAATCAGTCTTGACCCTGTGCCTCATGGGAACAGTCCAGACAGATCTGGCAAGCCATGTCTTCCCTGGACGGAAACAAGCATCCTGGGACCGGTTTCGGGCTAACAGCCCTCATCAGCCAGGCTAGCTTGAATCCAGTGGCAAAGTAAGCAGGGGACCCACGTCTGTTCATACCCTGCCAACTTAGGGCGAACATAGCAAACACAAGGAGATGATGGACGGAGCGCTGCAACTTTTCAGATACTCACCCCCAGTCATAGATCTGGCTTGAATCCATCATCGTTCTTTAGCTCACTTCGCCACCCCAGTTCGGACACAGCTATATGCAAATCAGTCTTGACCCTGTGCCTCATGGGAACAGTCCAGACAGATCTGCCAAGCCATGTCTTCCCTGGACCGGAAACAAGCATCCTGGGACCGGTTTCGCACTAATAGCCCTCATAATCCATACTAGCTTGAATCCAGTGGCAAAGTGAGCAAGGGACCCACGTCTGGGCATACCCTGCCAACTTAGGGCAAACATAGCAAACACAAGGAGATGATGGACGGAGCACTGAAACTTTTCAGACACTCACCCCCAGTCACAGATCTGGGTTGAATCCATCATCGTTCTTTAGCTCACTTCACCACCCCAGTTCTGACACAGCTATATGCAAATCAGTCTTGACCTTGTGACTCATGGGAACAGTCCAGACAGATCTGCCAAGCCATGTCTTCCCTGGACCGGAAACAAGCATCCTGGGACCGGTTTCGGGCTAACAGCCCTCATCAGCCAGGCTAGCTTGAATCCAGTGGCAAAGTGAGCAAGGGACCCACGTCTGGGCATACCCTGCCAACTTAGGGCGAACATAGCAAACACAAGGAGATGATGGACGGAGCGCTGAAACTTTTCAGACACTCACCCTCAGTCACAGATCTGGGTTGAATCCATCATCGTTCTTTAGCACACTTCGCCACCCCAGTTCGGACACAGCTATATGAAATCAGTCTTGACCCTGTGCCTCATGGGAACAGTCCAGACAGATCTGCCAAGCCATGTCTTCCCTGGACCGGAAACAAGCATCCTGGGACCGGTTTTGGGCGAACAGCCCTCATCAGCTAGGCTAGCTTGAATCCAGTGGCAAAGTGAGAAAGGGACCCAAGTCTGGGCATACCCAGCCAACTTAGGGCGAACATAGCAAACACAAGGAGATGATGGACGGAGCGCTGAAACTTTTCAGACACTCACCCCCAGTCACAGATCTGGGTTGAATCCATCATCGTTCTTTAGCTCACTTCGCCACCCCAGTTCGGACACAGCTATATGCAAATCAGTCTTGACCCTGTGCCTCATGGGAACAGTCCAGGCAGATCTGCCAAGCCATGTCTTCCCTGGACGAGAAACAAGCATCCTGGGACCGGTTTCGTGCTAACAGCCCTCATCAGCCAGGCTAGCTTGAATCCAGTGGCAAAGTGACCAAGGGATCGACGTCTGGGCATACCCTGCCATCTTAGGGCGAGCATAGAAAACACAAGGAGATGTTGGACGGAGCGCTGAAACTTTTCAGACACTCACCCCCAGTCACAGATCTGGGTTGAATCCATCATTGTTCTTTAGCTCACTTCGCCACCCCAGTTCGGACACAGCTATATGCAAATCAGTCTTGACCCTATTCCTCATGGGAACAGTCCAGACAGATCTGCCAAACCATGTCTTCCCTGGACCGGAAACAAGCATCCTGGGACCGGTTTCGGGCTAACAGCCCTCATCAGCCAGAATAGGTTGAATCTAGTGGCAACGTGAGCAAGGGACCCACGTCTGGGCATACCCTGACAACTTAGGGCGAACATAGCAAACACAAGGAGATGATGGACGGAGCGCTGAAACTTTTCAGACACTCACCCCCAGTCACAGATCTGGGTTGAATCCATCATCGTTCTTTAGCTCACTTCGCCACCCCAGTTCGGACACAGCTATATGCAAATCAGTCTTGACCCTGTGCCTCATGTGAACAGTCCAGACAGATCTGCCAAGCCATGTCTTCCCTGGACCGGAAACAAGCATCCTGGGACCGGTTTCGGGCTAACAGCCCTCATCAGCCAGGCTAGCTTGAATCCAGTGGCAAAGTGAGCAAGGGACCCACGTCTGGGCATACCCTGCCAACTTAGGGCGAAAATAGCAAACACAAGGAGATGATGGACGGAGCACTGAAACTTTTCAAACACTCACCCCAAGTCACAGATCTGGGTTGAATCCATCATCGTTCTTTAGCTCACTTCGCCACCCCAGTTCGGACACAGCTATATGCAAATCAGTCTTGACTCTGTGCCTCATGGGAACAGTCCAGACAGATCTGCCAAGCCATGTCTTCCCTGGACCGGAAACAAGCATCCTGGGACCGGTTTCGGGCTAACAGCCCTCATCAGCCAGGCTAGCTTGAATCCAGTGGCAAAGTGAGCAAGGGACCCATGTCTGGGCATACCCTGCCAACTTAGGGCGAACATAGGAAACACAAGGAGATGATGGACGGAGCACTGAAACTTTTCAGACACTCACCCAGAGTCACAGATCTGGGTTGAATCCATCATCGTTCTTTAGCTCACTTCGCCACCCCAGTTCGGACACAGCTATATGCAAATCAGTCTTGACCCTGTGCCTCATGGGAACAGTCCAGACAGATCTGCCAAGCCATGTCTTCCCTGGACCGGAAACAAGCATCCTGGGACCGGTTTCGGGCTAACAGCCCTCATCAGCCAGGCTAGCTTGAATCCAGTGGCAAAGTGAGCAAGGGATCCACGTCTGGGCATACCCTGCCAACTTAGGGCGAACATAGGAAACACAAGGAGATGATGGACGGAGCACTGAAACTTTTCAGACACTCACCCAGAGTCACAGATCTGGGTTGAATCCATCATCGTTCTTTAGCTCACTTCGCCACCCCAGTTCGGACACAGCTATATGCAAATCAGTCTTGACCCTGTGCCTCATGGGAACAGTCCAGACAGATCTGCCAAGCCATGTCTTCCCTGGACCGGAAACAAGCATCCTAGGACCGGTTTAGGGCTAACAGCCCTCATCAGCCAGGCTAGCTTGAATCTAGTGGCAAAGTGAGCAAGGGACCCACGTCTGGGCATACCCTGCCAACTTAGGGCGAACATAGCAAACACAAGGAGATGATGGACGGAGCGCTGAAACTTTTCAGACACTCACCCCCAGTCACAGATCTGGCTTGAATCCATCATCGTTCTTTAGCTCACTTCGCCACCCCAGTTCGGACACAGCTATATGCAAATCAGTCTTGACCCTGTGCCTCATGGGAACAGTCCAGACAGATCTGCCAAGCCATGTCTTCCCTGGACCGGAAACAAGCATCCTGGGACCGGTTTTGGGCTAACAGCCCTCATAAGCCAGGCTAGCTTGAATCCAGTGGTAAAGTGAGCAAGGGACCCACGTCTGAGCATACCCTGCCAACTTAGGGCGAACATAGCAAACACAAGGAGATTATGGACGGAGCGCTGAAACTTTTCAGACACTCACCCCCAGTCACAGATCTGGGTTGAATCCATCATCGTTCTTTAGCTCACTTCGCCACCCCAGTTCGGACACAGCTATATGCAAATCAGTCTTGACCCTGTGCCTCATGGGAACAGTCCAGACAGATCTGCCAAGCCATGTCTTCCCTGGACCGGAAACAAGCATCCTGGGACCGGTTTCGGGCTAACAGCCCTCATCAGCCAGGCTAGCTTGAATCCAGTGGCAAAGTGAGCAAGGGACCCATGTCTGGGCATACCCTGCCAACTTAGGGCGAACATAGCAAACACAAGTAGATGATGGACGGAGCGCTGAAAACTTTCAGACACTCACCCCCAGTCGCAGATCTGGGTTGAAACCATCATCGTTCTTTAGCTCACTTCGCCACCCCAGTTCGGACACAGCTATATGCTAACCAGTCTTGACCCTGTGCCTCATGGGAACCGTCCAGACAGATCTGCCAAGCCATGTCTTCCCTGGACCGGAAACAAGCATCCTGGGACCGGTTTCGGGCTAACAGCCCTCATCAGCCAGGCTAGCTTGAATCCAGTGGCAAAGTGAGCAAGGGACCCACGTCTGGGCATACCCTGCCAACTTAGGGCGAAAATAGCAAACACAAGGAGATGATGGACGGAGCACTGAAACTTTTCAAACACTCACCCCAAGTCACAGATCTGGGTTGAATCCATCATTGTTCTTTAGCTCACTTCGCCACCACACTTCGGACACAGCTATATGCAAATCAGTCTTGACCCTGTGCCTCATGGGAACAGTCCAGAGAGATCTGCCAAGCCATGTCTTCCCTGGACCGGAAACAAGCATCCTGGGACCGGTTTAGGGCTAACAGCCCTCATCAGCCAGGCTAGCTTGAATCCAGTGGCAAAGTGAGCAAGGGACCCACGTCTGGGCATACAATGCCAACTTAGGGCGAACATGGCAAACACAAGGAGATGATGGACGGAGCGCTGAAACTTTTCAGACACTCACCCCCATTCACAGATCTGGGTTGAATCCATCATCGTTCTTTATCTCACTTCGCCACCCCAGTTCGGACACAGCTATATGCAAATCAGTCTTGACCCTGTGCCTCATTGGAACAGTCCAGACAGATCTGCCAAGCCATGTCTTCCCTGGACCGGAAACAAGCATCCTGGGACCGGTTTCGGGCTAACAGCCCTCATCAGCCAGGCTAGCTTGAATCCAGTGGCAAAGTGAGCAAGGGACCCACGGCTGGGCATACCCTGCCAATTTAGGGCGAACATAGCAAACACAAGATGATGGACGGAGCGCTGAAACTTTTCAGACACTCACCCCCAGTCACAGATCTGGGTTGAATCCATCATCACATGCATTTTTCACCACGAGTGGGACGGGTATGCCTGTTGTATTCCGCTTTAGGGGTCCGTATATAGGTTTTCCTGAATCATGTCCTTATATAGGCACAATTCGCATTGCCCTTATATAGGCATAGAATCCCTGTCCTTATTTAGGCATTAACCGTGCACTCCAAATACAGGCATGGTCAACGACATCCGTCCACTCTAACGTCACAAGGAGTTCTTAGAAACCAGACCCTTAAGCTTCGGGAGTTCCCCTAGCACAGGACTATTGATTTCTCCAAGAACTCATCTATTATATATGAAACCGTTATACCTTAAGGGTTCATTCCTGACGTCTTCCTCTGTCCGACTTTACGTCAATGCTAACAATCCAAGACACCTACCAGGTATAAATATACCTTCCCTTGCCCAAGCAAGTTAGAGGAGACCTCGACTTCAGAGGAGCCCGTTTTCCGGCCTGACGCACTGAGAAGACGCTGTCATTCCTGCACGCAGACGAATCCAGCTTCCAGTGTTCTGACTCCCTTTGCGGGGTGTTAGAGTTCCAGATCCGGCAGGAGATTCCCACCTCTCTCATTCTCAAGGTATGGAGCTGACTAGATCCTAGAGGGACTCTTGGCATACTATACTTGGTGTACTATACTTAACATACTCTTAGTATACCAGACTAGAGAATACTCCACCTACTTCTACCTTTCCCTACACCTAGATTAGGCTAGGTACATTGGGGTAGAACTAGCTTAGAGATGCATCGTATGAGTACTCGCATTCTTAGCTCATGATATTTATGTACGTGAATATATGCTAAAAGATAATGTTAGCGCAGTATTATTTATTTCTACTGCTTACGCTGTACATTATTTATCTTGCATACTGTCTTGTGATCATAACAGCACATATCTCTTACACGAGAAACAAGACTGTTCAATAAAACCCTTTTCATTGAAACACCCGTCTTTCCTTTCTGTGTAACTCTGTAGAAACTAAGCATGCACGATTGACTGAGTGAAACTGTTATCTATTGTTTCCACGATTCTGAGACGTGTTCCGCTTCTAAAGGGAAACAAAGTTGTCATGTTTTTCGGTTGCCAGAAACTACTCCTTTCTTGTTCTCAAGGAGTTTCTAGTGACCTCTGAGCTAGCTGGCACAAATAATTAAGTTTAATATACTCGATAGGGACATACCGACTATGTCCTATGTCAAACCTATAGGTTATATTATTCCAATGCGCAGAGCCTAATAGGCAAATAGGAACTACACTACATGGCGCCCAACGTTTGGTAAGGCAGTAATTTAACGCTAGATACTGAGTAACTCATTCGTGCTTTTCTCAGAACCCCTACTCACATACTCCATAAGACGTCTGGAGTGGGTAGGGTTAAATATCCGCCATAACTAAATAGGGAAGCACCCTATATATTAGTTGTTTGGTTTGTTCAACGTTGAAGGATACAGTGTTCCAAAATATTGTGCACCTTATCTTTTTGTTTCCTTGAAACTTGTTCTACATTTTTCAAAAAACAAAATGCCTGACTCCGACAACGATGAAGTTGCGGGTCACCCAGCATTAACAGCTTATAACATCACAGGTTTAGAAGGAACCGAGGAGGGTGTTATAGACATCAATCCAAACTTAAGAAGAGCCATCACTCTAAAACTTATAAAACACGGCCTACCACCAAGAGGAGGTAGAGCAGTTTTCGTGATAGAGGCACATGAATCCTTTCAGACAGAGGTATTCTATTCATGGGTAATATTTCCTGAATCAAATTCAGTAACAAAACTGTTTCACTTCTACAAAGAAGATGAACCACCAGAGGAATATATTCCTTTCGAGGATATTGAAATTCCACTAACATACCAGGAGCATCAGCTCTGGTTTAAAGGCGCCCTAAAACATCACAAAAACATTACCAGGCTCGGTCCACTAGGTAGACCAGGAGCAACATGGCCGATTCTAGCTGGCTACACACCTCATCCTGACATCGAAATAATGTCAGACGAGGAATTACTTACTCAACTTACAGAGTTAATAAAAATCTACAGACAATTAGTCCAATATGTCATGCGGACTTTCACAGTCACACCACCATTAACAATTCCAAATCAAACTCCTCAACAGGGGAATACACTAAAAATTACACTACAGACTCTATACGCAGTCATGGGAAAAATGCCCACAAAACGTGAGCAAATTCCATTTTGGATAGCTCAAAAAATTACTCAAATAGAAGCAGTATTTCCAAATACTAGCCCTTATGAGAAACACAGAATACGAACAATCTGTTTACCAATGGGGATCACACCACAACTGGAAGACTGCACCACTTGGGGCTCAGTCTTTGCTGCCATCTATACTAAAACACATGGTATCCCATCAATTGCAGTAATACCCGATGTCCTGAAACAAATTCAAAACGAATACGGGGCAGAGCCTGCTCTAAATTTAGGTATGAAATTACTGAAAAATTTCGACCAGGTCTCAACAATAATATTATCTAATATTAAAGGGGAGGCAGCAGCAGTGGCGATCCGCCAACTATTAAGGGAATTCGATGTTACAGAACATCAAACAGAACTACCCAGAATAATAGAACAATCTTATGCAGAATTAGGCAGAGATAGTTTGGGTGGAAGACCAGTGAAGCCGAAACTATCTGAAAGTCCTGAGAAGGACTTTATTAAACAAACTCCTACATCTTCTAAAAAGAAGTGGGAAACTAACAAACAAAATTCAAATGAGAAACGTTCTCAATCCCGAGGTAGATCTCCTCAAAAGGAGCCCTCTGAAAGGAGGTATAACCTCAGGAATAGGGATAATTTGAAAAAGCCTGACAGGTATCAAGATACTGACACACGTTCCTCTCGTACCTTTCAGATCTCGTCACAGACATCGGAAAGAAGAGGACAGTCAGAACATAGAGAAGAACGCGCGAAATCGAAAGACGACAAACACGCTCCAAAAAGTAAATCCAAACCTCAATTCTCAAAGAAGAAGGTAGCAGGTCTGAAGGTCAGACATGCCGAGGATACTGAGAACACAACTCAAGAACGGAGAATGGGCTCAGACAATGCTGGACAGTGCAGCAGAAGTCACAATAGCTCGCCAGAACCTGAAGGAACTTCTGGAGATAGTGGACTTGAATGAGTACATTACAGTTGAGACTGTAGACACCAGGGTTAGTACTCCACAAAAGTTATATGAAATAACACTCCGGATGGTGGGAGACATACCAAGACAGGTGAAAGTACTCTTTTGGGAAAAACTTTCAAGGGGCTATGACATACTTCTAGCAGAAAAAGACTGGCCACCACAATTTGTCAGGGAGTGCCCACATGGTGAGGACATTATTATGCCTGCCTTCTCCAACCATATTCCAATTCACCTAAAATATACTTATGCCAGGAAATGGGCAGTTGCCCAGGCCCCAGCATTATACAAAAATCATGTAGGATGGGATGAGGACTCGCCTCACCATAAAATACATCTAAAAAATGAACTTACTGCACAGAGGCAGTATCCAATAAAGCAAGAAGCTAAAAAACAGGTCAGGGAGATCTTAGATCAACTTGAATACCAAGGGGTGATTGAAACATGCACCTCTTCAATGAACAATCCTTTGTTTCCTGTCTCCAAACCAGACTATACATATCGTCTAGTTTTGGATTACAGACACTTAAACACTTGTTCTAAAACTTTTGCAGTGCAAAATGCACACAGTACAGCATTAATTAATAACATTGTGCGTAAAAAATATAAAACCACATTGGACATCTCAAATGGTTTCTTTTGTCAAAACATAGCACCTGGAAGCAGGTACTTAACAGCTTTCTCAATAATGGGGACCCAGGGTCAATTTTGTCGACTCCCACAAGGGTTCAAGAACAGCCCGGGGTTATTCTCAGCGAGGGTAACGGAGTTACTACAAATTTATGACAATGAGGCATTGTCATATGTCAATGACATCTATCTGACAGACGATGCCCTGGACAAACACTTGAAGAGGGTGAGCACCCTGGGCTTCGCCTCTGAGGGCTACAAATTCAACTTCAAAAAGTCCAGAATTGCCCATCTCAATGTTCTGTTTCTAGGATATGAGCTTTCAAGTGAAGGCAAGAGCTTGGCAGCTAACTTTTTAGAAAGGTGTGCGCTGCTCCAACCTCCTAAAACGCTGAAAAATTTACAATCCATCCTGGGTTTCCTAAATTTTGGAAGAACTTACATTCTAAATTACACAGAAAGGGTTAAACCTCTCTACGCATTAATCAAACCTGATTTTTCAATCAAAAATTGGACACAAGAACACACAGAAATCTTGCGTTCACTCCAAGCTAACATGTTAGCAACAAATCACTTACAAACACACATAAGTCAACGTAACTTAGTGATCCGAATAATCTCGGGTCAATGCGGATTCACCTACTTAACATTTAATGAGGGTGAAAAAGTACCAATTGCATACAAATCACATTTGTATACACAAGCAGAAATGCGCTTCACTTCAACAGAAAAAATTCTGACAGCAGTTCAAACTGCTGTAGCAAAAGAAAGAGCTCTAGCCCAAGGGAAACGCATTATTGTCGTAACCCCAGTTCCGGCCTTAGAGGCGGTAACAAAAGCGAGCATTCCAAATGCTAAAGCATTACATCCTAGATGGATACAATGGGTTAATTCTCTTGCTGCAACAGATGTTGAATATGTTTTTGATCCTGATTTAAAAACACAAGCGTTCCTGCAATATGAACATGAATGTCCTCTGCCCACTGAGATTCTGCCTCTCGATCAGTATGAATTCATAATTTACACTGACGGATCCGCACAACCCGCAACAGGGAGTAAGCAAGCTTACAGTGCAGCGTGCGCAATCGTTAAAGGTCGCATGCGCGATGGCAACTTCAGACCTATGGTCACAAAAACCCAGTCTCTAGGAGATTGCACAGCTCAGCGAACTGAACTACAAGCATTCAAACTGGCACTTGAAAGTACAGATCGAGAATTCCCCACATTAATAGTGTGCGATTCTTTCTACTGTGTGCAGTCTTATAATGAATATATACAAACTTGGCTTGAAAACGGGTTCAAAGATGCAAAGGGTGGCACAATAAAGCATAAAACGCTTTGGGAACAAGTAGTTCAGTTAAAAGCGAACTACCAAAGGCTCACGTGATACACACACTGAGTCATCAACGTGATGGCATTCACGTTGCAGGAATTCATTGGCTGACGAAGCCGCAAAGGGGGCTGTTCAGACGGCTTCCGTAGCTGCGATCACTCGTTCAAAAACGAGAATAGACAGTGAGATAATGTTGGCTGTCAATGCTACGAGCAAAGGCAGTGGTGCAGCGTTACCCAAAAAGTTTCCACTCAAGTACTCTTATGTAATTGATGCGAACAACGTTCCTTTTGCTCGAATCCCTGGAGTGGGGGATAGGGTAATTCCAAACAAGGAACGTAGATTAGGACTAATCCTAGCAGCACACGAAGGGATAGCCTCTGCCCATTCAGGCATTTCTGCAACAGTATCTTTACTGAAACAAAGATATTGGTGGCCTGGCATTAGAAAACAGACCAAGAACTATGTTCTGGAATGTGAAATTTGCCAACAGATGAAAGTCTCCACAGTGAAACGTCCTGCGCAGACACCCTTGTTAATTTCAGACAAACCATTAGCTTGTGTTTACCTGGACCACTGCATCCCTTGCAAAGGGACGGTAACTATAAATATATCATGGTCGCAGTGGATTCTTGCTCTTGGTTCCTATGGATATGGCGTCAGCGCTCGGCTGACGCTCGAACTGTTATAAAAGATTTGCGAGTCTTTATCGGCACATACGCAATAGGCACACTACATTCTGACCAGGGCCCTGCGTTTAGCTCTCGAGCTTACAAAGAAGCCATGGCCAATCTGGGCGTTGCATTGCGGTACTCCTCTCCGTTTCATCCTGAGGGAAATTCTGTTGTGGAAAGGAAAAACCGGGACATAAAGCAGTCTATAACAGCTAGGGTATTAGGTTCGGGTGATGGGTGGGTCAAACATCTTTATGGGGTCCAACGCTCATTAAACAACTTGCCAAGAAGTTCTCAAGGGGGGGGGTCACTCCATATGAGGTCCTATTTGGGACAAGAATGTGGGTGCCAGATCTAGAAAGTAGTGGCACAGTGGTGGAAAATAAACCCTTTGATATCAAAGATCGTTTGGCTGTTTTGCAGGAGCTAAATGAACTAAGATCGAAACAAAGCAACGTGTTCCTGCAGCCAACCACCACTGGGGAAAAACCGGCGGTCCCAGCAAGGCCTGTCTGGATTCCAAAAGTTGGGGATCTAGTCAGAGAGAAAATTGCGGACAAGAAGGAATTTGGACCTTCTTACAGACAACCAGTACCTGTCCTAGCCATACACGGAACAAGAACAGTACTTCTGCCGCCCCTTGCTGGAAAAAAGGAGAAAAGATTTGTGTCCATCGACCTCATCAAACCACAGTATGTGGCCAATACTAAATAGTAGGCCTCGTGGGCTCCAACCTAGTAGCAGACACACTCCTCTCGCTACTATCCAAGAGGTTCAGACTGAAAGACTGATAACCATCGAGAATTCAGCGGTAACAGATGAAGGACTGAGCAACAATGCTATGGAACTCATCCCTCTTGAAACTCAAGTAACAGTTCGTTCAAATGCACCTATCTACACCAATGTAACAAGTGATCAACTGGTTCCAGTGATTTCTACAAATCCTGATGCAATTCCAACAATTGACAGAACTGCTTCTGGCTATTTCATTAACTTTGATACGTTTTCTGAGGATCTGAGTGAGCCCGAGACGTCGCCAGCATCAAAAACTTTTAAACAGCAAGTACAAGACTTTTTACATTTTTTGAAAAAGACTTATCTGGTTTCACCATGGATTGAACTTTGGGTTATTTCTGGAATATTTTTCTTCCTGCTTTGGCTAGCTTTGGTAATGACTATGAGCGTGCTTATAAATGGCAGATATATCCATGTGAACACTGAAAGAAAAGACGTGAACTTACTTTTAAAACCTCACAAATCATCGTGAAACAAGAGACTTGTCTGCAGTGAACATCACAGCCGTTCCTATACAGGATGGCATAGTGTGGGACAAAACAGATTTTGATATCTTTGGTCCGACGGAACATTTGAACATTCCACATTTATTTAAGATTTCACTAAGTGATTTTGTTTCATCCAGTACCTACTCTGATGATTGGGACTTTGAAACTGTAAACAACATCATGTTTGACCTAGAAAAATCTGCTGCATTTTCTAATAATGAATATTTAGAGGGTTCATCAGACTATGAACAGCTGTATTGCTATAACCACTATGGTCATCATTTTTTGCATAAATCTGCAACACCTAGAAATGTGTTTATGTTTAACCAATGGGAGCATTGTCCTACACCACCAAAAGGTAGTTCAAAAACATTTGCTAAAAAGTTTCCATATTTTTCAGGATACAATACATCTGATCCAGAAACATTTTACTGTAAAAATGTAAACAAAACAGGACTGAAAATTATGTTAACAAATACAAAACAGATTTACTCTGCAGCATTTATTGCCCAACTGTCTAGACAGGGTTTCGACTTATGGAAAGACACAATAGACACAAAATCTGTCTGGGGTACTAAAGATTGGCAAGTGCAGGAGATAGAAGCTTTATTTAGAGCCTGTATCGTCCCTCAACAAATAATGTTTTTGAATGACACTGTGCAACAAACGTCTTGCCTTGGGTTAGCCAAGATTAAAGACATGAAAATACCTTCTGTACCAACACCTGCAAGTGATAATAATACACAGGCAGCGGTTACAGTTGACACAATACTACAACTCAACAGAACAAATCCTGATTGGAGAAAATGGTTGATCTGGCCCACAGACACAAACAACTGTCAAGAGAGATTCCTGAATAAAACACAGGGGTTTACTATTCATAGGCCAGACCCACGATACGTCCAAAGACAGCATCCGGGGGTAGTAACAACATACAGTGTAGGAAAATTATGCCTCTATTGGCTGCTAAAATCTACACTTAAGGATGTGAAACAACACTTATCTTTACTTAAAGAAGACGCAGACCTTAGGGAATTATTGCTTGGACCAAGAAAACCGCGTCAAAAACGTTTCATATATGCTGGCATTTATGCTGCTTATAATGAAGCATGGAAGGTGTCACAGATGGAGGCCGCAGAACGAATACGTGAACTTGATCGTATTAACTTAGAGAAAACTCTCTCTGTGGTCGACAATGGGTTAACAACTTTGTCCTCCAGAATGTATTCATTGGACAGTATTGTATCCTCTGCTATCGACATACTGGAACAAGATTTAGCCATGTTACAGCAAGGCCAGTCTCAGTTACGTTCTATTATGTTATTAAGCTGGACGCTGCAATCTTTGCGTGCGGGCTATGTGCCTTGGCGTTTTATCAACACGACGGCTCTGTTTGCAGAATACAATCTAACTGATAAACAGATCGAACTGGCACAAAGGGGAGCAAAGTATACAGTACTGAGCATTGAAAAACTTGAAAAATTACCATTCACAGTGGCAGAAAAGCCAGCTACAGAATGGCTTATTCATGGCAAAATTAGTCTACCTGTGACTACTTTCCAGTTTCAGTATTGCCTTAAACAGATGCAAGCAGGCAAATATGAAAGGTTGGGTAAAGAATACATTAGACATCCTGGAATTTACCTTACACCTATAGATGTTGGAGTGGGGATCGTGAGGTGTTTCTAAGCGGTACACACTGTGAAAGTGCACTAAGCGGTTCACTGATTTGTCAGGACATATCTTTACACGGGGCTTGCAATGGTTCTGTGGCAAACTTTTCCTGCCACCAGTAGGATACACCAGCTGCTGTGATTAATCCAACGTTTGGACAACTTTCTAATGGGAGTTACCTCATGTTGAATGATCAGACTTGCTGTGGCATGTTGCCAGGCATCCCATATCTAGTAACGGTCAACTCCAGGGTCACTTGCTGTATGCAAGTATTGTTTGCCCCAATAGACACAGTCAGGGAGTCGCCTCTATGGCCTTCGTTGAATGTCTCTTTTATACGATTTGATACTTTAAGCAGAATGAAAGCCATGCTTATACAACAATCAGTGCCTTTGACCTCGGCCAAAGAAACCTATGATCTGCAAGTTGCAAGGACTTCGGCTGAGATACAAGCTTTAATTCGTACAAACTGCCCTATACATTTCGTAGAAATGATAGGACGTATCTTCAACATGTCTGATACAAGCGGAATTGTACATGTATTTAAGACCATCTGTTCCGGACTATTAGCACCTTTCCAGGCTGTCTTCGGAATCATCCCAAACTTCGCACATTCGGTGTTTGGTGGTGTGCCATTAATTCTAGCACTTGTTGCAGGAATTCTGTTTCTATTCCTCCTACTACGCTATGGCAAGCCTCTTCGCCAACATCACTCCGAGCGATGTGGAGAGAGCCCTCCTTGAACGGAAATGCCCTGAGCGTATAGTACAGCTTTTGGGCATGCCTCGTCTAAGGGAACTTAATACAATGTGGTTCCTGTCATTCAGGCCAATCTGGCAAGATTGCATCTTACCTGTTCTACGCTGCCTGTTTTGCGGTGAAGAATGTGTGCTAGACACCTGTCTAACACTCCCATCAGTCATGCCAACGGATATCGATACTCTGCTGGACCCGATAACGGCCCATGCTGTGTGTTGTCCCCAGAGGCTTCCAATCCTGAAGGCGGCATTCATTGAGATCTCACAGACGCTTCCGGCTGCTGCTGAGGTACGAGATGGATCAACGGGCACACAGGTAACAACGGACGCGAACATTGCTTCGTCTGCTGAAGGCGATGTTTCTCATCTCTGTGCAATTAACCTTCTGAACGAGGTGTTCCAAATGTCACCTACTTCGGTGGACGATATTTTGGCTACGGAAATAGATGATCTAATGTTTACGCCAGACCCATACACTGACTTTGATTCGGCTCACAGTGTACCAGGGCAACAATGAAATTTGGCCTTCATATTTTCAAAACTTGGAACTTTTCCCAGAAATTGAACTTTTTCTTTTTAATCTTTGAAATTACATGGCAAAGAACAATCTGCTTACAGTAGAACTAGTCTTATAAAACGGACTTCTTTGAATACTTCCAGGGACACATTGTCACCTTATTTGTCTAACATTTCATTTAATTCTATGATATGCAATGGTTTTGAATTTGAAAACTTATCGACCATTTCGTCATATGTATATATTTCTGTTTCATTCAAGTTGCATTTTACTTCTGTTATATGCTTAGAATGAAAACAATGCTTTATATGTAGAGTATTTATTGCATTTCAACAGTTTTTGAGCTTCTTTTAAAATGCTTTAAAAAAATGTTTTTAGCAATATGTGGTACTCAATTTTATGTTTAGCATTTAAAATGTTTAGCATTTAGTACTATCGTTCAATCGAAGATGGAGTGGGTGTTGTATTCCACTTTAGGGGTCAGTATATAGGTTTTCCTGAATCATGTCCTTATATAGGCACAATTCGCATTGCCCTTATATAGGCATAGAATCCCTGTCCTTATTTAGGCATTAACCGTGCACTCCAAATACAGGCATGGTCACCGACATCCGTCCACCCTAACGTCACAACGAGTTCTTAGAAACCAGACCCTTAAGCTTCGGGAGTTCCCCTAGCACAGGACTATTGATTTCTCCAAGAACTCATCTATTATGTATGAACTGTTATACCTTAAGGGTTTATTCCTGACGTCTTCCTCTGTCCGACTTTACGTCAATGCTAACAATCCAAGACACCTACCAGGTATAAATATATCTTCCCTTGCCCAAGCAAGTTAGAGGAGACCTCGACTTCAGAGGAGCCCGTATCCCGGCCTGACGCACTGAGAAGACGCTGTCATTCCTGCACGCAGACGAATCCAGCTTCCAGTGTTCTGACTCCCTTTGCGGGGTGTTAGAGTTCCAGATCCGGCAGGAGATTCCCACCTCTCTCATTCTCAAGGTATGGAGCTGACTAGATCCTAGAGGGACTCTTGGCATACTATACTTGGCGTACTATACTTAACATACTCTTAGTATACCAGACTAGAGAATACTCCACCGACTTCTACCTTTCCCTACACCTAGATTAGGTTAGGTACATTGGGGTAGAACTAGCTTAGAGATGTATCGTATGAGTACTCGCATTCTTAGCTCATGATATTTATGTACGTGAATATATGCTAAAAGATAATGCTAGCGCAGTATTATTTATTTCTACTGCTTACACTGTACATTATTTATCTTGCATACTGTCTTGTGATCATAACAGCACATATTTCTTACACGAGAAACGACTGTTCAATAAAACCCTTTTTATTGAAACGCCCGTCTTTCCTTTCTGTGTAACTCTGTAGAAACTAAGCATGCACGATTGACTGAGTGAAACTGTTATCTATTGTTTCCACGATTCTGAGAAACAAAGGGAAACAAAGTTGTCATGTTTTTCGGTTGCCAGAAACTACTCCTTCTTGTTCTCAAGGAGTTTCTAGTGGCCTCTGAGCTAGCTGGCACAAGTAATTAAGTTTAATATACTCGATAGGGACATACCGACCTTAGTCCTAAGTCAAACCTATAGGTTATATTATTCCAATGCACAGAGCCTATTAGGGAAATAGGAACTACACTACATGCCCAGAAGTGGGTCCCGTGCTCTCCATGCCACTGGAGTCAAGCTATCCTGGCTGAAGAGGGGTGAAACCCCGAAACCGGTCCTAGGATGCTTGATTCCAGTCCAGGGAGGACCTGGCCTGGCAGTTTGGGCTGGACTGTTCCCATTGGGCGCAGAGTCAAGACTGATTTGCATATGGCTGGGTCCAAACTGGAATGGCATGGTGAGCAAAAAAACGATGGATTTAGGCCCAGATCTCTGTACTGGGGTGAATGTATGACATTGTTCTGCATTCTGTCCATCAATTGTTTTTTTTTTGCATTTGTCACCCCGAGTGGGACGGGTATGTCCAGACGTGGGTCCAGTGCTCTCCATGCCACTGGAGTCAAGCTATCCTGGCTGAAGAGGGGTGAAACCCCGAAACCGGTCCTAGGATGCTTGATTCCAGTCCAGGGAGGACCTGGCCTGGCAGTTCGGCTGGACTGTTCCCATTGGGCGCAGGGTCAAGACTGATTTGCATATGGCTGGGTCCAATCTGGAATGGCATGGTGAGCAAAAAAACGCTGGATTTAGGCCCAGATCTCTGTACTGGGGTGAATGTATGACATTGCTCTGCATTCTGTCCATCAATTGTTTTTTTTTTGCAATTGGCGTGGATAGCCTAGTACAACAAGTTACAAACTGTAGTAGTGTCGAGTCACTCTACTAGGCCTACACTCGACACAAGCCTAACCTTTAGTGCTGATGATTGATTAGGTTCCTTTGGAAAAATAAAATTACCTTGCAAATATACTGATGATGGGTGGGCAAGCAGAAGAAGATCCTCGCCCTGCCTTGAAATTGAATTAGTGTTGCTTTTGCCACATCCGCCCCAGCAAGCATGTGATCAATTATTGGTGTACATTTAATTTAGTCACACCTCAATAAATCACACAGCCCGGGGGAAGAGGGTTAGGGTTTGATGAATGGTTGGGAAGGGGGGTTTGGGGAAAGGTTTGACAAAGAAAAACACTACGCATGGACAAACAACAAAACACAATCTTGGCAGACGACCATATCAATAAATCTGTTAAGGGAGAAAAAGGAAATGCATGCATGATGATGATATTGATAACTTGATGGTTAATGATAAGTAGTACTTACTAACTACTACTAGACAATTAGACAGTACAGGGCAGCAGTATATTATGCAATGTGCCTTGCCTGTCTGCACTCAGAGAGACCCAAATTACATACAGTTTCTGTTCTGTTGTACCGGGCTTACTTTTAAAGATAGCAAAGAAAATTAAAAAATAGCTGTAGGGATGAATTATAAGCAGAGAGCAAACATAAAAATAACAACAACACACAATGATTAAAGATAAAAAATGAATCAAATTATTTAAAAGATGATGAATGTTGATGATACTGTTACTGTATGTTGTTATCCTGGTCAAATTGGGGAGTTGCATCTCGGCATTCCTCTTGGTCCTCCCTTCCATGGACGCTCCGTCCATCAATCTTGGGTGACGCCACTGTCTGCCTGGCGGATGTGCATTGGTAAGGTAAGTGTGAGTTGTTTTTCCGAGTATAGCACAGGGTAAGGGCCGGCCTGTAATTGTAGATGGAAAAACAAAAGGGGTATTGAAAAATCAAGGAGAAAAAAAATGCATAAATTATGGTGGAGTGCAACAAGAACTCTTTCAGTGGCGGCATGGATACATCATGTCTACTCTGTTTCCAGCATTAACCTACAACAACAACAACAGGACAGAGCAGGCCCATGGCACCCGTGACCCATCCTCCATTTAGCGTACATTTTTTGACAGAGGCAGACAAAGCACATATACAGCAACATAGCATAAGTGACTAAATCAATGCACAACTGTCAGTCATACCACTACACTCGACTCGACTCCACCACTACACAGACAAGTAGGTCTGCTGAGGTTGTTGTTGACTTGTTTACCTTTTATGCCACTCATGAAACGCCCTGACTTATTCCATCAATCATCTCCGATCCTACTGAGTGACTGCGAAGATATTATGTCACTGTGGTCATCATCATGGTGTTGTCCAACTCAGTGTGCAGTGTACACAGTGAGTCCACATTCCATATTCAAAATGCAATGGATTGGCCTGCAGTAGAAGTACAATTTTGTTATTAAAAAACAAGAAGGGAAACATTGACTTGAGTTACTTTTAGTGTGTAGATTAAATATTAGTACACAATGAATTCACTTCATGCACAGCAAACAACAACAACACAAATCACTCAGTCAGCGTCCAATGCATGCCATCATTCATTACCTGTTCCTTCTCATCTTAAGTTAAGGGGCAGTCTCTCTCGGCTCGGAAAGGAGGATAGCTATATTAGTCATCATGTTCCACTTCTTTCGGAGGGACTCAACGAGGCAACATTTTCTATTTTCTTCTATTCTACATCCAATCATCATCTGGCTTGAGGGAAATGGATTTAGGGCGAGTCAGGAGGATGGAGGAGCAGGACTCGGAGGAGTGGACTTCAGTGAAATGCAGACAGCTGCAACTGCAATATGGCAATAAAAAGACTAGAAGACGGTGGTGATGGATTTGTTGTGATTCGAAGTTTCTAACCACAAAGACAGACACACACAAATAAAAGTAAATAAGGGAGGAAGAAAGTAAGAAGTTCAAGCCTAGTTGTCAGGGAAGTATAGCTCATCCTCAAACTCTGGGGGTTCAACCAGAAGTAGGTAATCATCATCTAACACACTACTTCCGTCACCTAAGTTGCTGTCCTCATCTTCCTGCGTTGATTTATGTATTGTGTAATTCGGTGGTATAAAGTGCTGATTCATTTTGATCATGGTTAACCTCTCCACGTTTTTGGGCAAGAGACTGGTCCTTTTCACTGTTACAATGGCACCAGCAGCACTGAAAACACATTCAGAAGAGACACTTGCGACAGGGCAAGCCAGATAGTTTATCGCCAGCCTGCTGAGCACTGGCCATTGGTTCCTTTTCCCATACCAATACCGCAATGGGTTTTGATCAATGTAGACCTCTGTTGGGTCATCCAGATAGGCCTAGACCATCCGCTCAATGTTCAGGGGTGCAACAGTTTGTTTGACCTCTTTTGTCTTTGCATCAGCACTTGACCTAGCAAGCCCTTGCTGTAAATACCAATCCTGTGCCGATTTTACTGGGGCTGATGATCCGGTTCTTGCTGTTGTTGTCGATAGTGTTGGTGACCGCTCTGAGCCAAACGCACTGCCCTCAGGCTCTGGAGTGGAACTTGACGCCGGATGCCCTGCTGCAGTACTTGTTGTGGGTTTGAGTAGCAGGCATTTAATTGCCAGCTGTTCATTTTCAAAGTGACTGGCTACCTCAGCTATCCAACTTTTGTACCGGGCAACGTCCACTTCTGAAAAAGGAATTAATGTCTTACTGTTCAGTGCCGATTTGCACTGTGGATCCAGAATTGTGGCACAAATGTAATGTTTTTCTGACACAATCTTAGTTTGTACCCTTGTATTTTCAGCTAAGCGACGGGATAAGCTCTCCACCAACTCATATGCCAGTCACAGATCTGGGTTGAATCCATCATCGTTCTTTAGCTCACTTCGCCACCCCAGTTCGGACACAGCTATAATCAAATCAGTCTTGACCCTGTGCCTCATGGGAACAGTCCAGACAGATCTGCCAAGCCATATCTTCCCTGGACCGGAAACAAGCATCCTGGGACCGGTTTCAGGCTAACAGCCCTCATAATCCAGGCTAGCTTGAATCCAGTGGCAAAGTGAGCAAGGGACCCACAATCGGGCATACCCTGCCAACTTAGGGCGAACATAGCAAACACAAGGAGATGATGGACGGAGCACTGAAACTTTTCAGACACTCACCCCCAGTCACAGATCTGGGTTGAATCCATCATCGTTCTTTAGCTCACTTCACCACCCCAGTTCTGACACAGCTATATGCAAATCAGTCTTGACCTTGTGCCTCATGGGAACAGTCCAGACAGATCTGCCAAGCCATGTCTTCCCTGGACCGGAAACAAGCATCCTGGGACCGGTTTCGGGCTAACAGCCCTCATCAGCCAGGCTAGCTTGAATCCAGTGGCAAAGTGAGCAAGGGACCCACGTCTGGGCATACCCTGCCAACTTAGGGCGAACATAGCAAACACAAGGAGATGATGGACGGAGCACTGAAACTTTTCAGACACTCACCCCCAGTCACAGATCTGGGTTGAATACATCATCATTCTTTAGCTCACTTCGCCACCCCAGTTTGGACACAGCTATATGCAAATCAGTCTTGACCCTGTGCCTCAAGGAAACAGTCCAGACAGATCTGCCAAGCCATGTCTTCCCTGGACCGGAAACAAGCATCCTGGGACCGGTTTCGGGCTAACAGCCCTCATCAGCGAGGCTAGCTTGAATCCAGTGGTAAAGTGAGCAAGGGACCCACGTCTGGGCATACCCTGCCAACTTAGGGTGAACATAGCAAACACAAGGAGATGATGGACGGAGCGCTGAAACTTTTCAGACACTCACCCCCAGTCACAGATCTGGGTTGAATCCATCATCGTTCTTTAGCTCACTTCGCCACCCCAGTTCGGACACAGCTATATGCAAATCAGTCTTGACCTTGTGCATCATGGGAACAGTCCAGACAGATCAGCCAAGCCATGTCTTCCCTGGACCGGAAACAACCATCCTTGGACCGGTTTTGGGCTAACAGCCCTCATCAGCCAGGCTAGCTTGAATCCAGTGAGCAAGGGACCCACGTCTGTGCATACCCTGCCAACTTAGGGTGAACATAGCAAACACAAGGAGATGATGGACGGAGCGCTGAAACTTTTCAGACACTCACCCCCAGTCACAGATCTGGGTTGAATCCATCATCGTTCTTTAGCTCACTTCGCCACCCCAGTTCGGACACAGCTATATGCAAATCAGTCTTGACCCTGTGCCTCATGGGAACAGTCCAGACAGATCTGCCAAGCCATGTCTTCCGCTGGACCGGAAACAAACATCCTGGGACCGGTTTTGGGCTAACAGTCCTCATCAGCCAGGCTAGCTTGAATCCAGTGGCAAAGTGAGCAAGGGACCCAAGTCTGGGCATACCCAGCCAACTTAGGGCGAACATAGCAAACACAAGGAGATGATGGACGGAGCGCTGAAACTTTTCAGACACTCACCCCCAGTCACAGATCTGGGTTGAATCCATCATCGTTCTTTAGCTCACTTCGCGACCCCAGTTCGGACACAGCTATATGCAAATCAGTCTTGACCCTGTGCCTCATGGGAACAGTCCAGACAGATCTGCCAAGCCATGTCTTCCCTGGACCGGAAACAAGCATCCTGGGATCGGTTTCGGGCTAACAGCCCTCATCAGCCAGGCTAGCTTGAATTCAGTGGCAAGGTGAGCAAGGGACCAACGTCTGGGTATACCCTGCCAACTTAGGGTGAACATAGCAAACACAAGGAGATGATGGACGGAGCGCTGAAACTTTTCAGACACTCACCCCCAGTCACAGATCTGGGTTGAATCTATCATTGTTCTTTAGCTCACTTCGCCACCCCAGTTCGGACACAGCTATATGCAAATCAGTCTTGACCCTGTGCCTCATGGGAACAGTCCAGACAGATCTGCCAAGCCATGTCTTCCCTGGACCGGAAACAAGCATCCTGGGACTGGTTTCGGGCTAACAGCCCTCAGAAGCCAGGCTAGCTTGAATCCAGTGGCAAAGTGAGCAAGGGACCCACGTCTGGGCATTCCCTGCCAACTTAGTGCGAACCTACAAAACACAAGGAGATGATGGACGGAGCGCTAAAACTTTTCAGACACTCACCCCCATTCACAGATCTGGGTTGAATCCATCATCGTTCTTTAGCTCACTTCGCCACCCCAGTTCGGACACAGCTATATGCAAATCAGTCTTGACCCTGTGCCTCATACGAACAGTACAGACAGATCTGCCAAGCCATGTCTTCCCTGGACCGGAAACAAGAATCCTGGGGCCGGTTTCAGGCTAACAGCCCTCATCAGCCAGGCTAGCTTGAATTCAGTGGCAAAGTGAGCAAGGGACCCACGTCTGGGCATACCCTGCCAACTTAGGGCGAACATAGCAAACACAAGGAGATGATGGACGGAGCGCTGAAACTTTTCAGACACTCACCCCCAGTCACAGATCTGGGTTGAATCCATCATCGTTCTTTAGCTCACTTCGCCACCCCAGTTCGGACACAGCTATATGCAAATCAGTCTTGACCCTGTGCCTCATGGGAACAGTCCAGACAGATCTGCCAAGCCATGTCTTCCCTGGACCGGAAACAAGGATCCTGGGACCGGTTTCGGGCTAACAGCCCTCATCAGCCAGGCTAGCTTGAATCAAGTGGCAAAGTGAGCAAGGGACCCACGTCTGGGCATACCCTGCCAACGTAGGGCGAACATAACAAACACAAGGAGATGATGGACGGAGCGCTGAAACTTTTCAGACACTCACCCCCAGTCACAGATCTGGGTTGAATCCATCATCGTTCTTTAGCTCACTTCATCACCCCAGTTCGGACACAGCTATATGCAAATCAGTCTTGACCCTGTGCCTCATGGGAACAGTCCAGACAGATCTGCCAAGCAATGTCTTCCCTGGACCGGAAACAAGCATTCTGTGACCGGTTTCGGGCTAACAGCCCTCATCAGCCAGGCTAGCTTGAATCAAGTGGCAAAGTGAGCAAGGGACCCACGTCTGGGCATACCCTGCCAACTTAGGGTGAACATAGCAAACACAAGGAGATGATGGACGGAGCGCTGAAACTTTTCAGACACTCATCCCCAGTCACAGATCTGGGTTGAATCCATCATCGTTCTTTAGCTCACTTCGCCACCCCAGTTCGGACACAACTATATGCAAATCAGTCTTGACCCTGTGCCTCATGGGAACAGTCCAGACAGATCTGCCAAGCCATGTCTTCCCTGGACTGGAAACAAGCATCCTGGGACCGGTTTCGGGCTAACAGCCCTCATCAGCCAGACTAGCTTGAATCTAGTGGCAACGTGAGCAAGGGACCCATGTCTGGGCATACCCTGCCAACTTAGGGCGAACATAGCACACACAAGGAGATGATGGACGGAGCGCTGAAACTTTTCAGACACTCACCCCCAGGCACAGATCTGGGTTGAATCGATCATCGTTCTTTAGCTCACTTCAACACCTCAGTTCGGACACAGCAATATGCAAATCAGTCTTGACCCTGTGCCTCATGGGAACAGTCCAGGCAGATCTGCCAAGCCATGTCTTCCCTGGACTGGAAACAAGCATCCTGGGACCGGTTTCGGGCTATCAGCCCTCATCAGCCAGGCTAGCTTGAATCCAGTGTCAAAGTGAGGAAGGGACCCCCGTCTGGGCATACCCTGCCAACTTAGGGCGAACATAGCAAACACAAGGAGATGATGGACAGAGCGCTGAAACTTTTCAGACACTCACCCCCAGTCACAGATCTGGGTTGAATCCATCATCGTTCTTTAGCTCACTTCGCCACCCCTGTTCGGACACAGCTTTATGCAAATCAGTCTTGACCCTGTGCCTCATGGGAACAGTCCAGACAGATCTGCCAAGCCATGTCTTCCCTGGACCGGAAACAAGCATTCTGGGACCGGTTTCGGGCTAACAGCCATCATCAGCAAGGCTAGCTTGAATTCAGTGGCAAGGTGAGCAAGGGACCAACGTCTGGGTATACCCTGCCAACTTAGGGTGAACATAGCAAACACAAGGAGATGATGGACGGAGCGCTGAAACGTTTCAGACACTCACCCCCAGTCACAGATCTGGGTTGAATCCATCATTGTTCTTTAGCTCACTTCGCCACCCCAGTTCGGACACAGCTATATGCAAATCAGTCTTGACCCTGTGCCTCATGGGAACAGTCCAGACAGATCTGCCAAGCCATGTCTTCCCTGGACCGGAAACAAGCATCCTGGGACTGGTTTCGGGCTAACAGCCCTCAGAAGCCAGGCTAGCTTGAATCCAGTGGCAAAGTGAGCAAGGGACCCATGTCTGGGCATTCCCTGCCAACTTAGTGCGAACCTAGAAAACACAAGGAGATGATGGACGGAGCGCTAAAACTTTTCAGACACTCACCCCCATTCACAGATCTGGGTTGAATCCATCATCGTTCTTTAGCTCACTTCGCCACCCCTGTTCGGACACAGCTTTATGCAAATCAGTCTTGACCCTGTGCCTCATGGGAACAGTCCAGACAGATCTGCCAAGCCATGTCTTCCCTGGACCGGAAACAAGCATTCTGGGACCGGTTTCGGGCTAACAGCCATCATCAGCAAGGCTAGCTTGAATTCAGTGGCAAGGTGAGCAAGGGACCAACGTCTGGGTATACCCTGCCAACTTAGGGTGAACATAGCAAACACAAGGAGATGATGGACGGAGCGCTGAAACGTTTCAGACATTCACCCCCAGTCACAGATCTGGGTTGAATCCATCATTGTTCTTTAGCTCACTTCGCCACCCCAGTTCGGACACAGCTATATGCAAATCAGTCTTGACCCTGTGCCTCATGGGAACAGTCCAGACAGATCTGCCAAGCCATGTCTTCCCTGGACCGGAAACAAGCATCCTGGGACTGGTTTCGGGCTAACAGCCCTCAGAAGCCAGGCTAGCTTGAATCCAGTGGCAAAGTGAGCAAGGGACCCATGTCTGGGCATTCCCTGCCAACTTAGTGCGAACCTAGAAAACACAAGGAGATGATGGACGGAGCGCTAAAACTTTTCAGACACTCACCCCCATTCACAGATCTGGGTTGAATCCATCATCGTTCTTTAGCTCACTTCGCCACCCCAGTTCGGACACAGCTATATGCAAATCAGTCTTGACCATGTGCCTCATACGAACAGTACAGACAGATCTGCCAAGCCATGTCTTCCCTGGACCGGAAACAAGAATCCTGGGGCCGGTTTCAGGCTAACAGACCTCATCAGCCAGGCTAGCTTGAATTCAGTGGCAAAGTGAGCAAGGGACCCACGTCTGGGCATACCCTGCCAACTTAGGGCGAACATAGCAAACACAAGGAGATGATGGACGGAGCGCTGAAACTTTTCAGACACTCACCCCCAGTCACAGATCTGGGTTGAATCCATCATCGTTCTTTATCTCACTTTGCCACCCCAGTTCGGACACAGCTATATGCAAATCAGTCTTGATCCTGTGCCTCATGGGAACAGTCCAGACAGATCTGCCAAGCCATGTCTTCCCTGGACCGGAAACAAGCATCCTGGGACTGGTTTCAGGCTAACAGCCCTCATCAGCCAGGCTAGCTTGAATCCAGTGGCAAAGTGAGCAAGGGACCCACGTCTGGGCATACCCTGCCAACTTAGGGCGAACATAGCAAACACAAGGAGATGATGGACGGAGCGCTGAAACTTTTCAGACACTCACCCCCAGTCACAGATCTGGGTTGAATCCATCATCGTTCTTTAGCTCACTTCGCCACCTCAGTTCGGACACAGCAATATGCAAATCAGTCTTGACCCTGTGCCTCATGGGAACAGTCCAGGCAGATCTGCCAAGCCATGTCTTCCCTGGACTGGAAACAAGCATCCTGGGACCGGTTTCGGGCTATCAGCCCTCATCAGCCAGGCTAGCTTGAATCCAGTGTCAAAGTGAGGAAGGGACCCCCGTCTGGGCATACCCTGCCAACTTAGGGCGAACATAGCAAACACAAGGAGATGATGGACAGAGCGCTGAAACTTTTCAGACACTCACCCCCAGTCACAGATCTGGGTTGAATCCATCATCGTTCTTTAGCTCACTTCGCCACCCCTGTTCGGACACAGCTTTAGGCAAATCAGTCTTGACCCTGTGCCTCATGGGAACAGTCCAGACAGATCTGCCAAGCCATGTCTTCCCTGGACCGGAAACAAGCATTCTGGGACCGGTTTCGGGCTAACAGCCATCATCAGCAAGGCTAGCTTGAATTCAGTGGCAAGGTGAGCAAGGGACCAACGTCTGGGTATACCCTGCCAACTTAGGGTGAACATAGCAAACACAAGGAGATGATGGACGGAGCGCTGAAACGTTTCAGACACTCACCCCCAGTCACAGATCTGGGTTGAATCCATCATTGTTCTTTAGCTCACTTCGCCACCCCAGTTCGGACACAGCTATATGCAAATCAGTCTTGACCCTGTGCCTCATGGGAACAGTCCAGACAGATCTGCCAAGCCATGTCTTCCCTGGACCGGAAACAAGCATCCTGGGACTGGTTTCGGGCTAACAGCCCTCAGAAGCCAGGCTAGCTTGAATCCAGTGGCAAATGGAGCAAGGGACCCACGTCTGGGCATTCCCTGCCAACTTAGTGCGAACCTAGAAAACACAAGGAGATGATGGACGGAGCGCTAAAACTTTTCAGACACTCACCCCCATTCACAGATCTGGGTTGAATCCATCATCGTTCTTTAGCTCACTTCGCCACCCCAGTTCGGACACAGCTATATGCAAATCAGTCTTGACCCTGTGCCTCATACGAACAGTACAGATAGATCTGCCAAGCCATGTCTTCCCTGGACCGGAAACAAGAATCCTGGGGCCGGTTTCAGGCTAACAGACCTCATCAGCCAGGCTAGCTTGAATTCAGTGGCAAAGTGAGCAAGGGACCCACGTCTGGGCATACCCTGCCAACTTAGGGCGAACATAGCAAACACAAGGAGATGATGGACGGAGCGCTGAAACTTTTCAGACACTCACCCCCAGTCACAGATCTGGGTTGAATCCATCATCGTTCTTTAGCTCACTTCGCCACCCCAGTTCGGACACAGCTATATGCAAATCAGTCTTGACCCTGTGCCTCATGGGAACAGTCCAGACAGATCTGCCAAGCCATGTCTTCCCTGGACCGGAAACAAGGATCCTGGGACCGGTTTCGGGCTAACAGCCCTCATCAGCCAGGCTAGCTTGAATCAAGTGGCAAAGTGAGCAAGGGACCCACGTCTGGGCATACCCTGCCAACGTAGGGCGAACATAACAAACACAAGGAGATGATGGACGGAGCGCTGAAACTTTTCAGACACTCACCCCCAGTCACAGATCTGGGTTGAATCCATCATCATTCTTTAGCTCACTTCGTCACCCCAGTTCGGACACAGCTATATGCAAATCAGTCTTGACCCTGTGCCTCATGGGAACAGTCCAGACAGATCTGCCAAGCCATGTCTTCCCTGGACCGGAAACAAGCATTCTGTGACCGGTTTTGGGCTAACAGCCCTCATCAGCCAGGCTAGCTTGAATCAAGTGGCAAAGTGAGCAAGGGACCCACGTCTGGGCATACCCTGCCAACTTAGGGTGAACATAGCAAACACAAGGAGATGATGGACGGAGCGCTGAAACTTTTCAGACACTCATCCCCAGTCACAGATCTGGGTTGAATCCATCATCGTTCTTTAGCTCACTTCGCCACCCCAGTTCGGACACAACTATATGCAAATCAGTCTTGACCCTGTGCCTCATGGGAACAGTCCAGACAGATCTGCCAAGCCATGTCTTCCCTGGACTGGAAACAAGCATCCTGGGACTGGTTTCGGGCTAACAGCCCTCATCAGCCAGACTAGCTTGAATCTAGTGGCAACGTGAGCAAGGGACCCACGTCTGGGCATACCCTGCCAACTTAGGGCGAACACAGCAAACACAAGGAGATGATGGACGGAGCGCTGAAACTTTTCAGACACTCACCCCCAGTCACAGATCTGGGTTGAATCCATCATCGTTCTTTATCTCACTTTGCCACCCCAGTTCGGACACAGCTATATGCAAATCAGTCTTGATCCTGTGCCTCATGGGAACAGTCCAGACAGATCTGCCAAGCCATGTCTCCATGGACCGGAAACAAGCATCCTGGGACTGGTTTCGGGCTAACAGCCCTCATCAGCCAGGCTAGCTTGAATCCAGTGGCAAAGTGATCAAGGGACCCACGTCTGGGCATACCCTGCCAACTTAGGGCGAACATAGCAAACACAAGGAGATGATGGACGGAGCACTGAAACTTTTCAAACACTCACCCCCAGTCACAGATCTGGGTTGAATCCATCATCGTTCTTTATCTCACTTTGCCACCCCAGTTCGGACACAGCTATATGCAAATCAGTCTTGATCCTGTGCCTCATGGGAACAGTCCAGACAGATCTGCCAAGCCATGTCTTCCCTGGACCAGAAACAAGCATCCTGGGACCGGTTTCAGGCTAACAGCCCTCATCAGCCAGACTAGCTTGAATCTAGTGGCAACGTGAGCAAGGGACCCACGTCTGGGCATACCCTGCCAACTTAGGGCGAACATAGCAAACACAAGGAGATGATGGACGGAGCGCTGAAACTTTTCAGACACTCACCCCCAGTCACAGATCTGGGTTGAATCCATCATCGTTCTTTATCTCACTTTGCCACCCCAGTTCGGACACAGCTATATGCAAATCAGTCTTGACCCTGTGCCTCATGGGAACAGTCCAGACAGATCTGCCAAGCCATGTCTTTTCAGGACCGGAAACAAGCATTCTGTGACCGGTTTCGGGCTAACAGCCCTCATCAGCCAGGCTAGCTTGAATCCAGTGGCAAAGTGAGCAAGGGACCCACGTCTGGGCATACCCTGCCAACTTAGGGCGAACATAGCAAACACAAGGAGATGATGGACGGAGCGCTGAAACTTTTCAGACACTCACCCCCAGTCACAGATCTGGGTTGAATCCATCATCGTTCTTTAGCTCACTTCGCCACCCCAGTTCGGACACAGCTATATGCAAATCAGTCTTGACCCTGTGCCTCATGGGAACAGTCCAGACAGATCTGCCAAGCCATGTCTTCCCTGGACCGGAAACAAGCATCCTGGGACCGGTTTCGGGCTAACAGCCCTCATCAGCCAGACTAGCTTGAATCTAGTGGCAACGTGGGCAAGGGACCCACGTCTGGGCATACCCTGCCAACTTAGGGCGAACATAGCAAACACAAGGAGATGATGGACGGAGCGCTGAAACTTTTCAGACACTCACCCCCAGTCACAGATCTGGGTTGAATCCATCATCGTTCTTTAGCTCACTTCGCCACCCCAGTTCGGACACAGCTATATGCAAATCAGTCTTGACCCTGTGCCTCATGGGAACAGTCCAGACAGATCTGCCAAGCCATGTCTTCCCTGGACTGGAAACAAGCATCCTGGGACCGGTTTCGGGCTAACCGCCCTCATCAGCCAGACTAGCTTGAATCTAGTGGCAATGTGAGCAAGGGACCCACGTCTGGGCATACCCTGCCAACTTAGGGCGAACATAGCAAACACAAGGAGATGATGGACGGAGCGCTGAAACTTTTCAGACACTCACCCCTATTCACAGATATGGGTTGAATCCATCATCGTTCTTTATCTCACTTTGCCACCCCAGTTCGGACACAGCTATATGCAAATCAGTCTTGATCCTGTGCCTCATGGGAACAGTCCAGACAGATCTGCAAAGCTGTGTCTTCCCTGGACTGGAAACAAGCATCCTGGGACCGGTTTTCGGGCTAACAGCCCTCATCAGCCAGGCTAGCTTGAATCCAGTGGCAAAGTGAGCAAGGGACCCACGTCTGGGCATACCCTGCCAACTTAGGGCGAACATAGCAAACACAAGATGATGGACGGAGCGCTGAAACTTTTCAGACACTCACCCCCAGTCACAGATATGGGTTGAATCCATCATCGTTCTTTAACTCACTTCGCCACCCTAGTTCGGACACAGCTATATGCAAATCAGTCTTGACTCTGTGCCTCATGGGAACAGTCCAGACAGACCTGCCAAGCCATGTCTTCCCTGGACCGGAAACAAGCATCCTGGAACCGGTTTCGGGCTAACAGCCCTCATAAGCCAGGCTGGCTTGAATCCAGTGGCAAAGTGAGCAAGGGACCCACGTCTGGGCATACCCTGCCAAATTAGGGCGAACATAGCAAACACTAGGAGATGATGGACGGAGCGCTGAAACTTTTCAGACACTCACCCCCAGTCACAGATCTGAGTTGAATCCATCATCGTTCTTTAGCTCACTTCGCCACCCCAGTTCGGACACAGCTATATGCAAATCAGTCTTGACCCTGTGCCTCATGGGAACAGTCCAGACAGATCTGCCAAGCCATGTCTTCCCTGGACTGGAAACAAGCATCCTGGGACCGGTTTCGGGCTAACAGCCCTCATCAGCCAGGCTAGCTTGAATCCAGTGGCAAAGTGAGCAAGGGACCCACGTCTGGGCATACCCTACCAACTTGGGGCGAACATAGCAAACACAAGGAGATGATGGACGGAGCGCTGAAACTTTTCAGACACTCACCCCCAGTCACAGATCTGGGTTGAATCCATCATCGTTCTTTAGCTCACTTCGCCTCCCCAGTTCGGACACAGCTATATGCAAATCAGTTTTGACCCTGTGCCTCATGGAACAGTCCAGACAGATCTGCCAAGCCATGTCTTCCCTGGACCGGAAACAAGCATCCTGGGACCGGTTTCGGGCTAACAGCCCTCATCAGCCAGGCTAGCTTGAATCCAGTGTCAAAGTGAGCAAGGGACCCACGTCTGGTCATACAATGCCAACTTAGGGCGAACAGGGCAAACACAAGGAGATGATGGACGGAGCGCTGAAACTTTTCAGACACTCAACCCCATTCACATATCTGGGTTGAATCCATCATCGTTCTTTAGCTCACTTTGCCACCCCAGTTCGGACACAGCTATATGAAAATCAGTCTTGACCCTGTGCCTCATGGGAACAGTCCAGACAGATCTGCCAAGCCATGTCTTCCCTGGACCGGAAACAAGCATCCTGGGACCGGTTTCGGGCTAACAGCCCTCATCAGCCAGGCTAGCTTGAATCCAGTGGCAAAGTGAGCAAGGGACCCACATCTGGGCATACCCTGCCAATTTAGGGCGAACATAGCAAACACAAGATGATGGACGGAGCGCTGAAACTTTTCAGACACTCACCCCCAGTCACAGATGTGGGTTGAATCCATCATCACATGCATTTTTCAACCCGAGTGGGACGGGTATGCCTGTTGTATTCCGCTTTAGGGGTCCGTATATAGGTTTTCCTGAATCATGTCCTTATATAGGCACAATTCGCATTGCCCTTATATAGGCGTAGAATCCCTGTCCTTATTTAGGCATTAACCGTGCACTCCAAATACAGGCATGGTCACCGACATCCGTCCACTCTAACGTCACAAGGAGTTCTTAGAAACCAGACCCTTAAGCTTCGGGAGTTCCCCTAGCACAGGACTATTGATTTCTCCAAGAACTCATCTATTATATATGAACCGTTATACCTTAAGGGTTCATTCCTGACGTCTTCCTCTGTCCGACTTTACGTCAATGCTAACAATCCAAGACACCTACCAGGCATAAGTATACCTTCCCTTGCCCAAGCAAGTTAGAGGAGACCTCGACTTCAGAGGAGCCCGTTTTCCGGCCTGACGCAGTGAGAAGACGCTGTCATTCCTGCACGCAGACGAATCCAGCTTCCAGTGTTCTGACTCCCTTTGCGGGGTGTTAGAGTTCCAGATCCGGCAGGAGATTCCCACCTCTCTCATTCTCAAGGTATGGAGCTGACTAGATCCTAGAGGGACTCTTGGCATACTATACTTGGCGTACTATACTTAACATACTCTTAGTATACCAGACTAGAGAATACTCCACCTACTTCTACCTTTCCCTACACCTAGATTAGGTTAGGTACATTGAGGTAGAACTAGCTTAGAGACGCATCGTATGAGTACTCGCATTCTTAGCTCATGATATTTATGTACGTGAATATATGCTAAAAGATAATGTTAGCGCAGTATTATTTATTTCTACTGCTTACGCTGTACATTATTTATCTTGCATACTGTCTTGTGATCATAACAGCACATATCTCTTACACGAGAAACAAGACTGTTCAATAAAACCCTTTTCAATGAAACACCCGTCTTTCCTTTCTGTGTAACTCTGTAGAAACTAAGCATGCGCGATTGACTGAGTGAAACTGTTATCTATTGTTTCCACGATTCTGAGACGTGTTCCGCTTCTAAAGGGAAACAAAGTTGTCATGTTTTTCGGTTGCCAGAAACTACTCCTTTCTTGTGCTCAAGGAGTTTCTAGTGGCCTCTGAGCTAGCTGGCACAAATAATTAAGGGGCATATTATCAACGGCCAGCGATAATTATCGCTGGCCGTGCTTAGCGATAGATATCCTAACGCTGGCTATCTCCGGAACTTATCGCCCTGGTAGCGCGTTATTAACAACACGCTTCTCCAGGGCGATAAAAATTCCAGAGATAGCGAGGTTATCGCCGTTTTGCAGGGAACATCGCTGGTTTTCCAGCGATGTTCCCTGCAAAGCGGCGATGTACCTTGCTGATACGACCCTGTGGTCGTATCAGCACAATCCACCCCTATGTTAGGGATGGCTAAGTCGGGATAATAGCAGACGTTAGATTTTGGCGAAAACGGCCGTTTTCGCCAAAATCAACGTCTGCTATCATCCTGTGGGCTGCCTTGTAAATATCGCGATGTGCACATCGGCGATATTTACAACGTAGCCCATCTGGGGTACGCCCAGTAACGCCCACCTTGCATCTCATTAGAGATGCAGGATGGGCGTTATGGGAAAGGGCGATAGGGCAAGGATTCACGCGATAGCGTGACCTTGCTAATACAGCGATAAAATTATCGCCGCTTTTCGTCTGAAAACAGACGCTAAAGCGGTGATAATTTTGTATCGCCGGCTTGTTAATATGCCCCAAAGTTTAATATACTCGATAGGGACATACCGACCTTAGTCCTATGTCAAACCTATAGGTTATATTATTCCAATGCGCAGAGCCTAATAGGGAAATAGGAACTACACTACATGGCGCCCAACGTTTGGTAAGGCAGTAATTTAATGCTAGATACTGAGTAACTCATTCGTGCTTTTCTCAGAGACCCCTACTCACATACTCCATAAGACGTCTGGAGTGGGTAGGGTTAAATATCCGCCATAACTAAATAGGGAAGCACCCTATATATTAGTTGTTTGGTTTGTTCAACGTTGAAGGATACAGTGTTCCAAAATATTGTGCACCTTATCTTTTTGTTTCCTTGAAACTTGTTCTACATTTTTCAAAAACAAAATGCCTGACTCCGACAACGATGAAGTTGCGGGTCACCCAGCATTAACAGCTTATAACATCACAGGTTTAGAAGGAACCGAGGAGGGTGTTATAGACATCAATCCAAACTTAAGAAGAGCCATCACTCTAAAACTTATAAAACACGGCCTACCACCAAGAGGAGGTAGAGCAGTTTTCGTGATAGAGGCACATGAATCCTTTCAGACAGAGGTATTCTATTCATGGGTAATATTTCCTGAATCAAATTCAGTAACAAAACTGTTTCACTTCTACAAAGAAGATGAACCACCAGAGGAATATATTCCTTTCGAGGATATTGAAATTCCACTAACATACCAGGAGCATCAGCTCTGGTTTAAAGGCGCCCTAAAACATCACAAAAACATTACCAGGCTCGGTCCACTAGGTAGACCAGGAGCAACATGGCAGATTCTAGCCGGCTACACACCTCATCCTGACATCGAAATAATGTCAGACGAGGAATTACTTACTCAACTTACAGAGTTAATAAAAATCTACAGACAATTAGTCCAATATGTCATGCGGACTTTCACAGTCCAACCACCATTAACAATTCCAAATCAAACTCCTCAACAGGGGAATATACTAAAAATTACACTACAGACTCTATACGCAGTCATGGGAAAAATGCCCACAAAACGTGAGCAAATTCCATTTTGGATAGCTCAAAAAATTACTCAAATAGAAGCAGTATTTCCAAATACTAGCCCTTATGAGAAACACAGAATACGAACAATCTGTTTACCAATGGGGATCACACCACAACTGGAAGACTGCACCACTTGGGGCTCAGTCTTTGCTGCCATCTATACTAAAACACATGGTATCCCATCAATTGCAGTAATACCCGATGTCCTGAAACAAATTCAAAACGTATACGGGGCAGAGCCTGCTCTAAATTTAGGTATGAAATTACTGAAAAATTTCGACCAGGTCTCAACAATAATATTATCTAATATTAAAGGGGAGGCAGCAGCAGTGGCGATCCGCCAACTATTAAGGAAATTCGATGTTACAGAACATCAAACAGAACTACCCAGAATAATAGAACAATCTTATGCAGAATTAGGCAGAGATAGTTTGGGTGGAAGACCAGTGAAACCGAAACTATCTGAAAGTCCTGAGAAGGACTTTATTAAACAAACTCCTACATCTTCTAAAAAGAAGTGGGAAACTAACAAACAAAATTCAAATGAGAAACGTTCTCAATCCCGAGGTAGATCTCCTCAAAGGAGCCCTCTGAAAGGAGGTATAACCTCAGGAATAGGGGTAATTTGAAAAAGCCTGACAGGTATCAAGATACTGACACACATTCCTCTCGTACCTTTCAGATCTCGTCACAGATATCGGAAAGAAGAGGACGGTCAGAACATAGAGAAGAACGCGCGAAATCGAAAGACGACAAACACGCTCCAAAAAGTAAATCCAAACCTCAATTCTCAAAGAAGAAGGTAGCAGGTCTGAAGGTCAGACATGCCGAGGATACTGAGAACACAACTCAAGAACGGAGAATGGGCTCAGACAATGCTGGACAGTGCAGCAGAAGTCACAATAGCTCGCCAGAACCTGAAGGAACTTCTGGAGATAGTGGACTTGAATGAGTACATTACAGTTGAGACTGTAGACACCAGGGTTAGTACTCCACAAAAGTTATATGAAATAACACTCCAGATGGAGGGAGACATACCAAGACAGGTGAAAGTACTCTTTTGGGAAAAACTTTCAAGGGGCTATGACATACTTCTAGCAGAAAAAGACTGGCCACCACAATTTGTCAGGGAGTGCCCACATGGTGAGGACATTATTATGCCTGCCTTCTCCAACCATATTCCAATTCACCTAAAATATACTTATGCCAGGAAATGGGCAGTTGCCCAGGCCCCAGCATTATACAAAAATCATGTAGGATGGGATGAGGACTCGCCTCACCATAAAATACATCTAAAAAATGAACCTACTGCACAGAGGCAGTATCCAATAAAGCAAGAAGCTAAAAAACAGGTCAGGGAGATCTTAGATCAACTTGAATACCAAGGGGTGATTGAAACATGCACCTCTTCAATGAACAATCCTTTGTTTCCTGTCTCCAAACCAGACTATACATATCGTCTAGTTTTGGATTACAGACACTTAAACACTTGTTCTAAAACTTTTGCAGTGCAAAATGCACACAGTACAGCATTAATGAATAACATTGTGCGTAAAAAATATAAAACCACATTGGACATCTCAAATGGTTTCTTTTGTCAAAACATAGCACCTGGAAGCAGGTACTTAACAGCTTTCTCAATAATGGGGACCCAGGGTCAATTTTGCCGACTCCCACAAGGGTTCAAGAACAGCCCGGGGTTATTCTCAGTGAGGGTAACGGAGTTACTACAAATTTATGACAATGAGGCATTGTCATATGTCGATGACATCTATCTGACAGACGATGCCCTGTACAAACACTTGAACAGGGTGAGCACCCTGGGCTTCGCCTCTGAGGGCTACAAATTCAACTTCAAAAAGTCCAGAATTGCCCATCTCAATGTTCTGTTTCTAGGATATGAGCTTTCAAGTGAAGGCAAGAGCTTGGCAGCTAACTTTTTAGAAAGGTCTGCGCTGCTCCAACCTCCTAAAACGCTGAAAAATTTACAATCCATCCTGGGTTTCCTAAATTTTGGAAGAACTTACATTCTAAATTACACAGAAAGGGTTAAACCTCTCTACGCATTAATCAAACCTGATTTTTCAATCAAAAATTGGACACAAGAACACACAGAAATCTTGCGTTCACTCCAAGCTAACATGTTAGCAACAAATCACTTACAAACACGCGTAAGTCAACGCAACTTAGTGATCCGAATAATCTCGGGTCAATGCGGATTCACCTACTTAACATTTAATGAGGGTGAAAAAGTACCAATTGCATACAAATCACATTTGTATACACAAGCAGAAATGCGCTTCACTTCAACAGAAAAAATTTTGACAGCAGTTCAAACCGCTGTAGCAAAAGAAAGAGCTCTAGCCCAAGGGAAACGCATTATTGTCGTAACCCCAGTTCCGGCCTTAGAGGCGGTAACAAAAGCGAGCATTCCAAATGCTAAAGCATTACATCCTAGATGGATACAATGGGTTAATTCTCTTGCTGCAACAGATGTTGAATATGTTTTTGATCCTGATTTAAAAACACAAGCGTTCCTGCAATATGAACATGAATGTCCTCTGCCCACTGAGATTCTGCCTCTCGATCAGTATGAATTCATAATTTACACTGACGGATCCGCACAACCCGCAACAGGGAGTAAGCAAGCTTACAGTGCAGCGTGCGCAATCGTTAAAGGTTGCATGCGCGATGGCAACTTCAGACCTATGGTCACAAAAACCCAGTCTCTAGGAGATTGCACAGCTCAGCGAACTGAACTACAAGCATTCAAACTGGCACTTGAAAGTACAGATCGAGAATTCCCCACACTAATAGTGTGCGATTCTTTCTACTGTGTGCAGTCTTATAATGAATATATACAAATGTGAAATTTGCCAACAGATGAAAGTCTCCACAGTGAAACGTCCTGCGCAGACACCCTTGTTAATTTCAGGCAAACCATTAGCTTGTGTTTACCTGGACCACTGTGGTCCCTTGCAAAGGGACGGTAACTATAAATAGATCATGGTCGCAGTGGATTCTTGCTCTTGGTTCCTATGGATATGGCCTCAGCGCTCGGCTGACGCTCGAACTGTTATAAAAGATTTGCGAGTCTTTATCGGCACATACGCAATAGGCACACTACATTCTGACCAGGGCCCTGCGTTTAGCTCTCGAGCTTACAAAGAAGCCATGGCCAATCTGGGCGTTGCATTGCGGTACTCCTCTCCGTTTCATCCTGAGGGAAATTCTGTTGTGGAAAGGAAAAACCGGGACATAAAGCAGTCTATAACAGCTAGGGTATTAGGTTCGGGTGATGGGTGGGTCAAACATCTTTATGGGGTCCAACGCTCATTAAACAACTTGCCAAGAAGTTCTCAAGGGAGGTCACTCCATATGAGGTCCTATTTGGGACAAGAATGTGGGTGCCAGATCTAGAAAGTAGTGGCACAGTGGTGGAAAATAAACCCTTTGATATCAAAGATCGTTTGGCTGTTTTACAGGAGCTAAATGAACTAAGATCGAAACAAAGCAACGTGTTCCTGCAGCCAACCACCACTGGGGAAAAACCGGCGGTCCCAGCAAGGCCTGTCTGGATTCCAAAAGTTGGGGATCTAGTCAGAGAGAAAATTGCGGACAAGAAGGAATTTGGACCTTCTTACAGACAACCAGTACCTGTCCTAGCCATACACGGAACAAGATCAGTACTTCTGCCGCCCATTGCTGGAAAAAAGGAGAAAAGATTTGTGTCCATCGACCTCATCAAACCACAGTATGTGGCCAATACTAAATAGTAGGCCTCGTGGACTCCAACCTAGTAGCAGACACACTCCTCTCGCTACTATCCAAGAGGTTCAGACTGAAAGACTGATAACCATCGAGAATTCAGCGGTAACAGATGAAGGACTGAGCAACAATGCTATGGAACTCATCCCTCTTGAAACTCAAGTAACAGTTCATCCAAATACACCTGTCTACACCAATGTAACAAGTTATCAACTGGTTCCAGCGATTTCTACAAATCCTGATGCAATTCCAACAATTGACAGAACTGCTTCTGGCTATTTCATTAACTTTAATACGTTTTCTGAGGATCTGAGTGAGCCCGAGACGTCGCCAGCATCAAAAACTTTTAAACAGCAAGTACAAGACTTTTTACATTTTTTGAAAAAGACTTATCTGGTTTCACCATGGATTGAACTTTGGGTTATTTCTGGAATATTTTTCTTCCTGCTTTGGCTAGCGTTGGTAATGACTATGAGCGTGCTTATAAATGGCAGATATATCCATGTGAACACTGAAAGAAAAGACGTGAACTTACTTTTAAAACCTCACAAATCATCGTGAAACAAGAGACTTGTCTGCAGTGAACATCACAGCCGTTCCTATACAGGATGGCATAGCGTGGGACAAAACAGATTTTGATATCTTTGGTCCGACGGATCATTTGAACATTCCACATTTATTTAAGATTTCACTAAGTGATTTTGTTTCATCCAGTACCTACTCTGATGATTGGGACTTTGAAACTGTAAACAACATGATGTTTGACCTAGAAAAATCTGCTGCATTTTCTAATAATGAATATTTAGAGGGTTCATCAGACTATGAACAGCTGTATTGCTATAACCACTATGGTCATCATTTTTTGCATAAATCTGCAACACCTAGAAATGTGTTTATGTTTAACCAATGGGAGCATTGTCCTACACCACCAAAAGGTAGTTCAAAAACATTTGCTAAAAAGTTTCCATATTTTTCAGGATACAATACATCTGATCCAGAAACATTTTACTATAAAAATGTAAACAAAACAGGACTGAAAATTATGTTAACAAATACAAAACAGATTTACTCTGCAGCATTTATTGCCCAACTGTCTAGACAGGGTTTCGACTTATGGAAAGACACAATAGACACAAAATCTGTCTGGGGTACTAAAGATTGGCAAGTGCAGGGGATAGAAGCTTTATTTAGAGCCTGTATCGTCCCTCACCAAATAATGTTTTTGAATGACACTGTGCAACAAACGTCTTGCCTTGGGTTAGCCAAGATTAAAGACATGAAAATACCTTCTGTACCAACACCTGCAAGTGATAATAATACACAGGCAGCGGTTACAGTTGACACAATACTACAACTCAACAGAACAAATCCTGATTGGAGAAAATGGTTGATCTGGCCCACAGACACAAACAACTGTCAAGAGAGATTCCTGAATAAAACACAGGGGTTTGCTATTCATAGGCCAGACCCACGATACGTCCAAAGACAGCATCCGGGGGTAGTAACAACATACAGTGTAGGAAAATTATGCCTCGATTGGCTGCAAAAATCTACACTTAAGGATGTGAAACAACACTTATCTTTACTTAAAGAAGACGCAGACCTTAGGGAATTCTTGCTTGGACCAAGAAAACCGCATCAAAAACGTTTCATATATGCCGGCATTTATGCTGCTTATAATGAAGCATGGAAGGTGTCACAGATGGAGGCCGCAGAACGAATACGTGAACTTGATCGTATTAACTTAGAGAAAACTCTCTCTGTGGTCGACAATGGGTTAACAACTTTGTCCTCCAGAATTTATTCATTGGACAGTATTGTATCCTCTGCTATCGACATACTGGAACAAGATTTAGCCATGTTACAGCAAGGCCAGTCTCAGTTACGTTCTATTATGTTATTAAGCTGGACGCTGCAATCTTTGCGTGCAGGCTATGTGCCTTGGCGTTTATCAACACGACGGCTCTGTTTGCAGAATACAATCTAACTGATAAACAGATCGAACTGGCACAAAGGGGAGCAAAGTATACAGTACTGAGCATTGAAAAACTTGAAAAATTACCATTCACAGTGGCAGAAAAACCAGCTACAGAATGGCTTATTCATGGCAAAATTAGTCTACCTGTGACTACTTTCCAGTTTCAGTATTGCCTTAAACAGATGCAAGCAGGCAAATATGAAAGGTTGGGTAAAGAATACATTAAGACATCCTGGAATTTACCTTACACCTATAGATGTTGGAGTGGGGATCGTGAGGTGTTTCTAAGCGGTACACACTGTGAAAGTGCACTAAGTGGTTCACTGATTTGTCAGGACATATCTTTACACGGGGCTTGCAATGGTTCTGTGGCAAACTTTTCCTGCCACCAGCAGGGTACGCCAGCTGCTGTGATTAATCCAACGTTTGGACAACTTTCTAATGGGAGTTACCTCATGTTGAATGATCAGAGTTGCTGTGGCATGTTGCCAGGCATCCCATATCTAGTAACGGTCAACTCCAGGGTCACTTGCTGTATGCAAGTATTGTTTGCCCCAATAGACACAGTCAGGGAGTCGCCTCTATGGCCTTCGTTGAATGTCTCTTTTATACGATTTGATACTTTAAGCAGAATGAAAGCCATGCTTATACAACAATCAGTGCCTTTGACCTCGGCCAAAGAAACCTATGATCTGCAAGTTGCAAGGACTTCGGCTGAGATACAAGCTTTAATTCGTACAAACTGCCCTATACATTTCGTAGAAATGATAGGACATATCTTCAACATGTCTGATACAAGCGGAATTGTACATGTATTTAAGACCATCTGTTCCGGACTATTAGCACCTTTCCAGGCTGTCTTCGGAATCATCCCAAACTTCGAACATTCGGTGTTTGGTGGTGTGCCATTAATTCTAGCACTTGTTGCAGGAATTCTGTTTCTATTCCTCCTACTACGCTATGGCAAGCCTCTTCGCCAACATCACTCCGAGCGATGTGGAGAGAGCCCTCCTTGAACGGAAATGCCCTGAGCGTATAGTACAGCTTTTGGGCATGCCTCATCTAAGGGAACTTAATACAATGTGGTTCCTGTCATTCAGGCCAATCTGGCAAGATTGCATCTTACCTGTTCTACGCTGCCTGTTTTGCGGTGAAGAATGTGTGCTAGACACCTGTCTAACACTCCCATCAGTCATGCCAACGGATATCGATACTCTGCTGGACCCGATAACGGCCCATGCTGTGTGTTGTCCCCAGAGGCTTCCAATCCTGAAGGCGGCATTCATTGAGATCTCACAGACGCTTCCGGCTGCTGCTGAGGTACGAGATGGATCAACGGGCACACAGGTAACAACGGACGCGAACATTGCTTCGTCTGCTGAAGGCGATGTTTCTCATCTCTGTGCAATTAACCTTCTGAACGAGGTGTTCCAAATGTCACCTACTTCGGTGGACGATATTTTGGCTACGGAAATAGATGATCTAATGTTTACGCCAGACCCATACACTGACTTTGATTCGGCTCACAGTGTACCAGGGCAACAATGAAATTTGGCCTTCATATTTTCAAAACTTGGAACTTTTCCCAGAAATTGAACTTTTTCTTTTTAATCTTTGAAATTACATGGCAAAGAACAATCTGCTTACAGTAGAACTAGTCTTATAAAACGGACTTCTTTGAATACTTCCAGGGACACATTGTCACCTTATTTGTCTAACATTTCATTTAATTCTATGATATGCAATGGTTTTGAATTTGAAAACTTATCGACCATTTCGTCATATGTATATATTTCTGTTTCATTCAAGTTGCATTTTACTTCCGTTATATGCTTAGAATGAAAACAATGCTTTATATGTAGAGTATTTATTGCATTTCAACAGTTTTTGAGCTTCTTTTAAAATGCTTTAAAAAAATGTTTTTAGCAATATGTGGTACTCAATTTTATGTTTAGCATTTAAAATGTTTAGCATTTAGTACTATCGTTCAATCGAAGATGGAGTGGGTGTTGTATTCCACTTTAGGGGTCCGTATATAGGTTTTCCTGAATCATGTCCTTATATAGGCACAATTCGCATTGCCCTTATATAGGCATAGAATCCCTGTCCTTATTTAGGCATTAACCGTGCACTCCAAATACAGGCATGGTCACCGACATCCGTCCACCCTAACGTCACAACGAGTTCTTAGAAACCAGACCCTTAAGCTTCGGGAGTTCCCCTAGCACAGGACTATTGATTTCTCCAAGAACTCATCTATTATGTATGAACTGTTATACCTTAAGGGTTTATTCCTGACGTCTTCCTCTGTCCGACTTTACGTCAATGCTAACAATCCAAGACACCTACCAGGTATAAATATACCTTCCCTTGCCCAAGCAAGTTAGAGGAGACCTCGACTTCAGAGGAGCCCGTATCCCGGCCTGACGCACTGAGAAGACGCTGTCATTCCTGCACGCAGACGAATCCAGCTTCCAGTGTTCTGACTCCCTTCGCGGGGTGTTAGAGTTCCAGATCCGGCAGGAGATTCCCACCTCTCTCATTCTCAATGTATGGAGCTGACTAGATCCTAGAGGGACTCTTGGCATACTATACTTGGCGTACTATACTTAACATACTCTTAGTATACCAGACTAGAGAATACTCCACCTACTTCTACCTTTCCCTACACCTAGATTAGGTTAGGTACATTGGGGTAGAACTAGCTTAGAGATGTATCGTATGAGTACTCGCATTCTTAGCTCATGATATTTATGTACGTGAATATATGCTAAAAGATAATGCTAGTGCAGTATTATTTAGTTCGACTGCTTACGCTGTACATTATTTATCTTGCATACTGTCTTGTGATCATAACAGCACATATTTCTTACACGAGAAACGACTGTTCAATAAAACCCTTTTTATTGAAACGCCCGTCTTTCCTTTCTGTGTAACTCTGTAGAAACTAAGCATGCACGATTGACTGAGTGAAACTGTTATCTATTGTTTCCACAATTCTGAGATGTGTTCCGCTTCTAAAGGGAAACAAAGTTGTCATGTTTTTCGGTTGCCAGAAACTACTCCCTTCTTGTTCTCAAGGAGTTTCTAGTGGCCTCTGAGCTAGCTGGCACAAGTAATTAAGTTTAATATACTCGATAGGGACATACCGACCTTAGTCCTATGTCAAACCTATAGGTTATATTATTCCAATGCACAGAGCCTATTAGGGAAATAGGAACTACACTACATGCCCAGAAGTGGGTCCCGTGCTCTCCATGCCACTGGAGTCAAGCTATCCTGGCTGAAGAGGGGTGAAACCCCGAAACCGGTCCTAGGATGCTTGATTCCAGTCCAGGGAGGACCTGGCCTGGCAGTTTGGGCTGGACTGTTCCCATTGGGCGCAGAGTCAAGACTGATTTGCATATGGCTGGGTCCAAACTGGAATGGCATGGTGAGCAAAAAAACGATGGATTTAGGCCCAGATCTCTGTACTGGGGTGAATGTATGAGATTGTTCTGCATTCTGTCCATCAATTGTTTTTTTTGCATTTGTCACACGAGTAGGATGGGTATTCCCAGACGTGGGTCCCGTGCTCTCCATGCCACTGGAGTCAAGCTATCCTGGCTGAAGAGGGTGAAACCCGAAACCGGTACTAGGATGCTTGATTCCAGTCCAGGGAGGACCTGGCCTGGCAGTTCGGGCTGGACTGTTCCCATTGGGCGCAGGGTCAAGACTGATTTGCATATGGCTGGGTCCAAACTGGAATGGCATGGTGAGCAAAAAAACGATGGATTTAGGCCCAGATCTCTGTACTGGGGTGAATGTATGACATTGTTCTGCATTCTGTCCATCAATTGGTTTGTTTTGCATTTTTCACCCCGAGTGGGACGGGTATGCCCAGACGTGGGTCCCGTGCTCTCCATGCCACTGGAGTCAAGCTATTCTGGCTGAAGAGGGGTGAAACCCCGAAACCAGTCCTAGGATGCTTGATTCCAGTCCAGGGAGGACCTGGCCTGGCAGTTCAGGCTGGACTGTTCCCATTGGGCGCAGGGTCAAGACTGATTTGCATATGGCTGGGTCCAATCTGGAATGGCATGGTGAGCAAAAAAACGATGGATTTAGGCCCAGATCTCTGTACTGGGGTGAATGTATGACATTGATCTGCATTCTGTCCATAAATTGGTTTTTTTTTGCAATTGGCGGGGATAGCCTAGTACAACAAGTTACAAACTGTAGTAGTGTCGAGTCACTCTACTAGGCCTACACTCGACACAAGCCTAACCTTTAGTGCTGATGATTGATTAGGTTCCTTTGGAAAAATAAAATTACCTTGCAAATATACTGATCATGGGTGGGCAAGCAGAAGAAGATCCTCGCCCTGCCTTGAAATTGAATTAGTGTTGCTTTTGCCACATCCGCCCCAGCAAGCGTGTGATCAATTATTGGTGTACATTTAATTTAGTCCACCTCAATAAATCACACAACCCGGGGGAAGAGGGTTAGGGTTTGATGAATGGTTGGGAAGGGGGGTTTGGGGAAAGGTTTGACAAAGAAAAACACTACGCATGGACAAATAACAAAACACAATCTTGGCAGACGACCATATCCATAAATCTGTTAAGGGAGAAAAAGGAAATGCATGCATGATGATGATATTGATAACTTGATGGTTAATGATAAGTAGTACTTACTAACTACTACTAGACAATTAGACAGTACAGGGCAGCAGTATATTATGCAATGTGCCTTGCCTGTCTGCCCTCAGAGAGACCCAAATTACATACAGTTTCTGTTCTGTTGTACCGGTCTTACTTTTAAAGATAGCAAAGAAAATTAAAAAATAGCTGTAGGGATGAATTATAAGCAGAGAGCAAACATAAAAATAACAACAACACACAATGATTAAAGATAAAAAATGAATCAAATTATTTAAAAGATGATGAATGTTGATGATACTGTTACTGTATGTTGTTATCCTGGTCAAATTGGGGAGTTGCATCTCGGCATTCCTCTTGGTCCTCCCTTCCATGGACGCTCCGTCCATCAATCTTGGGTGACGCCACTGTCTGCCTGGCGGATGTGGATTGGTAAGGTAAGTGTGAGTTGTTTTTCCCAGTATAGCACAGGGTAAGGGCCGGCCTGTAATTGTAGATGGAAAAACAAAAGGGGTATTGAAAAATCAAGGAGAAAAAAAATGCATAAATTATGGTGGAGTGCAACAAGAACTCTTTCAGTGGCGGCATGGATACATCATGTCTACTCTGTTTCCAGCATTAACCTACAACAACAACAACAGGACAGAGCAGGCCCACGGCACCCGTGACCCATCCTCCATTTAGCGTACATTTTTTGACAGAGGCAGACAAAGCACATATTCAGCAACATAGCATAAGTGACTAAATCAATGCACCGCTGTCAGTCATACCACTACACTCGACTCGACTCCACCACTACACAGACATGTAGGTCTGCTGTGGTTGTTGTTGACTTGTTTACCTTTTATGCCACTCATGAAACGCCCTGACTTATTCCATCAATCATCTCCGATCCTACTGAGTGACTGCGAAGATATTATGTCACTGTGGTCATCATCATGGTGTTGTCCAACTCAGTGTGCAGTGTACACAGTGAGTCCACATTCCATATTCAAAATGCAATGGATCGGCCTGCAGTAGAAGTACAATTTTGTTATTAAAAAACAAGAAGGGAAACATTGACTTGAGTTACTTTTAGTGTGTAGATTAAATATTAGTACACAATGAATTCACTTCATGCACAGCAAACAACAACAACACAAATCACTCAGTCAGCGTCCAATGCATGCCATCATTCATTACCTGTTCCTTCTCATCTTAAGTTAAGGGGCAGTCTCTCTCGGCTCGGAAAGGAGGATGGCTATATTAGTCATCATGTTCCACTTCTTTCGGAGGGACTCAACGAGGCAACATTTTCTTTTTTCTTCTATTCTACATCCAATCATCATCTGGCTTGAGGTAAATGGATTTAGGGCGAGTCAGGAGGATGGAGGAGCAGGACTCGGAGGAGTGGACTTCAGTGAAATGCAGACAGCTGCAACTGCAATATGGCAATAAAAAGACTAGAAGACGGTGGTGATTGATTTGTTGTGATTCGAAGTTTCTAACCACAAAGACAGACACACACAAATAAAAGTAAATAAGGGAGGAAGAAAGTAAGAAGTTCAAGCCTAGTTGTCAGGGAAGTATAGCTCATCCTCAAACTCTGGGGGTTCAACCAGAAGTAGGTAATCATCATCTAACACACTACTTCCGTCACCTAAGTTGCTGTCCTCATCTTCCTGCGTTGATTCATGTATTGTTTAATTCGGTGGTATAAAGTGCTGATTCATTTTGATCATGGTTAACCTCTCCACGTTTTTGGGCAAGAGACTGGTCCTTTTCACTGTTACAGTGGCACCAGCAGCACTGAAAACACATTCAGAAGAGACACTTGCGACAGGGCAAGCCATATAGTTTATCGCCAGCCTGCTGAGCACTGGCCATTGGTTCCTTTTCCCATACCAATAGCGCAATGGGTTTTGATCAATGTAGACCTCTGTTGGGTCATCCAGATAGGCCTAGACCATCCGCTCAATGTTCAGGGGTGCAACAGTTTGTTTGACCTCTTTTGTCTTTGCATCAGCACTGGACCTAGCAAGCCCTTGCTGTAAATACCAATCCTGTGCCAATTTTACTGGGGCTGATGATCCGGTTCTTGCTGTTGTTGTCGATAGTGTTGGTGACCGCTCTGAGCCAAACGCACTGCCCTCAGGCTCTGAAGTGGAACTTGACGCCGGATGCCCTGCTGCAGTACTTGTTGTGGGTTTGAGTAGCAGGCATTTAATTGCCAGCCGTTCATTTTCAAAGTGACTGGCTACCTCAGCTATCCAAGTTTTGTACCGGGCAACGTCCACTTCTGAAAAAGGAATTAATGTCTTACTGTTCAGTGCCGATTTGCACCATGGATCCAGAATTGTGGCACACATGTAATGTTTTTCTGACACAATCTTAGTTTGTACCCTTGTATTTTCAGCTAAGCGACAGGATAAGCTCTCCACCAACTCATATGCTTCATTTTTTTCCTCCACACCTATGTACGCTTCAGACACCTCCTTCAGCTGTTGCTGTAGCATGTGCAACAGTGGGATAGCTTGGCCCATAGTACTGTCCTCCTTGCTGACTTCATGTGTGAAGACCTCGAAAGGAAGAAGCATCTCTGTCAGGCATTTAACTAGGCACCATTGATCCATCTGAAGGGTCATGCCTTTCACAGTAGCATCCCCTCTTTGCATGACATATTCATTGATTGGTCTGTACTGCTCAAACAGACGGTCAAGCATGTAATAAGTTGAGTTCCAACGTGTTGCCACCTCCTGGATGAGTGCTTTGACTGGCATTCTATATTCACGTTGAATGATCCTCAGCTGCTTCCGGGCTTTAAAAGAATGGCTGAAATGTGTGCATATTCTTCAGCAGGGTGTCAGTAAGTTGTTGACTATGGCTTCTTTTTTCAGAAAGTCTTGAACAATAATGTTAATGCAGTGCGCCAAACACGGGACCCTGAAATAGGCACCATCCTCCATGGCCTTAAGTACATTACTGCCATTATCTGTGGCAACAAAACCAATGTTAAGCCCTCTTTGGCGCAGCCATTCAAAGACCTTGCTGTTAAACTCTTCCAAAATGTTTGCAGCAGTATGAGATTTCTCCATGGCGAACATGGCTACAGTTGCATGTTTCCGAGTAGCATTAAAAATCTCAGCAGTGTCAACAGCACCTGCTCAGATATCTTTTCTCTAAACCCCATAAAAGATATCCAGTGTGCAGTGATGCACATGTAATCAGTGGCTTGGCAACTGGTCCACGTGTCTGCTGTCAGGTGGATATTGTGAACAGCACTCTTCTGCAAAGCTTGTACAAGCAATTCCAGCACATCATAATGTAGTGCTGGAACAGCAACTCTGGTGAAATAGGACCAGCTGGGAATCTTCCATTTAGGGCAGATGGCTGACACAAATTGAAGGAAACCCACCCCTTCCACAAAAGAAAAAGGGAGACGGTCCAGCGCTAACATTTTAGCCAGCTTCGCATTGTACAAACGTGCCGTTGGGTGGTTGCGTTCGTACTGCCCCTCTGACCTAAGCATGCTGTCAATGGTAGGCTGGATTATTTTCCTTTGTGGTGCAGCTGTCTTCTTGAACCCAGTTAGGCTCAACGACGCACTTTTTTTCATTGCAGTACTCGGTTGCCTTGGTGTCTCATTCTGACTCTGAGTATGACTCTTCTTACTACGGTGCCACTGAGATGTTGCTGAGGATGTGGGCGGTACCACTACACTGCTGGGGACAGGGCTAGAAATGTCTCCCTCTTGTTCACCTTCCACCGCGATCATATCTTCTTCTACTTCTTCATCCCCACCAACAGCAATGGGTGCAGTTTTACTTTTTTGTAAGCGAAGTAGGTGAGCCTCCCACTGGATGATGTGGTGTTTTTTGAGATGACTTGTTTGGCCTCCGGTACCATAGTTTGTACCAAGCTTACCCCGCTTAACAGCGTGTCGACAAATTGAGCATATAGCAATGTTCTCCTCCGTACTGCTAACCGAAAAGAAGTCCCAAACTGGGGAGGTGTACTTTCTGGTGCTGCTGGAGGTGCCACTTTCAATGCCAGATGAACTGGAGGGTGGGTGTGGAATTTGACTCTGTGCACTTACAGTACCACTACCTAGTACTGAGGTGGTGGTTGAGCTTGATGTAGGTCCCTGCCAGGCCTTAGCAAATGCAAATATGGAAGCTGGAGATGGTGTTACCTGTCTTGGTGGTATCCGTGCTACATCCCTCGCAGCGATTTTGGATAGGGTAATAATGTTGGTCTCCATCTCCTCTGGGCCGGGAGTGATGTTCATGATGACTGGCTCGTCATCATCATCATCCCCCTCTTCTACATCTACCTCCATAACTCTAAGGCTTTCCTTTTCACTATCCTTGTCTTGTGGCGTGCATCACTCTCAGACTGAGCTGGTGGATTCCAAGTGTCATCTAGATCATCAGAAGCGGGGCTTGGAGAAGAAGTTGATGGACTAACCCTCCTTTTCCTTGCTGGGGATCTGGAAGACAATGGATCTTCTGAAAGAGTGACTTGCTCCTCTTCGTCTGCAGGAAGCTCGATTTCCCGAACTGCCCCTACTTCAGGAGCAACAACTACTATTGTGGGCTGTTGTTGCGGCTGTTTTTGCGGCTGTTGTTGCGGCTGTTGTTGCAGCTGTTGTTGTGGCTGTTGTTGTTGCTGTTGTTGCCCACTTATCTGCTGAGTTTCCGCCTGCGTTGATTGGGTACTACTTTGCGATAATTACATTTCAACATCACTGCTCGTTAGTAGACTGGCTACCTCTGCGACACTCATGGGCTTGGGCCTAGGTTGGTGGGGTGGGCCCGCTGATGCGGAGGTGCTGCTCTCAGCTTGTTCCCTGGACACCGCTGCTGCAGGCGTAATTTTTTGTTTCCCAAAAAACATTGCGTGCGGCACACCAGTCTTGGTAAGTGCCACTTCCTTCTTCTGTTCCTTCTTCTCACTGGCAACTTTCTTAGTACTGGAGGACCTGGTAACTTTCTTTGGGGCCATCTTCTTCAGATGTCAGCAGGACGCTGTTGCACAAGTTGCAGAGATGTCTGTGGCCACACATCACGTGGCGTTGTGCGCAGCAGGACTTCTGTCTGGCAGTACAACGGGTGATGATGACACCTCCTCCTCTGTCTTTTTGTGCACCTAAAAGCAAAGAAGCCAGGAGAAGAACATCAGTGAAATGTTGCATTTGTTGTTGTGGTTCAATTACTACTAGTACAAACAAACAAATATAATATATAACTTAGTGTGTGGTGGTCACACTTGTTAGAGTTATATTATTAAATTTTATTAACTCAGTTTAAGTTATAAAAAAAAACATAACAGTGTAGCCATTTGTGAGACTTTGACAACAAGGGCTTTCATGGTATACTGTGTACACTCAGGAAGGATAGGAAAGAAAAAGAACAAAAACAAAAATACAAATGTAATGGAAGTGGAACCTGTTTGTTTGGCATTAAATAATTTGCTCATCACGTCATTCAGGGAGCTGCAGCTGGCAAAGGGGATGGATGGAAGCAGTAAGCCAAGAGGAACATAGGAAAGACATGCAGGCATATATGGCAAAAGCAACACACTACTAAAGTACCACCACAAAATGGCCACCAGCCACATGGACACTCACAGTCACAAGCAACAAGCAGGAGGCCTGGAAAACAGTGAACTGAAACAGGCCTGTAATAGCCAGGCAAAGGAGGCATGCTAACAACACAGCTTTAATGCAATAAAATGCAAAAACGAAAATCCACAGGGCTAAACAAGGTGTGCAAGTTACACAACAAACACACCACACACAACAAAGGTATTTATTTAACACACACCAAAAAAGTGAAATACCCCACAAAAAACACATTTTGCAATTCAATCCAATGCCATCCATGCCCTAAATTATGTTTAAATTCAACAGAACACACAGAAACAGTTGTTTCATGCACCCATGACTACCTCTGAGCCTACTGGATGAAAGGCCTGTTGGCAGACTAGGCCACAAGCTTGCAGGCCTATGGCAAAAGCACACTGCCTGGCTTCAAAATGGCCACCAGCCACATGGCCAGGCCCACAACAACAACAAGAAAGCGAAGACAGACAATGCAGGCCTATGGCAAAAGCACACCTTCTGGCTTGAAAATGGCCGCCAGCCACATGGCCAGGCCCACAACAACAAGAAGCCTAGGCCAAAAAGGAACAAAGGAAACCCATGCAGGCCTATATGGCAAAAGCAGCACACTTATAACTACCACCACAAAATGGCCACTAGCCACATGGACACTCACAGTCACAAGCAACAAGCAGGAGACCTGGAAAACAATGAACTGAAACAGGCCTGTAATAGCCAGGAAAAGGAGGCATGCTAAACAACACAGCTTTAATGCAAACATGCAAAAACGAAAATCCACAGGGCTAAACAAGGTGTGCAAGTTACACAGCAACCACACCACACACACACACACACACACAACAAAGGCATTTATTTAACACACACCCAAAAACTGAAATACCCCAAAAAATACACATTTTGCAATTCAGTCCAATGCCATCCATGCCCTAAATGATGTTTAAAATAATTTCAATACACACCAAAGGAACAGTTGTTTCATCATGCACCCATGACTAGCTATGGGCCTACTGGCTACTCACAATAAAACAAAATTTAAATGATGAAAAGTACCTAAATTGTAGTTGCTGCAAATGCAATGCCCCAATCAAACAAACAACACCAACTTACTTGTAAAATCTCAAATCCAAAAGTCCTCAAATCCAATGATATATGATGCAGCAGACACAAAGAGTGATCCTTCCAGATCCAAATCCAAATGAAACAGGACATGGACAAATCACTGTGAGGAGCCTGCTGGACAGGAACAGGAAGTTGGAGACTCTGGGGCACTTCCTTCCTCTCCTCCAAAAAAGGACTCCTTGCACCAAAAAGTACAGCCAAATGTCAATCTGAGGAGTTTTTTTCATCCAAATCATCATTTTCGAGAAGGTTTTATGCTGCTCCAGATATTCTTCTTCTCCAGATTGCAAATTTTGCGTGTTCGGCATCGCGAGCTTCACCAAACTTCTGCCGGATGTCCGATGGCGCGTCCGAATGACGTGTTCGCAATCGCACACTCTTGCGGTGTCTGAAGGCACGTCCGAAATGACGTGTTCGCGATCGCACACTCTCGCGGTGTCCGATGGCGCGTCCGAATGACATGTTCGCGATCGCACACTCTTGCGGGATCGCGCGCCCGGCTACCAAAATCTCATGGCGCACGCGAACAGATAGGAAAACTCGTCGGCAAACGCAGGGATCCCGGTAAGTCGCTACCGCGCGCGCGCGAAAAAGCATTTTTAAAGCGCGAACAATGAAAAAATTCCGCTACGCCGCGGATCGCGGAATTTTAGGCAATTCCGCGTTCTCTGCGGAACGCGGAATTGCCAAAATTCCACAAATTCCGCGAGTGGAGCGGAATTTACCGCCCAGGGTTACTTCTTAGAAGAGCCTTTGGAGATTGGTGGAGAGATGTAAGTGGGGGTGACTAAGTAGGACGTCAGAGAGCATTTGACAAGTTATGCAAAAAACAGCATTACGGACTTCAGTAAGATGGACACCATCTTTGTGAAACAGATTTGTATTATTGATTCTTATACCATCATGATAAATTCTGCCTAACTTGTATCACAAAACCTCCTAAATGCAGATGAATGTCTTTATAAAACAACCAAAGAAGTGCCCTCAAAAATTTTAAGTTGAAAGGGAGTTGAATTCGACCAATATGCTCATAGTGGTTTATTCATAAAAGCTCAAAAGTTAAGAAATTACAAAGTTATGGTGCTACCTTCACTTCGTGTCGCACTCACAACACAACTGCTATTGTTATGTTTCATATAGATGCCCTAATATAGGCATAGTTTGAGATGCCCATATATAGGCATAATCTTTCACCTACATTAGTTCCCTATTCTCCATAATAACGGGCGCTGAGGGCTGAACCTTATCTAGACTGTGGTTTGTCTTGTGGTTTGTGGCCTCCTGGTCTGCCTTGCTACGTTGGCTTAGGCCTGGCTGCCATGATGCCTTTTTGCGCACGTTACTTTGTGCCGTTGTTTTTCCGGCCTCTGCTTCTGCCCGGCTATTTTAGAGCTGTCTGCATATCTGTCTTTCACCTTTTCTCCTGTTCCCTTTGGGCTACATCTGCACAACATGTACAAGGTCGAAAAACAACGTCCCTTGTTCTTGCTGATCTGGCCAGTCCCTCGCACTTAGACATAACACTAGGTACAGCCGCTCTGGAGAAATTTGTGTGCTTTTAATAGTGTGATTTCTCGGTTAGAGGCACTTGGAGAAAAACCTTTCCAGAGAGAAGAGCTGTGCTTGTCTGATGATGTAAACCTTGCATCTAGATATAGAGGTATGGGGGTTCGCTAGACAAAGCCCAGAGGTCTTCTGTTTTTATAATAAACTACCTACTAGCACGGGGAGGGTGGTAAGGTCATTTAGCCCTATATCCACTGCTTTATGAAATGCTTTCCCCGTTTGTATTCTATGGAGTTGAAACTATGCTGCTTATATTATCCTTATGCATTATGCTGATAGTACTGGCATGTGTACTGTATCTTAGAGCACGTTAGTTGAAATAAACATTTTAAACTATACAGTGTCTCTTCTTATGCGCGTTGTGGACAGGTATGAGTGAGTTATGAAAGGGTGTTCTTGCTACTGCGAGTCCTGAGAGAGAGATACCGTGTTCTGGGTTGTCTAATTATTGGTAGCATTGTTGCTAATGAGACGCTACAGCTAGTCGGGTTGGGGTTTTAGGTGCTAAGGTTTATGGTTGGCTCACCACTATATTCCGAGGTCCTATTATCCTGTGCATAGCTCTGTGTATGTGAAGAATCCCTATAACATGGCGCAACCAACGGGTGGGCTGCTTATCTGCGAGACGCTTGAGTAGTATTTGTGCTTGTCCACAACTCCCTTCGCAGACGCTTCCGGAAGCGTGTGTGATGGTGATAACTCCTATATTGACGTTTTTATAGGTTCTTTCAAGCTTGAAGTTGTTAAAAGGTTCTTAACTAAAACCCTATATTGTGCTGCCTCATATTAGGTTGTCGGAAATTTTTAGCCTAAAATGGCTGTTCAAATTGCGGCACATAGCCGCGCAGCACTCTGGGCTCACTTAACAGTGTATGGAGTGCCTGACGCGGGTGTCGATCTGATCTTTGTGGTACAAGCAGATCTAGCTTACCACTTTGAGGTGTTTTACTCTTGGGTCACCTTTCCGGCGGTGGATGGGACTGATAATATGTTCCATGAATATACAGCCACCGTAGTTCCTAATCACTATAGACCGTATAGGAACCTTGAAGTAACGCTCACGGCTTGGCAACACCGTGTTTGGTTTGATGGCGCCCTCCCCCAACCGGTTACCACGGTTCGTTTAGGCCCCTTATCAATTGAAGGGGCCACTTGGCCTGTCTTGGCCGGGTATACCCCACATCCACGTTATATGACGGTGGCAGTCGCTGAACTGCGTAATTTGCATTCGTCTTTGATACGAGTGCATAGAGCTTTAGTACAGTATGTTACAGGCAACATCCAGGGAGCCCCGCCTGGAGTTGCAGCCCATCCAGCTGGAGCAGGCGGTGTAACCATAAGTCCTGTCATGGTTAATTCGGTGATGGGCAGGCGCCCACAAAATAAGGATGATTTTCCTTATTGGCTTGCAGAACAATTTGACCAGCTGGAGGCAGTTTTTCAAAATACCTCTCCCGTGGAAAAACACAGGATATTGACGATTAGTTTGCCAAAAGACTTAATCCCCGAGTTGGCAGAATGCAACAACTGGGGCAGGGTATTCGCGGCAGTATATGCAAAGTGTTTCGGCACTCCTTCCATGACGGTTCTCCTCTCTGTAATTAAACGAGTGCAGGATGAACATGGCCCTGAAGCGGCTGTGGAATTAGGGATGAGACTGGTGGGAGTGTTCGACGTAGTAGCTGATTTGATCCTTGCGAATATCAAGGGCGATGCAGTTAACTTTCAAGTAGCTAATGCTTTGGCTTTGGTCCCAGATCCGGACAAGCCGCGCGAATTACCGAAAATTATTGCACAGGCTTACAAAACAATTGGCCGCAAAAGCCTGGGAGTTAAGCCTTTTGCTAAATCGCAAACACAATCGCAACAACAACCAAAAACTCAATCTAAGAAAGATGAGAAACCAGTTTTTACTAAAAAGAGCTGGAGATTGAAAAAACAGGGTAAGCAACAGAAGAAGCCGGTTTCGCGAGGCGCATCCCCGGTTTCCGTCTCTTCTGAACGCACTTATGATTTGCGCGATAGGGCGAGAATTAAATCTCCAGAGAGATTTCAAGTCCCTGATTCGCGTTCTCCTCGTTCTTCACAGGCACCAACAACATCGCAGGCTGGTGGAGGAGATCGCCAGGATAGAGGAAGGGGTCGAGAGGCTCCACAGGGATGAGACCAACCTCGACAACAGGTCAGAGGGAAAGCAGAAGAATTTCAACGTTCTCGCCCACAGTTTCAGAAGAAGAAAGTTGCCGCTGTAACAGCGAGATATGCTACAGACGGTGAGAACGAGACTCCTGAATTGGACGTGGGCAGAGACCCTCCTAGACAGCGCCGCGGAAGTTACCATAGTGCGGGAGGCGCTACGTCCTCATGTGGAGGCGACAGCAACTGAAACATTCATTACTGTCGAGACAGCAGACACCAGAGTGGCACCCCCTGACAGACTATATAATATTGTTATCAAAATTGAAGGTGACATTCAGCGTGTTATTAAAGGGATTTTTTGGGAGAATCTGACCTCTTCGTACGACATTCTGTTAGCGGAGGCGGATTGGCCGCCCCCATTCGTACTTGCTGCGCGTAAAGGGGAGGAGGTAATCCTTCCGAGCTTTTCTCGTCATGTCCCAAAGGACAAAGCGGAGGCTCTTGCAGCTGAGTGGGCTGTGTCCTTGGCTACAGCATTATACCGCAACCACATGGGTTGGGATAAAGACTCTCCCCCATGAAATACCTTTGCGGTCGTTGCCACAGCCACAACCCCAATATCCCATCAAGCGGGAAGCTAAAGGTCCCGTTTCCGAAATTCTGACCCAGTTAGAATATCAGGGAGTGATTGAAACATGCGTGTCACCTATGAATAATCCCCTTTTCGCGGTTTCTAAACCCGATGGATCGTACCGCTTAGTTTTGGATTACCGACATTTGAACTCTCATTGTCGGACCTTTGCGGTGCAAAACACACACAGTTCTGCGCTCGTAGACAGTCTTGTTCGTAAGAAATATAAAACTACACTTGACCTATCCAATGGATTCTACACGCACAACTTAGCCCCGGAGAGTAGCCAATGGAGCGCTTTTACCTCCGGTGGTAAATTCTTCAAATTCAGGCATTTACCTATGGGCTACAAGAACAGTCCAGGCGTATTCGCTGCCCGTGTTGTCTCTTTGTTAGACGGCATAGACCCAGATGCATGTTCGTACGTCGATGATATCTATCTGACAGACGACAAATTATTCCCGCATCTTTCCCGAGTGGACCGCATTATTCTAGAGTTTGCGGTTTTAGGTTACAAGTTTAACTTTGCCAAATCTCACATTGCTGAATTTACCGTTTTGTTTTTGGGCTATGAGCTCAACAATGAAGGTAAGGGCTTAGCCCCCCATTTCCTAGAGAAATGTGCACTTCTGTGCCCTCCTACTACTCTGAAGAAACTTCAGTCTTTACTGGGTTTTCTGAACTTCGGGTGTACTTACATTCCCGAGTATGCCCAGCGTATCAAGCCACTGTATGCCTTGATACAACCTAACTTTTCGAAGTCATGCTGGCTTCCGGAGCATTCCTCCATTCTGCAGTCTTTGCAGACAGACCTGCTTGAGTCTAAATTCCTGTTGACTCGTGATAACCGCACAAACCTGGTAATTAGAATAATTCCAGGGGCAGTGGGTTTCACGTACTTAACCTTTAACGAAGGTGACACAGTACCCATCGCATACAAGTCACATCTTTACACTTCCGCTGAAATGCGCTTTTCATCTGTGGAGAAAGTTTTGACTGCAGTGCAGATGGCGATTCTAAAAGAACGCGCACTGGCACAGGAAAACGCATCCTGGTGGTAACACCATATCCTGCCCTAGAGGCAGTGACAAAGGCAAGTGTTCCGAACTCTAAAGCTTTGCACCCCGTTGGATACAATGGGCAACATCACTGACATCTCCGGATGTCACTTTTATCTTTGATTCTTCACTTCAGACGCAGGAGTTTTTACAGTATGAATTCGTTCATCCTCCTCCTCTGTCCTTGCTACCGCTTGAGGAATACGAATGTATTATCTATACCGATGGTTCGGCACAACCGGCCACGGGTTCCAAGCATGCTTATTCAGCAGCATGTGCTATTGTTGCAGGTACCTTTGTGAACGGTAAGTTCAAATCAACTGTAGTGCATACTCAGGCACTCAGAGATAGTACTGCACAATTGGCCGAGCTGCGTGCATCGGTGCTCGCACTTGAGTTCGCTACTCCTGATGTGACCACTCTAATTGTATGCGATTCTTACTACTGTGTTCAGTCTTACAATGACAATCTGTTCTTTTGGTCGCAAAACGACTACAGAGACACCAAAGGTAGCACAATTAAGCATAAAATGCTTTGGGTTCGAGTGGCAGATTTGCAACAACGTCTGCCTCTCACACAGGTGGTTCACACACTTGGCCACCAGCGTGTGGGCGCACACGCTGTCGGTAACAGTTTGGCAGACGAAGCTGCCAAATCAGCAGTAGTCACGTGCTCAGTCGCAGCAGTTACCAGATCCATGTCTAAAATAGATACTGATATTTTAGCAGCTATTGCTGCGACGAAGGAAGGTGCTAATTACCCTATGGGTTTCCCTTCCAAATATTCTTATCAGTTTGGTCCCGAACAGGCTCCTTACGTAAAAATACCCAACGTTGGTGATTGGCTGATTCCCAACGCGGACCGCAGGCTTTCCTTGATAACGGCCACACACGAAGGCATGGCTTCGGCTCATGCTGGAGTGTCTGCGACTGTTTCCATCTTGCAGCAGCGTTACTGGTGGCGTGGTTTATACAAACAAACCCGTACTTATGTGCTTTCTTGTGACGTTTGTCAGCAGATTAAGCCTTCCACGGTTACACGACCACCACAGACCCCACTCTGCATTTCTAACAGACCTTTTGGGTGTGTTTACCTGGATCACTGCGGTCCATTTTCATCAGACACTGCCTATAAATATATCTTAGAGGCAGTGGAGTCGTGCACACGTTTCATCTGGGTTTGGCCACAACGAAGTGCTGACGCTCGAAATGTCATAAGGGATTTGCGTGTCTTTGTGGGAATTTTCGCCTGTGGCACCTTCCATTCTGACCAAGGTCCGGCGTTTGCCTCTAAGGCTTACAAGGACGCAATGGGTTCACTGGGGGTGCGGGTGAAATTTTCGTCTCCATATTGGCCTGAGGGCAACTCGATTGTTGAACGAATGAACCGTGACTTAAAGCATTCCTTGACAGCTAGAGTCTTAGGTACTGGCAGGAACTGGCTGGCCCACTTGTACACCGTACAATGTGCACTTAATATTCTCCCTAGAAGACCTCTGGGTGGGCGGACCCCTTACGAAATGCTCTTTGGCATACGAATGTTTGTGCCCGACCTTGATGGTCTAGACATGGCGGCGCAATCCGCCATCTTTGATGTAGATAACCATTCTACTATGTTACAGGACATACAAGAAGCCCGAGACAAACTTGCAATCGCACATTTACCTTCAGCCACAGACGCTGCGCTGCAGATTCCGGTTGCCGGCTGGCTTCCGAAGATTGGAGATTTGGTTCGAGAGAAGGTGGAGAACAAAAAAGAATTTGGCCCCTCTTATCGTGCACCACTTCCAGTCCTTGGCTTGAAGGGAACTTATACAGTCATCTTACCACCGCTTCCTGGTCGTAAAGAGAACAGATACATCTCAGTGGAAAATGTCAAGCTACAACATCTGGCCGATCCTGAATAGTGTTACACCAGCGGTCTCTTGTCCTGTCATTTCCCGGACACATTTTCGTGGCCCTCCGTTCCGAATGGTCACTGATGTTGCTATCGAGATGGTAGATTTGCCTGATCGTTTACTCGACTACCCGGACTCCCCCTGCAATGACGAGTCTGAGTATACCTACCCCGCCAACGAGTCGGTGGCACACCTACCAACAATGCCACTGAGCCCAACACGTTATTCCTTTGACTCGGATTCCACCTCATCACTTGTCCCGTCCAAATTCAGCATTCTTGTATCCTGGTTCAGAGACAATTTTTTGATTCCCCCCTGGACATACATCTGGTTGGTGCTATTCCTGATTTTTTTGTTCATGTCCATTGGCTTTGTCACAGTGTTTTTCTACTCATCAATGGACACTATTTACCAGAACGCTCTGCAGTGAACTGTGTCACTGGAACTTTGGCTCCACATTCTTCATCTCACATCATGAAGCGAGACCACACATTTGTGAACATTTCAGCTTTTCCAGTCACTGATTGCATCGTATGGGATGCGGTAAACTTCCAAATTCATGGACCAACCGAAATTATTAATGTACCAAATGTGCTTCGTGTTTCAATGGGCGATGTCGTAAAAGTAATATTCATTCTGACGATTGGGATGTGCATGCAGTTGAAGCATTATTTACTGATTTGAAATATTATGCTGCTTTTAATGCTGAAGATTTGTACATGAATTCTGCAAGTTATGCTGATTTGTATTGTTACCAGCATTGGGGCAACCACTTTGTCCATAAACCAAGTGCACTGCGTGGTCCTTTTAACTACACCCAATGGGAGCATTGTCCAACCCCTTTGCCAGGTAGCTCCCAAACTCTTAGAAATAAATTCACTTACTTTACAGACTTTGATAGGTCGAACCCTGGGTCCTATTATTTTAAATTAAACACTACATCCACTCAGAAAATCATGTTGACCCACACCAAATTGCTATATTCGGGTTCCTTTTTGAGCGCCTTAGCTGTGGGTGGTTATGAGTACTGGAAGGACAAAGTTGACTTGAAATCAATCTGGGGCTCCAAACCATGACAGGTGCAAGGCACAGAAGCCTTGCACCGTGCTTGCCTTATCCCGGACCAGATTTTATTTCTGAATAATACCATTTATCAAACTACGTGCTGGGGTTTGGCTACTTCCAAACAATTGAATGCACCTTCCATTCCTGCATTGGCTTCCCCTCCCAACGGGAGCTTGCATTCCAATGTGTCCCTTACAATTTTGCAAGCTCTGTTTCAGAACAATTCGTTTAATGTCTCTACGTTTGTTCAGTCACCCTGGTTGGCTTGGCCGATAGCATCTAATGCCTGCCAACTGCATTTTCATGACTCAGTTCCTGGTTACAAACAGGATAGGCCAGATCCAAGGTTTTCTGACTCTCGTACTGTAACAACATATTCTGTTGGTAAATTATGTAAACAGTGGTTGCAGCACTCTTCCCTGGATTCTGTTAAACAACATTTATCCCTCCTATCAGGCAACATTGATTTGTCCGACTTTATTTTGGGGCCTCGTGGTCCACGACCTAAGAGATTCATTTATGAATCTTATAATGAACTCTGGAAGCTTTCGCAAATTGAAGCTGCTTCCCGTCTACGGGAAATAGATCAAGCAAATTTAGAAAAAGTGCTTGCTGTTGTTGACAATAGTATTAATACCCTGTCTTCCCACATTTACACGTTAGAGAATATTGTGTCCTCTGTTGTTGATATTGTACAAGATGATTTTTCTGTGTTATATCATGGTCAGAATCAATTGCGTTCAGTTATGCAGTTTGCATGGACTTTGCAAACACTTAAGTTGGGTAAAGTTCCTTAGCATTTTTTGAACACCTCTGCCTTATTCCTGCCCTTTAATTTAACTGACAAACAGCAGTTCATGTCCATGAAGGATGCAGCATACACTCTGTTACATATCGAGAAAATAGAGCCCTTACCATTCTCTGTGGCGGAATTGGATTCTGCCGTGTGGCTAGTTGATGGGGTTATCGCCTTGCCTTTTTCTTTGTTTGAATTTAGTTTGTGCATGAAACATTATCCTGTGGGCCGTTTCCAGCCCTTGGGCAGTGCCTTCCTGCATGAACTTTGGTCCCTGCCTTTCATGTATAAATGCCTTAGAGACGGAAAGGAAGTTTTTCTCACAGGGGAGTCATGCGATTCAACTGTGGGTCATTCCCTTATTTGCAAACACATTAAGTTGCACGGAGCATGTAGCGTTTCGGCTCCGAATCTTGCTTGTGTGTTAAAGGGTATTCCTGCTCCTGCTATTTCTCCTACTTTCACTGTGCTTGCTAATGGTAGCTATCTGCTTTTGAATAACCAAGACTGCTGTGGCATGCTGGCCGGCATACCCTAAATTGTTACAGTTTCACACAGGGTTGTCTGCTGCAAAAATGTGCTTTTTCCTCCCCCGCACAACATCATAGATAGTTCTGTTTGGCCTTCCATTCCTACTCTGAAGGCGGATTTCAATAAATTGAGCAGAATAAAGGCACTATTATTGAACCAGGAGGTTATGCTCACATCCGCCCGGGAGACATTCATTCTCCAGGTGGCAAGTACCCACAGTGAAATACAGGCCCTTTTGAACACTAACCTCCCACAACATTTCGGTGAACCGATTCACCGTGTTTTTAATGCATCACGCACTGAAGGTCTGGTGCACTTTTTTTAAGTTGTGGGCTCTGACCTTGTGGCCTCTTTTCAAACTATTTTTGGTGTAATACCGGCTTTTATTCATTCCATCTTTTCCAGCGTCTTTGGTGGCTTTCCGTTGATCCTCGCCTTAGCGGCTGGTATACTGCTGTTGGTCTGTTTACTACGCAATGGCTGCACCACCTTGGGCCCTTCTCGACCCAGGTCGTCTCCAGATGCTCCGTGAGCGCATCCTCGCTGGCTTCGGCGTCCTGCCGTTGGCGACTCTGAGTGTGTCCTATACACTTTCTTTTCGCTTTGCGTATTTCACTTGCGTACAACCTGTGATGTCTTGCATCCGCTGTCCTTTCTCGTGGACCATGGATTATTGCCTCTCCAATACGTCTTTGACTGTTCCGGATTTTGTTCAGTTGGTGGGTCCCTTAGAGGCCCATGAACGGGACTGTTCCGGTGCAGGCTACATGGCGCGTGCGGCTGCACTGGGGATTTTGGCACAATGGGATATCTGGGCGGCTGCTCAGAATCTCCTACAGCAAAGTTATATTGAGTATCACGCAAGTTGTCCCGCATTGCTATTCGCTGCTCCCTCGTGCGAGGAACATGCCTGCAGCTTTGATTTATTGGACTGGATGGCGTCGCTTTTTTCCGACGATTCCAATGTCCTCTTGGAGGGTGTGGCGTTTTTCTGCACTTACACTCTGTTGGATTGACAAGGCCTTCGCTTTCTGCGACATGACACACTGGATTGTGTTTTTGCCTCTACGATTTTTTTTTCCTCTCCCATTCGTTGTCCTTCATGGGGACTGCTCCACACCAGACGTTTCTGTTCTGCTCGGTCGATTTGAACTCTGTCTTCGTCCTTTGTCTTGGCCGATGGACTGCCCAGGGGAGGGTGTCTTGTGGTTTGTGGCCTCCTGGTCTGCCGTGCTACGTTGGCTTAGGCCTGGCTGCCATGATGCCTTTTTGCACACGTTACTTTGTGCCGTTGTTTTTCCAGCCTCTGCTTCTGCCCGGCTATTTTAGAGCTGTCTGCATATCTGTCTTTCACCTTTTCTCCTGTTCCCTTTGGGCTACGTCTGCACAACATGTACAAGGTCGAAAAACAACGTCCCTTGTTCTTGCTGATCTGGCCAGTCCCTCGCACTTAGACATAACACTAGGTACAGCCGCTCTGGAGAAATTTGTGTGCTTTTAATAGTGTGATTTCACGGTTAGAGGCACTTGGAGAAAAACCTTTCCAGAGAGAAGAGCTGTGCTTGTCTGATGATGTAAACCTTGCATCTAGATATTGAGGTATGGGGGTTCACTAGACAAAGCCCAGAGGTTTTCTGTCTTTATAATAAACTAGCTACTAGCCCGGGGAGGGTGGTAAGGTCATTTAGCCCTATATCCACTGCTTTATGAAATGCTTTCCCCGTTTGTATGCTATGGAGTTGTAACTATGCTGCTTATATTATCCTTATGCATTATGCTGATAGTACTGGCACGTGTACTGTATCTTAGAGCACGTTAGTTGAAATAAACATTTTAAACTATACAGTGTCTCTTCTTACGCGCGTTGTGGACAGGTATGAGTGAGTTATGAAAGGGTGTTCTTGCTACTGCGAGTCCTGAGAGAGAGATACCGTGTTCTGGGTTGTCTAATCATTGGTAGCATTGTTGCTAATGAGACGGTACAGCTAGTCGGGTTGGGGTTTTAGATGCTAAGGTTTATGGTTGGCTCACCACTATATTCCGAGGTCCTATTATCCTGTGCATAGCTCTGTGTATGTGCAGAATCCCTATAACAGGTTTGGGTACAGAAGGAGGGTTTTTCCCGAACAATGGCCTCCTATACCATCTTCGATGTGCTCATCCAGTATGATTAAATATTCATAAGAGTTCTAGGAAACCAGGCAGGGGCTAGGATCCACCAGCATAAACATCTACGTAACTGGTTCATCCCATACGTCATCTTCATACCCAACAATGGCTAACACAAGGGACAAGTGACAAAGGGACTCTATACTTTTCTGTATACATACAGCACCTCTTGCTATCAGTAGTTAGAGGGAACCAAGACTTCCAGGCCGACACACTGACCAGAGACGCTGAGGCGCCTGCATGCAGTCGTTCCAGCTGACAGTGGTCTAATCAACCCTTGCGGGGTATCCAACTCGAGACCAGGACGAGGTCCCACACTCTCATTATTCAGGTAATGGGGTTTGACTGAATCCTAGCGGGATTCTTTGCTTCTTTCGCACCTACTCACATGCTAGGTACACTTAGGTACATCTAGACAGGCATCGTAGGAGAATGCGCTCTATTTTATAAATGCATTTTATATTCATGTATATGTTCATGACTATTGCAAAATGGTACAACTGTACTATCCTTTTCTATTCACTGTACTGCTGATCATATATCTCTGTTACTGTTTAACAGCTGTCGCAGCACATATATTTTATACTAGAAGAACAACTGTGCAATAAATTCTTATTGTAAACACGCTCGACTGTTTCTTCTGTGTAACTCTCTGAGACCAAATGAGCAAGCACGAGTGACTGAGCGAAAAGTAGTACATTGTTTCCACGAGTCTGAGGAATCAGGGTTGTCGTGTTCTGAGGTTGCCAAAATCTAATCTCTCTGATAAAAAGGAGATTCTAGTGGCACTGTGAGCTAGCTAATGCAAACAGGCTAACATACACGGTGGGGGTACACAGAATCAGTCTACCACCGCAGGGGTACTATAGGAACTACACTACATGGCACCACCAACATTGGTTTGGTACTTCTTTAACAGTAGAATCTGAGTAGTTCAGTCGTGCTTATTCTCAGAGACCCCTACTCACAAAAACCAGAGACGTCTGGAGTGGGTGGGCACAAACTCCGCCACAGCTGAGTAGGCGAGATATCCTATTTATTGGCTGTTGGTTAATCAAGATTGAGGGACATTTAGTTCCCAAAATTGTGCAAAACACCTTATCTTAATTTCCTTGGACAGTTATTCCGTGTTCTTAACACAATGACTACCGAAAATGGAGAATTAGACCCGCTGGCACAGATAAGTCAGTCAGATTCTGAGGAAGATGCCAATGCAATACAAATTGCACCCAATGTAAGACACACACTCACAGTTAAACTCCTCAAAAATGGTGTACCATCCAGAGGAGGTGTAGTAATATTCGTGATAGAGGCACACGAAGATTTCCAAACAGAGGTGTTCTATTCATAGGTTACATTCCCAGCAGCAAATGCTATAACAAAAACTTTTCATTATTTTACACATGAAGAAGTCCCAGCGGTATACACTCCGTTTGAGGAGATTGAAATTCCGCTTACCTACCAGGAACATAATTTCTGGTTTAATGGCGCCCTACCCCACTCAAGAAGAAGAAGATCAACACTTGGTCCATTAGGAAGACCAGGAGCAACATGGCCGATATTAGCGACCTATGCACCACATCCTGACATTGACACAATGCCAAATGATGAATTGCTTTTTCAACACAAAGAGTTGATAAAACTTTACAGAAACATGACACAATTCGTTATGAGGACACTTGCGGTCCAACCAACAGTAATTACACCAAATACAGCTCCTACACAGAGCACAGCTACTAAAATTACTCCACAAACATTACACGCGGTAATGGGTAAATTGCCCACAAACGTGATCAAATGCCATTCTGGGTAGCTCAGAAAATAACGCAGCTAGAGGCAGTATTCCCGAATACTACCCCGTTTGAAAAACACAGAATGTTAACAATCTGCTTGCCCATGGGGATTACACCACAGTTAGAGGAATGTACCTCTTGGGGTACAGTCTTTGCTGCCATATATACCAGAACTCATGGTATTCCTTCATTAGCAGTGATACCAGATGTATTAAGACAAATACAAAATGAGTACGGAGCATAGCCTGCCCTGAACTTAGGGATGAAGTTATTAAATAACTATGACCAGGTATCAGCCATAATACTAGCTAACATTAAAAGGGAAGCAGCATCAGTGGCAATCCGCCAACGCCTACAGGAGTTCTCTCCATTAGAACAGGAGAATGAACTACCCAAAATAATTGAAACTGCGTATGCAGAGTTAGGCAGGGATAGTTTTGGGGAAAAGCTGAAAACCTCAACTAATGGGCAGTCCCGAAAAGGACACTTCTAAGCAGACACCGACTTCTTCTAAAAAGAAGTGGGATAATAAAAAACAACAAAAGTTTAACCCCTTCCCTGCGGGGGTAATTCCCCCACGGGTGCGGGGGGCGGGGATGTGAGCGCGGCGCCGCGGTGCTCGTGACGAGACCAGCTCGTCATGAGTCACGGTGGAGCTGTGCTCATGACGAGCTGGTCTCGTCATGACCCCGCCCACTGATTAATTCTCCCACACAGGCGGGGAATTAATCCCGCGTGGGCGGCGCGCAGCGGTTACGACGAGACCAGCTCGTCATGAGCACAGCTCCACTGTGACTCATGACGAGCTGGTCTCGTCATGAGCACCGAAGCAGTTAAAGACAACAGATCTCAGTCCACAGGAGCCCTCTGAAAAGAGGTACAACCTTAGGAATAGGGATAATATTAGGAAGCCTGACAGGTATCAGGATACTGATACACGTTCCTCTCGTTCCTTTCAGGGCTCGAAGAAAAACTCAGAGAGAGAAGGACGGTCAGAACACAGAGAGGAGCGCGCACAGTCCAGAGACAAGCAGCGCGCTTCAGACTTTACTTCCAAAAAAGAAGATAAGCAAAAATCAAAACCTCAATTTAAGAAAAAGAAAGTTGCTGGTCTGAAAATCAGACATGCCCAGAATTCTGAGGTCACAACTTCTGAATGGGGAATGGGCTCTGACGATGCTAGACAGTGCGGCAGAAGTAACAATAGCTCGCCAGAACCTGAAGGAATTTCTGGTGACAGCGGACTTGAATGATTACATCACGGTGGAAATACCAGACAAAAGGGTGAGCGTCCCACATAAGTTACATGAAATAACACTGCGGATGGAGGGGGACAAGCCCAGGAAAATAAAAGGTCTCTTTTGGAGGAACTTATCGTCTGGGTATGACATCCTGTTTGCCGAACAAGATTGGCCGCCAGCATTCGTAATGGAGTGCCCCAGGGGAGAAAGTATAATTTTTCCTGAATTTTCCGACCATATTCCCGTTCACCTTAAACATACATATGCACAAAAATCATGCTGGGTGGGATGAGGATTCAACCTACCCCGTGATCCCGTTAAAAGTTTCACCTAATGCTCAGAGGCAATACCCAATAAAGCAAGAAGCTAAAAAACAGGTCAGGGAGATCTTAGATCAATTTGAATACCAGGGGGTCATTGAAAAATGTACCTCTCCAATGAACAATCCTTTGTTTCCCGTCTCTAAACCCGACAATACATATCGTCTAGTTTTAGATTACAGACATTTAAACTCTTGCACAAAGAAATTTGCTGTCCAAAATGCACATAGTGCCGCATTAATGAATAACATTGTGAGGAAAAAATACAAAACAACACTTGATATCTCAAATGAATTTTTCTGCCACAATATAGCACCTGAAAGCAGGTATTTGACCGCATTCTCAGCGTTAGGGTCCCAGCGACAATTTTGTCGACTCCCCCAAGGGTATAAGAATAGCCCCGGGGTATTTTCTAGGGGTGGGCGGAATTTGCGTTGTCGCGCTACGCAAAGCTCCGCGAAACGGTTAAAAATCTCTGCGAGCACGCAAAAGTTGCGCGAACACGCGGAATTGCTTGTTCCGCCCGTTCACGATGCTTTTTTCCTGTTCGCGAATGCTGTTTGCGTGCTCGGGGAGAAATATCTTGCGAACACGCATTTTGAAAGCGCGAACAAGCAAAAAATTCTGCGAAGCCGCGGATCGCGGAATTTTTGGTAATTCCGTGTTCTCCGCGGAACGCGAAATTACCCAAATTCCCCGAGCGGAACGGAATTTACCGCCCAGGCCTAGTATTTTCAGGAAGGGTAACGAAGTTACTTCAAAAATTTGATGAAGAAGCATTGTCCTATGTTGATGATATTTATCTAACGGACGATGACTTAGAGAGGCACTTGACCAGGGTAAGCACCATTATTATGGGATTTGCCACTGAGGGCTACAAATTTAACTTTAAAAAATCAAAAATAGCCCACCTCAATGTCCTATTTTTGGGATATGAGCTGTCAAGTGAAGGGAAAAGTCTAGCAGCAAACTTTTAGAAAAATGTGCGCTACTCCAGCCTCCCAAATCATTAAAAATTTTACAATCAATACTGGGATTCCTAAATTTTGGCAGAACATACATTTTAGATTACGCACAAAGGGTAAAACCCTTCTACAACCTAATAAAATCTGACTTTTCAGTCAGACATTGGACACAAGAACATACTAATATTCTTCGTTCACTCCAGGAAGACATGATAGCTTCCAAACACTTGCAAACACGCATAAACGTACGCCACTTGGTGATCTGTATAATTGCGGGTCAATGCGGGTACACTTACTTAACCTTCAATGAAGGAGAAACAGTACCAATCGCATACAAATCACACCTGTACACAAATGCAGAAATGCGTTTCACTTCAACAGAGGAAATCCTGACAGCTGTTCAGACCGCTGTAGCAAGAGAAAGAGCACTGACACAGGGGAAACGCATTATTGTCGTAACCCCGGTACCGGCTTTAGAAGCTGTTACAAAGGCTAGCATTCCAAATGCGAAAGCCTTACATCCAAGATGGATACAATGGGCTAATTCTCTTACTGCAACGGACATTGAATACAGATTTGATCCAAGTTTAAAAACACAGGCATTCCTGCAATATGAACACGAATATCCTCTACCAAATGAAATCTTGCCTCTCGATCAGTATGAATATATTATTTATGCTGACGGATCTGCGCAACCGGCCATAGGAAGTAAGCAGCAATACAGCGCAGCGTGTGCTATCATTAAAGGCCACATGCAGGATGGAACGTTCTATCCGAATACAGAAAAACGCAATCGTTAGGAGACTGCACGGCACAGTTGGCAGAGTTAAAAGTGCAGAATCTGGCACTGGTAAATACGGATCATGAATTCCCCACACTAATCGTGTGTGATTCGTTTTACTGTGTTCAGTCATATAAAGAATACCTAGACCATTGGGAGCAAAACGGGTTTAAAGATGCGAAAGGTGGCACAATTAAGCATAAAATGCTATGGGAACAGGTAGCAGAGTTGAAAAACAAGTTACCAAGGACTCACGTGATCCATACACTGAGTCATCAACGTGATGGCGTTCACATTGAAGGGAATTCATTGGCTGATGAAGCCGCAAAGGGGGCTGTTCGCACGGCTTCCGTAGCTGCACTCACTCGTTCCAAAACGAGAATAGACGTTGAGATTATGGTAGCTGTCATTGCTTCACGCAAAGGCAGCACAGCAGTACCTAAAAAATTTCCACTCAAATACTCCTACAAGTTAGATGCAAGCAACATTCCATATGCTCAGATTCCTGGAGTGGGGGATAGAGTAATACCAAATATAGATTATAGGTTAGGTTTAATTGTGGCAGCACACGAAGGGATAGGTTTTGTACATAAGGGACTTAGGGAGACTGTTTCTTTGTTGAAACAACGCTACTGGTGGCCTGCGATGAGAAGGCAGATTAGAGACTATGTCTGGAACTGCGATATCTGCAAGCAGATGACAGGGTCCACCACAACACGTCCAGTACAGATACCATTATTAGACAGCATTAGGTTGTACATTAGTGTGCGTCCAGCTCAAGTTTCCTCAAGGTCTGGCCTCAGCGCTCGGCTGACGCTCGAACTGTTATAAAATATTTGCGAGTCTTTATCGGCACATATGCAGTTAGCATGTTACATTCTGACCGCTGCCCTGCATTTAGCTCTCGGGCTTACAAAGAGGCCATGGAAGGAATGGGCGTAGCATTGCGGTACTCCTCTCCGTACCATCCCGAGGGAAATTCGGTTGTGGAGAGGAAAAACCGGGACTTAAAGCAATCTTTAACAGCTAGGGTATTAGGCAAGGGCGGTAGTTGGGTCAAACACCTTTATGGGGTACAGCGGGCGTTAAACAACCAGCCAAGAAAGTCTCTAGGGGGTGTCACTCCATATGAAGTCCTCTTTGGGACATGAATGTGGGTACCTGATCTTGATTGTGAAGGCGCAGGGGCGGATGAAAAACCATTTGATATCCATGATCGTTTGGCTGTTTTACAGGATCTAAATGAATCCAGGACAAAACAAAGCAATGTCCGACTAAAGCAGACCGCCACTGGGGAAGTCAAGGCAGACACGGCAAGACCTGTCTGGATCACAAAAGTCGGGGATCTGGTCAGAGAGAAAATTGCGGACAAAAAGTATATTGGACCTTCATATAGAACACTTGTACCAGTCATTGCAGTACAAGGAACAAGAACTGTACTTTTGCCGCCTCTTGCCGGGAAAAAGGAGAAAAGATCTGTCTCAATCGACTTACTCAAACCACACTATGTGGCCAATAATAAGCAGTAGGCCTCGTGGTCTCCAGAGTAGCAGACGCCCTCCTCTAGCTACAATCTAAGAAGTTCAAACAGAAAGACTCATCACGTTTGATGAGCCACCTGTAAGGAATGAAGGACTAAGCAACAATGCTATGGAACTTGTTCCACTTGAACCAAACCTTCAAATTCAAAATGAACATCAGACTAATTCAAAAGTTGCAATTAGACCTAATACAGAAGTCTACGTCAACATGCCTCGTCAAGAGCAAAATAACATTTCAACTAATCCCGATGCAATTCCTACAATTGATCGAACTGCTTCTGGCTATTTCATGAACTTTGATACGTTTTCTCTGGATCCAAGCGAGCCAGAAACGACGCCAGCCAAAACACCATTCAAGCAACAAATAAAGAACTTTCTTCACTTTCTAAAAAAGACATACCTGGTATCGCCTTGGATTGAACTCTGGGTAATTTCTGGGATATTGTTTTTTCTCTTCTACTTTTAGTATGCTTATTAATGGACGCTATCTTCAACAAAGCTCCACAGCCCAAAAGGTCAACAAACTACTGAAACCACATCCATCATCACATCGTGAGCAAAGAGACTTGTCATCAGTGAACATTACAGCAGTTCCTATACCGGATGGTATAGTATGGGACAAGGTTGATTTTAATATATTCGGTCCGACTGAACTTTTAAAAATTAATCATATATTTAAAATTTCATTAAGTGATATCATTACCTTAAGTACATTTTCTGATGATTGGGACTCTGAAACAGTTGATAATATGTTGTCTGATTTAGAGAAAACTGCTGCATTTTCTAATAATGACATGTTAGAGGGTTCTTCAGATTATGACACATTGTACTGTTACCAACATTATGGTCATCATTTCCTTCACAAATCCATTTCACCTAGGAATGTTTTTGAGTACCATCAGTGGGAACATTGCCCAACACCACCAAAAAGTAGTTCACAAACGTTTGCACAGAAATGTTCATACTTTTCAGGGTTTAACACCACAGATCCAGCCTCATATTACTACAAGGTTGCATCAACATCAGCACTGAAAATTATGTTTACAAACACTAAACAGATTTACTCTGCTTCCTTTTTGGCCCAATTGTCTGAACAGGGTTTCGAACTATGGAAAGACGAAATTTACTTAAAATCAGTTTGGGGTTCAAGGGACTGGCAAGTCCAGGGTTCGGAGGCACTATTTAGAGCATGCCTCATTCCACAGCAGATGATCTTTTTAAATGATACTGTGCAATAGACATCCTGTCTTGGACTAGCCAAGAGCAAGGACCTGAACACCCCTAGGTTTCCAACACCGACATATGGGCGTGGCAGAATTCAACTACAAAAGAAGGGGCAACAGTCGATGACATCTTAGAGTACAATAGTGATCCAGCGGGTTACTAGCAACGAGCATTCATACACCAGATACTCACTTGGGCCCATACATTCATACTACGCTAGCAATTTCCGCTGGTGGGTCAGTTGTACTCTTTATAAAAATCCCTGCTACCAATTACTTTTCTGATTGAAGAGTAATGACTTACCAATGGACCCTTTGCTAATTGGGAAGTTTAAAATGAGTGACATTCATTACAATTCATAATCCTGAAATAATCACTGAGTCAGGAAGTTTTAAAATGTTTATCTAAAAGATTTAGCAGAGTAAAGTACAGAATTGCATGATACTTAATCGCATATCAAGGATGAAGCATAGTAAATCAATTATCGATTAATGACGGTCCCTCAGAAAGGAGAAGATGGAGACAGCAGCGCAACTAAAGGTTGCATCTATATTTACCTAAAGTGCGAGAACCAAACCCCTTGGCCAAGGAGTTTGAAAAGATGAGACCCAGGAAGGATGAAGAGCAAAGACCTCCTCCAGGTTCAGGACAGGACAGGTGACCTCTCTATCAACGACGCCTGCGTCGTATCCCTCTCTGATACTTCGCTTCTCCTCGATTCTCCCGTGTCTTCCTTCTAATGGAGTCCGCCGCCCCCTCCTCAGGACTTCTCTGGACAGCGGTTCTGTCTGCAATCGATCAGCTCGTCGAGCACCAAAGCCTGGTCTCCTGTGTCTGTCAGCGTCTAGTCTAGCATCTCCTAACTCATTTGCTAATTCTATATCTATTATACCCTTCTATGCCCATGTACGTCCCATTAATGTTGCAAAAATATGGGACCACTACTTCTGATTGGACGGGGACAGGGGGTTGATCCTCACACCATATTGATTTAGTTCAATTTCTTTAAGCCCATTGTTTAAAAAAATACCGCCCATCACAATTTATACATTTGCTTTATTTCCCACCCGTCTCACGACAAAGTTTATACATTGTTTATGCACATTGTTTCTTTTCAGTGGGGACAACATGGGTACAACAGTGTTGGCCATCAGGTCACGGCCTTGGACGTCGTCCAAGTTGACTTCATCCTTTTCTCTGGGCAGCCATGCAGGACGCATGCGCAGAACCATTGTCTCTCGAGTTTCAGTTCACCAACCCCAGGCCCATTTTACGAACTAATAAAAGTCAAAGAAGAAAATATTAAAATCACAAATAAAATGTTTCACTGTATACCCACTCTTTCTACTCTATTCCCATTTACTTATAAATTCTATCCTGCATTAATAGCGTTAGAATACCACAGTTTAATTGCAACATGAGAGCAAGCTGTAGCACGTGAAAACATTAAGCAGCCATTTTAATACACACTGCGCAGAAGCAAGAATTTCCCACCAAGCAAAGAAAAACGTCACACCACGTGATATGGTTGACACATGCGCAATAAATATTTCCGCGCTTTAGCGGCCATTTTAGAACAGACAAGCGTTATTTGTTAGTTTAAACACATAGGCAAGCTTCCTTTCTACTTATGTTTGTGTATGCAATTGTTAGTATGAACAATACAAAGTTTAATAAATTAATACTGTGAGGAGATTGCTTCCGAGCAGGTCTCATTATGAGTTCCTGCTCCATCAATCCCCTCTCTGATGGCGTTTCTGAGTCATCAATACCCACAACCAGATGCCAACTTTTAGCATAAATTTGTCTCAGTTTCATTTTTACACCTTCTATTTTTCACATCTCCTTTCAGTTTCTTATATAATTCACTTTTCAGATCTTCTAGTTCAATTTTGTCAAACTTTCGTTTCTTTCCTTTACCTGTCACACTATATGATTCATTCTTTCTACAACATTTGCACCATATTATTATTGACAATACTATTATTGCTATCCCTGCTAAGGGCACTAATATTTGACCTATAAGTCCTTTCCCTATATTAGCAAACCAGGTACCAATTGACGTAATACTATTTGTCAATCTTTCCCATACACTATCAACTTCCAGTGGTTTCAGTTCCTTCTCAAGTTTTGTTATATTCTGTATATATGTTCCAATTTCTGCACTTTTGTCAGGTATGTAAGTGCAACAATGTTTCGTCTTCAATAATTTACAGACTCCGCCCTCTTTTGCTAGAATAATGTCAAGAGCAAGTCAATTTTGCATAACCATAGATCTAATCGCAACCATTTCCGCATTTATCATTAGAAAGCCTCCAGCAGTATCCGTTGATAAACGATCAACCACTGTAGATAATTTACATATTCTTCTTGAGTTCAGAATTACTCCCACTGAAGGTATCAATGCACCAAATATATCACCTACAATTTCATAAAAACTAGCTCTTTTACTATGTGTTAATTCACCATTATTTTCATTGCTCCCAGTTTTTCTTTTTACGTGGTATATTTTTGGAAATACTATTCCAAAGTAACAACTTCCATATCACCGTGCAGGAAGCCTAAAGTAAGCCTTATTCCCACACACATAATAGATTCCAGGAAAAACTGAATCTGTTCCTCCTTTGAGTCCCCAACCTCCAAGAATTAAGTATTAAGTAATATAATCAGTCTTTAACCTATGTAGACAAATTTTCCCTGTTCTTTTGAAAATCTTGTCTTCTATCTTCTACTAAATTCAAAAATATCTTTTATTCTTCATGTAACGAACATGTTAGATTGTTTCTATGTGCATGTGTTATATCTATTGATTTCATTGTTAAGAAAAACTCTCCCATAAACTGTGCATCTTGACTACTAAGCACTGGGTTCATATTCTTTCGAATCGGAACCTCAGAAAATATCACATCTATGTTTGAATAATAATACTGAAGTCTTCCTGTTCTATAAAATAAACTAGTCAATACACTACAGGATATGCCATAGGTTAATGGCAAATGATGATATGTTAACCCTTCTGCTACTGATTCTGGTAACTTCATACAAACATAACAGTTACTAACCTCCATGGTATCTACATATTGAAACAACAATTTTGTGAAAACATTCAAACTAGTGTCATTATCTGTTACTTCATGAGGAAATTCTGGTTCATCTTCTGCCGTTAGTTCTACTCTATCACCTTTCAAGTTATCTATCCTTCCCTTCGTTTCGTTGTTAATCTTTTTATCCATTATCAGAAGGTAGGGAATTGCTACAATCAGAACTAACCATACTACAAGCACCATTACTAGACTGCATATGCATATAGCACAGCATCTTTTACAACATTTCCGTTTTGGTCTCCCAGAAACTCTAACGTCAGGCATTTTGACAAGGAAGATTGCTCTTCTTATCTATTTTCAAGTCTTCTTGTGTTATCAAGGTGGTTTTATTTCTTTTTCATAGGTCAGTTCCGCACTGGTTCCTTCGTCACCACTTTCACTTGATTCTGAGCTCTCATAGTCTTCGAGGATAATATAAGTCCAATCAGGACCTTTAAATTTATTGTTTATAAGCTTCAGTCTTTTGCTTCTTCGTTTTCCAGTTCCACTTTCTTGTCCTGTTTGACTTGTCACTTCGTTTACTTGCTCTGGATCTTCACTTCTGGTTGTTATGTGGTATTTTACTCTTTTAATGACACTAGGCCAATGATCACCTTTCCTGGTTTTCTTTGCTTGCACTGTCTCTTTACTCTTTATTTCTTCTTCAGTAGTTCGTTTATTTTCAGGTTGTGGCACAGTTTGGTTTTCTTCAATTTCAGTTTCTTCTGCTATTTGTTCCTTTTCAGGTCTTATTGGTTTCTTTTCAGCTACTTCACGGTGAGTTTCTAGTAACTGACCTTGTTCTTGATTTATGTTTTCATGTTCGTGATTCTCGGGATCTTCTTCTTGAATGTATTTTTCTGGATCTAACTGGTTCTGATCAGGGCTTATTGCACTTTGTACTTCTGCAGCCTGACCGCGTTCTTCTAAACCTGTCTGTCCCTGCTCAAAATTTGTTGATTCATTGTTGATTTGAGCCTGTTTTCCTCTCCTATCTGATCCTGCTCAGGTTCTCTTATTGTTTCTTCTTCTTCTTCCTGAGCTGCTTCTTCTTCACCTATTTGATCTTCTTCAATTTCTTCTAAATTTGCTTGACTTCTTGTTCTGTGGTAAACTTCAGGAATTTCCACCACCGGTATCCAGTCCTGACTTGTGCTCGGTTGTTCTTCTTCAGCTTCCCTCGAATCTTGTTCCTGAGATTCTTCAGCTGGGCAACCTTCAGCTTCCTCAGTGATCGATGCTGTCTGAGGATTTTCTTCTTCAGGATCTGGTACCCTTTTGGTGTGGCTTACATGAATCCAATTAGGAAATCCTGCACACTTTACTGCTGTATTCGTAACTAGTATGACCTGACGAGGTTCGTCCCACCTGGGTGATAGACACGTTTCTCTCGTGTGATTCTTCACAACCACCCAATCTCCGGGATTCAGATCATGCTCATGCTTAGGCTGCCTGGAAACTGCGTCTTCCCCAACCTGGTGAGAGACAGAACGCACTAGGTCAGCCAATCCTTTGCAATAATCCAGAACCATATCATCAGTTATATTCAGCAGTTTATTTGTAGGAACATGTGCTTGTCTCATTGCTCTTCCCATGATTATTTCGTGCGGACTCAATCCGGTGTTTCTATCAGGAATGCTTCTGAGTACCATCAAGACAAGTGGCAATGCATCCGGCCAATCTAGCGATGTTGATGCACACATTTTTGCCAGTCTGGATTTTATTGTGCCATTCATTTGTTCAACCACTCCAGAAGCCTCTGGACGATATGCACAGTGCAATTTTTGCTCAATTTGGAATGCTTCACAGATTATTCTAATCCCATCACTGTTGAAGTGCCTTCCTCTATCTGATTCCAAAGTTACTGGGAAACCAAATCTAGGAATGAGTTCTCGTAACAACAACTTGGCGACTGTAATACTGTCATTCCTCCTGGTAGGGTAAGCCTCAACCCACTTTGAAAACAGACACACTATGACAAGTACATATTTCAGTCCTCTACAAGGTGGTAACTGAATAAAATCAAGCTGCAATCTCACAAATGGACCCACTGCCTTTCCTATTTTTCCAAAACCAATTATTGTTTTCCTTCCAGGATTATGCATTTGGCAAGTTAAACATCTCTGACAAAGGCTCTCTGCTACAGCCCTAAACCTTGGATTGTACCAATTTTGTCTGAAGAGCCTAATCATTGCATCTCTCCCTACATGTGTGTCTCCATGATACATTCTGGCCATTTGTGAAATCAGACAGTCGGGCATGACTGGTCTGCCATCGGCAAAAATCCATACATCGTCGTCTGCCCTTTGAGAACATCCCATTCTAATCCATGCATTTCTTTCATTCTCATCAGCGTCATCTTGTAATCGCTTTACATCATTCCATGTTTCAGGAGGTGCATACAGCATAAGTTGGCAGCTGATTCCAATTCTTTCAACTCTTTTATTGACTGACAATCTATTTTTGGCACAATGTCGAGCCACAAGATCTGCGTATCTATTGCCGACTACCACCCAGTCATCTCCTGACTGGTGTGCGGCACATTTCACCACAGCCAATTCTTTTGGTGATTGTATTGCCTCCAGCAGTTCTTTTACAAACTGTCCATTTTTAATGGGGGATCCTGAAGAAGTCATGAAATCCCTCTGCATCCATAGTTGGCCAAAATCATGCACAACCCCGTAACCATATTGGCTATCTGTAAATATAGTTACTTTTTGATTCTTCCCAATTTTGCAGGCTTCTATTAACGAAATCAATTCAGCTACTTGTGCAGATTTTACTCCTGGTAAATAGGATGCTTCGACTATTCCAGTTAATTCACACACTGCATATGCAGCAGTTAGTTTACCATCTTCATGCCTTTGGCACGAACCATCAACAAACAGCTCCCTGTCTGGCTTCCTGAAGGGTAGTTCCTGGATGTCAGGACGTGGTTTCGTGCATAATTCTGTGACTTGTAAACAATCATGTTCCTCTTCATCATCTTTGACTTCCTCATGATATGGATCTGGTAGTAAGGTAGCAGGATTTACTATTGTGCACCTTACAATGGTCACATTCTCAGCAACTAATATTATTCTTTCATATTTAGTCAGCCGACTAGGAGTTAGATGCTGAGTTCGGGTTCTTGTCAACAGAATCACAACTGAATGTGGGACAAACACTTTGACAGGGTGTCCCATTACAATTGATTCACTCTGTTCAATGCTCAAACATGTAGCCGCTACTGCTTTTAGGCAGCCTGGCAATGCAGCTGCCACTGGATCCAATGTAGCAGAAAAATATACTATAGGACGTCTGTCCAAACCATGTCTCTGAGTTAGGACTGAAAGTGCACAATTTTCTCTCTCATGACAGAATAATGCAAATTTTCTTTTATAATCAGGCATACCTAAGGCAGGTGCTGCACATAAAGCATTTCTCAGTTTTACAAAAGCTCCTACACTTTCATCATCCCATTTAACTGGGTCCTTTGCCTTCTTTTTCGTCATTTGAATTAATGGCTTTGCTAACAGAGAAAACCCTAGTATCCATTGTCGACAATAACCCACTATTCCAAGGAACATTCTCACCTCTCGTTGGGAGACAGGCATTTGCATTTTCTTGATTAATTTTACTCTTTCAGAGGTTATTCTTCTTTTTCCCCTCTCAATTTGGTGTCCTAAATATTTAACTGCTGTTGTACAAAACTGCAACTTTTCAGGTGAAACTTTATGCCCTTCTTCAGCTAGATGATTTAATAATGCAATGGAGTCAACAACACAGTCCTCTCTGGTGTTAGATGCCACCAGTAAGTCATCTATATACTGCACTAAGACTGAACTTCCTGGCATCACTAGTTTCTCTAAGCACTTTTTCAATATCTGATTAAAAATGGAAGGACTTTCTGGGTACCCCTGAGGAACATGATTCCATACATAGAGTTTGTTCTCAAATTTAAATGAAAAAAGATACTGACTATCTGGGTGCAATGGTATTGAAAAGAATGCTTGGCATAAATCAATCACAGTAAACCATCCTGCACTCCAAGGAATCTGGTATAAAATCACTGCAGGATTTGGCACTATAGGACAACAGGGTTCCACAATCTTATTTATTTTTCGCAGGTCTTGGACAATCCTATACTTTCCACTAGGTTTCTTCAAACCCATTATTGGTGAGTTACAAGGGCTACTCATTACTTCTTTTAGTATGTCTTGTTTTACCATTCGGTTGATTTCTTCAAATACTCCTGCTTTTACTTCTGCACTCATTTTGTACTGTCTGGTATTTGGGAAAATTGCACCTTCCTTTACAGTAATTTTAACTTGGTCTATTTTGGCCAAAAGTCCTACTTCCTTTCCCGTGAAATCCCATACCATGGAATTTACTGTAGTTTTTAATTCTTCTGGTAACTCGTCTTTTGTTATCAAAGAAAACATCTCATCTACTTCTGTACCTTGCTTTGCAATAATAAATTTATATACATGGTCTTCATCTGGGGTCTGAACTGCCACACCATCCGGCGTGCAGAAATTGTGCAGTTCATTTTACACAACAAATCTCGGCCCAATAAATTTACTGGACTGGAATCACACACTAGAAATTGATGCATTTCTCTAAAATTTCCAATTTTAACTACCATTTGTTCGGTAAGAGGTGTTCTAATCTTTCTATTAGCTACACCCACAACTTGGATAGCTTCTACAGAGAGAGGAAGGTCTGGGATGTCTGCTGTTCTCACAGTAGACCTGGTAGCACCAGTGTCCAAAAGGAAGGTAATATCATTACCTTTCACATTCCCTTCAACATATGGACCTGACTGATCTACCGGTAAGGACGCACCAAGTACGCACTCCTTCTCCCCCTCTCCTAGGCACCGTCATTGACTATATGGACAGAAATCGTCCTGTAAAAGAAATTGTGAGGTTACATAATCGTTCTTACCACTTCCTCCTTGATATCCGACGTCTGTACCGTGCTTTGCTCTGTTTACATTACCCTGTATAGGTGCAGGTGGCAACTGACTTTGAGGATTTACACCCTGCTGTAAGTCATTCTGCGTCTGTGGATTTAAATTTTGATTTGGGCCATTATTATTCCGTATCTTTTTACATTCATCCTTCCAATGCCACAATTTTCCGCATCCATGACAAGGAAATTTCTTTTTAGCCTCTTCTCTGCTCATTCGTCCTCTCATTTTTCCACCATTCCCAGTGTCACCATTCGTTCCAGAATCTTTTCCCTGATTATCATTTGGATTATCCAAATTAATTCCCTGTCGCTCAGCCATTTTTACCTGAGCCCACATCACTTTCTCTTGCAGTTTCTTGTGCCTATCCTCAATGTCATCTCCACAATATTTCGCATATTTCAAAATTTCGTCAATCGGTTTCCCCTGCCAGCACATGTGCTGCTTAATCATCTGACAAATCTCTGGTTTTAATCCATAAACAAATCGGTAAACAAACTGACTCATGTTTTTATTTCCAATATCCTCAAAGCCACTATACTGCTTGAATACCTGCAATAAACGTTCATAGTAGGCATGTACCGATTCATTGGCTTCTTGAGTAGTTCTGTCTATTTTCACCCAATCTGTTTCTTTTGGAGGTATTTTCCCTTTCAGGTAAGTTATTACCTGCTGATACTTTTTCATTACATCACTTGACGGGGCACCTGTCTTTGGATCTCTAGGATACTCTTCACTTGACCCATCAACTGTGATTTTACAATTGGTCCATAAATCGGCAGGTACCACTATGTCAAACAGACCATCCAAGTCCTTCAACAATACCTTTGACACTTTCACAAACCTCTCAACCTGCTTTTACCATTCAATTGGTTTTTCTCTCAACTTTGGGAAATCATTCGTAAATGACAAAATATCCTGTCTGCTCCATGGGACATGTACATATCCCCCTCCTGGAACTTCTCGCATAGGGTACATTTGATCTGCTTTCCCTGTTTCCTTCATTAAATATTCAGAAGTTGTTCTACTGTATCGTGCCTCTTCCTTTTTCTTTGTCCATCTAGCTTTCCATTTATCTAGGTCTCCCCATTTCTGTAAGACTGTCATTAATTCCTTTACTTGTAATTTTCTTCCAGAGGCGTTCATGTTTTCTAAATCTTTGTCTGAAAAATCTGCTCTATAGGGTTTCTGTAACACTTTTGACTTCCCTATTTCAATTCCCATCTGTAGGGCTAAATCTGATAATTTCTCATGGAATATCTTTACATTTCTTGTGATACTTCTGCATACAAATAATAGCTCTTCTTCATCGTAGGTATTTAGACGATCTACCCCTACATTTCCTGCTATCATTTCTTCTAACTCAACCTTTAATTTGTAAATGTCCATGATCTTTGGGGGTGAACTCTGTCTGTCTGATCCTTGGGCCCACCTTTCTAGGTCTTCTGGCGTAACTACTGTGGCACATTTGGTTCCTGCTGAGGTTATTATGTTTACATCTTTTGAACAACCAGGTGTAGTTCTTCTGGGGGTACTATTTGCAGATTCTCGAATGGGCAAGTCCATTAATGAAATCATAGATTCACAATCACTAAAGTGATCCTCAACCATTACTACTGCTTCAGGTTTTGGAACGTTTACAGGTGTAGGCATAACTAGAGGTTTGTGATAATTTACTTTGTCACCATATAAGGGAACCACTGGACCAATTGTTACAGGTATGGTTAGTGAATCAGGATGAACACTCAATTGTGTTACTTTCTGTATTAATTCTGCTCTGTTTTTGTCTATGGCTTCCTTTTCTTTATCGTGAAGTACCCTACTAACTGGGGAATCATGCAATACTTGTGGTACCAATGGTGTCCTTAACAGTGGTGCACTTGGGGTGCATCCACTTGTCCCTTCCTGATATGGTGGCGGGTTCTTTAATATCTCTTCCATAAATTCATATTCGGAATCTCCAAATCTAGTCAAGTGTTTTGTCTTTTCTGGGCATTTGCTCCCTAACGATTCTTCTGCCATTAATATCGGATACAGACCCTCTGTAAGCATTGCTCTTCTCCACTGTTTCATCTGACCATCCCTTGACTCATTTTGGTACCTAGGAAAAAATCCTCGATAACCCCTATTACTCCTGGAATGGTCGCGTTCGAATTCCTCAGTTTCCCACTCCTCTAAGGCTTCGTATTGAGTTAATCTAGGTCTGGGTTCTAAATCATTCATCCTCAATCTGAAATTTTGAAGAATTCTCCCATTGAAAGTACCATTCTCGGGAAATGCTAATATTCCATCATTTTTGGTATATTCTATCCAATTTTCTAACCATACGCAAGTATGATAACCTCTCTCCATCATCATGAATGAAGCGGGCGTTTTAGCTGGTGGAATGATAATTCCTTCCCTAGTTTTGATTGGTTTATCCTTTTTAAAATAATTCTTAATCTTTTGTAGAAATGACATTTTTCTCTTCTCTCCGTACATTTTGGGTAAATCTCGATGTATAAAATGATATTCTGCAAAGCCTAAGAATCTCCTATCCGGACGAATTCCTATTAAAGTTGGATCACGTTTTAACATACAATCTCCACTATCCACTAGGATTTCAGCTTCTATGGTAACAACCAATCAAATTCCAGCTAACTTTTGTCTCCGAACCAATCCTAGCGCGGCCTTTTTATGACGTTTATCTGCCAACCCCTCCTTTACAATCTGCGCTTTTCTGTCCCTCGCTGTTTCGACCAATCCCAGCGCGGTACCTGTGACGTCAGTACTACTCCCAACTACTGACCCCTCCTTTACAAAATCGTACGCAAAACTTTATTTTCTCTACGCCTTTTATTAAAATTCAGTAACAACATAAAACATTCGCTATCGTGCCAGTTTCTCTAAATTGAAAAAGATAGTTTAGTTCACACTTAGTAAAACCCTTTCCGTTTACTAAACATACACTGCAAGTAAAACCCTTCCGTTTACTCTTCACGCAAGCATCAAAAATACCTGTTACTTCTTCAATGTTACCCTTTCTAGGTGATATAACATTAAATTTTCACCAGCATTTTCCTTTTGCTATTTCTCATACGCATAGAGTCCCTAACAAGTACTGATAGCCCTGCTTAACTTTTCAGTACTATTTCTGCCTGACAGATAACCTCACTGCAGTATGGCTTCCAGTTACCATCCGCTATTCAATTTTTCCCCGGGGAATTCTGGACAACATAAAACAAACTTTTAAACAATAACGGATGTTAGTTCATAAAAGTACAATTCTCATTACCCAATTAACAAAGTACAACCATCCTCTGATAACCAGAAAACTGATCCAGCGGGTTACTAGCAACGAGCATTCATACACCAGATACTCACTTGGGCCCATACATTCATACTACGCTAGCAATTTCCGCTGGTGGGTCAGTTGTACTCTTTATAAAAATCCCTGCTACCAATTACTTTTCTGATTGAAGAGTAATGACTTACCAATGGACCCTTTGCTAATTGGGAAGTTTAAAATGAGTGACATTCATTACAATTCATAATCCTGAAATAATCACTGAGTCAGGAAGTTTTAAAATGTTTATCTAAAAGTACAGAATTGCATGATACTTAATCGCATATCAAGGATGAAGCATAGTAAATCAATTATCGATTAATGACGGTCCCTCAGAAAGGAGAAGATAGAGACAGCAGCGCAACTAAAGGTTGCATCTATATTTACCTAAAGTGCGAGAACCAAACCCCTTTGCCAAGGAGTTTGAAAAGATGAGACCCAGGAAGGATGAAGAGCAAAGACCTCCTCCAGGTTCAGGACAGGACAGGTGACCTCTCTATCAACGACGCCTGAGTCGTTCCCCTCTCTGATACTTCGCTTCTCCTCGATTCTCCTGTGTCTTCCTTCTAATGGAGTCCGCAGCCCCCTCCTCAGGACTTCTCTGGACAGCGGTTCTGTCTGCAATCGATCAGTTCGTCGAGCACCAAAGCCTGGTCTCCTGTGTCTGTCAGCGTCTAGTCTAGCATCTCCTAACTAATTTGCTAATTCTATATCTATTATACCCTTCTATGCCCATGTACCTCCCATTAATGTTGCAAAAATATGGGACCACTACTTCTGATTGGACGGGGACAGGGGGTTGATCCTCACACCATATTGATTTAGTTCAATTTCTTTAAGCCCATTGTTTAAAAAAATACCGCCCATCACAATTTATACATTTGCTTTATTTTCCACCCGTCTCACGACAAAGTTTATACATTGTTTATGCACATTGTTTCTTTTCAGTGGGGACAACATGGGTACAACAGTGTTGGCCAACAGGTCACGGCCTTGGACGTCGTCCAGGTTGACTTCATCCTTTTCTCTGGGCAGCCATGCAGGACGCATGCGCAGAACCATTGTCTCTCGAGTTTCAGTTCACCAACCCTAGGCCCATTTTACGAACTAATAAAAGTCAAAGAAGAAAATATTAAAATCACAAATAAAATGTTTCACTGTATACTCACTCTTTCTACTCTATTCCCATTTACTTATAAATTCTATCCCGCATTAATAGCATTAGAATACCACAGTTTAATTGCAACATGAGAGCAAGCTGTAGCACGTGAAAACATTAAGCAGCCATTTTAATACACACTGCGCAGAAGCAAGAATTTCCCACCAAGCAAAGAAAAACGTCACACCACATGATATGGTTGACACATGCGCAATAAAGATTCCCGCGCTTTAGCGGCCATTTTAGAACGGACAAGCGTTATTTGTTAGTTTAAACACATAGGCAAGCTTCCTTTCTACTTATGTTTGTGTATGCAATTGTTAGTATGAACAATACAAAGTTTAATAAATTAATACTGTGAGGAGATTGCTTCCGAGCAGGTCTCATTATGAGTTCCTGCTCCATCAATAGAACAGACCCAAATTGGAAACAGTGGGTGGTTTGGCCCTTAGACACAAATAGCTGTCATAAGCGATTCCTGAGACATCACAGAGGGACTCAGTATTCATAGGCCAGACCCACTTTATGTACAGAGAGAACATCAAGGGGCAGTGACATCCTACAGTGTTGGGAAGTTGTGCCTCGGTTGGCTAGAAACCTCAACACTTGCAGAAGTGAAACAACACTTATCTTTACTCTCACTTGACATGGATCTTAGGGACTTTTTACTAGGACCCAGGAAAACACATCAAAAACGTTTCATATATGCAGGCATATATGCTGCCTATAATGAAAACTGGAAGGTTTCCCAACAAGAGGCCGCAGAGAGAATACGGGAAATAGACCGTATAAACTTAGAAAAAGCTTTAGCTTTGGTAGTTTAATGAGTTAACAACTTTGACCTCCAGGATATATTCATTGGGCAACATTGTATCTTCTGCTATCGACATACTGGAACAGGATTTAGCCATATTACAACACGGCCAATCTCAGTTACGTTCTATTATGCTATTGAGCTGGACGCTGCAATCTTTGCGTGCAGGCTTTGTGTCATGGCGTTTTATAAACAGTACGTCTCTGTTTTCTGAATACAATTTAACAGATACACAGATAGAAATGGCACAAAGGGGAGCTAAATATACAATGCTGCGTATTAAAAAACTGGACAGGCTACCATTCACAGTGGCGGAATCACCATCAACAGAATGGCTAATCCACGGCCATATCACTCTCCCGGTTATGACCTTTCAGTTTCAGTATTGCCTTGAGCAAAGGCAGGCAGGCAGATATGAGAAATTGGGTAAAGAATACATTAAGGAATCCTGGGAATTACCATATAAATTTCGGTGCCGGAGTGGGGATCGTGAAGTATTCCTGAGTGGTACAAACTGCAGGAACGCTTTAAGCGGCTCTCTCATGTGTCAGGACATTATTTTACATGGAGCTTGTAATGGTTCGGTGGCGAATCTGTCTTGCCACATGAAAGGGACTCCAGCTGCCGTGATCACGCCAGTTTTCGAGTTACTCTCAAATGGGAGCTACTTGATGCTGAATGATCAAGGTTGCTGTGGCATGCTTCCGGGCTTCGCCTATCTGGTCACTGTGAACGCCAGGGTTACTTGCTGTATGCAAGTATTGTTTCCCCCAACAAGTACAGTCAGGGAGGCGCCTTTGTGGCCTTCGTTAGAGATATCTTTTATAAAATTTGACGCTTTGAGCAGAATGAAAGCCATGCTTTTACAGCGAACTGTACCCTTAACCTCTGCTCGAGAGACCTTTGATCTTCAAGTTGCAAGGACCTCGACCGAGATACAAGCACTTATTCGTACAAACTGCCCCTTTCATTTCGTAGAAATGGTGGGTCGTATCTTTAACATGTCTGATACAAGTGGTATTGTACACTTATTTAAGACCATAGGGTCAGGTTTTCTTAGCAGCTTCCAAACAGTCCTTGGAGTTATCCCAAATTTTATACACTCCGTATTTGGAAGCATCTTTGGAGGTTTTCCTCTGATACTGCTTTTAATAGCTGGAATCCTGAACGTCATTTTCCTGATACAAATGGATGGCCCAATCACGAATGACATGGCGAAAGCTCTTCTGGAACGTAGATACCGTGAGCGCATGGTACAACATCTAGGCACGCCTCTCCTACGAGAACTGAGTGCTTCTTGGTTCTTATTGTTTAGACCAGTCTGGATGGACTGCATCTTACCTGTTCTTCGATGCCTGTTTTGCGGTGAAGAATGCGTGTTGGACATCTGTCTGACACTCGAGTCAGAAACGCCTGCGGACTTGAACACGAGGCTGGAACCGCTGAGGTCCCACGCTCGGCTGTGTCCCCAGAGTATTCCTATCCCGACGACTGCATTCCTTGAAAACCAGCAGGTGCCTTGAACAACTGGGGTGAGCATCAGCTCAGCCGCCACTAGCACTGACACCAGCACAAGTGCTACAACCAGCACTACGGGCACTGAGGTATCGACTACAGCACCAGCTGCCGATATGCCAACTATGGGCAGTACTGAATTTCATCTGTGCTCCATCGACGTACTGTGTGAAATATTACAATTCCCGTCCCCTACAGCAAGTGACTGTGATGTTGTGTCTCCCAGCCAGGACATTTAATCTTCAATTGGCTCATAATGTGCTGGGAAAGAATTCGGAGTTTCCTTTTTCATTTCGACTCTGATTAAATCCTACTAAATTGACACTATCGCTAGAGAAAGCATGGCCTTCTAAAAGCTTGTAAAAGTTTTAAATTCTATAAATGAACTCAGTTAGAACTTTAGCTTCAGTACAAACTCAAAAACTGACTTTACACATTTTTTCCCTTTTAGAAATGTTTTTAAATAAGCTTTTAGAGTTTTAAAAAATTTTTTATATGGCTCACTGACAATTATATGCGCTACCACCTTGTATGACTTAGTAGTTTGCTGTCATTGTTTATTATTGTTGACTATTAAGAGGAGTGGGTGTTATGTTTCATATAGATGCCCTAATATAGGCATAGTTTGAGATGCCCTAATATAGGCATAATCTTTCACCTACATTAGTTCCCTATTCTCCACAATAACGGGCGCTGTGGGCTGAACCTTATCTAGACTGTGGTTTGGGTACAGAAGGAGGGCTTTTCCCGAACAATGGCCTCCTATACCATCTTCGATGTGCTCATCCAGTATGATTAAATATTCATAAGAGTTCTAGGAAACCAGTCAGGGGCTAGGATCCACCTGCATAAACATCTACGTAACCGGTTCATCCCATACGTCATCTTCATACCCAACAATGGCTAACACAAGACACAAGGGACAAAGGGACTCTATACTTTTCTGTATAAATACAGCACCTCTTGCTATCAGTAGTTAGAGGGAACCGAGACTTCCAGGCCGACACACTGATTAGAGACGCTGAGGCTCCTGCATGCAGTCGCTCCAGCTGACAGTGGTCTAATCATCCCTTGCGGGGTGTCCAACTCGAGACCAGGACGAGGTCCCACACTCTCATTATTCAGGTAATGGGGTTTGACTAAATCCTAGTGGGATTCTTGGCTTCTTTCGCACCTACTCACATGCTAGGTACACTTAGGTACATCTAGACAGGCATCGTATGAGAATTAGCTTTATTTTATAAATGCATTTTATATTCATGTATATGTTCATGACTATTGCAAAATGGTACAACTGTACTATCCTTTTCTATTCACTGTACTGCTGATCATATATCTCTGCTACTGTTTAACAGTTGTCGCAGCACATATATTTTATACTAGAAGAACAACTGTGCAATAAATTCTTATTGTAAACACGCTCGACTGTTTCTTCTGTGTAACTCTCTGAAACCAAATGAGCAAGCACGAGTGACTGAGCGAAAAGTAGTACATTGTTTCAATGAGTCTGAGGAATCAGGATTGTCGTGTTCTGAGGTTGCCAAAAACTAATCTCTCTGATAAAAAGGAGAGTCTAGTGGCACTGTGAGCTATCTTATGCAAACAGGCTAACATACGCGGTGGGGTTGCACAGAATCAGTCTATCACCAGGCCCACAGTGTATTTTATCCAAAAGCACAGGTCCTGCAGGGGTACTATAGGAACTACACTACACTATAAGTCAACTTTACCTCCACCCCCACATACACTCTTCACAACTTAACAGACTTTTTCAAAGTAAAAGTTACACAATACACAGTCAAAACCTACACCATCATATAAAGGCCCACACAATGAAAAATCATCCATAAAATACCCAACATCATAATCAAACAGACCCACTTCATTTGTGCATCCAAACACCAACATATGACAATAGGTCCACCATCATACAGCCATTCACCCGATATCATGTAGAAATGAACACCCTCCTTTAAATGTCTAAACAGCTAGCATTATAAAATCAGACCCTCCGTATTACACAACCACAAAGCCACAACACCCACATTTATCCATTCACAGCGACAAACATATGTCCGTACATCTTTACACCTATGATCAAATTCCGACGTGCACACCTTGCACAGGTACCATCATACACCAATATATCCACTTTCATACATATAAACACACACTATAGTACATGCTCACAAAAACCACAATACACAAAGACATCCACCATTATATGCCAGCACAGTAACTGTCATTCATGCACACGACCAGCATTTCTAAATGCTCCTTAATGTTACACTAAAAACATACTCAAATAAAAAATCAATTTCCGCAATCTCAAACAAAATAGACAATTCTCCCTAACACATTATATTTCAAGCTTTGTCAAATAATTACAGGAGAGATGCAGCAACCATCATATACCAAAACCGCCGCAATGTGAAGCAACACAACTGTCATTATGCATCAAACCACAACACAAGCTACATACAACATTTTTGTGGAATCTGAAAATTATGTGACAAATGGGCCAAACTTTGTAGCTGTAAATTCACTGGTCCTCAACATTGCTCATTTTTTTATCGCTGATTTATTTAAGAAAAGTAAACAAAACCTAGACAGGTAATGTGAAAGGTGGACAGAGCATCATTGGCACCAAAATTTAAATTAGATATAATGCAATTAAGTGTCCAAGAGCAAATATAGGCTTATCATTGTGCATTTCCATGCATCATTTACTCAATATCATCAAGTCTGAAAAGTAATGCAAGGAAGACAAGAGTTAAGATTTCTGAATTCAAACATATTTCTTCTCAGGATGCTCACAAATGCCCACTGAGAGCCATTAGACGGCAACAAAACCTGATTGTAAATGCACAGCCATGTGTGAAGCACCATGCAATGCTTCCAGATATTTATGTGAAAAACAAAAGCAAAAGGGGGTTCTTAAGGATGATCGACTTCTGACACGTTCTAGGAGTATTTGATTACATTTTCGCACAAAAAATATGAACCAAACAAAAGCCCACAGTCAAAGTGAGAGTTTTTTCTTTTTTAAGTAGACTCGTTTAGTAACCTAAAGCCAAAGCATCTAATCATGTGTTTTAGAACATACCGTATTGAATATCGAACCACAAACACAGTAGAAAAGCCTGTGCCTAACAGCAAGTAGGCAGAGAGAATGTGCCACAATTCCTTTCTTAAGTTACCCCTTCCAACAAATATTTATGCATACTGCTCTAAGAAATCCAGTCTAGTCGTGTACAGCCCCTAGATTCTGTTTTTGCATGGATACTTTAGTGTTTTCACTACGGCTGGAGTCTGAGACTTACTGAACAGGCCTCAGCTCTATCTGTTTTCTTGTTAAAACTGGGCCTAATTGCCGTAATTTTGTGTTACTATTTTGATGCGAAATTACTGAAAATCACACCCATTACACCCATTCAAGTAAACACATAAATAGGAAACTTAGCAAGAGTGAGCAGCTGCTACTGGCTGCAGCTGTTTGTGTTCTGTTGCATTTAGCCCTATTTTCTTAGCACAAAATGCATCCTCAAGTCTATTTAGGACTCAAGGGTGCATTTTGCACTAAGAAACAACGTTAAATGCTGGGTTATGCTTCACGCATAATTCCGCATAATCTTGCATGGCCTTACTGCAATTTTGCGTAATTACGACAGCAAATAATTCAAGTTGTGCCCAACTTTATATAAAACATGGCATTCTCCTCCCCTCCAGTACAACTCCTGTTAACATGGAACCAGCCAACACTTTAGCAGTTCACCAGGCTGTCAATACAAGTTGACAAATATTGGAAAACCGGTTCACAGGAAGTATATTGATTACGCCAACCTTTACTCCTACTTTTCTCTACTAGATTTAATGCAGATGGTCTTTTATTTGCCTGCTAAAAGTGGTAGAAAGGAGGAAAACAATTCAAGATTATACTTTCGATTTAGTCATGCTGTAATAGACCACAGACTCCGAAGTTCAGTTTGGTGGATTTATTATAAGGCCAAAAATAATTGAATATAAACACACCTCAATATCAGAGTATATAGGTACAGGAAGACCAATACAGAGCCGATTTTACGAATATAAGTCTTTCGGCACAGAAGGCATAATATGAACTCCAAAATACAGCAAAGAATAGAAGTGGAGTCCAATTCTCTTTTCATTAAGAAGGAGCAAAATCTTTCCCTACTCTGCTCTCAATGAGGATCCTACCTATCTCCCTAGTATCGTATCCCAAAGGTGTCAGCACGTGTTGACTTCCTAAGAAGTACTCACGTCAAATGGGTCTGATAGCTTAAAGCTATTGAGCTCGCTCTAAGATGCTCCTTCTCCTCCAAAAACTGGCAGAAGTCTCTCGAATCTGCCCCTGCGCATCATATAAAAAGACAATATTCAACCCACAATACGTCATGTTCAGTAAGTTTCCACAGAAGCTTTAATTAAGTCGACTCTTCTTCCAGTGGCCTTGGTTCCCAGATAGGCCAGGCACGGAAAGCAGGTCCTCCCCTCTCGCCGTGCAGTCTTCTTCAAAGACATTCCGGGTATCTCCTTAAATCTAAGAATAACGAGGTCGAATTCCTGCACCTGCAGTAGGATGAGAACACACTGTCTTTAAGCACAACAGAATTTTTTTTAATTAATTCTTGAGCAACCAAGGAGAAATGAATCTCAAAACAACCTACAATTTGGGCCTACAAATCGGGTAACTTAAACTAAACATGGTTACATTATATGAGTATAATTTCATCCTGCACATTACACATACAGGAATTACGTTTTCTAATACACGCAAATCCTACTTAAACGTGCTCATTTCATTTTAATACTAATATGACGTGAATAAATGCATCTTAATAATCATAAAACACTGCACACGACAAAAATACATATGAGTGCATTTATATCAGAAGTATAGTGCATCCCTACAATTTAGAGTGCTGTAAGCGCTCTATTAATATCATATGTGTACAGACCCGTACCTGTCTGGTTACATGTGCACTTGTACTATGACACTGGTCAACATGTTTCTTGTCTCCTGATTACATTGCACTGTCTAACGTGCTGTCTGCCAGGCTGTAGTTGTGAGGATTTAAAAGACCATAGCCAAACTTTTCTCAAATTAACCCTTTCCCTGTCGGGCTGTTTTCACATCCGTTTGTCATAGATTATTTTACAAACTGCTGGACGTATGTATTGAAACTTATATAGCATGTACCAATCAGGGAAGTAACAAAGTGCTGTACAACAGGTAAATATCCAAGGTACAATTCAGATTGCTTACGATAAATAGCTAGCAAGTAGGGTAATGCTCCTTAAAGGTCTTTCTTAAAGTGTAGCAGGTCAAGTTTGCATTTGTTAGGTCGTTCCAACATGCAAACTTAAATTGGCTTGTTCTACAACATTTTATAAACTGTGCTTTCCAGCACCTTCTGGGATATTCATTGGTGCGAGATCCAGTGTCATTTTCAGATACGTGTGCATATTTTTAACACCTCCCCCACAGTACCTTTTTGAATCTCCAAACTTGTGAGTCTAAAAATAAATCTTAGAACTCTAAAGAAATGCTATCCTCACTGTCTGAGTTTGTCAACATCAAATAAGTGTGGGTTTGTATCAAGGTTTGAGGCCTACACAGGCAATTAGTGAGTAATTGTAATATGAGGTTATGGTGCACTGTACATTTGATGACAGATTTCAACTTTTGGACCACATGACTAAATAGTTCCTATTACTGTACAGCCTAAATATTCTGCTGTTGAAAGACTTGCCTCACTAGCCCAGATTGCCTGCCTAGGGAACTCAATGAACATGAACATGTGCATTAAATTTAATTTTTATTTTTTGTTGCAGTTGAAACACACTTTTCTGCCAGCATTGCTGGATTTCTTGCTTCAGAGGTACTCAGTGTCCCAGAGTACACTGCCTTAAAGGAGGAGGGGGAGTCAGCCTGCACGCCCGCGCCGCACATGCTGAAAAGCGCTGGTTGCCTCCCGCGACACGGGACGCGCGTGGGCCACGCTCAGGCAAAGCCCGGGCCAAGGGCGGGCCCGCCCGCACCTGTCAGAGCCCGGAGGAGGCTGTGCTGGGCGACCCCTCTTGGTCCTGAGACTCGCTGGTAGGAGCTTGGCGTGATTGTGCGGACTCCTGGGGATGAGTCTTAGGGAAGGTACCGATAAAGGAGCCTCATGGACGATTACTGCCATCTACAAGCACAGGAAGGTAGGAGGAGTTTTCTTGAACTTTTGAATTCCGGCCAGGGGTGCCAGGTTTGTCTGGTTTGACTGTGGCCATATTTAAGTCCTTCTTAACGTTGCCTGCCAGATAGTCCGTTTAGTTAGCAATTACCCCTGCTTGGGAACCATGGGGAAACGTAAAGGCCCGACAGCAGTACCCCCAGGACCTCCAGCCACTACGATGGATGCCTTTTTTTACTAAGAATAGCTGGGATTATAGACAAGGAAATTGAGCTGGTGGCCCGCCGGCTCTCTCGTTCCCCAGTACCCTGCCCTGTTTCCAGCCCATTATGTACATCGGGGGGTAGCTTATCACAGTCTACCCAGGATATCCAGCTTGACCAAGGCCCCTCATCAACACCAGTAAGATCCCCGTCTTTGGGGACGGAGGGAGGTCATGGCCTAGATGTGGGCTTAGCCATCAACACTGGGCTTGAGTCTACTGGTCCAATTCTACCAACTAAGGGCCTGGGGTGTAACGTCAAGCCAGGGGGATCGAGGGCAGGGGCAGGACTGGGAGTAAAAAGGAAAGGCTTGTTGACAGGGGCCAAAGCGAAATGTCCAAGGGCAGAGGGGTCAGGACAATGTGTCAGCAAACCACAACCACTGTCCGAGGATGATATGGAGGCTATGATAGATGGATGGATGGGTTCCTTGATGACAAATATAGATTGCAAACTAGACCCTATTAGGCAACGTTTAGCCACAATGGAGCTGGAGCTTATGAGAATTTGCCAATATAGGCCAGCTGGGAATATTGATCCTCAAACTAGCCCTGGGGGGGGCTTTAACCGGTCCCCGGTCAGCAAGCGATATAACCGGTGAGCAAGGTCCGAGTGGGTATATGCCACCATTAATACCTGTGCAAGGTAGTGCCAATCTTCCTCCCAGGCCCCTGCTGGATTCAAACTCCAGGGTGGTGGACCTATTGGGCAGAGTGGTGGCATTAAATCCACAGTGCCCACAGCCTGTTCTGGTCCAGCCAAATCCACAACGGGCGAGCCATCGAGAGGAGGGGGGTCGTCACAGAGGCCCATGCAGCATACCCCACTGGGGAGAGACCAAGGCAGAGGCTACCAACTTTAGATCTTCCACCAGAATCTTCACCATATGTAGTAGTACTTGGAAATGTCCCGGTGCTCCCCTCGGGTGCTGTTGAAGAATTTGATCAACTTAAGAACAAGGTTCTGCATTGGCTGGATCGTAATACCGCCCTTGGACTAAGGTTGGAGAAATTTATAAATATGGTGCAAAGAGTTTCCTGGGTCGGGAGGTCTACAAAAAACTTTGCAGGAGGCTGTGTAATTGTCAACTTTAACAGAACCCATCTGGTAGAGAGAATTTTACATGCAGTGTCACAGAACAACTCATGTGGGGTTGTCTCGTCTATTGTGGCTTTCCCCCTGCTGCATTTTTATAGATCTTTCAGCAGTGCTTTGATGTCTAACAGGGTGGGCTCATGGAGCCTCCCGGTTTATCCCGGTCACCCCCAGCCGGACTGTCAGATGGTAACTCAAGACATACCCCTTTATAACTTTTTTACACCTTTGGAAACGTTGGACTCCTGTGACTGACTTACTTGTACAGAACCTATAGAGACAGCATCCTTCTACCATATGAAAACAGGGCCTCTCCCTACAGTTCTAGGGGATGGCAAGGCTTGTAAATGTATCTCATGGAATATAGCCGGATTAGCAAGCAAGTTCACTGACCCCAGATGGATCTTTTTTATAAAAGGATTTAATGTGATTTGCCTTCAGGAGATGTGGACCAACACTAATAGTTTTTTCTTAGAGGGATTTAAGACCTTCTGTGCACCAGTCACTCCTTCAGGGGCGGGAAGATCTAAGGGTGGGGTGGTAATTTATGTCTCTTTGGGTGTACATTGTCGTTTGAAGGTGTTACCAACTGACAATCCTTGTTTGCAGGCTTTATCCTTTTTCCTTTTTCAATTTGTTGCTGTTGAACTTTTATAATGCCATTCCTGCTTTTTCAGATGCCTGTAACATCTCTTGGATGGGCTCTTTTCTAAGAAAAGTGACTGTTAAGGCCCCTCTCAACGGTCACCTTATGAACGCAGGAGATTTTAATATTCACCTATGCAGGGATCCAACTGCAGGAATTTTAACTGACATAGGATGCTCGCATTTGTCGGGCATGCATGTGGAACATACCTCGCAGGGAGACACTCTTAATTCCCTAGTTGATGAGTTCAATCTAACTCTGTCCATGAGTAGGTTGGTCCAAGGTATGAATCCCATTAATTCGACATTCACAGGGAGGGGGAGTGCAACGTTCATAGATTTTATTTTTGTTTCCAGCCCCTTCTACCAATTTCTTCTGGATTTTTTCATCGAAGATAACATTTTTAGTGATCACAACCCGCTGTGTACCTCGACCATATGGTCAAGACTTGGGAAATCCCAAATGTCAGTACCTAGGGGGACACTAAGGGTAATAGATCAGGGTAGAAGGCTTAGGTGGGCACAGATAACCCCGGACTCTTTTTATGAGTCCCTTCTAGCTAAGTATAAGAGGGAAATTGATATCTGTACAACTGGGTATGAAGAGGCGGGGGCTGTACTGGAAGCATTCTCAGCCATTTCACGCACAATTAGACATCTGCTTAAGGCTCCGCCCACATATTCGAAAGATCGAGTCATGAGATGGTTTGATCGTGACTGTTCCCGTGCAGCCAGGAACCTGAGGAGAGCACTAGACACCATACCAAGGGACCATGCTTTGGTAAAAGAGTGTAGAGGGATATACAAAGCGGAAATAGCAAGGCACAAGGCCAAGCTAAAGGAAGAGGCATGGAGCAAGCTCACTGTGGCCTGTGCCTTGAAAAATAGTAACCAGTTTTGGAGTATTGTCCACTGTCCTTTTCTGTCGGGAGAAAACACACAGGCTCTTGACGCACATATTACAGAAGAGGAATGGGTTGGTTATTTTCAGGAAATGTTCAGAAGCCCATCAGATGCCAGTATAGTCAGCATTAGAGGGAAGTCGGCCCTTGTTATCACAGTCGACAAAGTTAGTGAGGGCATTGCAGTGTTATCTAGGAACAAGGCTCCAAGACCCGATGGTATCCCCATGGACCTTTAGCTGTGGGTGCCAATACTCCTCACCGTTATAAATGTAGCAATAAGAGAGGACCCACCTAGCACCTGGCCCATATTCACTATTGTCCCAGTTTTTAAAAAGGAAATAGGGATAGTACCCTCTGTTGTAGGCCCATATCCCTACTGGATTCATCTGTCAAAGTGGTGGGACGTATCCTGTTGGATAGGTTGTCTACATTGGTAGACGATAATAACATTTTAACTGACATCCAATATGGTTTTCGTCCAGGGATGTCGACAGATGTTTAAATTTATATATGATTTTCAACAAATATACCATTGCTTGATCTGGTAGTATATATCTGGCCTTCAAGGACTTGTCTTCTGCCTTTGATCGAGTAAACAGAAACAAGTTATGGGAGACCTTATTGTGCATGGGTGTGGACAAGGACATCGTCCTATTCCTACGCGAGCTTCATAGGGATACCAAAGCGGAGATACGATACACGAACGACTGTAAGGTCACCCGACAATTCCCAATCCAGAGAGGGGTCCGACAGGGTTGTATACTGGCCCCTTTTTTATTTAATTTATATATTAATAACTTGGAGAAGGTACTAGTTGACACACAGGTAGATTTGTTTTCCCCAGGTGGGTCGGCGTGGTTTGCCGGTATTATTGTATGCGGGCGACGCTGTCCTGATGGCCCGGACCATGAAGGGTTTGCAAATTTTACTTAACTCCTTTGTGAAGTTTATGGAGGACCGGGACCTGTTGGTCAACAACCCCAAGTCATATGTGATACAGGTGGGGCCGAGTTCAAGAAAGATTTTTAATTTTAAAGTCGGGTCTACCCCAGTCCCTAAGACTAGTGCCTTCTCTTACCTGGGGGTTATGCTGGATGCCAAACTAAATTGGGGCCCTTTGAGACGTAAAAAGAAAGGGGAATTTCTACGGGCCAACGCGGCAATTTTTAACTTTGCCTCGCGGTTGGGCAAAAAACCAATAGGTGCAAATTTGCAGATCTATAGAGCTAAGTGTTTAGCACAGGTAACTTATGGTAGTGAAATTTGGGACTACATATCTGATGAGGAGCTACAAAGAATCGAAAATAGGTTCCTGAGATGTCTCCTATGTGTACCCCAGGGAATCGCCACTTTCACTGTACACGAAGAATTGGGCATGTCTTACATGTCAGATTTGTTGTAGTTTCGCCCCCTATCTTATTGGCTCAAAGTTTGATTGAACAAGGGGACTGCCTTAAATAAAGATATCCTAAGGGACTGTATGGCTCTTGACCACGCCCATCACATCCCCTGCTTTAAATATATCCGGGAAGGGTTTAGGTCTCTTGGAAGGGCAGATCTCTGTAGCAATCTGGATTCAATCAAAAGGAAGGAGCTACTTTGGGCCAAGGAGTCTTTTTTTAGACAGCGGGTGGTGAACAGGGAAGAGCGTGAGCTAATGAAGCCCAGTGTACGTAAATACATTACTTGAAAACCGCACAATCTACGGAACCGTACTTCCTAGGGCTTTCCAACTCGTACGACTGTTTTTTATTGACAAGGTTTTATTTTGACTTATTCCATCTCCTCCTCGCTCACCCACGAGGGAGTAGTAAAGGTGAGACCCTGCTGCCATGCGGTTGTGACAGCAAATCCCCTCAGGACATGATTCATTTTATAATGTTTTGCAGTAACTATGAGGTGCCGAGAAAGACTTATTTAATTCCAATTTTTAAAAAAAGCAAATTTTATTCAAGTGCGTCCTGCTTTTACCTTTTTAGCTATGCTCTCAGGGTCCACATTATAGCATGTTTTTAGCTTTTTAAAGGCCGCAGTTAGGCTTAGATCTAGCTGTGACTAAGGGGTCTATTACGATGGCGGTCGGATGTCCACCGCCGGGCCGGCGGTGGAGCCCGCCGGACCGGCGGTGGACTTCTGACCGCGATCTCAACCAAGAAAACCGCCGGTCAAATTAGGATGGCGGTGGTGACCGCAGCTGTGGGAAATTCCGACCGCCGCTTTTCCGCCAGTTGCCATCCGCACTCCTGCCTTGCGGGTGGAGCAGGACCAGGATAATGGTGGCGATGCAGGGCAGGCTCCGCCAGCAGGATTATGATGCCGGCAGTAGCCAGCCTTTCCTCAGCGGTCAAACCGCCATGGAAAGGCATGCGGAGATTGTCTTCCGGGGGCCCGTTGCGGGCCCCCAATGTGTTGGGGGGGTGCACTTGGGGGATACCCATGGTCCCCCCCTACATTTCCCTGTACCAGGTGGCAGGCACTGTGCAGTGCCTGCCACGCAGTGCAGGGAAATGCAGGACATGCTCCTTTCAGCATCACGGCAGTGCTGCGGGCAGCAGCAACTGCCGCAATGTTAAGGCCCGCGATCAGACAGGCGCGGTCGGATTTGACCGTGGGTCATATGTCACGGTCCATGCGGGCGGTCTTTTCCCGCTACCTAGGCGTTCGGGGAGGTTTTCTGACCGCCATCAGAATAGGCCCCTAAGTTCCATGAGTAGAGTAGGCTTTAATGTGCGACCATTTTGATTTTTATAACTTGTTATATATGTATTTTTATGCTTATTTTTAAAATGTGTTTTATAATAACGAATTGTAATTGCCGATTGATGATATTAACGGATGGGAGTTTCTTGTATTGTTGTATCCCTGACTTTTATGGTTTATATTACAATAGCTGAATAAAGTATTATTGATTGATTGATTGACTAAATATTTCCTATTACTGTACAGCCTAAATATTCTGCTGTTGAAAGACTTGCCTCCCTTGCCCAGATTGCCTGCCCAGGGAACTCAATGAACATGTGCATTACATTTAATTTTTATTTTTCGTTGCAGTTGAAACACATGGTATTTTCCTTTGAACTGAACTGCTGAAGGAGATCCCAACTTGTGCTTCCTGATTGTGAGTTCTTCCTCAGAGGGCCTCCTCTGTTGATTCCCATAGGTAGCTAGTATGTAGGGACCAGAGGCATACATGTTTTTTTCAAGGGGGATGAGCGAAACAGGATAACATTCCATACATCAGTTACACAGTGATAATTTCTGGCATGTTAAGGTTGAACTTTGTTAGTAATAAAGTATGCACCGGTCTGTTTTCATTCATCGCTTAGGTTGGAAGTGATTCAGTGCTCAGAGATCAATAAATTTGTAATGAACAAGGCCCAATTACATTACCCGACAAAGTCCCTTCACGCTGGGTTCAGTGTAATGCAAAGTTCGTACCTAATTTACCAATCTCCAACCGAACATGCATTTCTCATAGAAAATAATGTGGAGATTACATCTTTTTATAGTTGAATAGTTATAGGCAATAATCTATAAACACACCCTAAATAAAGACGGACACAGTGTGTATATTTATACTGTTTATCTAAATAATGTGAAATAAATGCTCATCAAGTACCAATACACAGTGCAAATCATGAAATATCACCGAATAAACATTTAGCAAAGAGAAATGTCAAATTTCACATCACACTGACAGTACATCAAAGGAGTGGAAAGGCGAAGAGAGAAAAGTTTCAGAGACAAAATACATTTGCAAAATGATTATGCAAATTCAGGTTTCTATCTATACTAATCCAGAAGGAACTGGAAATCTACTCCCTGGACACGAGAGCAGTAAGGCCCCTCAAGAAGATTTGAAAGGGCAAAGTCTAAGTCAGGAATCAGGAACAGGAAAGAAACAGGTAGGCCTCTACAGCATACCGACGACAGCGACAATCACACCTAACGCCATCAGCATCGCAAGAAGACACCTAACCCCTCCCACCAAGGCACCTCAATTATACCCTAAAACCCAAATGTCCAACCCACATTTGTTTCAAATAAGAGAAAATTGTACTTCTGATTGGTTAAGGAAGGGGGTGTACTGTCACACCACACTCGACATGTCCATCTTACTCAATGTTTTATTGTTTTGTTTTTTCAACATCACGACTACATCATCCCAGGAAATACAAGTATACTAGTATCAGACTTCAGCTTCCTTCTCTCCACTAATGTTTCCAGTTCTCTTACTTCTTGTGCCACTCGTGCACTTCCAGAGGAAACTTTCATCACTTGCTGATTGTTTTTCGTCTCCACGTTTAACTTTTGGCAGGCACACATAAATTCGAAGGTCGCTCGCCTTTGCCTTCCCTCCACATTCTCTTTTGCTTTTTCAGTTAATAAATCATTTTTTCTTAACCCATGCTTCTACGGAAAAGCATTACTACTCATTTTGAAATGCTTTTTTCTTCACGCACCCCCGCAAAGCTGCATCTAACCATGCACAACCCATATTATTTTCCTAGCAAACATTAATAACGTGCACAAAAGCAGCATTAGTCTCTTTATTTTCATTAGTCAAGCATTTGCGGCCTAGTTCAGTGCTTTAGTGCGCGCTTGCGCAGTATTATTTTCCCTCATGTTAGTTATTAAAACCATGCGTTTTTCACTGCACACTGTTAGAAAAATTAGAAAATGTTACTAGGGGTTTCAATCCGAGCAAGTTTCATTTTTACGAAAATCCTGCGCCATCAGCAAAATACTCACCAATACAATTTGTCACTTAAAAAGCTGTTGTTCTCTCTCGTTTTATCATTATTCCATCTAGATCCCTCATCATTTCATAATAGTTTCCTCTTCTATCCTCTAGTTCTATTTCTTCTCTCTTTCTTTTTCTTGCTCTTTGTTTGTTATCAGATGTCTCTTTCTTGCATTTGCAACATATATAAATCAAGAAATTCATTAATATCACTGTAGCCACTGCAATAATAGGTGTTAATATTCTCCTTAATAAACTATTTCCAAATGTTGAAAACCAATTTCCCACAGAGGAAAAACTCTTGCCAAGTTTCTCCCAAGCACCATCAACCTTCAATTGGGATAAATCTTGATGAAGATTTGTAATATTCTTAATATACCCCTCAAGATTCTTACTCTTGTCAACATTGTTGTATTTTCACCATATTGCAGACTCCACCCTCTTTAGCCAATAATACATCAAGGGCAAGTCGATTTTCAAAACCATAGATCTAATTGCAACCATCTCAGTATCAACCATTAAGAACCCACCAGCAGTTTCTGTTGATAAACGATCAACCACTGTGGACAAATTTCTAATTTTGTGCAAATTTAGAATAACTCCAACTGAAGGTATCAATGCTCCAAAAACATCCCCTATAATTTCTGAAAAGCTCGCTCTTTTATTACGTAGTAGTCCATTCTTTGCTTCATTGATTCTATGATTCTTATCCATATGGTATATTTTTGGAAATAATATTGCTAAATAACAACACCCATACCAATGTGCAGGCAACCTATAGTAGGCATTCTTACCACACACATAATAGATTCCTGGAAAGACAGGATCAGTTCCTCCTTTTAATCCCCATCCTCCCGTTACTAGGAAGGTATGATCACATTCACTAGAACCAATGAAATAATTATTATAGTCAGTCTTTTGTCTAAGTAAACAAAGCGTCCCTCTATGATACCAATCCAGGGTCATGGCAGCGTAAGTCTCACACTTCTTGTAATCTCTTTCTCTGAAAGCCTATGGAGGTACATGAGACTTTTGCTCAGCAGCCTTTCTCTGAAACTCTTGTCTTATCTTCAACCATGTTAATGAATTCTATTTCTTCAAATCGTAATCTACAAGTTAGATTATGCCTATGTGCATATACTGTATCTATTGTTTTTGTAGAATGGAAAAATTCTCCCATATATTCCGCATTTCTAGCACTATTTATTTTATTTCTATTGCTTCTAATGGGAATTTCTGAGAATACTAAATCTATTTTAGAATAAAAATATTGGAGACTTCCCTCTCGTAGAAACAAACTAGTTAAGACACTTCAAGACACACCATATGTTAAAGGTAGGTGATGATATGTCACCCCTCTGAGACAGACGACGGTAATTGCATGCACACATAACAATCTCTTGCATCCATTACATCAACATACTCATACAATAACTTGGTAAAGACATTTACAAAAAATCATTAATTGATTTACCATGATGATAGATATAGTCATCTTTCATCTTTTCTATTTTAGTATGTAAGTCTTCCTCTAAACCTTTAGTATCTACTTTTTCACTCATCACACCATTAGTATTAGTGTTATTCTTTTGATTAGTTACCATTAAGACAGGCACAATGACAATTAGTGTTAACCATACTATCATTAGTAAAAATATACTAAATAGGCAGGCATTAATACATTTACGTTTAAAACTACGATTTTGATGTCCAGACTCTGCTGTATTTGCCATTTTCTAATTAAATTTGTTCCAAAGTTTTAGCACCTAAACCTGCCCTCGTTCCCTCCGCTGATTCTCTCTGGCTTCGCGCTGTTCATCTCTGCCTCTCTGAGTCTACCACAGAAGCTGCCCAAGGGCCCCTCCTTTCTCTCTGCAGAACTACAGAGTGTAAGCATCCTGCTAAAAAATAAGGAAAAGAACCACCCACCTCTCAGCTAGCAACAAGTATTTCTAACAAAAACACATGACTTGGTCTTCGTAGCTTGTCCAATTGGAGTTTCAGAACACATCGACACCCCAAGGGCTGACTGGACACGTAATCAATCAGGCGAGTTCTTGTAACAAATTTGAGTCTTGTGCTAAATGACTTCATCTCCTAACATCCTGAAAACAATTACATTTTCTTCATCAGAAAAGTATTAATTATGCAGAAACAGAGAATACATATTATAATAATCAAGAAGAAAAATGTGTGCTTTGCAGTTTTTCACTCTACGTTATGAAGTGAATAAAGCATTGTCTAAACAACTGCCTACTGATAAAAGTAAGCTTTTCATGAAAAGACGGAGTCAGGGAGGAAAGAACACATTCCATTTCTTATCTCAAGGCCTTGTACTGTGAGCCTTCCAAAGCAAACTAAATCACGAGCTGTGTATTTCAGCTTTTCTGCACTGTAAAATGCATGTTAATTCAGCACAAATATATGCTACTTTGAAAGTTCAAAACACATTTTCTAAATTAAATGTACATTCTATAGTGAGATTAAATCTAAAGTAAACACAATTAAACAACCATGAATTAATTAATTAAGCATGTTTTTACATGCCTCATTCATTAGACTGAAAACATCTGAACAAGCCTCATTCATTTGTTTTCACTTTTCATGCACTGAAAGTCTGCTTGCAACTTTTAAAATTCAGTTTGTGTCTGAAATTCAAAGCAGTTTTTGTCATTTAGTAATGTCTAAATCTATAAGTGAGATTTGAGCTCCATCAATTCACCCTTTGATGATAATCAAATCATGATACCTCAAATGATTTCTAAATCATCACACTTATTTAATTTCACAGTCGGCATTTGTTCAAAGAGCGCACTCATTATTAGTTCAGTCAAATATATGTTTTTCTCTACCTAAAATATTACTATTCATCTTTAGTGTATGTAGATAGGTAATTTCATTAGCACACTTAATTTCACACAGGTATATAAAGAAAAATCCCTACTAAAATTAGTATGTTCATTATCACTTGTTATTACAAAAGCTGAGCATATAACAATTTTACTTCTATTTCCAAGGCAGCACAAGTTTTGTCTGTAATCAGATCATATATAGCCAAAGTCAAAAGTTTAGTGCAGAGTTCTGTAAGTAGCTTCTTGGAACAGTTAGTTTTCTCTAAAATAAGTAACTAAAATAATAAAAGATCCAACAGTACAGTTCTCTTTTCTTTTTCTTTTTCTTTCTCTTTCATCTTTTTTTTCTCTTTTCAGTTCTTGACAGTTCTCAGTTTTTGTTTCAGCATTTCTTGGCTCTTTTTATCACCAGCTTGCCATCAAGGTGGCTCATACAGTTCAAGCCTCGCATTACACAGTTCATTCAATATGACATTCTGTACTTTTTCCATGCAATTTGACCACTCAGGTGCTGAAAAACTCTGACAGAGCACCATCAATTCTTTGCACATTTTCAATCCAAGCCTTTCACTTTCATCTTCACCTTGTTCAGATTCAGACGTTTCAGCTATGGGTGCAAATGATTTTCCAGGGGACCACTGTAGATGTTTTGAACACCCTTTCAGCCAGCTTTTTTCTACCTCCACTCGTAAGCCCACAGCACTAATTTCTTCTTCAGAGGCTGCACCTGACTCATTCACCCTTTTGACGCCACTTTCATCTGAGTCAGTTTCCACTTTTTGCTTTTCCAGTGCCACTTCAGTTTGCTCTAGTGCTGCTTCACGCTCTATGTGTTCCCTTACAGCTTGACTGACCCTCTTCTGTGGACTTTTGACCACTACTGGCATCTCTTCTTGAAGAGGAGCTGTTTGGACAAGGGGTCACGGGACCCTACGTGTATGAGAGGCATGCACCCAATTTGGAAGGCAATCACATTTCACAACAGTCATTGCCAGGATCATTTGGAACAGGCTTTTCCATCTTTGTTCCAACCAAATCTTCAAATTGTGCATTTTTTCACAACTTCTCTCGGATCAAAGTTTTGGCACTGTCCACTATGCAGATCATGTGTAGCAGCTGCAATCTGGTGAGAAACTGCAAGCTCCACATCAGCCAATACTTCACAGCAATGGCTAGTCTTCCCATCTGTGGTTTTCACAAGTGCATTTGCATGTACATAATCAAGCCACTTCAGTGATGTTGAAACACAGTCTTTTGCAAAGTGAGACTCTGTACTGTCTTTGTGTTGCTTTATTGTGCTTGAAATGTCAGGCAGATAGCTACAATCCAATCTTTGTCCAATCTGTGGTTCTGCACACATCATATTTGAGACCTCATTAACAGAGTGAGTCTTATGATCCGATTTCAGAGAAACTGGCAATCTAGACCTGGGCATCAATTTTTGCAATAATACATTTGCTACTATGCAGTAGTAATTTTTCTCAAAATCAGTTCTGATACAACCTTGTTGTTCTGCCTCTGAAACATTTTCTTGTACCTCCTTTAACTCTTTCCAAGTGTAAGTCATTGACATCAACATTAGATAAACAGTATCCTTCTCAGATTCACATGTGAAAATTCCATTGAATGCATAGGCTAACAGGACACAATATTGTACAACTGAATTAGCATTTCTCTCTCCCATGACAATAGTGACTCCAATTGGAGCAGTTATACTTCATGCTATGGTAAGGACAATCAATTTCGAATTTTGGGCTGAGGTAACTACTGAAAGCCATGAAGCTTTGACAACATAATGTATAGGCAACACAACATGTGCTGCTCCTAATGTGCCATTGTTACCTCTCAAACATGGGCCATCTACAAAATGGACATTGTTGGGCTCAATCAGAGGTTCATCATTAAAGTCTATTCTTGGCTTCATGCATAGATTCATGACACCTAAACATTCAGGTTCAGTTTAATCACAAACAATTTCATTTGCTGGCAGTAAGCTCAATACATTTGAATTTAGACATGTTTTGATCACAGTATTTTCCCAAAACAACTCCACAAAGGAAGGGACCATTTCAGTAATTGAACATTCCATCATTATATTCTTACCCTTTTTGTGACTGACATCTACCACAGCTACTAAGTTAAGGTAGCTTGGCATTTCTGTGACGATGGGGTCAAGGGTCATCGGGAAATAAGTCACAGACTTTTGAGCACATTCATGTTTTTGAACAGGCACTGCGAGAGCGCAGCCCTCCCTCTCACTGCAAATTGGTGTATTTTCTTTTAAATAAACTTGCATCCTTAGTGCCGGGGCGCGACACTTTTTCTCTTTCAACTCTAGGAATGCTTTTGTGCAATTGTTGTCCAATGGAAGTGGATCAGACACATCCTTGTGTGTCAGCCTCAGTAAAGGCCTAGCCACTAGAGAAAGGTTTGGTATCCACTGTCTACAGCAGCCAACCATTCCCAAAAATATCCTGACTTCTTTCTGAATTTGAGGTGGATTAATCTGGTGAATTGCTTCCACTCTCTCTGTTGACACCTTCTAGCACCTTTTCCAATTATGTGTCCCAGATATTCATCTTATTTTTGACAGTACTCCTCACTATCCTCATGCAATGGCACTGTGACATGAACTTGGAAAAAATAAATAACAGTAAGCCATTCTTCAGCCCATGAAATGTGAACAAATATATTGGCTGGATTAGGTACCATAGGACAGCATGGAACAGTTATGCTGCTAATCTCCTGCACTATTCTGTTCTTCTCATTTAATTTCTGTATACCTGTGATCAGAAAGTTACATAAACTTCCAATCAATTCCATCAAAATCCTTTACTCAGTTTATCTCCAATTATTGGTAACATTTCTGCAAATGATGGTGTTCTTGAATACGTCATCTGGTTTTAATTTGACTAAGACTTGTTCTGCACATTTTATTATTCTGACATCTTTCTCTGTGAACTCCCTTACTTCTGTGTTTATTATTTCTTTCAAATCAGAAGGCAATTTTTCAACTGTCATTTCTGAAAACAATCCTACAGCTGTCTCTTGTTGCGCCATTTTAAACTGTACATCCTCATCAGAAATCTGATATTTAACATCATCTGGTGTACAGTAATCTGTGCTGTTTAATTTGCAAAACAAATGCTTTCCTGTCAGGCCTGAGTCACAAACAACAAATTGGTATCTTTTCTCAAATGGGCCCATTTTTGCTGCAACCTTCTCTAAAACTGGGTTTGTAATTTCTCTGTTTAAAACTCCTACAACTAAGTCCGGACCTTCCACTGTTTTCACAATGGACTTGGTAATTTCAGAATTGTTAGGGCTAAACCTCTCATTTTCAAATACAGCAACCTGTTGAAATGAGTTCTGTTTTTGTTTCTGGAAAGAATTCACACTTGCTCTGGACAACTGATTTAAATTAATTTTAACATTTTCAATATTTTGAGGAGGCATCTGAGCTTAAAAAACTCCTGTCATTGGTACCTGTTTCTGAATTGACATTTGCATTTGCTGAGCTGGCACATTTTGCACCTGCATTTCTCAGTGTTTGCGCATTTCCATTTACTGTGTCAGATTTAAATGTACATTTCTTTCTCCAATGCTCAAATCTGTTATAAAGATGGCAAAAGGACACTTTTTCCAGCAGTGCGACATCCATACCTGAAAATACACAACCCAAAACACCTCTACCTTTAGTCTCTGTAACACCAAATGTTTCTTGAGCACCTTTTATTTCTGCTTGTAAAACAACACCTTGTAATTCACTTTCATTCTCTGCAAACAACTGATTCTGAAAGCTTTTCTGAGCAAACTCCCTCTGTACCATCATAGGGTTTTCCTCAAACTCTTTCTGCTTCATTCCTTGTCCAGCACTATAGTACCCTTCATCCTTCAGAGTACCATCTATCAGTTTTCTTTGCAAACCAACCAATATTTGCTGTACGTGCACACTGATCTGATCAGAGAACATTAATCCAATAACCAACTGAGTCACAAAGAATCTCATGCCACTGTCATCAGGACATTCTCTCCCACTGTGTTGCGGAAACACTAGACACACACTTTCACAAAACTCATGAACCAATTCTTTTAGCACTTGTGTGGTTCTTTTAATCTGTACCCAATTAATATCTTTTGCTGGCACTCTGCCCTTCAGAAAAGTAATCACTGCATCATTTTTCTCCTTAACAACAGAAAATGTTGGTGCATTCATGCAAACATTTTTCATTATCTCCTCATCTGGCCCTTGCACAACAACTTTAGATTCAAACTGCAATTCAGTTTGCATGGCAGTGTCAAAGATCATTTTCAAATTAATACACAACTTCTTTGAAATTTCAACAAATCCATCAACTTGTGGATACCATAGTATAGGCTTGTCTCTCAATTTTGGGAATGTGTTCAGAAATGCTGCAAGTTCACTTTTGTTCCGTGGCACATGAACATGCACTTCTCCCACTATTTCTCTCAATGGGTAAGCAAAAGCTTCTCCCTCATCCTGTTTATTATTTTCCTGAACTAGGTCTGGTGGTTTCTTTTTCTTATCCAGTTTCCTTGCTAGGTCTGGTGGTTTCTTTTTCTTCTCATGTTTCCTTGCCCACTTGTCTCCTAATTTTTCAAACCCATTGCATTTGAAAATATATTTTAGCATTTCTGCAATGTGTAATTGCATTTCTGAAGAACTTATTGTTTCATTTGCTTCATGATCCTGACACTTGTTCACACTTTCATTATTTAAACAGTCCCTGATAATTTCTTCATGTTCAATCTTTAAATTTGAAACATTAAGCTGTCTCTCTTTTTTGGGGTCTGAATTAATTTGTTCCCCCATGCTCTCAATATTTTTAATCACAGCTGCTTCCTCAAAGCAGGTTTGAAAAATCCCATCTTCAAATATATTTGTTTTTTCCCGGGCTGTTGGTGTTGTAAAGACCATTTTCCCCCCATCTTTCAATGCTTGGACTGTCTGGGGTAGTTTCTGTTCAATAATCTGTTAATTCTGAGATTCTGAAATAAACCCTGACATAATTACTCCTTCTGCAGCTTTTTGAACTTTTTGAGTAGGGACCATATTAATTAGGACAGTCACAATTTGTTTAGGCACTGTCTGTGCATCTGCAGTTTGAAGTATTTGTACTGAATCAGTCACAATTGAAGCAGTAACACCTGGAGGTATCACTGCCAGTGCTGAATCAACAGATGGTGGGTCAATCTGAAAAGTCTGCACAATTCTCTCAATCTGTATTTCTCTTGGTTCAACAAAAGCAGTAGCCACTGTAGTACTTACTGGTACAATATTATCAGTAATTTTAGTGGGGACCACATAAGGTGTTGGACACTCAGTTAATAATGCATCCAATATTTCATACCCTGAATCAGTATTCATTTGAAGCTTTTTGTCATCATTAATGCCCTTCTCCTGTATCTGATCTTTTACCTTTTTATCTTCTCACTCTATTCGCTGAATCTCAACCAATACCAGCGCGACTCACACCAACTAACCAATCACGACTCACTACATACCCACTGTCTCGACCAATGCCAGCATGGCTCACATCAACCAACCAATCACAGCTCTGTTGGACTTGGCCCTTTTTGCAGGGTCATCCCTGAACTTTTTGCAACGCTTTACACATTGCCTCTGGGATAAGCCTGACTGCTTGTGCCAAGCTACCAAGGGGGTGAGCAGGGGTTATCTTCAGCGTGTAACTCCCTTGCCCTGACTAGAGTGGTGGTTTCTGCCTGGCTTAGGCGCAAGCCCTAGCCAACCAGAAATCCCATTTCTAACAGGGCCCACTGTTTTAACCAATGCCAGCGCAGCTTTTTGTGACATCAGTATAACTCCTGCTACTGATCCTCCCTTAACAAAATAATACGGCAATGTACTACAAGGTTTTCTTAACTAAATTCTTGTTAGAAACAACACAAAATAATGCTACTTTGTCTGCTCCACTAAATAAAGAGATAGTTCGAACATTCAAAGAGATTCTTTTACTTCTAGTAAAATAACGACCAGCGCTACTCTTTTCCCAATCAAGTGAAAAGAGGTCTTGGTACGCTTTTAGGGATACTAGCCAAAGTTTCGGAAGAGAATTTTCGAGTGAAAAAAGTCTTGGTACTCCTTTGGGGATGTAAAGCCAAAATTTCGGAAGCGGACTTTTCACTATTCCACACAATCTTTTCTCAACAGAATAAATCCCTAAAATAACATCAACAGTATCTCACTGTTTGATATTACGACAACAGACAAAGTACTTCTGCAGTGTGATACTTTTCCACACTATTCCTCTGCCTCTTAAGGCTAAATTAACATCATCATCATCATCCCGGGATCTTAGGCAACTCCGTACCCATATTTCCAGACTACATGAAACAAGACGAACATTTTCATATTAATAACCAAAAATCAATAATCAATAATTATTGCCAAACTAATCAATAGTAACCATCCTCTGCTACCAAAACTGATAAAGTGGAAATTTCACGGTAATTTCTCAATGCAAAACATCATTACCAGTTGTTTTCCGCTTAAGGGGATGGAAATTGCCACTGTGTGATCACCATTAGGAGACTTTGAATAAACATGAAAAAATCAAATGCAAATAAACATTTAAGGCAATAATGAGAGTTGTGAGTAGTTTTAAAGGGTTTTATTTTCTAATCAAATTTAAGGTTTCTCTGACTCTTTATTCATTCAAATATCAATCAGGTTACAGAATTGAAAAATAGGACAAAATAGAATTAATATAGAACGTATTATAGATTGCATATAAAGCACTCCATAAAGGAAGAAAATGAGGCATAAAATGTCAGTCAGAACTCTTAAAGAGTTTCAGAAAATATAATACAAGTGTGTGTTTTGCAAAGCTAAATCAATAATTAATAATTGCAAAATCTCCAGTAAAGAGAAATAAATGCATAGGACAAATAAATCTTTACAAAACCAGTTAGTCAAAGCATAAAACTTAAAGTTTTAGCATCTAAACCTGCCCTCGTTCCCTCAGCTGATTCTCTCTGGCTTCGCGCTGTTCATCTCTGCCTCTCTGAGTCTACCACAGAAGCTGCCCATGGGCCCCTCCTTTCTCTCTGCAGAACTACAGAGTGTAAGCATCCTGCTGAAAAATAAGGAAAAGAACCCCCCACCTCTCAGCTAGCAACCAGTATTTCTAACAAAAAACACATGTGACTTGGTTTTTGTACCTTGTCCAATTGGAGTTTCAGAACACATCAACACCCCATGGGCTGACTGGACACGTCATCAATCAGGCGAGTTCTTGTAACACATTTGAGTCTTGTGCTAAATGACTTCATCTCCTAACATCCTGAAAACAATTACATTTTCTTCAACAGAAAAGTATTAATTATGCGGAAACAGAGAATACATACTATAATGATCAAGAAGGAAAATGTGTGCTTTGCAGTTTTTCACTCTACCTTATGAAGTGAATAAAGCATTGTCTAAACAATTACCTACTGATAAAAGTAAGCTTTTCATGAAAAGACGGAAACAGGGAGGAAATAACACATTCCATTTCTTATCTCAAGGCCTTGTACTGTGAGCCTTCCAAAGCAAACTAAATCACGAGCTGTGTATTTCAGCTTTTCTACACTGTAAAATGCATGGTAATTCAGCACAAATATATGCTACTTTGAAAGTTCAAAACACATTTTCTAAATTAAATGTACATTCTATAGTGAGGTTAAATCTAAAGTAAACACAATTAAACAACCATGAATTAATTAATAGAGCATGATTTTACATGCCTCATTCATTAGACTGAAAGCATCTGAACAAGCTTCATTAATTTGTTTTCACTTTTCATGCACTGAAAGTCTGCTTGCCACTTTTAAAATGCAGTTTGTGTCTGAAACTCAAAGCAGTTTTTGTCATTTAGTAATGTCTAAACCTATAAGTGAGATTTGAGCTCCATCAGAAGCATAATCAAGTGTAAGAAAGTAGAGTTTCAAAACAGGATTATAAAGCCAAGTAGTAATTTGCTCAGCACCCTTGCTAGTTGTTTCAAATCAATGTATATTCTTGTTTCTTCCCAAATACCATCTTTTTACTTCACGCTCAGACCCTCATTACATAAGAATTAGCATTGGTAAAAATGATCACTCCAATGAGGGGGCATTCTGGCAATATGAAATTATTGCATGTGATAACTACCATTGCATGGGATAACTACCAACAGAGGCAATTACCGCCAGGTGATAAAAAATACTCTAGGTCCAAAAGGTATTTCACTGCAATCATCAGCTTAACAAGTTCAAGGGGTATAATGTTTCACCAGGAGTAAAAAATTGGGTTATTGATGGAGGGGTGCGAAAGCCCCACTCAGGCAACAGTCACAATCCCTGTCAGGGTGAACCACAAAAATCATTATATTAACCTCTGCTTAATCATCTATTAGAGTGGTAAAAAACAGTCAGGCTTAACTTTGAGTCAAAGAATATTGTATTGATCCTACGCGCAAACAGTAAAAAAGTGAAAACACAACACAAGAAAAATCCCAAACCAATTTAGAAAAATATTGTATGTTTTAATAAAGAAAATGATAGCAAAGCAGAAAGAATCCAATTAGAAGAATCAGTGAAATGTAATTTCAAGTTTTAAGTAGATAGAGTGCCTAAAAGCACAAAAAGACAATTGCGGTCATCTAGTTGTGGACCGGGGAAAGTCACAAGTTTAGGCCGACCGTGAAGGAGCGCTGGTCGGATACAGGGACCAGGTTCATCCACTGAAAAAGTTACCTTCTCAAAGTCCGAAGCAAAGGGTTCCTGTTTGAGGGGGACGAAACTGCGGGGACCAGGGAGAGCGTTGCAGATGGTCGATGTAACACGAAAAGCATGCCAGGTGATGCAGCCTGGAATCGCTGTATGCGAAGAGATGGTCGGGTGTCGCGGTGGGGGTCATTGCTGGAGCTTCATGTTTGTGGTCACTACAGACTGTCGTTGCTGTAGTGCAAAGTGAAAATCTTGCATTGCTGGTCGTCACTGGCAGTCACTGCAGCGCAGAGTCGGGTTCACCAGAGCTGTGTGCTGGCGGTAATAAAGGGCAGCATCTTATCAGCATGAACGGGCCTGTTTGCAGCCGCAAAGAACCCTAAACTTTAGGATTTCACCTTTCTTCTTAGAAGGAGCTCAACTGATGCCAGCCAAGGGAACGAGTACCTGGGGTTGCATCTCTTGGGGATCAGGAACTCACTCCACCAGAGGCCAGCGGGGCTCAAGCAGGCCTAGTTAGTCACTCAGGTTAGCCTTGGATGAAGAGAGCAGGACACACAAGATGATGGACGGAATGTTGCACATTGGCAAACATTCACCCCCAGTCACAGATCTGGGTTTAATCCATCGTTATTTTGCTTCACCACGCCACCCCAGTTCAGACATAGCCATATGCAAATCAGTCTTGACCCAGTGCCTCATGGGAACAGTCCAGACCGAACTGCCAAGCCATGTCTTCCCTGGACCGGAATCAAGCATCCTAGGACCGGTTTCGGGCTTTCAGCCCTCATCAGCCAGGATAGCTTGACTCCAGTGGCGTAGTGAGCACGGGACCCACGTCTGGGCATACCCTTCCCACTTAGGGCGAAATGCAAAACACACAAGATGATGGACGGAATGTTGCACATTGGCAAACATTCACCCCCAGTCACAGATCTGGGTTTAATCCATCGTTATTTTGCTTCACCACGCCACCCCAGTTCAGACATAGCCATATACAAATCAGTCTTGACCCTGTGCCTCATGGGAACAGTCCAGACCGAACTGCCAAGCCATGTCTTCCCTGGACCGGAATCAAGCATCCTAGGACCGGTTTCGGGCTTTCAGCCCTCATCAGCCAGGATAGCTTGACTCCAGTGGCGTAGTGAGCACGGGACCCACGTCTGGGCATACCCTTCCCACTTAGGGCGAAATGCAAAACACACAAGATGATGGACGGAATGTTGCACATTGGCAAACATTCACCCCCAGTCACAGATCTGGGTTTAATCCATCGTTATTTTGCTTCACCACGCCACCCCAGTTCAGACATAGCCATATGCAAATCAGTCTTGACCCTGTGCCTCATGGGAACAGTCCAGACCGAACTGCCAAGCCATGTCTTCCCTGGACCGGAATCAAGCATCCTAGGACCAGTCTTCCTTCTCAGAGAGCAAGGCAGTGTTCAAGCAACAGGGAAGTCCTCTGGCAGCAGCAGGGCAGTTCTCTGTTGCCAGGGCAGTCCATCTTCTGTAATGTCCAGAGGTCTAGGAGTGGCTCTGGAGGTCCAATATTTATACCTTGTGCCGGCCTTTACTTCAAACAACAACACTTAATAAATTCCCTTTACAACCCCATATCTGGTTATGGAAAGTAGTTCCCTTCCCGTGTCAAGGCTCCAAGACATCTGGGGTGACAAAAGACAGGGCGGTACTGGTGGCAGATTTCTTTGTGTGTGTAAGAGGCAAAGCCCTTTAAAATGTAAGTGGGCTGGGTGCAGCTCCTCCCAGTCATCCTGCCGGGATAGCCCATCCTGTCCACACGTAAGCCCCAGTTTCCCTGTCTGGAAGGAATATGCTAACCCCAACAGCAGAGCCATTCACAGTCATGTGGCCCAAGACACTGGCAGAAGGCACAGTTGGTTAGGACCAGAAAATCCCAACTTTCTAAAAGCTGCATTTTCAGAATTGTGTCTTAAAACTCAGCTATGCCATTAAGGAGGATGTTAGATTACAATTCATTTGAGAGTAAACCATATATTTTGACCTGCTCACAATCTAAATTATCACTTATTAAATGTAATAAGGTAACCCAGTGTTAGTCAATGGGAAAGATAGGCCTTACAACTGTGAAAAACAACTTCAAGAGTTTTGCACTGCTGGGACTTTTAAAACTTAAGTACAAATGGCCTATTGATACTTCCCAGAGATCTGCTTGTTGAGTACCTTTGTAAGACCTAAGACTGACAAGGCTGTGACAATGCTCCTCAACCTCGCCCTTTTACTGGCTAGACATAACATTACCATGGCATTGAACAACATCCTGCCCCCTGCTCGTGCTACGTGGCTCAGGTCACTCACACGTTGGGCTTCTGCTGAGGGTCAATCTCTTTCTGCAGTGAGGATTTCAGGGGTTTACGTAAACTCACTCTGGCACACCACTGGGAGGAATTGACTGCCGCTGGCAGGCGTCAAAGATGATGACAAACCTCCTTGAGCTTCTGCCCCCTCTAGATGTTCATCCTGCCTTAATACTCCTCCACCTCATCTGTTAAGGATGAGGGCTCGATACATGATCTTGCTCATAGACCCTGGCCTAACATGTGAAACCTGAACCTTGGGCTGTAGAACCGTGGCACTCCTGCTCACTAACACATCGATATAGACCGCAGTCAACTGGAATACTATAGCTGAACATTGACCATGCAGTGCCTGGAGCTACACCCCCCCTACATGATACAGACTCTTAAGTAGCCCTGACTGGGTCGATGCAAGCGAGATTGCTGATTGACTTTCCAGTGCCTTTGGCAGTTTGTTGTTTGTTCCTTCCTTTTGGTTTCTTTTTGGCTGAGGGTAGGTATGGGTGAAAGGCTTGTCCCTATCTACCTGAATGAGGGATGAAGGCAAACAGTTTGGGATAATAACACACCAATGATGTCAGATTTAACACCAGGCAGTACAACTGAGCATCAGATTACAAAAATATCACCACCTAAATATGTATTTTCATTCCTAGAAAAAAGGCTTGTGCCATATTGCAAAATAAAACTGTCCTACATCTCCAGTTGAGTGTTTGGAAACAACACATTACCCTCACTTCGTTTTCAGAAATAGCTATGGATTTTACCCATTTTAAGACCAACTTAGAACTTACCTTACTTAAGGTGAACATTTCCATCATTTTCTGGCAACTTTTTTTGCATTGATGATTTTACTACTGTTTATAATTTGACACCCAGGGGTTATGCAGCAGATTGGATTTTACTACTGATATGTACTTTCTAGTTCTATAAAATGTGGTATTTACCATTGCAACATTTGCCATTTTCCATTGGTGGTATACCTATCACCAATTTAATAGTAGTGCATCATACTTAAGAAAGCTTCTTTCTCGAAGAAGTGGTAGGTCTCCATCCTTCCGTTAGAATTAACTAGTGCTTTGAAGCCTCAGTAACTCGGTGCTTTACAGCTCGAAGCATTGATTCGTTTTCTCCAAAAGGGTCTTCAAAAAATCAGTCCTGCTAGGTGGAAAGGAGTGTCGACCCACACTGCTAGGTGAATTAATGAGTAACATAATACCCATGATACACTGCACTCTTATGGCCCAAAACAGACACTTTCTAAAAATATGTGCGCATACTATGAATACAAAATGGGTACATTAACTTTGATAATTCAGGCCCCGTGAGGTAAAGTCTTTAGGCTAAGCTTTTAGAATCCCTGTTTTAGAACACTCGGAAAAAATGACTGCATGTCATTAGCCTAGTTTTACATGCAATTTCCGGCGATGTGAGAAATGCTGATCTTTGAAGATGACAAGTGTCTAAATGGGAGAGAGGGCCCCGCACGTAGCGATGGTACCATTAATCCCGCACGCACATGCGCAGAACCACGGGAGTTTCCTGCCATAGCGTAGAGTTATATAGGTCAGCCAGTAAAGAGACGAAGACAAGTTCATTAATATTTCATTGAAGCATACAGCTATTTCGTCCTGAACTTCTGTTGACCTAAAAAAATATTGATGTTCCAAGGAATACTTTGAAATGCACACTGCAGCTATTTTTCTTCCCTGACTGTTGCGTATTTATCTCCATGACGGCTTCATAGGTGCCTTCCTCCTTTTCCCTATTAGGGGACATTTGCATTACAAGATTGTATTCCTTTTGAACGTCTACACTCCCGGTTGCCTTATCTTCCATTCTGCTAATGCCACCCGGCGCAACAAAATGAAATGTCACGAGCAGACAAAGTGGGAGCAGCACCACGCGACACTGTCGTTTTAGAAAATGCCGTGGTAATATTTTTTTTAAATTGTATTCCTATTTTATGCTTTGATTTGAATTGATTTGTTTATGCGCTCATACCGGGCCGCACTTTTCAGGCCCAGCTTCAGGGATTGGATTTTTTCAAAAGACTTGCCTGCAAGAAAACAGCGTTTGTGTAGGGTGCTCAGAACAGGTAGGATTAAAAAAAATGATGCAGCTGGAAATGCTTTTAGCCAAAAAGATGTTATTGCCCAAGAATAGCCGCTCTAAATGTAATAACATATTTGGGATTTGCCTGAAGATGAGAAGGTGAGGTATAATAATTCTCTTAAATAGGCAAATATAACTCTGATGTAGCACCTGCAATTTGCTTATAGGTACTAGCAGCAAGTGAGAGAATTGCATGCTTGTGGCGGGGACTGTCACAGTGGCGGCTCCTCTGTTAAGGCGGAGGAGCGCCGCCACACTGCCTTCTGAACAGTGAATAAAGGAAAAATAAAATGATAATAAAACATGCTATTATCATTTTATTTTTTCTTGCTATGCCCGGTATGCCACTTCAAGGGTGGGGCCAGGCTATTCTGATTGACACTGGGAGGTGGAGTGGTACGCACTGCTACAAGTGCGCATGTCTGTTTGGCCGGCCCACCAGACATGGGCACTTAGGTTTCTCCAACCCAGCTGTATTCCACAGCCAGGTTGAGAAACTGCACAGTCTCCCTGTGCCCGAGCGAGCATCAAACCAGCCTACTCAGGCCAATCCCCACTCTGCTCTCTTGCTAGGTATAGAGCAGCGTCTAGATTGGATGAGGGGCCTGTGATGTATCCCAGGGACTGCTGGGACCAGGAGAGCAGAGGAGCACCGCAGCGTGAGGCGGCCAGCAACATCAGGTAAGTCTTTTATTTTTTTATTTTTAACCGCCCTGTGCTCCCTCCCCCACGCTCCTCCCGCCCTCCCCCCTCCACCTGCCTAACCACTTTTTATTTGTATCAGCCGCCGCTGCAACAGGCCTTTTATGAATGAATGTTTGTGGTAGCACATACAGGGCCTTCAAATCTGAATGATATTTCAGATGGGGAAGATCCAAGTAGGAACGGTAACTATGCCCAATGGATAATTAATGAGTTACTTAAAGTGGTATAGAAAAGTGAGGCCAGGGTTACAGTGCATTCATCAAATACTAATTGTCTCTATCATTGATAGATTCATTCAGGAAGAGTCCATCACACTGAATTAAGCTGAATGCTCTTTACCTATACCTCTGTGTATCCTCTTTCATGTAAAACAGAAGAAGTGAATTTAGCTTTCGCTTGCCAGTCAAGCCATTTTCTACTCAAATCCAGCTGATTTAGACAAATGAGTTATTAATTGTTACATAACATTTCATATTGTCTGTTGGTTTACTTGAACTGGTATACCATCCCACTCTTGCCCTGTATTATTAGATGTAATACACAATTAAAAAAAAGATGCAGGGGCGTGGTCTCGCTGTGCATGGAGTGAGACGTGCGCCGCGGGAGCTCCGGCCAGCCGCTGCCATCCATAGCCAGTATCACGGCACCGGGGCACTAACGGACCCCCTGCATCGACCAGCCAGGCACCGGAGGGGCTCGGGAGCCCTCCGATCACACACAGCGGTGCTGCTGAGGCCAGGAGCTGCGACTACGGCTGTGGGGCCTGAGGCTGGTGCTCGCGGCCGCCATCTTGGTCGCTCTGATTCCCGGATGCCAAGCGACGAGTGGGAGTGCTTCTTCCTGGCCAAACAGCGACTTCGGCGGACAGCCCGCTGCATTGTCTGAGGTGGTGTTGCATTCGGGGGTGGAGGAGCGGTAACCCACGATTGGCGCCCAGTGGAATAGAGACACTGCGTCCTGCGGTGAGGAGACTTGTTGCCGCCATTTTGAGGGCTCTCATGACTGGTGCGATCATACGCCGCAACCCCCCCTTGGGCCTTCCACGCATCGCAGGGGCGTTGCATGGCCCACATCGTCAACACTGCAGGTACCGGTGGGAGGCGCGACGCTGCTAAAGACTCTGCAGGTGCTGGTCCTTCCCTTGAGGCCGCTGTCTCCTGCATCTCGGAGCCCCTTGGAAGCATAGGCCTCGATTTCGCCTCAGCGCCGGATTGCTTATTTCTCCCCTGTGGTGCGGGGGGACGGCACTTCCCTGGGTGGGACTGACACCCGCTGCTCTGGGCTCCTACCAGATTGAGGCACCACTGTGCAGTGCCATATTGAAAGTGGATCACACGTTTTCTGCACTGTTGAGAACTCATTGGGGGGTGTTGGCTGGCTAGACTGCGTAGGGGCCTCCTTGTTGAATGGAATATAGGCCTGGAGCGATAGTGGCACCCCGGAGGGCCTCAACGACGTGGCCTACTGACGTGGTGCATGTGTGGCGCCCCAGGGAGAGTCTTTCTACCCCGTTCCACGCTTTGACCCTGCTTTCTTGAGGACCGTGCCCACCGAGGTCAGTTGACAATTGAAGGAAGCGCTGGGGCTGCTAGGACCCCGGGAGGTGATCGGCCCCTTTGCTCCCCTGCTATTATTTTCCCCTGCAAGCTCTGTGGAAGGGAGACTCGTGGGGCCGCGGACGTGGTGGGGTGGAGTCATCATCCTCCTCCCTTCAACCGCGCTCTTTATTTGGGGTGACCTTTCGCCAGACTCGGTGATACGAGTACTTGGATCCCTCATCCTGGGGCGTGCAGGTCCCTCTGCCCTGCTCTCCAGATCTAGATCTTCACTGGGAGTATTATTGTCTGGAGGGACATGCCACGCAACAAGACAGGGAAAGACGCTGCTGTGACCCTGAAAGATAATCCTGTCACATTGTTGTGGAGTAAAACTGGCCCTGCAGCTTCCGTGACCATGGCGTCCTCGCCTGAAGGCCCTGCGGACCCCCTTACCCAATCCTTCATGGTGCATTTCTTGCAAGAGATCAAGTCAGAAATTGGGTCTCTCAAATCTGAAGTCCAAACATGCATCAAGGAACTCAGAAAGGACGTAACGGAAATTGGGGAGAGGGTGGACACCTTGAAAAGACAGTGGATGCCCGCATGGAGGATCAGGAACATCTTTGGCAATGACTAGCCCTCCTCGAAGAACAGCACATTGAGCTTCAAATAAAGCAAGAGGATTTGGAGAACAGGAGTAGGCGTAACAACCTACGCCTCCGAGGCGTACCTAAAGGGGCAGAGGGCTCGGACATTATGACCTTTAAACCATTCACTGATAAGCTCCGTGAAATGGGTATCCAATACCAGTGGGGTCACCCCTTTGCTCTAATTTTCAATTGGAAGTCTAAACACTGGGTGCTACGCTCCCTTCAAGAAGCTACCCAGTTACTACATCTCCAGGTCCCCTCTGCGCCAAACATCCCTTCACGCCTGCTGCCCCTGGACAGAGATCCCGCACAGCCGCAATGGGCCAGAGCGCTTAGACAGCGATGACTGCCTAAACATGGGGAGCGGTCCTCCTCTCGAGCTAAGCAGGACATTATTCTCCATCGCCGTTCTATGGATGGCGAGAAATCTCCCATCCTTTCACAAGCACCATCAGACTGAAGGATCTTTTATGCTGGAGGGTTTGGCTGAGTTTTGCTCTTGGCGCTTCCCGCTGGGATAGCAGTGGGTCCTCTTACGCAGTGATTGTCTGCCTCTTTGTCTTGGTCACAGCTTGGCGGCGGGGCTGGTGCCTCCCACCTGGCGACTGTGTTCTGTTTAACGAGACTCGCCCCCATTCCCTATTCCTTAGAGAGTGACATCTCTGGAATGGCTTGTGCTATCGTGCCTTGCCCGTTCTCGGACTGGAATAGGACTTGTTGGCCTTGTTGGCCCATGTTGATTTTCGAAGTTTTGCTTTGTGTCTCTTCTTCCCCTTCTTATCCTTTTCTCTTTCCTGGAGGGGAGGAGGGTTGCCGCACTGGGACTGCGCTGATTCCTCGCTTCTGGCCGCTGCGCTGCGTGGTGGTTCTACCTTACCTGCAAATGGATGTTCGGACGCGTTGTCATCTCTGACGGGGGCTCCACAGAGGGAAGACAGGGGGCTTTGGGCTCTGCATCTGTACTACAGCGCATGAGGGCAGATGGGTATATTAGGTATTTGCTATGACTACCGTTCCCTATCTGAAGATTCTTTCTCTTAATGTGAGGGGCCTCAATGCTCCCAACCAGTGCCGTCAGATTTGGCGCTACCTGTTGCAACAAAACCCAGACATTATCTTCCTGCAGGAGATGCACCTCCTGCGGAAGGACACACACCGCATGGCTCACCATAAATATCCCCTTCAGTGTTGAGCATCTGCGCCTACGAAAACGGCTGGGGTGGCTATTCTCTGTAGGGCAGGAATCCATCAGGGAGCCACGCGAGCGGTGAGGGGCAAGGAGGGCAGATTTCTTAAACTAGTGGTCTGGGTCGGAGTACAGACGCTCACTCTTTTTAATATTTATGCCCCCAACCAAGCACAAGACTTCTTCGTCAGAGACCTTCTGCGAGAACAAATATCACAAAATGACCATCAGCTTATCCTTGGAGGCAATCTCAACTTGGTATGGGATGCGGGGCTAGATCGGAGTGTCAGTGTATTTCAGGGGGCTGGGGCCATGTCCACTTCTTTGAAGAAAATGTTTAACGATTTGGGACTACTGGATGCCTGGCGCTATCACTCCCCTGATACACGAGATTATTCATATTATTCGCATGTTCACCGCTCCTATTCTCGCATTGACTACTTGTTTGTCTCTCACTCTCTTATGCGCAATGTCTTATCCGTTTCTATGTCGGATATTTCCATTTCGGACCACGCACACTTGGAACTGCTGTTGCACAACCACACACACCAGTCACAACACTCACCCCGCTGGCGACTTCGTCCTCAAGTCCTGCGCGACCCGGTAGATGTAGCTGAAGTTAGTGAGGCTATCACATCATATTTCTTGTCTAATGATCTCCCAGAAACACCATTCCACATGGTATGGGACGCTTTTAAAGCCACTATCCATGGCCACATAGCTTCTATAGCCATAGCGCGGACTCGGGAAGCCAGTTTGTTTGAGGATAAATTGACTAAAGACATTAAGTTGCTTGAGAAACAGGATCAGGAACACCCTTTGGCTATCCATAAGAGACGTTTGGTTATGCTTCGAGGTCAGCTACAGGCCCATAGGACCAATAAGGCGGAGCGTGCCTTGCTGGCATTGAAGCAGAGGTACTATGATGGGGGGATAAGGTGGGAACAGTATTGGCGCGCCGCCTACGGGAGCGGGTAGCGAGGGCGCATATTGCGAAACTTAAACTGGTAGATGGTACTTGGGCTACCACTGAAAAAGCTAAACTAGCGGCCTTCCACGATTATTATACCTCTCATTATACACAGGAAACTCCTAGTCCAAATCAGATACAGGCGAAACTGAAGTATTGCCAGTGGACCCCGATAGATGGGCAACATGCACAACTTCTTGAGGAACCACTCACGCTAGATGAACTTACCTGCACATTGAAAGATTTGCCCCTTGGCAAGTCCCCGGGCGCAGATGGTCTACCGGTTTTGTTTTATCGCACCTTTCTTCCACAACTACAAGATCATTTGCTTCGCCTCTTTAACTCTTTCACAGATGCTACTGGTCCCTCTGCCTCCATGACCCTGGCTGAAATTGCACTTCTCCCCAAACCGGGTAAAGATCCCACACTGTGTTCTTCATTTCGCCCTATCGCGCTCCTGAATACGGATTTAAAATTTTACACCAAAATCCTGGCCAAACGCTTAGACCCCTCATTGAGCCCGATCAAGTTGGCTTTATCCGACACCGACAGGGCGCCGGCAATGTGCGGCAAATAGCACACCTGGTAGGGAAGGCACACCACTAGCACATACCTGCCTGCTTGTTGTCATTAGATGCTGAAAAAGCATTCGACCGAGTGGACTGGATTTCCCACGGGCTGTCCTACGGAAAATCGGGTTGGGGCCTATGATGGTTTCTAGGATCATGGCGCCGTAGACCTCCCCCCAAACTGAAGTATGGGTCAATGGTCAACTCACGAGCTCTATACATATCCATAGGGGCACCAGACAGGGGTGCCCTTTATCCTCTTTACTTTTCGCACTTGTCATTGAACCTCTCGCCATAATGATCCGTCAATCGAAAGATATCAGTGGCATTTCTCATGGAGGAGTGGGTCACAAAATAGCCTTCTTTGCAGATGACCTTCTTCTTACGTTATCAAAACCGCGTACATCACTGCCGGCGCTCCACACCTTATTCAATCTTTTGAGCCTGCTTCGGGCCTTAAAATCAACCATGCGAAATCCTGGGCCTTAACTTAAATCTCACAATTCCTGTAACCGAAAACCCAGCACATCAGTCTCTAGTTCTATACCAATGGGCTTCTCATTCCATTAGATATCTTGGGCTTAAGTTAACCTCTACTCTTAGCACGTGGTCGCAAGCGAACTGGCAGGAAGGTAAAACAGCAGTCATGGATGACTTGCGAATCTGGGAAGCCCTGCCTCTATCCTGGCTGGGGCGTCTGAACGCGGTCAAGATGTCGGTGCTGCCGAAAATATGATACTTATTCCAAACACTGCCCACTCCCTTACCACAAGGCCAAATCCTGTGCCTACAACGTGAACTTACCACCTTTACCTGGGGGGAGGCGACCGTGTTTCTCCCAAACATTGCTTATTTTACCACTGGATAGGGGGGGGCTAGCGTGCCCTAATTTGTTGGAATATTATTGGCCTTCACACTTACGCTACATCTCAGAATGGGTTGTGCGGGAGACTGAGAAAACCTGGTTCCATATGGACAGGGCTGTGGTATGCAGACCCCTGTGGAACCTCGCATGGCTTCCACAGGGTGCTCGACCGCGTAGTGCGTACATGGCTATACCCACGAAAACCGTGTTGGAAATATGGGACAAACTTGCTCTCTCCAGGGGCTTACTTCCTTCCCTTCTCCCAACACCCCTATTGCCCGTAATCCACACTTTTCACCCGCCTTGCAGCCCCATTCCTTCCTGGCCTGGTCGGAAGGAGACTGCCGCACAATCAGGGACCTCTTCGCGGGAGACAACTTCAAGTCTTTTGACCAATGCAAGCGGGAATTTCACCTTTCAGAGGGCGCGAGACTACAATACCTTCAGCTTAGACACTGGGTACGGACACCGTCCAATGTCCAGGGGGCTACTCGTCCTTTCACTCCATTTGAACTGCTGGTCCGCTCATACGATGGATCCAGGGGACTGATATCCCGCACATACCAAGTACTTCAACATGCCCTTCGGTCACCCCACATACTTACCTGGTGCAATGGCAATCCAGTAGTTCTGAAGAGATCACTCCTAAACAATGGAAACAACTGTGGCGTGACATACCAAGGGTGTTTTGTAGCATGCCTCAGAGAGAAACTGCTTACAAAGTCATGACACAATGGTATTACACTCCCCAAAGGTTACATAAAATGTTCTCTAACTCCTCTCCCACTTGTTGGCGTTGCACAAGCGCAGTTGGGGATTTCCTTCATATTTTGTGGCACTGCCTGTTGCTGACCACCTATTGGAAGGAGATTCTCAGTCATATTAAAAGGGTGATTGGCTACCCCATACCCGAAACCCCAACATTACTTATCCTGGGTCTTAGACCAACGAACCTCCTTGCTATGACACATGCGGATTGGCGCTTAATCTTGCATATGCTTGGTGCGGCTAAACAGACAATAGCGGTGTACTGGAAGAAGGCAGATACTCCCCCAGTGACCTTGCGGTTGACCCGCTTGCGGCATTTCATGGCAATGGAACTCCTCACAGCGCAGCTTCACCTTCGCAAGACTAAGGGGCCGATTACGATGGCAGAAGGAACGTCACCGCCAGCCCGGCGGTGGCGGTCCTTCCCACATCAGACCACAATTTTCCCACCGCCAGATTACGATGGCAGTGGGATCCAGACCGCGACAGATGCAAAGACCGTCCACCATGGAACCGCCACAGGCAATCGTTCCGATTGCCTGGCGGAGCGGCCTGCATCCGTAAAATCGTGGTGGTGCCTAGCAGGCACCGTCCTCCAAATTACGATGCGGTCTTCTGCCAGTCTTTCCGCAGCAGGTAAACCGCCATTGAAAGGCTGGTGGAGATTGGTTTTGGAGGCCCATTGTGGGCCCCCAATGTGTTGGGGGGGTGTGTGTCCACTGGGGGGGTACCCATGGTACCCCCGACATTTCACTGCACCAAGTGGCAGGCACCGTGTGGTGCCTGCCACGTAGTGCAGTGAAATGCACTACATGCATTTTTGACATAGCGGCGGGTGCTGCTGTCAGCAGCACCCGCCGCAATGTTAAGAGTGCAAGGTGCGACCCCCATGGTGGCGGTCGCATCCTAATTCGGCGTGCAGAACCGCCGCAGGTATTGCGGACGGTCCCGGTCGCCACCACCATCGCGGACGGACTCCAGTCCGTCCGCCATCGTAATCGCCCTCTAAGTTTGCAAATACCTGGCAACCGCTGGTAGATTATTTCTGCACACTTGAGTACGCCAATCTTCAGACCTCGAAGCTTCGGGCATTGAGCCTCATTGAAGATAACATACTCCCTTCTTGTGCAGAAGGACTTTGGGGAATGGACAGAGACAGCGCGTAATTGACTTCTCATATAGCGCTTTGTACCTGCATGAAAGCGACTCTCCATTTCCCTCCTTCGTCCCCCCTCTCCCTCTTTTGCAGGGGTCTCCCTATTTCTAGGGTGACATCTTGCCTCTTTTCCCACGTTTTTCTTCTGCTGCTTTAATATCAATTAGTTTTCTTGCACGTTTTACAGCTTTTGACCATGCATGGCGTGCTCTCACGCGCTAATGATGTGTGACATGCTATTGTACAGTGATTCAGTTTTAGCGTATATGCAATCCTTGGACTTCAATGCTGTGATCTCTGGAACTGTCGCTTACATTTGTTTCTCTCCCCTTTCCCCCCCTTTTTTTCTCCTTCCTTTTCCTTTTCTTGCTTCATTCCTCCTTTTATGTTTTCTCTATGTTCATAGTTGTAATTGTTTCTATATTTGCGATTTCAATAAAATAGATTTGAAAAAAAAAAAAAAAAAAGATGCATGGAAATCCATATCAAAAAGCGAACTCTAAAACCAGCACCTATCAGTATAGCAATTGGTGTGGACCCAAGTGCTGGGACCTGAGCATTCTAGACATCAGCAAATGCACCACTTCAGGAGAAACATACAGGATTACCTGGAGGTAAAGCCGATAGGCAAGGAAGTTGGACCATCTTTGATAATTTGAGCTGTACCAGTGCAACCTTTGACAAATGTGTTAGGCTTGCAAATATAGGGCCTTATTTTGAGTTTGTCAGATGGAATACTTTGTCACTTATTTTGAGTTTGGCAGATGGAATACTTTGTCACAAATGGGACAAATATCCCATCTGCATTATTACAACTATAAGTGCATTATAACCTATGCCACCTGTAATAGGGCGGATGTGATCTGGGTCACATTTTGCCAAACCTTAAATAAGGCCTATTGTCTTCATTTCATGTGGTATGCCCCACTATAGCAAGCCTACATTTCCCAACCTCATTCAATTGCTAAGAATGTTTGGTCTGATAATCCACTAGAGCTTTGTTCCAACATAATTGCAATGTATAACAATATTTGCCTTCTTTTTCAGGTCTTGACTACTGGGATAATTAATTCTGAGGTGATCTCTTCTGCCTAACTATTGAAATATACAAGCACTGTAAGGAATTGCGTTATTAGTTGTGAAGGATGTGAGTCCTTCACTAGAAATAAGTCCGCAAGTTTCTCTTTACTGGGAACCAAGTACCACATTGTAGCACACTCAGGCCATCGAAGCAAAGTAGTCCAAAGCCTACTCAGGTGAGGTGGTGTGGGTTAGTAATCCCAGCTCACTGGCATGTAACAACATTCAATAAATCATTGTCCAGTTAGTGCATTTTCTTTTAAAAGGGAAAAGTGCTTCTGTTACACAATTACACACACATTACTAAATACTATGCCTAATTACAAAAATATACAATCAAGTAGATAGAAATACATTTAGTGACACCCTCAGATCATGTTACACTCCTAGTGGGTCCTTGTGAACCCTATACCCTCAATAATACTCATCTATACTTGATGCAATATCACAATATAAGGGGGTGTCATTATCAATATGGCAGGCCTACTAGCTTTGTTACGGTGTGTCTAAGTGCAGTAACAAACCTCATTATAGACCCAGATCGCACTGCTTATAAATAGGGGACAAAATGCCTTGTAAACAATTTGAAAACTCTTCACAACTTATTTTTTCTTCCAAATTAAGTATTTTTATTGCTCAAACATTAGCATCTGCCATGTATTCAAAAGTCAAGCTAAAATCTCTAATCCTTTAGCAAAGCAATTTCCAATGCATTTTGGACTTGGTGTCCTTCATCAGGGGAACATCTGTGACATAAAAATATATATGCGTACGAACTAAAGTCACAAAAACATGTGATTGATTTTCACTAATAGAAGTCACAAAAACATGATTCATTATTGATCAAAGAGGATATTTTTTTAGATCCAAAATTCATAGAATGAAATGAATGAAAATGGTGATACTAACATAAACCTGAAAGTAACACCATAATTTATATGAAAAATTACCACCACCATGTCTTCTCTGCCATTAGATAACTGAACTAACAGTTCCAAATACCCTTACTACCGTTAGATTAATCCCTAAAGTGGCCAACCATACTTAGCATGCATAATAACTAAGTTCAAACAGACTTATCATTTCTAAAATATTTGTTTGTAATTACTCACCCGTGCCGACGGGTTCCAAAAATATAACGCTCTCGCATGCAGAACCAAAACACGTTCCTGCCAACCTTCCAGGATAGCCTTGCTTAATACCAGGCAAGTAATGTTACCATACTTAATTCATATCTTATAGACAGGTCCTTTATTCGATATCTTATGTTTGCTTCCCTTTAATTCTTAGATACTGAGTGCTCTTGTTTACATCCTGATGATGACCTTACATTAAACACCATCAACAACAGACATATAGACCCCTTACATACTGTCATATGTCTTTTTAATTGTGATGCACTTTGTTTTTATATCTCCACTTTTCACTGCACTTTTCTTCACCACAAATATGAGCACTGGATCTTTTCTACAGAAATAAACGTGAATTAAGACTGCAATCATGCAATGAATAAATGAATTGCAAAGAGAACCTGTCGTCATTGTATGCCTTGCTACTGTATAAATAAATATACTCTCGGTCTTCTACTATGAGAAGCGAGTCCTTCTTTATCACAGAGATTAAAATCTTAGAGAGCCATTGTTTTCTAATATAATATTATATCTCTCATGTAGAATGCCATTTGCTAATATTGCTTGCGTCTGAAGGAACACTGTGCACTGCTTATGTATATTAAAACAGCGATCACATGGTTAAAGTTAATCTGCGAACCAAACTTGTTGAATTTCATGCAGTTATACAAAAAGCGTGATTGAGCAAAAATAAAATGAAAATCAAATCAAATGAGGTTAAAACTTAGGGGCCTATTACGATGGCACCGTAACGGTAAATGGGACCGACCGCCAGAAGTGCGGCGTTCCCGCTAGGCCAATTAGGATGCACCCGCCACCCTGGCAGGCACATTCTTGCCATTAACATTTATTTACTTGAGTTTTATATAGTGCTGGCTAGACCCGGAGGTATCAGAGCGCTTTACATGAGGAGAGTGACATAGGTTACAAATTACACATTGTTACAGAAGGTACAACAGTTACAGTTACATCCGTTGGTTCTTGGCGTGTAGAGGGGTAAGGGGGTAATGTAAAAGGGTGAGGGGGAAGAATAAGCAGAGTATAGACATAAGGATAGACAAAGCAGGTGAGTGGAGAGGAATTCAGGGGAGAGAGGAAAGGAAAAATGAGGTAGCCAAATAATGAAGGAGGGAAGCGGAGGTGGAGGGGGTAGGGGACACAGCGTGGAGACGGGGAAGTGACTGTGTCTGGCGTCCGGCTGGGTGGGAGACGGCTCCCCGTGGGACAGGGATCCTACTCAGTCCTCAGTTATGTGTGATTCCCATTGTCACGGTGGACTCTCTCAGCGGGGTCGCTGAGACTCCAGGGCATAAATGCTGGATCCCTCCCCAACAAGGGGAGAGGAGTGCTTTGGTCACGGGCACACTCAGAAGAATGAAGCAGGGAAGAGGTGGGGGAGGGGGTAGAAAACCCAGCGGGAACACAGTGTCCGACGTCCGGCAGGGTAGGAGCCGGCTCCTAGTGGTAAACAGCACCCGCCGCAATGTTAAAGGTGCATGTAGTGCATTGCAATGCACAACGTGACAGGCACCGCGCAGTGCATGCCACCTTGTGTATGGCAATGAAGGGGGGTACCACAAGTACCCCCCAGTGCAGCCACCCACCCCCCGGGGGCCCACAACGTGCCCCCGAAGCCAATCTCTGCATGCCTTTCCATGGCGGAGTCTCCGCCATGGAAATGCATGCACACCGCATGCATCATAATATGGATGGCAGTGTCCGCAAGGCACCACCACCATATTGTGTGCCTTTTCAGCCGGGCCGGCAATCCGACTGGCGGAAAAGCGGCGGACGGTCTTTCCGTCCGCCGCAGTGCCCCTCGCCATACTAATATGGTGGGGGGTGACACAGGGGGGTGACACAGGGCCATTTGGCGGGCGGTCCCGGCGGTGGCGATCCGCCCTTTATCCTAATGGGCCCCTAAATGTCCAAAACGAAGTAAATTCATGCCATGAAACTAAACGAACACACCTTGGGCGGCCATCTTTAAACATGAATCAGGCTACAGTTCCAAGCATATAGCACTGTCACTGTAATGCACTTCATGCAATAAGCTAAACAACAATCTCTAATATAACTCACATGAAGTAAACAATAAGCAATAAGCAAAACAGTATAAGTCCTCATGTTAAATGTACCAAAATTAACAATATTTTAATTACAATCATTAACTTTAAATCAAATATAATGATGATGAAATATAACCCTCTCTAATGTTACTTGCTTTTAAGGAACGCTGTGTACGGCTTCTGTATTTCAAAATAATGACCATGTGGTGTGTATGTGGTATTTTGTTTTGTATTTAGGCTGCAATCAAAACTTAAGTGTCATGCATTTATACAAAAAGCATATATGGCCAAAATTAAAACGTGAGATCCAAAACTAAGCAAATTTGTGACATGAAACTAAATGATTTGTTTGAGTGTCACCATATCAGTACAAGCAGCAACATGTTATTCTTCACCATTGCAACACTATTGAAATTAATGGGGACAGTACCAATAAGCAATACCTGTAATAACATATTATTGAATTCAATGGGGGTCAAGTGAAGCTTTATTTCAGGTTACCAAGGTAATCATAAAAGTGCAGTTCAAAGATTAATACCCAATAGTAAAACATTCCAGATTGATACAATACAGTGCATAGGAATAAAAAGCATCGGGGACAACAATACCACAGAGAGAGCCCAATAAATAGAGCTTCAATCACCACCATATTGCACAGCAGATGTACTAGCCCACACTTTAGGGAACCTTCACCACACTGTGCTACTGGTCAATTGAAGTTCAGATGCAAGGTTATAAAAAGTAAAACATGGTTGTAGGATGCCAATGATCCCATCACAATAAAAGTTACAAAAAAAGTAAAGTGCAGCAAACTCTGGGGTGATGATTCATCACAAGGACACAGCATGATTTTGGAGGGGTCGAAGTTACCCAAAAGGAACCCCAGGTGCCAATGCGCAAAGCCTAATCTAAAGCAGGTGGGTAACATTATAACCCAGGAGCGATTCCAGATATGGTTCCAAATTGGGCTACAGCATAGCGAGGCATATTCCATGACAGACGTTTTAGTAAGTTCAAGGGCCTCTCTACGCTGATGAGTATACAATTTAAAAGAGGTTTTTAGCCGCACCATGTCTTGTTTAGTCATGGACTCAGGTTCAATGAATAAATGCGACTCACCCAATTCTGCCAAGACGGTCTGAATGTGGTGAAAACAGCAAATGTTTACACCTCTTTCACAAGACAGACAATCTCCAACAATTTACCTGTTGAGAGAAGCATGCAGGTTGGTCAATATCGAGCACACAGTAGTAAGGGGGCCAATTTGATCTAGTCTGCCACATATTCAGTCCCAAGCTCCTGGTGCAAGATAAATGCTGAGCTCACTGGTAGAATGCCCAGTAGCCTCCTCAGCACTCTGTTTTGTTTTCCCTGAAATGGGTTTGAGATAATATAACCCCAAATACCTGAACCATACATTAAGATAGGGAGACATTTTCTTCTATAAATCTCCAACAGAGGGGCCACAGGTTTTTGGCCAATACAACTGGCACATATATCCAACGAGCTGGTAAATTTCTGGCAAACTTTGGCAATACAAGGACCTCAGTTGCCCTTCACATCAAAAACAACACTCAAATATGGGAAATCCTGCGTAAGGGCACTGGGTGGCCTTTGAGAGAGATACCTCGCTGCTTCGTTTGCCTTGGATTACATGCTATTATGAAGCTTTTTGTACAAATGGCAGCTAATCCAAGCGAGACCATAAAAAAAAAAATCCTGGAACAGGATATTGAGGCCATTGGGGGTTCCTAATAGAAATCATAGCAGAATGAAGGCCGTTGATTTACAGTAGGAACAGCAATGGAGCTAGGATGCACCCCTGATGTACCCCTCTCCCTATCTTAAACTGTCTGTCCGCTCTCCTGCAGAACCAAGCCTAACTGACGCAGAGAGATCATAATGCAGAGCTCTCAGAAACTGGAGTAAGTCCTTCTCAACAGAAGCTCCCAAAGTTTAGACCTCCCCACACTGTCAAAGGCGCAGGAGAGGTCCATAAAGGCCAGGTACATGGAGCCCTGCTGAGCAATGGTGCATTTCCTAACCAGCAGGTGCAAGTTGAGGCACTGCTCCAATGTACCTAGTGTCTCAAGGAACCCATACTGTGCCTCCAACAGAATATTGACCACCCTAAAAGGCATTATAGCCAGTAGTTGAGGGTTACCTTTTTTTAAATATTGGAACAATAACCACTGTGCACCATAAGTGTGGAAGGCCTGTCTTGCAGATTGCATTGAAACAATTGCACAGACGGGGGGCTCACAGATCTGGCGCAGATTCATAAGATTTATGCAAGGCCATAGGAACACTGTACGGCTCTGGGGACTTTTGTTGATTATTTCCCTCAGTTTGCCTAGAGTAAATTCCAGTGCTAGGGGGGATGTCACCTCTTCATCAGTTATTGGGGCCCCAAAAACTGCTGTAAATAGTTAACCCAGGCCTCTTGACTAATAGAGGCAATTTCGAAATGAGGGTTCACACCCAAAGATTTAATGTTAGCCACCTCAGACCAGAAGGTACTAGTATCTTTTAGGCTACAGGCCATAACCAGCTATCCCCATGATTCATTCTGAATTTCTTTATGTCTTACTCATTTTGCATCTTTATAAGCCACTTTACATTGATATACTTTACGAGTATGCCTGGACAATTTTCTCAAGGCCTCATGGAGTAGTGTTGACGCTATTCTACAGGTATGATCAAACCACCTATGTTCAAATTGGCCTTGTCTACAAGGTTTTATCAGCAGGTTTGTCACCACTTGGCCCAGCTACAAAAAATTGTGAAGACACCACCCTGTGGCTTTCAGACTGGTCAGGACAATCAAATACCACAAAGAGGTGGCTCAAACAAATTTTGCCCAGAAGGCCGCTCATGCCAACATTTCTCAAATCGCAATCCCTGGGACTTGATGACTAGCGATCCGGGAGCCATGGCGTTAGGAGCCCCTCCCGCTACTAGGAATATACAAGGTAAACCTTAAGGGTTTATGATCACTGTGTGGGATTAATTAATGGCCGCCCTTGATTTCCTTGCAGACAGAGGGCCTCATTTACAAAAAGTGGCGCATCACTGGGCAAAAACAGTGATTACACACTTTTCATAGCGCCATCCTTGGGACACTATGGATGCGCCGTATTTACACTATGGAGCTACATGGCACAAGGATTTAACAGATGCACCAGGAATCCTGACGTATCTCGTGGCGCAATAATGACGCATTGCTGGAGTATGTCAGATAACTGATTCCACTCCTGCAATGTGGGCGAGTCCCATGTGAAAAGCCCTGCGTCACTCCTTACGCCTGCTTGAAGCAGGCGTAAGGATTGTGACGCAGTCAAGTCATAGGAGGTTCACTGATAGAAAATCGATGTAACAAACATCGATGTTCTAAATATAAAAAAATATCGACTTCAGAAATATTGACTCCGATACCTTAACAGGTAAGTACAAAAATATTGAATCAAAAATATCGAGGTAAAAAATATAGATGTAAAAAATATTGATGTAAAACTATATATAAAATAAAATAATGTAAAGTAAATATTTTGAATATTAATATTATTTTAAACAAAATAAATTAAATGTAATATACATTTTAACTAAATATAACAAATAAACGTAATTTATAAAAATATAAACACACAAACATAAAAATTTATAAATAATTTACTTAAAATAATTTATTAACTATTCTTTATTTAATTTTTAAACTTTAAAATTATATAAAAATAATATAAAAATAATATATATATATATATATATATATATATATATATATATATATATATATATATGAAAAAGAAGAGTTGCCACTAGGTGGGTTGCACTCCCAGGTGGAAATTACGCCAAAGCAAGGGCACACGCCATGAACAAAGTCCTTTTCTTGTTTCCTGCCAGACGCGTTTCGGGCCAACGCCCTCTTCAGTGGCAGACCATGTGACGTGCCAGCATGCGGCAACCACCAGTAAATACCCATAATAATAACGCTCAGGCGAACCACCTGAAGCAATGCTTCCTGGGACTGGTGGTTCAGTAAAACCCAAGTGGGTCACCGCCGGCACACACATTCAAAAATGTCTTTAAAAGGATTGCCGATGTTCGCGCCGGCACCCCCGCATATAACAGGCACCTCCTGTTCCACAGTTAGCTGCCCCAATAAAGCAGCCGCGGACCCGCAAGTGTTTCGCGGTGGTGCAATCCCGCGACCAGGCAGGCCGCTATACATGAAAAAAGAAGAGTTGCCTCTAGGTGGGATGCACTCCCAGGTGGAAATTACGCCAAAGCAAGGGCACACGCCATGAACAAAGTCCTTTTCTTGTTTCCTGCCAGACGCGTTTCGGGCCAACGCCCTCTTCAGTGGCAGACCATGTGACGTGCCGGCATGTGGCAACCACCAGTAAATCCCCATAATAATAACGCTCAGGCGAACCACCTGAAGCAATGCTTCCTGGGACTGGTGGTTCAGTAAAACCCAAGTGGGTCGCCGCCAGCACACACATTCAAAAATGTCTTTAAAAGGATTGCCGATGTTCGCGCCGGCACCCCCGCATATAACAGGCACCTCCTTTTCCACAGTTAGCTGCCCCAATAAAGCAGCCGCGGACCCGCAAGTGTTTCGCGGTGGTGCAATCCCGCGACCAGGCAGGCCGCTATACATGAAAAAGAAGAGTTGCCTCTAGGTGGGATGCACTCCCAGGTGGAAATTACGCCAAAGCAAGGGCACACGCCATGAACAAAGTCCTTTTCTTGTTTCCTGCCAGACGCGTTTCGGGCCAACGCCCTCTTCAGTGGCAGACCATGTAACGTGCCGGCATGCGGCAACCACCAGTAAATCCCCATAATAATAACGCTCAGGCGAACCACCTGAAGCAATGCTTCCTGGGACTGGTGGTTCAGTAAAACCCAAGTGGTCGCCGCCGGCACACACATTCAAAAATGTCTTTAAAAGGATTGCCGATGTTCGCGCCGGCACCCCCGCATATAACAGGCACCTCCTGTTCCACAGTTAGCTGCCCCAATAAAGCAGCCGCGGACCCGCAAGTGTTTCGCGGTGGTGCAATCCCGCGACCAGGCAGGCCGCTATACATGAAAAAAGAAGAGTTGCCTCTAGGTGGGATGCACTCCCAGGTGGAAATTACGCCAAAGCAAGGGCACACGCCATGAACAAAGGCCTTTTCTTGTTTCCTGCCAGACGCGTTTCGGGCCAACGCCCTCTTCAGTGGCAGACCATGTGACGTGCCGGCATGCGGCAACCACCAGTAAATCCCCATAATAATAACGCTCAGGCGAACCACCTGAAGCAATGCTTCCTGGGACTGGTGGTTCAGTAAAACCCAAGTGGGTCGCCGCCGGCACACACATTCAAAAATGTCTTTAAAAGGATTGCCGATGTTCGCGCCGGCACCCCCGCATATAACAGGCACCTCCTGTTCCACAGTTAGCTGCCCCAATAAAGCAGCCACGGACCCGCAAGTGTTTCGCGGTGGTGCAATCCCGCGACCAGGCAGGCCGCTATACATGAAAAAAGAAGAGTTGCCTCTAGGTGGGATGCACTCCCAGGTGGAAATTAAGCCAAAGCAAGGGCACACGCCATGAACAAAGTCCTTTTCTTGTTTCCTGCCAGACGCGTTTTGGGCCAACGCCCTCTTCAGTGGCAGACCATGTGACGTGCCGGCATGCGGCAACCACCAGTAAATCCCCATAATAATAACGCTCAGGCGAACCACCTGAAGCAATGCTTCCTGGGACTGGTGGTTCAGTAAAACCCAAGTGGGTCGCCGCCGGCACACACATTCAAAAATGTCTTTAAAAGGATTGCCGATGTTCGCGCCGGCACCCCCGCATATAACAGGCACCTCCTGTTCCACAGTTAGCTGCCCCAATAAAGCAGCCGCGAACCCGCAAGTGTTTCACGGTGGTGCAATCCCGCGACCAGGCAGGCCGCTATACATGAAAAAAGAAGAGTTGCCTCTAGGTGGGATGCACTCCCAGGTGGAAATTATGCCAAAGCAAGGGCACACGCCATGAACAAAGTCCTTTTCTTGTTTCCTGCCAGACGCGTTTCGGGCCAACGCCCTCTTCAGTGGCAGACCATGTGACGTGCCGGCATGCGGCAACCACCAGTAAATCCCCATAATAATAACGCTCAGGCGAACCAACTGAAGCAATGCTGCCTGGGACTGGTGGTTCAGTAAAACCCAAGTGGGTCGCCGCCGGCACACACATTCAAAAATGTCTTTAAAAGGATTGCCGATGTTCGCGCCGGCACCCCCGCATATAACAGGCACCTCCTGTTCCACAGTTAGCTGCCCCAATAAAGCAGCCGCGGACCCGCAAGTGTTTCGCGGTGGTGCAATCCTGCGACCAGGCAGGCCGCTATACATGAAAAAAGAAGAGTTGCCTCTAGGTGGGATGCACTCCCAGGTGGAAATTACGCCAAAGCAAGGGCACACGCCATGAACAAAGTCCTTTTCTTGTTTCCTGCCAGACACGTTTCGGGCCAACGCCCTCTTCAGTGGCAGACCATGTGACGTGCCGGCATGTGGCAACCACCAGTAAATCCCCATAATAATAACGCTCAGGTGAACCACCTGAAGCAATGCTTCCTGGGACTGGTGGTTCAGTAAAACCCAAGTGGGTCGCCGCCGGCACACACATTCAAAAATGTCTTTAAAAGGATTGCTGATGTTCGCGCCGGCACCCCCGCATATAACAGGCACCTCCTGTTCCACAGTTAGCTGCCCCAATAAAGCAGCCGCGGACCCGCAAGTGTTTCGCGGTGGTGCAATCCCGCGACCAGGCAGGCCGCTATACATGAAAAAAGAAGAGTTGCCTCTAGGTGGGATGCACTCCCAGGTGGAAATTATGCCAAAGCAAGGGCACACGCCATGAACAAAGTCCTTTTCTTGTTTCCTGCCAGACGCGTTTCGGGCCAACGCCCTCTTCAGTGGCAGACCATGTGATGTGCCGGCATGCGGCAACCACCAGTAAATCCCCATAATAATAACGCTCAGGCGAACCACCTGAAGCAATGCTTCCTGGGACTGGTGGTTCAGTAAAACCCAAGTGGGTCGCCGCCGGCACACACATTCAAAAATGTCTTTAAAAGGATTGCCGATGTTCGCGCCGGCACCTCCGCATATAACAGGCACCTCCTGTTCCACAGTTAGCTGCCCCAATAAAGCAGCCGCGGACCCGCAAGTGTTTCGCGGTGGTGCAATCCCGCGACCAGGCAGGCTGCTATACATGAAAAAAGAAGAGTTGCCTCTAGGTGGGATGCACTCCCAGGTGGAAATTACGCCAAAGCAAGGGCACACGCCATGAACAAAGTCCTTTTCTTGTTTCCTGCCAGACGCGTTTCGGGCCAACGCCCTCTTCAGAGGCAGACCATGTGACGTGCCGGCATGCGGCAACCACCAGTAAATCCCCATAATAATAACGCTCAGGCGAACCACCTGAAGCAATGCTTCCTGGGACTGGTGGTTCAGTAAAACCCAAGTGGGTCGCCGCCGGCACACACATTCAAAAATGTCTTTAAAAGGATTGCCGATGTTCGCGCCGGCACCCCCGCATATAACAGGCACCTCCTGTTCCACAGTTAGCTGCCCCAATAAAGCAGCCGCGGACCTGCAAGTGTTTCGCGGTGGTGCAATCCCGCGACCAGGCAGGCCGCTATACATGAAAAAAGAAGAGTTGCCTCTAGGTGGGATGCACTCCCAGGTGGAAATTACGCCAAAGCAAGGGCACACGCCATGAACAAAGTCCTTTTCTTGTTTCCTGCCAGACGCGTTTCGGGCCACCGAACTCTTCAGTGGCAGACCATGTGACGTGCTGGCATGCGGCAACCACCAGTAAATCCCCATAATAATAACACTCAGGCGAACCACCTGAAGCAATGCTTCCTGGGACTGGTGGTTCAGTAAAACCCAAGTGGGTCGCCGCCGGCACACACATTCAAAAATGTCTTTAAAAGGATTGCCGATGTTCGCGCCGGCACCCCCGCATATAACAGGCACCTCCTGTTCCACAGTTAGCTGCCCCAATACAGCAGCCGCGGACCCGCAAGTGTTTCGCGGTGGTGCAGTCCCACGACCAGGCAGGCCGCTATACATGAAAAAAGAAGAGTTGCCTCTAGGTGGGATGCACTCCCAGGTGGAAATTACACCAAAGCAAGGGCACACGCCATGAACAAAGTCCTTTTCTTGTTTCCTGCCAGACGCGTTTCGGGCCAACGCCCTCTTCAGTGGCAGACCATGTGACGTGCCGGCATGCGGCAACCACCAGTAAATCCCCATAATAATAACGCTCAGGCGAACCACCTGAAGCAATGCTTCCTGGGACTGGTGGTTCAGTAAACCCAAGTGGGTCGCCTCCGGCACACACATTCAAAAATGTCTTTAAAAGGATTGCCGATGTTCAATACTTTAAAATAAAAACATTCTATAATAAATAAAAAAATTAAACTAATAAAAAAATTAAACTTACATTTCCCAATACAATAAGTGCAACAGTAGGGAAAGTATTGGATAACGGAATAATTAAATTTACTATTCCAACTCCAGTGAGTGCAACAGTAGGGAAAGTGTTGGATAGCGGAGGGGTAAAAATTATTATTCCCACTCCAGTGATAGCAACAGTAGGGAAAGTGTTGGATAGCGGAGTGGAAAAAATTACTATTCCCACTCCAAAGAGTGCAACAGTAGGGAACGTTTTGGATAGCTGAGGGGTAAAAATTACTATTCCCACTCCAATGAGTGCAAAAGTAGGGAAAGTGTTGGATAGCGGAGGGGCAAAAATGACTATTCCCACTCCAAAGAGTGCAACAGTAGGGAAAGTCTTGGATAGTGAAGTGGTAAAAATTACGATTCCCACTCTAATGAGTGCAACAGTAGGGAACGTGTTAGATAGCGGAGGGGTAAAAATTACTATTCCCACTGCAGTGAGTGCAAAAGTAGGGTAAGTGTTGGATAGCGGAGGAATTAAATTTACTATTCCATCTCCAGTGAGGGCAATAGAGGGAAAATGTTGGATAGCGTAGGGGTAAAAATTAGTATTCCCACTCCAGTGAGTGCAACACTATTGAAAGTGTTGGATAGTGGAGGGGCAAAAATTACTATTCCCACTCCAAAGAGTGCAACAGTAGGGAAAGTGTTGGATAGCAGAGGGGTAAAAATTACTATTTCCACTCCAGTGAGTGAAAAGTAGGGTAAGTGTTGGATAGCGGAGGAATTAAATTTACTATTCCAACTCCAGTGAGTGCAACAGTAGGGAAATGTTGGATAGCGGAGGGGTAAAAATTACTATTCCCAATCCAGTGAGTGCAATAGTAGGGAAAGTGTTGGCTAGCGTAGTGGCAAAAATTACTATTCCCACTCCAGTGAGTGCAACAGTAGGTAAAGTGCTGGATAGCAGAGGGGTAAAAATTACTATTTCCACTCCATTGAATGCAACAGTAAGGAAAGTGCTGAATAGCAGAGAGGTAAAAATTACAATTCCGACTCCAGTGAGTGCAACATTAGGGAGAGTGTTAGATAGCAGAGAAACAAAAATAACTAATAACACTTAAACAATTGAAAACATTTTTTTTTTTTTTAAATCATAAAAATAAATAAACAATATTTTAAAAATATAAAATTAAATATATTAAGCATATAAAAAGAACACATATTATAATATTAATTACATATAACAAAAAAATATATATAAAATAAATTAATAAATACATTCATAAACAATAATTATTTAAAAGTAGCAAATATTAACAAACAAACAAATGCATTAAAACATAAATGTATTTATTTTATTTCCTACCCTATAACACCACACCAATAACGAAACACTTCAACATTTTTAATTACATTTATTTACATAGTTAATAATCAATTAAAAACATCTTATTAATAAAAAAAATAATAAACATTGAGTACACATGCTTTAACACTATAATATCCACAACACACAACTATATTAAACTATAAAATAATAAAACATAATTGAATGTCATTTTTAAAAGAAAGATTATTACTATTAACAACTAATGATAAAAAAACTTAAACTAGATTTCACTGCACCACTTCTATGAGGCATTTTTACGGGGGATGACCACCCTGCATACATTATACCTGATGCAGGTGCGTCACTTGTAAATAGGGAGCAGTGTGGCACATCAATTACTCCACAGCAGCGTCACTGAAAAGTGATGCAACGGCAGCGCAAGGCATTTATAAATAAGGCCCGTGGTCTATAACTGAGGCGTACTCCCTCCCTCTGGAAGGTAGGTTTAGGTCTGTAGAGAGGGTCATGAAATTCAATAACATTAAAACGATGATTTGGTAGCGAGCCTGGCCCCCCTTATCCCTCAGACACCTATCGAATCCAATGCTAAGGCAGTCAAATACTGAGCGCATATTTTTCACCTGGTCAGACCAGGTTTGACATTAAAATCATCGCCTAGAATAATTTGAAAACCTTTATGCAGAGGAGCTAGCTGTGCATCAAGCCACGGATAAAGTCATACAACACATTGGGATTGGCAAAGTGGTCTGTGAAAAATACCCATTGTAGAGATTATTTAAAACGACACTCAAACCACTAGGCTACGTGGACAAAAATGTTTGAAATAAAAAACTATCAGAGGGAATTGGGGTAACACAACACTCAAGGGTAGCTTTAAACCAAGTTTAAAGACCCACCCTGGCCCTGCCAGAAGGGGAAGGAACAGCAGAAATTATATGAGTTGTACCCATCTATAAGAATGTCCTCGGTGGACTAGGACTTCTGGAAGAAAATTATATCAAAATTATGTATAAAATCCTCCCAATCCTTGCAACCAATACTGTTGGCTTTGCCAGCAATATTCCAGGAGACAATATTAACTTCAACAGCTGAGAACACTGAGGTAGCCACGGTGGCCTTAGTATTTCTTTCCATTTGGGGTTAGTTACATTATGGAAATTTACAGGGGTATGAGGTAAGCTGGAGAGGTCAATGAAATAACCTGGGCGACAGCTAGTCTCCTCGGTAGGAATAGAACTGATGGCATTACGGGCTCAGTCAATCATTTTCAGAAAGGTCTCCCAAGGAGAGGAAGCAGTTATGAACTGGTATAGTGAAGGGAGGTAGAAAAGGGACAGTTGGACGGGGTGTTTGCCAAATTTCTATAGAAGATCTAAGGGGCAGGATCTTGATGTTACCAATTTTAAGGTGGCCTTGCAGAGTGGCCCAAATCAGGTCTCCTCTAGCCACCTGAGGGTTCCTAAAATTAATAATGACACAATCGTCCTGAAATTCCTTGTGCATGTTCCCAATCCATCCTACCCTCCTGGCCACAAGGATCTTAGAGAATGGGTAGCCCTGGACCCCGTACTGTTTAACCTATATGTTCATCCTCTTGCAACGGTGGCCAGGAATATGGGCCTCACCATGGTCTCGTATGCGGACGATACGCAGCTGGTGGTGGCCCTCTCCAATGGTCCCGCACAGGATGCTTCTAGGTTTAGGAGCGGCCTGGCCGCGGTTGCGGAGTGGATGACCATAAACTGTCTCCAGCTGAACGCTAATAAAACAGAGGTACTGCTGGTGGGGAAGGACAGGAGCCTCTGGAGTGAGCAATGGTGGCCTAATGTTCTTGGTAGTACCCCCACCCCGAAGTTGGTGGTCAAGAACCTGGGGGTATGGATGGATTCTACCCTCAGTTTTCAAGAGCATACCAAAAAAGTTGCTGGTACTTGTTTTGGCCTCCTTCGGGGACTTAGGCCTCTGTTGAGGTTCTTTGACCCACCTACACGCCAGCTGATTGTTCAATCAGCCATTCTATCTAGACTAGACTATGCTAGTTCGCTCCTTTTGGGGGCTAATCAGGCTGAGGTAATGCGACTGCAGCGTGTCCAAAACGCTGCCGCCAGAGCCCTGTTGGGGCTCCCACGTAATTGTCCCTCTACTGGTGCCATCCGGAGGTTACATTGGCTACCCATGGCCAAGCGGATCCAATTTAAGGCTCTCTGCTTATCTTTTAAGATCTTGAAGCTTGCTTCTGTATGTCCCCACTCGCCAGCTGCACTCCCTGGGGCAGCATTTGGTTATAGTCCCCCGTGTGAAGCGCCTTCGGGCCGGGGGACGATCCTTTCATTGCTTGGCTGCCAAGCTATGGAATTCCTTGCCTCCCCAGATCCGCAGCATGGATCGCTTGCTTGTCTTTAGGAAAGCAATCAAAACTTTCCTTTTTCCCTCTGCCTAGTCTCGTTTTGTCCTTCTGCATATTCCTTCTGCCTACCTGCTCTGTTTCTCGCCCTGTTCCTTCTGACGCTGGCAGCGCCGGGACGCCTCTTTGCTGGGGCAGCTGTGCGCTATATAAACGCAGATAACAATAACAATTACCTTTGATCCAGTGTGCAGTTTTATTAATGAGTTCCTGGGTAGTTTCACCTATTTCAGGGAGCAACATCGGACATTCGCCATCATCATCACTTAGGGGCATGCGTCTAGAAGAAGGATGCATCTAGAGGCACAACCAAAGCTTAGCCCAAAAGGTTTGGCAGGGTGAGTTTGATTTCCTGCCGGAAGCAGGCCCCCCACTGACATTTCACATGATACTGTTTTCCTCACTCATGGGGGTAAAGGGAAAACTGGGACATATTTTTGAGGGTAGGCCCTCTTTTTCGTTTCCTTTGCAGCTGCAGGACTTGATTGACAAGCTGAAAAGAAAGGGGGAAACGCATTTCTCAGGCTGGGTTCTGTCTACACACTTCCGGCCAGCGGGAGTTACAAAAGCTGCACAATCTTATTGCAATGGGGCTAAGGAAAGCTGTCTTCTCAATGGGGATTTCTTTATCTAATGCGCCCACATTATTTTCGATATACCCATCAAGAGTGGCCTATTTATATCAGTAGCCCCTTCTGGGTCAGAGGCAAGATTGCGTTTAGCTATCTGTGATAATTCAGAGAACCCAGCAATAAGCAACAAAAAGGAAAGTCAAATTAATAATCAAATAATAATTCACTTGAGCAATTGGTAAAAAGAGCCAGGGAGATGTTAAACAACAATCACAGTAAGGCAGTATATTAGCTCTATGGTTCAAGGCCAAGGTGGAAAGTTGTGGCCCAGTCCAGCCTCAGAGCACAAGGTTGGCCCACCCTTGAACCCAAGACTTAGCGCACTATGAATGCTATGCCCACTTCGCAGAGATCAAGAGTACTAGGAGGGGAGAAGTGGCCCCATCGAGTAACTTAGCAGACTCTCCGGGCAAGCATCAAAATATAATGGTTCCAAATAAGGAGAGTCTCAATGTCCTTAAAAAGTGCTTGACAGTTCCTCCTCTCCTCCTCACAGAGCAAAACTCAAGGACAGAGCGGGCAAGCCAGGAAATGTACAGGCAAACAATACAAGGAAGGCCTGAACATTTTTGAGAACCTTATCGCTAATAACAATGATAATTGAGCCAGAAGACCAAAGGGGGTGGCGCTGCCCCACCGCTAACATGTGCTGATGGGCTCAGGATGAGCCCGCCCTAGGCCTGGGCGCGGCCTGTGCACGTCCCGCAGTGCGAGAACAACGTGTGCGGTATATACGACTTTCAGGATAGCAGGTTGCAGCAACTACAGGGCCCTCCTCATCAGCCCTAAGATAGCTGGGACTCATAGTCCCTGATGAAGCCATCATGCCACTGCTGGTGATGGCTCTTAGCCCTTGCGCTGCAGGAATAACGTGCGCGATATATAGTACTTTCAGGACAGCAGATGGCAGCAATTATAGGGCCTTCCTCGTCAGTCCTAAGGTAGTTAGGACTTGTCGTCCCTGATGAAGCAGGAAGGCTACCGCAGGTGATGGCTCCTAGCCCCTCATGCAGGAACAACGTGCACAATATATAGCACTTTCAGGGCAGCAGGTGGCAGCAATTACAGGGCCCTTCTCATCAGTAGGGAAAGTGCTGAATAGCGAAAGGGGAAAAAATTACTATTAAACTCCATTGAATGCAACAGTAGGGAAAGTGCTGGATAGAAGAGAGGTAAAAATTACTATTCCCACTCCAGTGATTGCAACATTAGGGAAAGTGTTGGATAGCAGAGATCCAAAAATTACTAATAACACCTAAGCAATTGAGAAAAAACTAAAATTATTACAAAATTTAAAAAATCATAAAAATAAATAAACAATTTAAAAAATATATAAAATTAAATATATTAAACATATAAAAAGAAACTTTACCCATTTAACACTATAACATCTCTATTAAACAAATAATAATAAATAAAAAATATTCAATAAATTTAATATAATTAAATTACTTCCCACCCTATTCCCCTATAAACCCACAACCCGCTACGGAACTAAAAACGCAAAATGTAAATAAAAAAATATTAATAACTACTAAAAATAATCAATTTATTTTATATAATCAAATGACTTCCCATCCTATTCCCCTATAAACCCAAAACCCGAAACGGAACTAAAAATGCAAAAATCAAATAAAAAAAAATTAATAACTACTAAAAATGTAGCACATATATTAAAAATACAAATACATCTTATAGAAAAAACATTCATCACATACATATAAAATATATACTAAAGTACATAACATTAATAAAGAAATCGATATTTGTAACAACTATATTTTTGCAAACAATATTTTACACTTCGATATTTTTAACATCGATATTACTTACCTAAATTCGATATTCTTGACCATGAGAATTTGTCTGTCGATATTTCGATATTTCTGACCCACGATATTTTTAACTCGATTTAAAAGAATATGGTGCATTCCTGTCCTTGTCCCTGCACCAACACAGGCTCGCTTGCACCATGGAGCAAGGGTGCATGTGTTGCATGCAGGATTGTGTTTGTACAGAAGGGGCCACCGTCCTGCACAAAAACAATCCTGGTAGGCATATTCAACTATAGATATGAAGAGGAAGAAACAAAGAGAAATAAAAATATTTCTCCTCATTATGCCTCCCCTGGGAAGGCGTATCTGTTTGACACATTCCCAGGTTTACTAGTTCTGGTAAATCTGGGAATGTGTCAAAAACCATGGGAGCTGCATGGGAACACCCGTGCAAACCCTTTGAATGCCTTTCAGGGCAGAGTAACATAACACAACGTTTTGTACTGTGTTGCGTTATTCCAGATTTAGGAAGCCACTCAGGGCGATGCAAGGTGGCCTTGCGTGGCTTCATAAATCTAATGTTTTAGTTGTGTCGCGCTTACACCACATTGTGTGGTGCAAGCACGATGCAACAGGGCTCATAAATATGCCCCTTAGTTCATTTACCAGGTTGTGAGACTAGCTAAAAGTAAAAGTCCAAAACCTGGGTAGTCAGTAAGGGAAAAATCCAGGGGTATTAAATGGGTGGAATCCTTTTTCTACTAGTACATTATGTGCTACCCAAACTCCTGATATGGTTATGTGGTAGACATGCTAATGGGACAGGGAACAGAAATCTTAACCCTTATCCTGATCAGGCCAGTAACTCAGGGCAAATAGGATTTTGCATCTGAATAGGGAGACAGCTTGGACAAAGAAATTGCATAGACCTGATGGTTTTCCCTGCACGCATTTTGCCAAGTAAAACCTGGGAGTTTTGCACTCTGACCACAGGAAAACATGCCCTATTGCTGCATTATCCACCATTGTGAACTGTGGAACACATGATGATGTGGTTACAGCACACATGGCAGAAAACAAATACTGTTGTTTTGGTAATTCTTTGTGCAATATTATGGCATCATATACTGGGATACTCTTAATTAGCCCCTTAATATAATGGGGATTACCATATGAAATGAAGAAAGCACCTTTTCAACGTCTCTTACCTGTCTCAGTCAATTACTAATGAGAATAGGCCAAAGTCGCTCATAAAGGATACATTGGGCAGTAGAAGAAACACATAAAACACAAGGAATAAGCTGTAATACCTGTGGTTTTTAAGTCATTATTATGGGAATCTATGCTTACATGATAGTTAAAGAACCCTCAGGACCCACTTTTACTGAATTGGGAAGATCTACTTGACCATGTAATGATTAATAAAGGAACAATGGAACATCCATATGGCTACTGTGCACTTATCTACGAGTATATTCCCCAAACCGCTAAACCATAAAGTCGGTACCACTCTAGTTGAGGCATTACTATACTATAGTAAATCCACAACCTCACATGCATTGAGCACAAACTTATTGAAGCAGTGATTGGTCTCAGACCCTTCTAGAAATCCCGAAAATTAATAAACAATCAGATCTCCAAAATGATTCATGCCACTTTAAATACTTTAGAGCTACGAGAATCACATCCTGAAAATTCCACTACTATTCTTCCCGAGAACATGAAAAAATATAGCAGCAGAGTAGCGCATGCTTTTGATGAGAAATCAGGCTGGAATCTAGGCCTGGGTGAAATTTAAATTACATCAGTGTAATTTGTGTAATTCTATAAATTTTTCATTGCGCTTCTTATGCAAAATTCCCCAAATTATGCCATTTATGCCAAGCTACGTGATTACGCACACTCTGTGTTAAACATTTACCACCAATGGCGCCATTTGCTTTAAAAATTGACCGCAAACTAACAGGAGCAACAGAACGCGAGCAGACGTTGTTTATGGTGCTTTGTTGAAATGTATACTCGTGGCAAAAATTGACGCGAGCGCACAATGACAGATTTGCATTTCACGTAACCATGTATACTTTTGCAAAAATTTTGCTTAATTACACAAATGCAAATTATGCATATTTTTCCCACCCCCTATTAAAAACTAAGGCCCTAATTACGGTGGTGGGTGGACCGCCACCGACAAGCTGTTGGTGGCGGTCTACCTGACATCCAGAGCATCGGTCCGACTGCAGCATTTCAATGCATCTGATCGGACCACAGAGGTCAGGGTTAGGACTGCCAACTCTGACAAGATCCCATCAGGGCGGCGTTCAGACTTCTATCCCTACAATGGAGGTGGTGCATGCGCAGGCTCCGCCGTGGGGATTAGGATTTCACTTTCTAACTGACTTTTCATGGCGGTTCCACCGCCATGAAAAGGCAGATGGAAACGGACTTTGTGGTCACCAAGCAGAGCCCTAATTCCCAATGGGCCACTACTAAGTGGCCCTACGGGCACATGTAGTGCCCCCCACACAGCCATGCACTGTGTGCCAGGTACCACATCATGCCTGGCACACGGTACATGGATGTGCACAAAGTGCCTTTTTCTACTGCGGTTTGTGCTGTGGCCAAAGCACAAGCCGTAGTAGAAAAAAGCACTTTCTGACTGCCTCCACGGCGGTCTGAACATAATAGGCTGGGTGGGACCGTCGACTCATTGTCAGATGGTCACCTGCCCGATACGATGATGTCATCGGTCCAACCGACCGCCATCATAATGAGAGCCTAAGGGTCTGATCTAATGTGTGGCCCATGGAGAATAGTCTGTTAGGTTGGCAGAGAGCATTACTGGCCGAGCGGTCATCTCTGAATAGTGAAAGGAACCGCCATCATGATGGTTTCTTTCACTGTACTAAAAGTTTGGTGGATGCCCGCTGTCAGATTTGACAGACATTTACCAAACTTTTAACTTTTTGTTGTTTATCAAACACAAACTCCTAAAGAAGGAGCTTATTTTTGGAAAACAATAAACTAATGACCCCCTCACCCCGGGAGCTTTCTCCCAGAGTGTGGGGGTCATTATTGTTTTTTGTATGTCCCTCACTGCCAGGTTTTTCAGGCAATGACAAAGAGATAAAAAAAGAAATTACAGGATCCACCCTAAATAGGGTGAGGTGCTGCAAGTTCTTTTCTCCAACAGCCCCCTAATCTGTTGGAATGATAGCGGAAGTATTCTGTCAATGGAGCCATCGGGTGCTCCAACAACGAATTGTTTAAGGTACACCCATCTCTAAATGAGGCAAGTGGACTGAGGGTTTGGCAGGTAGGGTACTCCATCCCTTTTATGAAGGAGTAACCCGTCTAACGAACTCTAAATCAGGCCCTAAATCCTCAAGCAAAATCTGAGGTGAGGGTCTCTACAGACCTGAGCTCCAAAATCCCTCAACTCCTGAGCAGAGGTATAAGCTACCAGATATTACTTCTCTACTGTGTATCTCTTGAATATACACCACATAATTACAGAAGTTGTACACTAACAAAGTGATGATCTCTTCTGCAAATTCCTGCATTTGAGTACACTGACAGATGAGGTAACCCTTGGTTACTGAATGGCAGGTAATATTAGCATTGTAGTTCCTAGCCACTTTTATTTTGGTGCTCCAAGACTCTCCATACTGCTTCCAGCTTTTAACATTTGAATAATTATACTTTGTTTTTCCATGTTCCTCATCCCCATATTGACTATTGCCCACATTTTGTTTCTCAGCCCAGCACATGGCATTTAATTTTACAGTCTGTAGTAGTAAAGTATTCCAAAAAGCACCTCATTCAGGATTCCGTACACCAAAGATCATGGAAGAGCTGTGAAATTTCCATCACTCCTGGACTCAACTGTTTATACTTCCTGCAGTGCAGATTATAATGCACAGACAAATATTTGACCAGTGACTTCAGATCACATCAGGCCTATTGTACCAAAAAAATATTCGCTGCCATATACTCCTGCACCACCAACTGTGGGATATAGGAATTACATGAAATGTAGAGTATAATTGCATGAGGGTTGGATTGATCTCTCAGGGAGGGACATTGCAGTGTGGATCTAAAATGTTTTTGTTACAAATGTTAGGTCATGAAAAAGGTGAACATTACCTCATTGTCTTGTTATTAAGTATTCAGAGCTATTGGAGGAAAAAGCTAAAATAAAGTTGTCCCAAAATAGCTGTTTCCAGCAAGTATATTAAATATGTGCTCCTTTGCTGTACTCTAGACAATGTTAATTTATGAGAAAGAACAGGATAAGAATGAACAAGTTTGTGAAATCCTGGTCAGAGGCTGACCGATACACTGGCGGTTTGCTCTTGCCTGAGGTGCTAAGGGTAGACCAGTCTTGGTGCTCCCGATTGTGGGCCTCATTCACAAATGGCTTCCGCACACGTGGCAGAGGCAGAGCAGTTGTGGGGGAGTCTCTGCACTCTGAGCGGAATCGCCATAATGAGAATTCCAATTGTGGAGACCCTGCCCTAGTGCAAAGACTCCCCAAGACTGAGGGGTCTCCACTATGAGTGCGGAGGCCCTTTGTGAATCAGGCCCACTCTTCCCACTCTTTCAGATTCCTAGAGACTCCTTCAGATGTCAACCAGTTATTGGCTGGTTTTCCATACTGTCAAAGCAAAACTTAGAACTTGTCCTTCGCAACCCTTCCTTTTGATTGGAACAATGAGCATCTGAAACAACACACTAAAAAATCTTATGACTTATTAGTATTCATCAGTAGCTTAGGCTCCTTTGCCACTGAATGGCCTTACTGTGTAAAAGCTTCCAACTGGTTCACTGATGAAGTATGAATCTACCAAAGTCCAGGGATAATATCTCCATTGTGAAAGGGGGTAGGAGCACACTGTCATCACGTCTCAGCGTCATTACCTCTGGGCATCTTGGTCGATGTAGTGCATCATTTTCAGTTCAGAGTAAAGTTTGTAGTAATAATAGGCTAATGCCTTAATTTGTTATCGCGTATCCCTAGACCCGTGTTTCTGGATTCCTCCGTCATCAGTAGGGAAAAGGTCGTAGGTTGCTGGACATGCTGCCGCTTAATTTTCACAGGCATAATTCCACTCAGGGCATGCAGGCGCTCCCAAGCTCATCAGCTCAGGCGGCTCGAGGGAGCCTTTTAAACAGTGAAAGGGGGTAGGAGCACACTGTCATCACGTCTCAGCGTCATTACCTCTGGGCATCTTGGTCGATGTAGTGCATCATTTTCAGTTCAGAGCAAAGTTTGTAGTAATAATAGGCTAATGCCTTAATTTGTTATCGCGTATCCCTAGACACGTGTTTCTGGATTCCTCCGTCATCAGTAGGGAAAAGGTCATAGGTTGCTGGACATGCTGCCGCTTAATTTTCACAGGCATAATTCCACTCAGGGCATGCAGGCGCTCCCAAGCTCGTCAGCTCAGGCGGCTCGAGGGAGCCTTTTAAACAGTGAAAGGGGGTAGGAGCACACTGTCATCACGTCTCAACGTCATTACCTCTGGGCATCTTGGTCGTTGCCTGTTGAAAATTAAGCGGCAGCATGTCCAGCAACCTACGACCTTTTCCCTACTGATGATGGAGGAATCCAGAAACACGTGTCTAGGGATACGCGATACCAAATTAAGGCATTAGCCTATTATTACTACGAACTTTGCTTTGAACTGAAAATGATGCACTACATCGACCAAGATGCCCAGAGGTAATGACGCTGAGACGTGATGACAGTGTGCTTCTACCCCCTTTCAACATAATATCTCCATTGTGAAATGCTGCACCAGGATCCACCTCTTAAATTTCTCCAGATTCCTGAATGTTCATACTCCAATTCCCCATAGGTAATTTTCACCATTTATATCCTATCTGCCTCCTTTTAGGCACGAATACAGGTATGTCACATGTTTGCTCAGCAGTTAGTGTATGGCATGTTCAAATGCCACGGCCTTGACTTGTTCTGGTTTGATCCACATCATCACCATCATCGGAAATATATTATGATCATATGCCAGGCACATATTGAATTTGTCCTAGTATCCAAAGCCTCTCATTGGTGGCTTTGGTCATTGTCTAGCAGAATTGTTTTAGTATTTAGTAAGGGCAGCAAACATTTTCTGCACCTTAAACACCTTTTGAGCAAATCTTTCTAATGCCTTGCCCAAACTTTGCACTTTTTGAATTTTTGAATAGCAGGACTTGCCTCTCCCTGCCATTGTGATTCTATTACAGGGTGAGGCTGTGGTTATACCAGCAAATATGTTTTCCCACTTATCCATCTTTCTTCCAGCCAGAAAAGATTGACTGCTGCACAGGCTCTGTGGCACAGGTCCTTATTGCTGTAAGACAGTAAGATGTGGGATTTGGGAACCACCTTTTTGAACCATTTCACGTCATTTTGACCTAAACCTATTGCCACCTTAAAAAGTCACCAGTTGGTAGTTATAGTTAGGATGTAGTTTCCATTGGAAGAGCGTTTTTCATTTGCCAATAACTTTGGCATCGTTTGAGGAATCTTCGCAAAATTTTCAAAACAAATTCAGCAGTTAGTTCAGCTGCTGTATTAAAACGTTTGTGGTGATCCGTCAAGCGTGAGCTGAGAAAAAGGGGGGAGGGGGTCCCAAAATGTTTTTCCTCCATGTTAATTTCCATAGAAAAAGCATTTTAAAAAATAATTTCGGTGGGAGTCGCGTTAGATTCACAACTCCCGCAGAAAATGAAAAAAAATGAAGCGCTGGCTCACATGCTTCATCTAATTAGGCCCTGGGTGGGCCAGGTCCCAGGGCATTTGAAAATATAGGAGGGGGGCGCATGGTGCCCCCTCCTCGGGCTGCTCAAAACCCCGGGGACCGCCACCTCCCCAGGGCAGTCATATAAATATATGTGTGGGATGGTATTTTATCAATCCAAAGCTGTAATACTGTGCCTGGAGTGGTAAAAGGATTTGGCCATTTTACAGCTCGGAGTGGATAGAACTATGCTAATCCTATGCTTAAAGACTTTGCTGTAGAAATGGCAAAAGACTTTGCCCCTTTCTATCTCGGTGTGGATGGCACTGTGCTAATCCTATGCTTAAAGACTTTGATAGAAAAGCAGACATTTGAGGTGAGCAAATTTAGAGTGTGGCTGGTGTTGAGGGTGCTCTATACAGGAGCTGCTTTCCACCTAAACTTGAGAACTACCCAGAGTTCTCTGCTTCTTTTTTGCATAATTTGTTCATCACTCTATGCCTGAAAGGGTTTTGTTACAAATATCGTTGTTAAAATATCAATTTTTACTTATATCGAAAACACAAATATCAGAAATAAAAATATAATCAACTTTAAAGTAACATATCATATGTCAAAAATATCGATTCATACAATATTGACTACAAAATTGACAAAATTATTACATTATCATCATATATACAGATAAAAAAAATCACTTTTTACGTAAAACAATAATTTGAAAGAAACCTAAAACATTTTATGCACATGTTTAAATTAAGTATACATATATTACATCACCAAAATATTTATAATTCACCTCAATAAAATATATAACTAGAATCATAACAATACAACCAAAAACAATTTTTATCACCTACAAAAATTTTAACAACAACCTATATATATATATATATATATATATATATATATATATATATATATATATATATATATATATCATGGACTTTAGGAACCACGCGCTGTGACATGCAGAATAAATCCACTTGATTTTAACCAAGAGCTGTGTCGTGCTCATTCTTACCTGGGAGTGAGCATTGGATTTGATGTTTGGCCAGTATTACAGGCACTGGCGATCAGCACGCCCTCTCGTTCTGGTGCAACGCATAAGCCAGCAAAATTTGGACATTGCACGAAAATGCGACGCGTCACCCCCCTAGGCAGATTCACCACCATGGAGCAATTATGTCTGCACGGGGAGAGAGGAGGCAGTATTCACTGCCTGAAATGGGGACTACAAGTGGTTCAAGCTTCACATCCATACTTACGGTGACTGCGGCAGAGTGAGGTCCATAGCCAATATTATTGGGACACCACTAGGGGTTTGGAATCCCCCAGTTGCTCAATGGGCTTCCACGTAGGACTGCACAAACCAGCATGCAGTTGCCTAGAGTGTGAGCGTGAGGTGATGTATACCTTTAAAGCAGGAGGAGGGGCCGAGAGATTACTCCATTGGGAGTGGTCACCGCCGCATCTTTACATTGAAATGAGCCCCAGGTGAATGGACCAGCCTGTGAAACCGGCACTGAGGAAATCCACATCGGCTGAACCGCATCTGCCAAGCATTTCATGGACTTTAGGAACCATGCGCTGTGACATGCAGAATAAATCCACTTTATTTTAACCAAGAGCTGTGTCATGCTCATTCTTACCTGGGAGTGAGCATTGGATTTGATGTTTGGCCAGTATTGCGGGCACTGGCGATCGGCACGCCCTCTCGTTCTGGTGCAACGCGTAAGCCAGCAAAATGTGGACATTGCACGAAAATACAACGCGTCGCCCCCCCAGGCAGATTCACCACCATGGAGCAATTATGTCTGCACAGGGAGAGAGGAGGCAGTATTCACTGCCTGAAATGGGGACTACAAGTCGTTCAAGCTTCACATCCATATTTACGGTGACTGCGGCGGAGTGAGGTCCGTAGCCAATATTATTGGGACACCACTAGGTGTTTGGAATCCCCCAGTTGCTCAATGGGCTTCCACGTAGGACTACACAAACCAGCATGCAGTTGCCTAGAGTGTGAGCGCGAGGTGATGTACACCTTTAAAGCAGGAGGAGGGGCCGAGAGATTACTCCATTGGGAGTGGTCACCGCCGCATCTTTACATTGAAATGAAGCCCAGGTGAATGGACCAGCCTGTGAAACCAGCACTGAGGAAAGCCACATTGGCTGAACCGCATCTGCCAAGCGTTTCATGGACTTTAGGAACCACGTGCTGTGACATGCAGCATAAATCCACTTGATTTTAACCAAGAGCTGTGTCGTGCTCATTCTTACCTGGGAGTGAGCATTGGATTTGAGATATATATATTTTTGTTTCTCGGCCCCCGCTTGACAAATCACCCCAAAACTTTCAAGACATGAGCTGACCGGGGCGGGCCATTAGTTTTGAAAATTTCGCGAATATTCGTCAAACGGCGGCAAAGTTATTGGCAAAACAAAAAACGCTTTTTGAATAGAAACGAGGTCCTAACTATAACTACCTACTGGCAACCGCCAGTAGGTAATATATATATATACATTACTCTAAGCGCAATATATACAAAGAGTATATCATCTTGACACCATACAAGTAAAGGATTCCATCATTACTATTAAATATGATAAACTTTACTTTATAACCACATCTATTAATATCTTTTGACAGCTCTATGTGTGGAATATTAATTCTATATGGAAGTGGCTTTTGTGCAAAGTAGACTCTTGTATATTTATGACCAAAATATGGGTGTTATAAATAATGGCATTTTCAGTTTTTTTACAATTCGTATGTTTGAATGTTTTAACAGATTTTAAATGCTGTAAATCAGGTCTTATGCTTACATTTGCAATTATATTTTTTTGCATTTATGCATATACTTTTTGATATATTTATTGCATATTTATGTATTTATTGGATAAATGTATGCTATTTGCACATGGTGAACCTTTTGTTGAAGCGCTTTCAGTATTACAAATACTATATAGTATTTTTTTCATGTCTATCCAGCAGTCACCTGTTTTGAGTTGCACTAGCACTTTAAATGAGGGTTAAAAAATATGCAACGCGTCATGTGAGCAAGGCCCAGGTGGGGCTAAAACGCGTAATGGCGGAGATGCAGGGCAACTAAATAAAATTCAACTGCACAAGGAACCTTGGGTCCGAGTTCGTCTGTCCGAATGAGAGTGGATGTTTTTAAGACGTAGTCAGCGATATATATATATATTCACTGAAAAAACCATAGGTTTCAGGCACGTTATAGTTAGTTGGACATTTCACTCGTACAAAACCATAGAAATTCCCCCGTTATAGTTAGTTCAGCTAACTATAACTCGCGCGCCAGCAATGCACTGCTGATGACGTCATATATTACATCACTCATGACATGGTCAGTGACATCACTCATGACATCACTGATGACATCTCAAATGACATCACTGATGACATCATCCTTGTGATAGAGTGGCAGACCTCCTCTCACCCTAATATAACCTTTGATACACACACTCAAAAATACAAACTAACATTTTCAAAACAATGGACATACCAATACCAGTTACAACACACCTATTCAGTAATTCCAAGATCTACACACACATCCACTCATTCACCAACAGTCCCTATATAGTCACTCATACATGTACTCACTCATCATATGTACTCATACACCTATACATCCTGTTACACACCACCACTCATCCATAGAGTTACTCACACACATAGTCACACATGCAAACAAAGTATCAAACATCCATTTACTTGCATATACAGTTATACACACACTACCACACTTACTTCTACAGAAACTTACACATACTTACTCTCTTAAACAATCACTTATAGAAACACCTACTTATTTGTACAGGAACTCTTCCAATCTCTCACTCTCACATATACTCACTTATATACACCAATACTCACATATACTAGTTTAAAACATATGTAGTTACTCATAAAGACACTATTGAGACAGTCATTCACTCACTAACACACCCATACACATACTCATCCACCTATACAGTCCTGCACACATGCTGTCTTCAACACATACAAACAGTGAGTCACTCATTCATGCATCTATGCACTAAGTAATACCCCCACCGAACCATACAGACACTCAGACACTCATACTGATACTCAAAAAACCAACTAATAACCCATATAGACACTCATGTAGCTACTCACCAACCCATGCAGCCACTTATACACAAAGTGAGAGACTGATACAGATATTTTCATATTTAAACATTACTCACTAACCCATGTATTCACTAAGATACACTTAGTCAGTTATACAATCAATTTTACAAAACAAAATCATCCATTTAGACACTTATATACCCATTTATTCTTCCATCGACCTTGAGATATACATATATAAAACATATTTAATTTTCAGAAAAACACACATTCACTGGATGATGTCATCAGTGATGTCATCAGTGATGTCATTTGAGATGTCATCAGTGATGTCATGAGTGATGTCACTGACCATGTCATGAGTGATGTAATATGTGACGTCATCAGCAGTGCATTGCGGGCGCGCAAGTTATAGTTAGCTGAACTAACTATAACGGGGGAATTTCTATGGTTTTGTACGAGTGAAATGTCTAACTAACTATAACGTGCCTGAAACCTATGGTTTTTTCAGTGAATTTCTAAGGTTTTTTAAATGCTAATTTCTAACTATAATGTGCCTGAAACCTATGGTTTTTTCAGTGAATATATATATATTTATTATACTATGTATACATGTGAAAATGTCTCGGTCCCCTGTTTGCCTGGGTGGAACTGACGTCAGCACGCCGACGAGGTTCTCTTATGGCTCCGATGACGTCATACGGTGTCGCGAGCGGAGCCGTGCTATTATGACGTCCTCGTTGACGTGGGAGAGCTAGGAAAGAATTTCCGTGGAATGCTGGTGCAGGGGATATTCACCTAAGTGTTCAGGCTAGTCCTTTGGGAGCAACTGTTTATGTTGCCACTCCAGAAACCGAAACCAGTGATCCGAGGGCAGAGGCCCTGCAGATGGCACACGAGGTGGGGTGCCCAGTCGTGTGCACCGGCGGGGCAGCGAAGTGACAAGCACCACAACCCACAAAAAAGGTAACGAGGGCACTGAATAACACAGGATCTTCTCTTTGTATCTGGCAGGAACAACGAAGTTAAAATGCCTTGGTACCAAAATGTAGAATTAGTGCTATAATGGTCTTCAAGAGGACCTGCGATGCCGCTTCTGCCTCCCGTACCCTGGAGGTGGCACATGGGTCACGCGGTACGGTCATACTGCGGTGGGACGCACACTCGTTGACCTCTCATGGCACTGCTCCACACTTCAGGGAGGACGCTTTCCATTAGCTATGTTTTCTGATGACATGTCGCGCCGGCCCCGTCCAACAACAGAACTCCTTTAGATCCAAACAGACTCTTCCACTCTCTCACCGGAAGTGAAACCAGGCCACGCGGACACTTTCACAATACAACAGCCGGGAATGCACTTTTCGGTAAAAAAACACATTCCTTCCTCCTAATTAATCAAATAAACATCTCACTGAAGAACAGGGGCCAGCTTCGATCGGTAAACAGCCGTTACAACTACTTTTTACTTTGCGATACCATTACAACGCATGCATTACCACGCATGCGTTGTACATCACGAAGTCATTACTACGCATTTTTTAGAACGCATGGTCATTTACCACGCATGCCTTTACAACGAATTTTGTTGTAAAGGTATGTATGGTAAATGACCATGCGTTCTAAAAAACATGTAGACGATCCATGTCGTTGTAAGGAAACAGAGGCTGTTCCGTTTCCTCACAACGACTTGCACCGCCCCTCAGAGACGACGTGAAGCAGGAACCACGAGGAGAGAGGAACCACGAGGAGTGAGAGGTAAGGGCTATTGGGCATGGGGTGGGGGTTTCTTTTCTAGGGTTTAGGGTAGTGCAGTGGTGTTTGGGTGGTGTAGGGGGTCGTGCTGGGGGTAGTGTTTTAGGGTTTAGGGTAGTGCAGTGGTGTTTGGGTAGTGTAGGGGGTCGTGCTGGGGATAGTGTTTTAGGGTTTAGGGTAGTGCAGTAGTGTAGGGGGTCGTGCTGGGGGTCGTGTTTTAGGCTTTAGGGTAGTGCAGTGGTGTATGGGTAGTGTAGGGGTCGTGCTGGGTTAGTGTTTTAGGGTTTAGGGTAGTGCAGTGGTGTTTGAGTAGTGTAGGGGGTCATGCTGGGGGTAGTGTTTTATGGTTTAGGGTAGTGCAGTGGTGTTTGTGTAGTGTAGGGGGTCATGCTGGGGGTAGTGTTTTATGGTTTAGGGTAGTGCAGTGGTGTTTGGGTAGTGTAGGGGGTCGTGCTGGGGGTAGATTTAGGGTTTAGGGTAGTGCAGTGGTGTTTGGGTAGTGTAGGGAGTCGTGCTGGGGGTAGTGTTTTAGGGTTTAGGGTATTGCAGTGGTGTTTGTGTAGTGTAGGGGGTTGTGCTGGGGGTAGTGTTTTAGGGTTTATGTTAGTGCAGTGGTGTTTGGGTAGTGTAGGGGGTAGTGCTGGGGTAGTGTTTTAGGGTTTAGGGTAGTGCAGTGGTGTTTGTGTAGTGTAGGGGGTAGTGCTGGGGTAGTGTTTTAAGGTTTAGGGTAGTGCAGTGGTGTTTGGGTAGTGTAGGGGTTCATGCTGGGGGTAGTGTTTTAGGGTTTAGGGTATGGCAGTGGTGTTTGGGTAGTGTAGGGGTCGTGCTGGGGGTCGATTTAGGGTTTAGGGTAGTGCAGTGGTATTTGTGTAGTGTAGGGGGTAGTGTTTTAGGGTTTAGGGTAGTGCAGTGGTGTTTGTGTACTATAGGGGGTCGTGCTGGGTTCTAGTGGTTTAGGGTTTAGGGTAGTGCAGTGGTATTTGTGTAGTGTAGGGGGTAGATTTAGGGTTTAGGGTAGTGCAGTGGTGTTTGGGTAGTATAGGGGGTCGTGCTGGGGGTAGTGTTTTTGAGTTTAGGGTAGTGCAGTTGTGTTTGGGTAGTGAAGGGGGTCGCGCTGGGGGTAGTGTTTTAGGGTTTAGGGTAGTGCAGTGGTGTTTGGGTAGTGTGGGGGTCAACCAACATGAATTTGTCCTTGTGTGATGTAACCAATGCTCATGTAAAGCACTCCAATACCTGACCAGTCTGCACTATATAAAACTGCAAAAAACCAAAAAATAAAAAGTGTTTTGCACACTTCTGTCATTGAGCTATACGTGGGCTACCTCTGGGTGATATTTGTGCTACATTTGGGCTCTTTTTACTCTGGTGGCCATCTTGGGAGACTTATTTGTTATGAAGTTTCCTAATTTCCTCATTTACTACAGTCTCCTCAGTAGGAAATGCTTTCAGTTTTTTACTTTGACTCCATCAAGAAGGCATTCAGATGTGTCACACATTTGCCATAAATTCAGAATGTTAGCACTCTAGTTGTTCATTAGATCACTGTAGTAAAGCTACTGCTCACCAAGGAGTTAACTGGAAGTCTACTGCTGGTATTGAAAGTGATTGTTTCAGTCTGCATGTCAGAATTTTCTAATGAAATAGAAGAGGATTTGAGATCTCACTTAAAACATGCCCTAAATTTTCTTTTTGCAGCACTAACCATAATTTCTATGGCAAAATGAACCCCCTCATTTTGTTCCTTTTTAAATTAAATGTTTTAAGTGTTACCAGTTTATTCCAATCAAGATGGCTTCAGGTGTGCCATACTTTTGTCATAAGTAAGGCTGTTAGCACTCTAGTTGTTCTTTAGAACACTTTGGGAAGCTGCAGTAGAACACAAAGGCATCAACTGACAGGCTGCTCCTGTTGAAATATAACAGGAAGATATTTGAGATCTCACTTAAAACATGTCCTAATTTTTCTTTCTACAGCACTAACCATAATTTCTATGGCAAAATGAACCCCCTCATTTTGTTCCTTTTTAAATTAAATGTTTTAATTGTTACCAGTTTATTCCAATCAAGATGGCTTCAGGTGTGCCATACTTTTGTCATAAGTAAGACTGTTAGCGCTCTAGTTGTTCTTTAGAACACTCTGGGAAGCTGCAGTAGAGCACAAAGGCATCAACTGACAGGCTGCTCCTGTTGAAATATAACAGGAAGATATTTGAGATCACACTTGAAACATGTCCTAATTTTTCTTTCTACAGCACTAACCATAATTTCTATGACAAAATGAACCCCATCATTTTGTTCCTTTTTAAATTAAATGTTTTAAGTGTTACCAGTTTATTCCAATGAAGATGGCTTCAGGTGTGCCATACTTTTGTCATAAGTAAGGCTGTTAGCACTCTAGTTGTTCTTTAGAACACTCTGGGAAGCTGCAGTAGAACACAAAGGAATCAACTGACAGTCTCTGCCATTGTTGTATGTACATGTTTTACTGAGAATGTCAGACTTCATTCTCACATGACTGAGAAAGATAATGTGAATTTACAGAAACTATGCTCTCATTTTAGCTTCTGGAGCACCTTCCAAAACTGTATGGGACAAGCATGTGAAAATAGTTTTCTCTCAAACATGATTCATGATATCCCAGCAGAAGGTTTTTCGCAGGGTAAAATCACCTTAGAATACACCACAATTCCTGAAATTAGTATGGTACCATCAACAAATGAATTCTAATGTAACTAAAGTCTGTTATCACCCTTTATAGTTCTCCTTTTGGTAACCCTCAAAATCTTCGATTCACTACAATGCATTTCAATGGGGTACTATCATTTATATTGGTCCCAAGATGGCTGCCAGCAATTCCAGGATGAAGTGCTGACAGCCAATCAGATCTCACGATGACATGTGTGGTTAGGCTCCGCCCAGATATATATGTGTTTTTACTTTTGATTTTCTCAGCAACTACTGAACGGATTTACACCATTTAACAAAAAGGGTTCTTTCTGAACCAAGAACTACCTCTTTGCCAAATTTGGTGTAATTACGTTCAGCAGTTCGGGCTGTAGCCTTGCATAAAGTTTCCTATGGGAAATTGATTTTTGACTCTTATTTTTTTAATTTCTCCGCAACTACTGAACGGATTTACACCATTTAACAAAAAGGGTTCTTTCTGAACCAAGAACTACCTCTTTGCCAAATTTTGTGTAATTCCGTTCAGCAGTTCGAGCTGTAGCCGTGGCTAAAGTTTCCTATGGGAAAATGAATTGGGAAAACACGTTTTGGGACCCCCCTTTTTTCTCGGTCCCCGCTTGAGGAATCACCCCGAAACTTTCAGGGTAGGAGCGGACCGGAGCGGGCCATAAAGTTTGAAATTTTCGCGAAGATTCCTCAACCGACGCAAGAGTTATTTCAAATAGAATGTTGCGGATTTCCTATGGAAAATAGGTCCTAACTATAACTATCTACTGCCGACCGCCAGTAGATAATATATATATATTCACAGAAAAAACCATAGGTTTTAGGGACAGTTATAGTTAGTTGGACATTGCACTCGTACAAAACCCGTGAAATTCCCCCGTTATAGTTAGTTCAAGTAACTATAACTCGCGCCCCCGCAATGCACTGCTGATGACGTCACATATTACATCACTCATGACATGGTCAGTGACATCACTGATGACATCTCAAATGACATCACTGATGACATCATCCAGTGACTGTGTGTTTCTGTAAAGTTTAAATATGTTTAATATATATAGGGAAAGGCGTATTGAAGAATGAGTGGGTGTATAAGTGTCTGAATGGATGATTTAGTAGGTGCGTGACTAACTCAATAAGTGAGTGATTAAACGTATCTTACTGAATGCATGGGTTAGTGACTAAACTGGGTGAATGTCTGTATCCGTCTGTCTGTTGCTGTGTAAGTGGCTGCATGGGTTTGTGAATAGTTACATGAGTGTCTATATGAGTTATTGATTGGTTGTCTGAGTATCTGTATGGTGCCTGAGTGTTTGTGTGGGTGGGGTGTGTGCGACTCTGTGCATAGATGTGTGAGTGGGTGATTTACTGGGTGGATGGTTTCAAGAGTGCATCTGTGATAGACTGTATGGGTGGGTAAGTGTGTGTAAGAGTGTGTTAGTGAGTGAATGTATGTCCCAGTGGTACATGTGTGAGTAACTACATATGTGAAAGGCAGTATATATGTGTGTTGGAGTATATAAATAGCTATAAGCGAGAGTGTGTGATTGTGAGAGTGACTGTATTGATGAGTTTGTGCTTGTATCAGAGATTGTATAAGAGCGTAAGAATGTGCTAGTATTTGTATGAGTAAGTGAGCTGGTGTGTGTATAACTGTATAGGTGAGCAAATGGTTGTGTGCTTAATTTTTTGCATGACTGACTAGGTGTGTGAGTACCTCTATGGATGAGTGGCGGTGTGTGAGTGTTTATATAGGTGTATGAGTGCATATAATAGTCCTGTACTGAGTGACTATAAGTATGAGTGACTGTACGGGTGAGTGAGTAGATGTGTGTGTGTGTAGACCTAAGAATCAGTGAGTGTGTATATAGTAATTGGTGTTGGAGTGTCTATGGTTTTGACAATGGCAGTCTGTAATTTACAGTGGGTGTATCAAAAGTTATATTAGGGTGTGAGAAGATGCATCAAATTATCACATGGATGATGTCATCAGTGATGTCATCAGTGATGTCATTTGAGATGTCATCAGTGATGTCACTGGCCATGTCATGAGTGATGTAATATGTGACGTCATCAGCAGTGCATTGCGGGGCGCGAGTTATAGTTACCTGAACTAACTATAACGGGGGAATTTCACGGGTTTTGTACGAGTGCAATGTCCAACTAACTATAACTGTCCCTAAAACCTATGGTTTTTTCAGTGAATTTGTAAGGTTTTTAAATGCTAATTCCTAACTATAACATGTCTGAAACCTATGGTTTTTTTCAGTGAATTTCAAAGGTTTTGTAAATGACAATTTTTAAATGTATTAATTGTTATATTTATTTTTTTGATACTGATTTACTACATTTTTTTAAACTATTTATTTTTAGATATTTTATTTTTTTAAATACATTGTAATTACATTATACATTACATTACAAAATATACTTTCTCAGAATGAATTACTTTAGTTTAAATACTTTGCAAATAGGCAAAAAAACTTTTAAGTACAGTAGTTACAGTTGTTGCAATGGGCAACACAATTTCAAACACAATGCAACATTGAGCTCAATGTGAATTTCAAGTTAAATGCAATTAGTTACTTTATGGATTACTTTTCTAACCACAGGACTGGATCCTAGATTCAGTCCTGGGACATCTCCTGTAAACAGTTGAGTAAAAGCGTTTTGGTTACAGTAGTGATTTTTAAGGAATATTATTGTATTTTAAAAGTTGACAGAAACTTTTTCACATAGAATCACCAATGTTATCCTATGGGAGGAAATTCACTTAGCAGGTAAGTAGTGTTATCTTTACTTTTCTTACTCAGTGGTGGATCCTGGATCCAGCACTGGTGCATCTCCTGTAAACAGTTGAAAGAATGCGTTTAAGTCATACAGGCGTATTTTAAGGAATATTTGTAGTTTGTGAAAATCAACACTTTGAAACTTTTCTGCTGAAAACCAGACAATGGATTCCTATGGAAGGAAATACAAGTTACTGGTAAGTACGGTTAGAATTACTTTTCAGGGTCAGTGCTGGGCTAAAAGATGCAGCACTGGGTTCTCTCCTGATAACAGGTAAGTAAATCGGAATTCGTAGTTCGGCTGATTTTAGAGAAATATTATAAAGTTCCAAAACTCCACACACAGAAGAATTTCCAAGTGAAGCCAGTCAATGTTAGCCTATGGAAGGAAATTCAAGTTACTGGTAAGTACGGTTAAAATTACTTTTCAGGATCAGTACTGGGCTCAAAGATGCAGCACTGAGGTCTCTCCTGATAACAGGTGAGTAAATCGGAATTCGTAGTTCGGCTGATTTTAGAGGAATATTATAAAGTTCCAAAACTCCACACTTAGAAGAATTTCCAAGTGAAACCAGTGAATGTTATCCTATGGAAGGAAATTCAAGTTACTGGTAAGTACGGTTAAAATTACTTTTCAGGATCAGTACTGGGCTCAAAGATGCAGCACTGAGGTCTCTCCTGATAACAGGTGAGTAAATCGGAATTCGTAGTTCGGCTGATTTTAGAGGAATATTTGCACAATGGTGAAGGAAGGGGGTGGGGCCTGAGGTGACATGTCTGCAAATACGCCCTGTGGCGCGTTTTAAGTTGGAGAATTAATTCCTCCTCAATCCCGAGGGTCCCTAGGGGCCAACTGGCCCACCAGATACCTCCAGTATGCGCCAAAGAGCTGCGTTGCAGAGAGGTGTTCAGAGGCCACGCCCCTTTTTACAACACTCTGCAACGCAGCTCCGTGGCGCTTACTGGAGGTACCTGGTAGGCTAGTTGGCCCCCAGGGACCCTCAGGATTGAAGAGGATTTAATTCCCCATCTTAAAATGCGCCACGGGGCCTGTTTGCACACATGTCACCTGAAGCCACGCCCCCTCCCTTCACCACTGTGTAAACACGCCCCGTGGCGCGTTTTAAGTTGGGGGATTAAGTCCCCTTGAATACTGAGGGTCCCTGGAGTCCAACTAGCCCACCATGTACCTCCAAAAAGCACCACAGAGCTGCATTGCAGAGAGGTGTAAAAAGGGGCGTGGCCTCTGTACACCTCTCTGCAACGCAGCCCCTGGCGCATACCGGAGGTTCCTGGTGGGCTAGTTGGCCCCCAGGGACCCCCAGTATTCAAGGGGAATTACTTCCCTTCTTAAAACGCACCAGGGGCGCGTTTGCAGACTGCTGCAGGGAGGGGCGGGGCCTCCAGCAGATGCCGGTCTTTTTTTTTTTTTTTTGCTTTTTCTGCCCAGGGGTCCTTGTGGGACCCCTTGAGCAGACCTAGAGGGTCAGAGTGTTTCTACCCTGCCCCCTTTGTGCGTTTGCGCACTTGTTTCTTGTGGGTTTTTTTAATCAGCGGGATCCGCGCACCCTAAGCGCATCCCGCCGATTTAAAAAAATGCTTTTTCTGCCCAGGGGTCCTTGTGGGACCCCCTGAGCAGACCTAGGGAGTCAGGGTGTTTCTACCCTGCCCCCTTTGTGCGTTTTGCATACTTGTTTCTTGTGATTTTTTTTTAATCGGCGGGATCCGCGCACCCTAAGCGCATCCCACCATTTTAAAAAAATATGCTTTTTCTACCCAGGGGTCCTTGTGGGACCCCTGAGCAGACCTAGGGGGTCAGGGTGTTTCTACCCTGCCCCCTTTTTGCGCTTTGCGCACTTGTTTCTGTCCCTCGGTTCTACCGAGGGATAAAATGGCTGCCAACACTTCCTGATTTGGAGTGTTGACAGCCACTTGACAGCCAATTAGCATGCATCTCGTGATCGGGAGGGTACGCGGACCCTACTCGGCCATAGATATATATGTGACTTTACTTTTGATTTTCTCAGGAACTACTGAACGGATTTACACCATTTAAGCAAAAGGCACAACACTGAACCAAGGGCTACCTCTTTGCCAAATTTGGTGTAATTCCGTTCAGCAGTTCGGGCTGTAGCCGCGATGAACGGTTCCTATGGAAAAATGAATGGGGAAAACGTGTTTTGGGACCCCCTTTTTCTCGGCCCCGCTGACGAATCACCCGAGACTTTCAGGATAGGAGCGGACCGGAGCGCCCCAACAAGTTGGAAGCTTTCGCGAAGATTCGTCAACCGGCGCCAGACGTTATTTCAAATAGAATGTTGCGGATTTCCTATGGAAAATAGGTCCTAACTATAACTATCTACTGGCGACCGCCAGTAGATAATATATATATATATATATACATATATATATATATATATATATACATAGAAGTTTGCCCATTGAGGAGAGCCACACCAGCAGGTAGGTACAAATCCGTTTTATTCCAGAAACTGCAGCAATGTGGGTGAACAATCGCCATGAATTCAAAGCTGCCTGACGCGTTTCATGCTAACAAAGCATTTCTTCAGAGGCACGAAGTCCATTACCAGCGTGTAGTATCAGCACTCTTTTAAATAGATTCCACCTGCCCCAGTGGGCGTCGGCTCTCGCCGAGCTTGATGGTCCTTGTAGTGCAGTTTGTGTTGCTAGTGAGTCACTAACTCGCGGTAACCATTTGGACAAATAAAACCACAGTGGGTCTGGAGAGAGTTCTACTCACACTGTGTTGCACCATACTACTTTCAGGAAACGACCTCACTGCCATAAGCACTGCCAGTCGGATGACTGCAGCACAAACCACACACATTGCGGCAGGGCTTCTCCCACGACCGGGACCAGCCGTTTCAAATCCAAACACAGAAGTTTGCCCATTGAGGAGAGCCACACCAGCAGGTAGGTACAAATCCGTTTTATTCCAGAAACTGCAGCAAAGTGGGTGAACAGTCGCCATGAATTCAAAGCTGCCTGACGCGTTTCATGCTAACAAAGCATTTCTTCAGAGGCACGAAGTCCATTACCAGCGTGTAGTATCAGCACTCTTTTAAATAGATTCCACCTGCCCCAGTGGGCGTCGGCTCTCGCCGAGCTTGATGGTCCTTGTAGTGCAGTTTGTCTTGCTAGTGAGTCACTAACTCGCGGTAACCATTTGGACAAATAAAACCACATTGGGTCTGGAGAGAGTTCTACTCACACTGTGTTGCACCATACTACTTTCAGGAAACGACCTCACTGCCATAAGCACCGCCAGTCGGATGACTGCAGCACAAACCACATACAATGCGGCAGGGCTTCTCCCACGACCGGGACCAGCCGTTTCAAATCCAAACACAGAAGTTTGCCCATTGAGGAGAGCCACACCAGCAGGTAGGTACAAATCCGTTTTATTCCAGAAACTGCAGCAAAGTGGGTGAACAATCGTCATGAATTCAAAGCTGCCTGACCCGTTTCATGCTAACAAAGCATTTCTTCAGAGGCACGAAGTCCATTACCAGCGTGTAGTATCAGCACTCTTTTAAATAGATTCCACCTGCCCCAATGGGCGTCGGCTCTCACCGAGCTTGATGGTCCTTGTAGTGCAGTTTGTGTTGCTAGTGAGTCACTAACTCGCGGTAACCATTTGGACAAATAAAACCACAGTGGGTCTGGAGAGAGTTCTACTCACACTGTGTTGCACCATTACTATTTTCAGGAAACAACCTCACTGCCATAAGCACCGCCAGTCGGATGACTGCAGCACAAACCACATACAATGCGGCAGGGCTTCACCCACGACCGGGACCTGCCGTTTCAAATCCAAACACAGAAGTTTGCCCATTGAGGAGAGCCACACCAGCAGGTAGGTACAAATCCGTTTTATTCCAGAAACTGCAGCAAAGTGGGTGAACAATCGCCATGAATTCAAAGCTGCCTGACGCGTTTCATGCTAACAAAGCATTTCTTCAGAGGCACGAAGTCCATTACCAGCGTGTAGTATCAGCACTCTTTTAAATAGATTCCACCTGCCCCAGTGGGCGTCGGCTCTCGCCGAGCTTGATGGTCCTTGTAGTGCAGTTTGTGTTGCTAGTGAGTCACTAACTCGCGGTAACCATTTGGACAAATAAAACCACAGTGGGTCTGGAGAGAGTTCTACTCACACTGTGTTGCTCAATAAAGGTGAATAGATGTTCTAACACGAGGCTGCTTTATTCCTGTCTGGCTCGTGAACAAGAACGAGAGTTCGAAACACGTTGAGCCGTTTGAGAGAGATGGACATTGATATTGGTTTATGCTGCAATCCCCAGAGCTAGGGGTTAACCTTCCAGGAGGACGTTCTCTTTTGGGGCAACCTGTTTGTGTGGATTTTTAGCAGCCCGGCCCGGCTGCGAGATCGGCCCGCCGCCTGAAAGGCAGATCTACGGTGCTCGGATGTCCGGGTGCCGATAAAGAATGGAAGGCTCAAACTGGAGGATCTTAGTTATTGGCAGCCTATCAGGTTTCCAGTGTTACATCAACCCACTGTTGGAAATTATTGACATCATTGCGGTCTACAGCAGCAACCACTGGGACTATAATTTTGTTAGAACACTGCCGATACCAGAAGCCCTATCGGGCAAAGTACACGCCCACTGGGGCGTAAAAGGTGAATAGATGTTCTAACACGAGGCTGCTTTATTCCTGTGTGGCTCGTGAACAAGAACAAGAGTTTGAAATGCGTTGAGCCGTTTGAGAGAGATGGACATTGATATTGGTTTATGCTGCAATCCCCAGAGCTAGGGGTTAACCTTCCAGGAGGACGTTCTCTTTTGGGGCAACCTGTTTGTGTGGATATATATATACATATATATATATATGTATATATATATATATATATATATATATATATATATATATATATATATATATATATCTACTGGCGGTCGCCAGTAGATAGTTATAGTTAGGACCTATTTTCCATAGGAAATCCGCGACATTCTATTTGAAATAACTCTTGCGTCGGTTGACGAATCTTCGCGAAATTTTCAAACTTTATGGCCCGGTCCGCTCCTACCCTGAAAGTCTCAGGGTGATTCGTCAAGCGGGGGCCGAGAAAAAAGGGGGGTCCCAAAACGTGTTTTCCCCATTCATTTTCCCATAGGAAACTTTAGACACGGCTACAGCCCGAACTGCTGAACGGAATTACACCAAATTTGGCAAAGAGGTAGTTCTTGGTTCAGAAAGAACCCTTTTGTTAAATGGTGTAAATCCGTTCAGTAGTTGCGGAGAAATTAAAAAAATAAGAGTCAAAAAATCAATTTCCCATAGGAAACTTTAGACACGGCTACAGCCCGAACTGCATGGAACAGAATTACACCAAATTTGGCAAAGAGGTAGTTCTTGGTTCAGAAAGAACCCTTTTGTTAAATGGTGTAAATCCGTTCAGTAGTTGCTGAGAAAATCAAAAGTAAAAGTACATATATATCTATGGCCGCGTCGGATTCGCGCACCCGCCCGATCACGAGCTGTCTGCTAATTGGCTGTCAACACTCCAAACCAGGAAGTGTTGGCAGCCATCTTGTCTCTCGGTAGAACCGAGGAACAAGAAAGCAGTAAAAAGTGCGCAAAACGCACAAAGGGGGCAGGGTAGAAACACCCTGACCCCTAGGTCTGCTCAGGGGTCCCACAAGGACCACCTGGGCAGAAAAAAGCATTTTTTTTTTTTTTTTAAATCGGCAGGATGCGCTCAGGGAGCGCGAATTCTGCGGAAAAAATAAATAAATCGAAGGGCGGTCTCCCGCGCTTCGATTGTATTTTGCCCCCGGGTGGCCCAAGTCCCGGGGGCATGGTGGGGGTGTTAAATTTATGTATGGGGGCCTCAGAGGGCCCCCAAAGCCCCGGGGACCGCCACCCCCGGGGCTTTTTTAAAAATGGTGCGGGAGGGCTCTGAGCCTCCCGCAGCCCAGGGGACCACCACCTCCCCGGGGCTTCTTTTTTTTACTTTTTCCTGTGTGGGGGGCTCGAGCCTCCCACACGCCCCGGGACCGCCACCTCCCCGGGGCACTAACAAATTAAAATGGGGGTCCGTTTTGGACCCCCGAAGCCCCGGGGACCACCACCTCCCCGGGGCTTTGCTGATGTGGGGAGGGGGGAAGCGTGGCCCCCCTCCTGGAGCCTGTGGTGGCCCTGGGGACCGCCACCCCCAGGGCCGGCTCCTGCAGTGTCCCGGGGTGCCTACCCCGGGACACTGCTGTTGCAATGACAGGACGGGAGCCTCGCGGCTCCCGTCCTGTCATTGCAAACTGCTTTGGATATTGGAAGAGAGAGCAGGAAACCTGCTCTCGCCTCAATATCCAAAGACAATTGCTTTTCCACATGGGGAGCAGCATGTTAGCTGCTCCCCGTGTGGAAAAGCAATGCCGGCTCCCTTAGGACACGGGAGCCGGCGGGACTGTGGGGGTTTGGGGACCCCCCACAGTCCCCAACCAGAGGCCAGGCCCCGGGGGATGGGGTCCCCGGGGCCATAAGTGGCCCGGGAGGGGGGCCACATGGCCCCCCCTCCCCAGAAATTATTTTTAAAAAAAGGCCTGCCCCGGGGGATGGGGTCCCCGGGGCAAAAGGAGGCCTGAGGAGGGGGGCCACGCAGCCCCCCTCCTTAAAAAGGAATGTTAAAGTGTGGCCATGTGTGGGATGGGGTCCCCGGGGCAGTTTTCGGCCAGGGGAGGGGGGCCACGCGGCCCCCTTCCAGTTTAATTTTAATTTAAAAAAAAAAGGGTGTAAGGCCCTGGGGGATGGGGTCCCCAGGGCCCAAAAATAAGAAAAAGGAAGGGGGGCCACACAGCCCCCCTTCAGGGAAAAACAACAAACAAAAAACGATCGGGCCGCAGGCCCCGCCCCTTCCTTCACCACTCTGCAAACGCGCCCCTGGCGCGTTTGCAGATGGGGAAGTGTACCCCTTGAATACTGGGGGTCCTGAGGGCCAACTAGCCCACCAGGAACCTCCAGTATGCGCCAGTGAGCTGCGTTGCAGAGAGGTGTACAGAGGCCACGCCCTTTATACACCTCTCTGCAACGCAGCTCTGTGGCGCTTTTGGAGGTACATGGTGGGCTAGTTGGCCTCCAGGAACCCTCAGGATTCAAGGGGACTTAATCCCCCAACTTAAAACGCGCCACGGGGCGCGTTTGTACAGTGGTGAAGGGAGGGGCGGGGCTTCAGGTGACATGTGTGCAAACAGGCCCCGTGGCGCGTTTTAAGATGGGGAATTAAATCCCTTCAATCCTGAGGGTCCCTGGGGCCAACTAGCCCAACAGGTACATCCAGAAAGCGCCACAGAGCTGCGTTGCAGAGAGGTGTAAAAAGGGTGTGGCCTCTCTACACGTCTCTGTAACGCAGCCCCTGGCGCATACTGGAGGTTCCTGGTGGGCTAGTTGGCCCCTAGGGACCCTCATGATTCAAGGGGACTTAATCCCCCAACTTAAAACGCGCCACGGGGCGCGTTTGCACAGATGTCACCTCAGGCCCCGCCCCTACCTTCACCATTGTGCAAATATTCCTCTAAAATCTGCCGAACTACGAATTCGGATTTACTCACCTGTTATCAGGAGAGACCTCAGTGCTGCACCTTTCAGCCCAGTACTAATCCTGAAAAGTAATTTTAACCGTACTTACCAGTAACTTGAATTTCCTTCCATAGGATATCATTGCCTGCTTTTTGCTGAAAAAGTTTCTAAGTGTTGATTTTTGAAACATACAAATATTCCTCTAAAATCAGCCGAAATACGAATTCCGATTTACTCACCTGTTATCAGGAGAGACCTCAGTGCTGTATCTTTCAGCCCAGTACTGGTCCTGAAAAGTAATTTTAACCGTACTTACCAGTAACTTGAATTTCCTTCCATAGGCTAACATTGACTGGTTTCACTTGGAAATTCTTCTATGTGTGGAGTTTTGGAACTTTAAAATATTCCTCTAAAATCAGCCGAAATACGAATTCCGATTTACTCACCTGTTATCAGGAGAGACCTCAGTGCTGCATCTTTCAGCCCAGTACTGATCCTCAAAAGTAATTTTAACCGTACTTACCAGTAACTTGAATTTCCTTCCATAGGATATCATTGTCTGCTTTTTGCTGAAAAAGTTTCTAAGTGTTGATTTTTGAAACATACAAATATTCCTCTAAAATCAGCCGAAATACAAATTCCGATTTACTCACCTGTTATCAGGAGAGACCTCAGTGCTGTATCTTTCAGCCCAGTACTGGTCCTGAAAAGTAATTTTAACCGTACTTACCAGTAACTTGAATTTCCTTCCATAGGCTAACATTGACTGGTTTCACTTGGAAATTCTTCTAAGTGTGGAGTTTTGGAACTTTAAAATATTCCTCTAAAATCAGCCGAAATACGAATTCCGATTTACTCACCTGTTATCAGGAGAGACCTCAGTGCTGCATCTTTTAGCCCAGCACTGACCCTGAAAAGTAATTTTAACCGTACTTACCAGTAACTTATATTTTCTTCCATAGGAATCCATTGTCTGGTTTTCAGCTGAAAAGTTTCAAAGTGTCGATTTTCACAAACTACAAATATTCCTTAAAAATCGCCTGTATGACTTAAACGCATTCTTTCAACTGTTTACAGGAGATGCACCAGTGCTGGATCCAGGATCCAACACTGAGTAAGAAAAAGTAACGATAACAGTTTTTACCTGCTAAGTGAATTTCCTTCCATAGGATAACATTGGTGATTCTATGAGAAAAAGTTTCTAAGTGTCAACTTTTAAAATACAATAATATTCCTTAAAAATCACTACTGTAACCAAAACGCTTTTACTCAACTGTTTACAGGAGATGTCCCAGGACTGAATCTAGGATCCAGTCCTGTGGTTAGAAAAGTAATCCATAAAGTAACTAATTGCATTTAACTAGAAATTCACATTGAGCTGAATGTTGCATTGTGTTTGAAAATGTGTTGCCCATTGCAACAACTGTAACTACGGTACTTAAAAGTCTATTGCCTATGTGCAAAGTATTTAAACTAAAGTAATTCATTCTGAGAAAGTATTTTTTGTAATGTATAATGTAATTACAATGTAATTTTAAAAATAAAATATGTAAAAAAAAAATGTTTCTAAAAATGTAGTAAATCAGTATGAAAAAATAAATATAACAATTACATTTAAAAATTGTCATTTACAAAACCTTTGAAATTCACTGAAAAACCGTAGGTTTCAGACATGTTATAGTTAGGAATTAGCATTTAAAAAACCTTTGAAATTCACTGAAAAAACCATAGGTTTCAGGCACGTTATAGTTAGAAATTTGCATTTAAAAACCTTAGAAATTCACTGAAAAAACCATAAGGTTTTAGGGACAGTTATAGTTAGTTGGACATTGCACTCGTACAAAACCCGTGAAATTCCCCCGTTATAGTTAGTTCAGGTAACTATAACTCGCGCCCCGCAATGCACTGCTGATGACGTCACATATTACATCACTCATGACATGGTCAGTGACATCACTGATGACATCTCAAATGACATCACTGATGACATCACTGATGACATCATCCATGTGAGAATTTAATGCATCTTCTCACACCCTAATATAAGTTTTGAAACACCCACTCTAAATGACAGACTGCCATTCTCAAAACCATACACACTCCAATACCAATAAGTACATACCCACTCACTGATTCTTAGGTCTACACACACACATCTACTCACTCAACCGTACAGTCACTCATACTTACAGTCACTCAGTACAGGACTATCATATGCACTCATACACCTATATAAACACTCACACAACGCAACTCATCCATAGAGGTATTCACACACCTAGTCAGTCATGCAAATAATTAGTCACACTCCAATTTACTCACCTATACAGTTATACACACCAGCTCACTTACTCATAAAAATACTAGCACATCTTACGCTCCTATGCAATCACTGATGCAAGCACACACTCATCCATATAGCCACTCTCACAATCACACACTCTCACTTATAGCCATTTATATACTCCAACACACATATATACTGCCTTTCACATATGTAGTTACTCACACATGTACCACTGAGATATACATTCAATCACTAACACACCCATACACACACTCACCCACCCATACAGTCCATCACAGACGCACTCTTGAAACCATGCACCCAGTGAATCACCCACTCACACATCTATGCACAGAGTCACACACACCCCACCCACACAAACACTGAGGCACCCATACAGATACTCAGAGAACCAATCCATAACCCATATAGACACTCATTTAGCTAGTCAGAAACCCATGCAGTTGCTTACACAACAACAGACAGACGGATACAGACATTCACACAGTTTAGTCACTCACCCATGCATCCAGTAAGATACGTTTAATCACTCACTTATAGACTCAGTCACGCACCTACTAAATCATCCATTCAGGCGCTTCTACACCCACTCATTCTTCAATACGCCTTTCCCTAAATATATTAAACATATTTAAACTTTACAGAAACACACAGTCACTGGATGATGTCATCAGTGATGTCATCAGTGATGTCATTTGAGATGTCATCAGTGATGTCATGAGTGATGTCACTGACCATGTCATGAGTGATGTAATATGTGACATCATCAGCAGTGCATTGCGGGGCGCGAGTTATAGTTACCTGAACTAACTATAACGGGGAATTTCACGGGTTTTGTACGAGTGCAATGTCCAACTAACTATAACTGTCCCTAAAACCTTATGGTTTTTCAGTGAATTTCTAAGGTTTTTTAAATGCAAATTTCTAACTATAACGTGCCTGAAACCTATGGTTTTTTCAGTGAATATATATATATAATTATATTCAAAACTATCAAACTATATATCATACAAAACCTATATTAGCATTTACTATAGAAGGACAGAACTGATTCAAAAAGTTCTTAAAATGAACCAACCAATAAAATTTAAGTATACACAACTTTAGCCAATAAAAGTAGACAAACAATGAAATTAACAATATGAATGGCACACTAATTTAAACAACTAAATACTCCAAAACGACAAACGCTGCAAGATGTGGAAACTCACACCATTAAAGAAGAAATATATACATCTTGACAAGTACCTAACCAATCATGTTAACTTATATTTATACTAAAACTTAATTGTAAATATACTTAAAAATGTAACATAGCAAATAATTAATAAAACACTCTCCCACTTCTATCTCTTTACACACACGTCCTAAAAGAAAACAGCTATGACTTGGAGAAGTGATAAACTGCCAGAAAAAAACAACTATCCCAAACCAGCAAAAAGTTATAACAAAGTACGTTTGCATAAAGTACCATACCACAATTTAACTTAACATTACAATACATTACTAAAACAGTGGATAAAAACCTAAAACTACAAACTAGTGAAAACACTACTATTAATACAACTAAATCTACAAAACAACCACAAACAACACTATAACTTACTTCTAGATCTCACCCCTGCACCACCTCTACCCTCAAAACCCTTAAAGAATCCTTAGAAAAGGACTTACCTTTGCCGATGACCAGCAGGGCCTTACAGTGACCTGGATCTGGGCAAATAGACTACAAAATAGAAGGTAGAGTTAAAAAGAAATGCCCACTAAATTACATTTTTTAAAAAGACTATTGTCACATAGAAATAAATGGGAAATAATGTAACAATGTTGAACTTGTCAAAAACTATTGTAAAAAATGTTAAAAATTGTAAAGTATAAATTAAATAATAGTATAAAATATATAAAATTATTTAATATGTACTGAAAAAACTTGTTAAAATGGTGTTGAAAATATGAAAATATAAAACAATTTAAGAAATGTTTAAAAAAAGTTAAACAATGGAAAAATTGAAATATGTACCACATACAATACTACTTAACTATAATTTCCATTTTTATTTAATAATAAAGTTCTTTAAAATGTTTTATTTATTTAACTACATGTGTTTTTTAAGTTGAAATATATATGTTTAAAAATGTAAAAATATACATTAAATTAACATTGCATGTCTTTAATCTATAAAAGAATGTAATGAATAATATCATTTATTACAAACATGCAACTAAATATTTTTTATTATATTTCTAAACATCAACAGTGCTAATTAAATAACACAAACTACTTATACTACGTAGAAATAAAATATAAACAAAGGATTTCAGACTGAAATGATAAAATTTAATAATTACACTTCAACTTAAACCATTTTTAAGAAAGTGGTGGACACTAAACGGGTGTATTTACTATTCTCACTTCAATCTAAACCAATTTGGGGAAGGTGTTGGACACAAAAAGGGTAACATTTACTGTTCCCACACCAATCTATGCCAATTTAAAGAAGGTGTTGGACACTAAAGGGGTGAAACATATTATTTCCAAACCAATCTACACCAATTTGGTGTAGGTGTTGGACACTAAAGGGTGACATTCACTATTCCCACTCCAATCCAAACTAATTAGTGGAAGATGTTGTACAGTAAAAGGGTGACATTTACTGTTCTCACTCTGAGCTATACAAATTTAGGGAAGGTGCTGGACACTAAAGGGATGACATTTACTGTTTCCACAGAAATCTAAACCAATTTGGGGGGGAGATGTTGGACACTAAAGGGGTGACATTTACTATTTCCACTCCGGTCTAAATCAATTTGGGGAAGGTGTTGGACACTAAAAGGGTGACATTTACTATTTCCACTCCAATAGAAATCACTTAGAGCATGGTTTCGGACAGTAAAGGAGTGGCATTTACTTTCCCGACTCCAATCTAAACTAATTCAGGAAAGGTGGTGGACACCAAAGGGGTTCCTTTTGCTATTCCCACTTCAATCTAACCATATTGGGGGAGGAGTTGGACACTAAAGGTTTGAAATGTTCTATTCCCACTCCAATCTAAACCAATTTGTGGAAGGTACTGGACAATAAAGGAATGAGATTTACTATCCCCACTCCAATATAACCCTCTTGGTGGAAAGTGTTGGACACTAAAGGGTTAACATATACTATTTCCAATGCATTCTAACCATATTAGGGGAAGGTGTTGGACACTTAAGGGATGGCATTTACTATTCCCATTCCAATTTAAGTCTATTTGAAGAAGTTGTTGAACACTAAAGAGGTGAAATGTACTATTTCCATTGCAACCTAAAACATTTTATACAAGGTAATACAAACTAAACAATATATATGCATAATCAATACTCCATACTCACACATAATTTTTTATCTGAAAAATAAACTAAAATGTAATCTAAAGACGCACTAACTAACTAAGCTCTACAAACCAATATATTCATATTTAAACATTAACATATAAAACATGTTTATTATTATTAATAATTAATATGGGTTTTAAAATAATTACTAACTTTCATAATCTTTCAACTATAAAATAAAAAATAAAATAAATCATAATCCTAAATTAACAATCTTAAAATAAAAACATATATAAACCAATTTTTAAATAAAAATAAAACAATATTTTAGCATAAAATTACAATTTTAAAACAAAAATATTAAATATTTGCATTCTGAAAATGTCTTTTTCACACACATTTTTAAATATAAAACTTTTATATAATAAATGGTCCATTATTTAACTTTATTAAAATGCATGTTTATATATTTTTAATAAATAGATTTTTAGAAATAAAAGCTTATTAATACAATGATGATGATGTCCAGATTTTGTATATCTGGAAACCCTTAATAATGTATTGTTTAAAATTAATGTGTGTGCATATCAAAATCAGATTAGAATAAAGTGCATAAAACGTGAGACTATTATAGACATAATTCTTAGTGCAAGATCCCTAGCACTGAACGGAATGTGCTTTACATGTAGCAAATAGGGACGTTACACACAAGTCTACAACAGCCGCACCCCCACCCCCCAATTAGGGTGGAGGAGCGTCACCCCCTGCTACCAGTGCAGCAAAGGTGAAAAATAAAATGGTAATAAAATAAATTGCTGTTTTCTTTTTTCACTGCCCCCAGCCCAAGCAGTGTTTGGGGGTTGGGCATGGCTGCTGACTGGCAACAGGGGAGTGGTACTCACTCCAGTTTACTCTATGGTCGGCTGTCTTGTGATGGAAAGCCTGACATGTGCAGTGTAAACCTCTCCACCTAGCTGTCTTAAACATCTGGGTGGAGTGCAGGCACTGGAGCGTCAAGGCAGCCTGCTCCAGCCAATCCTGGTGCTGCTCTCATGCTTCTCATCTGAGGCATGAGAGCAGCGTTGTGATTTGCAGAAGGGGTTTGCCTGAGGCTCCATGCGGTACTGTTGCACTGACGGCATCCAAGAAGAAAGAAGAAAAAGCGGAGGAGAGCGAAACACAGAGGAAAGTGTGGGTAAGTACATTTTTTATTTTCTTAATGCTCTTTTTGGCCCCCCCTAGGTTTGGCTCTTGGTCCCCTCAACACTGGGTACCCTCAACGCCTCTCCAGTGTTGAGAGTCACCGCCCGCCACTAGTCTACAAAGGTGGCAAATAATATGAGAATGAAGGAGGAAACTTCAAAGGGTCCGCAGAAGTAGTGTTCAAGGTGGATGGTAAAGGAGCTACTACGCCATGGTGCATTTTAACTACAAATGGTGAAAAATAAAATTGACAGATTTTCGTCCCCATCTTCTCCATGTAATGTTACAGTATTATGAGACTGGGTAACTTTGAAAGGGAAGACTATTGGCATATCAGATGTTGACCCAGGTGAATATAGACCTCCACCTAACAAAACTGTGGTAAAGGTTAGTGCAAAACTATATTTCAAGAACAGGTGTATTGTAACTAGGATAATATGGAGCCAGTATTATTGCCTATGTAGTTAAGGCTTGGTCTGACTTTACATTGAAAAGCCAGTAACTTTGGAGCTGTTTGAAAAATCTACATAAAACTTCCAAAATGAAAAGATAATCCGTAATCTAGGTAATCTATTCTAGCTTCATGGGGTGATTAAGTTGTGTTCCATGATATCACAGCGTCATGCATTCCCGTCGGTCAGTTCACATCCAGGAGGCTGACATAGACTGTGAGCCTTCTGTTGTGCCCCTAATGTACTTGCTTTCTTACGTGCTTAGCCAATGCCCATCATTTCAACTTGGCAATGAGAACCTGTGATCTGCATGTAGTGCCATTTATTTTCTCCCAGGTTGGCCTGCTTTAGATTAGGGCACTTATTTTGCTGTGACTTTGCTTGAACTTTTATTTTATCAACATGGAAGGAATTTGCATTAGTTCACACACCCCTGTCTCAGCAATGTTTTACCCTCATACTCGTCTTGCTGCCTGCGTGTCATCAAATCATCTATTGTCGCTGTGTGAAGTGCACCCTTCATATAACTGTCCTTTGGTGCGTGTATAGTGTATACCCTCATATATAAGGACTTCTCTTGTGGCTGCTGTGTCTCGTGCCCATCTTACCACCTGACTCGTACAGCATGCGGCATGCATGTTGTCTGGTGGTGAGCACACTCATTGTGTGCGGTCCGTTGGTGTTTTGGTGTCCTTTGGTGTTTAGGCGATTTTGTCTATCAGGGAAACATACATACCCTGCCCAGTCCTGAAAACTGGATATCATACGTTCATCAGTAGCACATTAACCCTGCGACTCCTACTTGTAACTCTGCATGCTTTAGCAACCTTCATTACTGCTAAGAGTTATAGGGAAAAACACATTGCGTGTGTATGAGATGGCGTGGCGTATTGCAAATGGTGTACACATAGGGGCCGATTAGGATGGCAGCCGGACTGTAGTCCATCCGCCATGGTGGTGGTGACTGGGACCATCCGCAATACCTGCGGCGGTTCAGCACACCGAATTAGGATGCGACCGCCACCATGGCGGTCGCACCTTGCACTCTTAACATATGTCAAAAATGCATGTCGTGCATTTCACTGCACTATGTGGCAGGCACCACATGGTGCCTGCCACTTGGCGCAGTGAAATGTCGGGGGGTACCATGGGTACCCCCCAGCGCACAAACACCCCCCAAATACATTGGGGGCCGGCAACGGGCCCCCGAAACCAATCTCCACCAGCCTTTCAATGGCAGTTTACCCGCCACGGAAGGGCTGGTGGAAGACCGCATCGTAATTTGGAGGACGGTGCCTGATAGGCACTGCCACCATTTTACGGATGCAGACTGCTCTGCCAGGCAATCGGAACCATTGCTTGTGGCGTTTCCATGGCGGATGGTCTTTGCGTCCGCCACGGTCGCGGTCTGGATCCCACCGCCATTGTAAACTGGCGGTGGGAAAATCGCGGACCGATGTGGGAAGGACCGCCTCCGCCGGTCCTTCCGCCATCGTAATCGGCCCCATAATTCGGCCTCACTATGGCCAATCATCAATTGGCTGTAGATACTTTAAATTCACTGGTTTACTGGAAAGCCCACTATGGTTTATAGCATTTCAGCTGCTGATCATTAATTAGCCCGCTTATTCAACTACCAAAATAATCTGCATACCATAGATCCCCTCAGACATTTTTGCGCTGATTTCTTCGGCTGTATTGCTAAATTCAGTCCGGCTGCTGATCAGTGATTGTCATTCTTCTGCAACACCTAAAACAACTTTTCATTCATTGTATCAGAAGTAAAAATGTCTTACATTTCCCTAGTCTAATGCTTGCTCAATTATTGTTTGGGGAACAGAGTTCAAGTCCGGCAAGCAACACGTAAAACGTAACACAGCCCTTCCCATTTTAGGAATGTTCTGGCAATCCTCCTGAGAAAAGGAGAGATTGGATAATAGCCTTCAACACATACTTAGGTTAAAATTTAGGCCAGGCAGAACAAAAATGTTGCATTATTATCTTGATAATGAATGGCAGAAAGTATATGATCATCTACATCCTTAAGGGGCATATGAAGGTGAGACAGATTTGGATAAATTCCAGTTTGCCATCAAGCACCTTGAAAAATGTTCCAAGAGTCATACAAATTTAGAAGTAAATTAATATAAATTGTTTACAAGGTTATAAGGCTCACATTATCCTGTGGAGGCATCTTTCACATATCTTCAGATATTAGACAGCTGCTGTAAATGTGCACGATTCAATTCACAACTTATTAAGGATAAATTGGTGCTGAATGCAAGTAAAAAAATGCAAGAAAACTATTTAGCGTACAGGAGTCCCTCACTAGACAGAGCCCTTGATCTAGCCACAAGCACTGAGATGTCAGAAGAAGACACCAAGGTATAGATATCAATGTTACCACTCCTCGTACATGTAGTGCTAATGTAAGAAAGCGAGGAGATGCTAACATTGTGTCTTGCCCGTCACTATATGTGGATGAACTATAGGCCCATGTTATATTCTTCAACGCCTCCCAGGCACTTCCTTCACTTATGTATTTATCAAGTACATCGTCTACCAGGATCATGTTGAAGCAATCGACCACATTGCTAACTTTTTTTTATTTTTATTAATCGCAAGTTGACAAAGAGGGAAGCCTCTTTTCTACCTTATTTAAGAATCGACAAAGCGGCAGTTTAATTGCATCAAGTTTGGATCAAAACAGGCCAGTCCTGCCTGTCTGCAGGTTCGGATGCCTCTTTGGTTGAAGAGGGGGTAAAGCATTGATCGTCGCTCCTCCATGAGTTTTGAGCAAATGCATATTATATGCTTAAAGTCTTCGAGCCCGGTCGACATAGGCGGCAGGAGGACTTTGGGGCCTATTACGATGGCGGGCGGACTTTGTCCGCCCGCCACCGCAACGGAGCACGGGACCGACCGCCGAAGTTGCGGCAGTCCCGCCAGGCCAATTAGGATGCGCCCGCCACACTGGCGGGCGCATCCTCGACTTTAACATTGCGGCGGGCGGTGCTGGAAGCAGCACCCGCCGCAATGTTAAGGCCCATGTTGTGCATTGCCATGCACAACGTAACTTGCGGTGCCTGCCACCTTGTGCATGGCAATGATGGGGGGTACCATGGGTACCCCCCAGTGCAGCCACCCACCCCCCCACCCCCTGGCGGCCCGCAATGGGCCCCCACGGTGATTTCCCGCATGCCTTTTCATGGCAGAGTCTCCGCCATGGAAAGGCATGCATCCTAATATGGATGGCGGCCACCATAACCTGTGCCTTTACCGCCCGGCCGGCAATCTGACCGGTGGAAAAGCGGCGGACGGTCTTTCCGTCCGCCGTGGTGCCCCTCGCCATACTAATATGGCAGGGGTGAAAATGGGTCATTTGACGGGCGGATCGCCACCGCCGGCCCGGCGGTGGCGATTGGCCCATGATCCTAATAGGCCCCTTTGTTATGTTGCGCTTCCACGGCGGTAAATGCTGGAGCAAAGGTAGCCTACAGAGATGATTTAAAAAAAAATCTCCTTTATTGCCAGGTTGAAGTCTATGCCTAAATATGATTGGGGCTTTGCTGCGACATAGGTGCTCAGTACAAGCCATCTGTTTAGACCTGGCTGCCAGCGCTGCCTTATCCTCTATTAATGAGGTCATTTTAATGTTTTTGGTGATGAGTTTTTTTAAACTTGCATGAGTTACCGGACTCTTCCATAGTGCCTGTAGTCCTAGCTGAGCTATAGAGTTGTAAAGATACTTCCTAGCAGGGGATCTTTCTTGTGACGCTACTTCCACCCAGAGCTGATAATTTAATTAATTCTGTTCGGCGCCCCTTATCTTGTGCCAGCATTTGATATATGCCCCCCCTTCTGGCCAGGGATTGACTTTGAAGGTCAAATTCCAATCTTATTTGTGGGGTGAACTAGTACTTTGGGAGGCCAAAGATTGCACTGTATGCCTCAGTGGTGATGCTGTGCAGGATGGTTGCATCTCTCCCTCGCAGTGGCTCACTCCTGTATGATATTATTGGGAGGAGTTTCGCTTTGAGTATCTGGAGTACAGGAGGTAAGGTGTGACCAACCATTTTCATCTTCAAAGATCTCAGTGCCAATGCTGCTGCCTTTTCATCGCAGGGCTTCTTTCTGAGGCTTGAAGAATCCCTTATCATCTATGATGGCTCCTAAATATTTATATTCTGCCACAGTTTCCAACCGATGTCTGCCCAAATACGAAATGTACTTTTTGCCGTTTTATGTAGTTTTTTTTAATTTTTTTTAGTCCTCATATGTGACAACTTGCAAAGGCATATGATCAGGTATTCTGTGGTACTGACGCCCCAAGCCCGCAGCCTACCGGGCAAAATTACTCCTGATGTACCTTCTGCTCCATTACGAGAGATAATAGAATCACCCGCCCAAGGTCTCTCTGGAGGCGAGTGTCTTAATCATTGGACCGATTTTTGCCAAAACTATATGTGTGCTAATTCCAATATGTATGTAACTAGTGGCTCCCAAGTTTTAATTCGATTTAGTGAACCACTTAAGCGATCAAGATTGCCAATACGTTCAGCAGTTGTCAACCATTCAGCGCAGGTTGGAGGTAATCGTGAAACCCACTTAATACAAATTTCCCTACGCGCAATAGTTATCAAAGTGAGTAAAAGTTGTTCTTGGAATTTCCTAGCTCTCCCCACAAGATCGTTGTCTTCTAAAACCCAAAGACAATAAGTGATAAGCTTACCTCGATTCTTCTTTTCAATAAGATGGTCAGTATCTTACCCACTTCTTGCCAAAAGGGTTGAATTTCCGAGCATTGCCTGAACATGTGAATGTCATCTGCTTTATCGTTGTCGCACTTCGGGCAATGCTTAATCTCTTCTCCTATTTTAGACAACTTCAAGGAGACCAATATACCCTATGGGAGGTAAACAAATGGTTCTTTCTTATTGGGGCATATCTGACAAAGGACCATAGAGTAGCCATAGATACTTGCCACAAGGATGGTATATCAGCTGCAGGGAGATCTCTCTTCCATCTTTCTTCTGGTAGGGTGTTGGGGCCATCTTCTGCTTGTATCAACATCCAGTAACAGGTTGAGATCTCTTTTTTTTGTACAGTAATGTCACAGATCTTTTTTACCCAATCAATGGCCTGACCTGCATCTGGTTGTTCACGGGCCCAGCTTGTTAGTTGTAAATATTTAAACCTTGAGATCATATTGTTTGTTTCCTGAGCGAGTTGATCCCAAGAGATAATGTTCTTGTCCCCTAGCAGTTGGCCCCATTTTTCTATCCCGGCCTGAATAAGTGGTGTTGCCAGTGAGTCCAATAAGCATGCTGGAGTTCCCGGGGATTTCCAGATTGGAGCCAAATGGCAATAGTAAGATATTCCAAGAAGTCTTCTGACCTGTATCCATACTCTGCATGCTGTTATCAAGACCCTGAGTCGCACCTTTTTAAAATATTTGGGATGCCCAAATTTGAAAAGAAACCCAGATCTTTGGTCTGCCAAGCCTTCCGTTAAGGCTCCGTAACAAGACGTCCCCAGTTGATACTTGTCCGATAGTAAAACTTTAAAATGTTTTAATTGGAAGGCCCAGCAGTATATCTGGAGGTCTGGCAAATTCACTCCACCATCAATTTTCTTTTTCCGCAGCTTCTTCCAAGAGATTCTAATAGCTTTATTGTTCCAAATAAAACTACTTAGCTTACTCTGTACCTTTCTCATCCATTTGGCCTCAAAATGAAGAGGAAGTGCATTAAACAGAAAAGTAAATTTCGGGAGGAGATTCATTTTAATTAAATTGATTCTGCCTATGATCGAGAGGGGAAGGTGAGACCAAAGTTTTAGAGGCTGGCTGGTTTCTTTAGTAATTTTTGCCGAATTGATCTGTGCCATGATGTCTATATCTTTCGTAATTTGTACACCTAGGTACCTAATCTCATTCTTCTCTAACTTTTTCAATGTTGTATCTAATGAGGTGTTCCATGCCATTATCTCGGTTTTCCCTTCATTTATCAAATATCCAGACACTTTCCCAAAGTCTGTTAATATGTCCATAATAATGGAATAAGCGCCTACGAGATCTTGTGTAAATATCATTAGGTCGTCGGCATACAGAGCCTCTTTCTTAGCCCATTCTTGATATGGAAATGGTGAGATTTGCTGTTCCCTTCTAATTCTTATGGCCAATGGTTCAATGTATAGATTGAACAATAGTGGTGAAAGGGGGCAGCATTGCCGGGTGCCTCTGCCTCTCTCCATCACAGATGTTAGTGTGCCGTTAACCAGAATTCTTGCTTTTGGAGATCTGTATATATTGTGAATAGTTTGTAGGAAATTTTTGCCCACCCCATTGAGCTTAAGAACTTCATATAAGAAGGGCCAGCTTACCCTATCAAATGCCTTCGCGGCATTGACCATCATTATGGCTAAAGGATGTTGTTGAGCAGTGGCTAAATCAATCGCACAGACCATGTCGTGAACCAGCTCGTGTAGGTGTCTCCCTGTCATGAACCCTTTTTGAGAAGTGCTGATTTGCTCGCCTGTAACTCCACCCAGTCTTTTTGCCAGGATATTTGTGAAGAACTTGTAATCGTTGTTAAGTAATGAGATTGGCCTAGAAGATTCACATGCTTTGGGGTTTTTATTTGGTTTGAGAATTAAGGTGATTGTGGCGTCATTCCACGTGTCAGGAATAGTGTTGTTGTCTATATAGATATGATTAAACAGCGAGGTCAACTCTGGAGCTATTTCCTCCGCTAGGGCTTTATAAATCTCTGATGGGATGCCATCAGGGCCTGGGGCTTTCCCCTTTTTGAATTCTTGATGGCTTTAACCCATTCGCTGCTAGGCCTTTTCCCCTCCTGTGCTAAGCCTTTTTTTGGCTATTTGGGGTAGTGCGCGCTTAGGCCCCTGTAACTTTTTGACCACATAAGGTATCCATGCCAAATTTGCGTCCTTTTTTTCTAACATCATGGGGATTGTAAAGGTACCCAGGGTTTGTGGATTCCCCTGGAGGGGACCCAGAAATTAGTCAAAATACAGCTACATTTTGTTTTTTTGGGGAAAAATGCGAAAAAGGGCTACAGATGAAAGCGTCTTGATTTTTCCCTGCAAATGGCATCAAAAAGGGGTTGTGGGGATGAAATCACCATCTTCCCAGCTTTCAGGAACAAGCAGACTTTTGTCAGAAAACCAACTTTTTTACACAGTTTTGGCATTTTTCTGGGACATAGACTATTTTTGCTATTTTTTGTGCTTTCAACCTCCTTCCAGTTAATGGTAGAAATGGGTATGAAACCAATAATGGATCCTGGAAAGCCATACATTTCTGAAAAGTAGACAAAACTCTGAATTCAGCAAGGGGTCATTTGTGTAGATCCTTAAAGTTTTCCTTATAGAAACTAACAGTTAAATAAAGGAAAAATTGAAACTTAGTTGAAAAAAACAGCCATTTGTGTCAACGTTTTCACCTGTAACATCTTCTAATTATGACAGCTATTTGAAGGCAATATACCGTTATATCCGCTGGACCATTCTGGTTGTGGGGATATATAGGACTTGTAGGTTCACCAAGAACCCGACGAACCCAGAGCCAATAATTGAGCAACATCTTGCAATGATTTTTTTTTAAGTACCGGGTATATAGCAATTATTTTGGGAAAATGTATACATGGAAAAATTGTTATGAAAGACACCTATGTATTTCTGAAATGGGAACAAAATGTAGATTTTAGAAACAGTAGATATTTGCACATTTCCGAAATTGGGAGTACCCATACTAGCATGAGAATTATAGGTCATTTTTCAAAATGACTTATTTTTTACACATTGTCTTTCATTTGGAAGGCAGAAATGCATCGAAAGTCAATAGGTAATAACAGTTGCTCTACAATTCTGTGTTACCCTAAATCTCCCGATAAAATGGTACCTCACTTGTGTGGGTAGCCCTTGTGCCCACAACAGGAAATGGCTCAAAATGCAACGTGGACGTACCACATTTTCACAATGAAAAATTACCCTTTTTTTGCAAAGTGCCTAGGTGTAGTTTTTGAACCCTAGCTCTGCCGGCACCTAGCGAAACCTAGCAAACCTATACATTTTTGAAAACTAGACACCCAGGGGAATCCAGGATGGGGTGACTTGACTGCCTCCCACCAGGTTCTGTTACCCAGAATCCCTTGCAAACATAAACAATTGTCAAAAACCACATTTTCCCCACATTTCTGTGGTGGAAAGTTCTGGAATCTGCGTGGATCCACAAATTTCTACCCACCCCGCGTTCCCCAAAGTCTTACGAGAAAAATGGTACCTCACTTGTGTGGGTCGGCCTAGTGCCTGCGACAGGAAACAGCACAAAACGCAACGTGGTCACACCTCAATTTCGCAGTGAAAAATGACCCTTTTTTGGCAAAGTGCCTAGCTGTAGTTTTTGAACCCTAGCTCTGCCGGCACCTAGGGAAACCTAGCAAACCTATACATTTTTAAAAACTAGACACCCAGGGGAATCCAGGATGGGGTGACTGGACTGCCTCCCACCAGGTTCTGTTACCCAGAATCCCTTGCAAACCTAAAAATTATCCAAAAAACACATTTTCCCCACATTTCTGTGGTGGAAAGTTCTAGAATCTGCGTGGATCCACAAATTTCCACCCACCCCGCGTTCCCCAAAGTCTTCTGAGAAAAATGGTGCCTCACTTGTGTGGGTCGGCCTAGTGCCCGCGACAGGAAACGGCGCAAAACGCAACGTGGTCACACCTCAATTTCGCAGTGAAAAATGACCCTTTTTGGCAAAGTGCCTAGCTGTAGTTTTTTAACCCTAGCTCTGCCGGCACCTAGGGAAACCTAGCAAACCTATACATTTTTGAAAACTAGACACCCAGGGGAATCCAGGATGGGGTGACTTGACTGCCTCCCACCAGGTTCTGTTACCCAGAATCCCTTGCAAACATAAAAAATTGTCAAAAAACACATTTTCCCCACATTTCTGTGGTGGAAAGTTCTGGAATCTGCGTGGATCCACAAATTTCCACCCACCCCGCGTTCCCCAAAGTCTTACGAGAAAAATGGTACCTCACTTGTGTGGGTCGGCCTAGTGCCTGCGACAGGAAACGGCGCAAAACGCAACGTGGTCACACCTCAATTTCGCAGTGAAAATGACCCTTTTTGGCAAAGTGCCTAGCTGTAGTTTTTGAACCCTAGCTCTGCCGGCACCTAGGGAAACCTAGCAAACCTATACATTTTTTAAAACTAGACACCCAGGGGAATCCAGGATGGGGTGACTTGACTGCCTCCCACCAGGTTCTGTTACCCAGAATCCCTTGCAAACATAAAAAATTGTCAAAAAACCACATTTTCCCCACATTTCTGTGGTGGAAAGTTCTGGAATCTGCGTGGATCCACAATTTTCCACCCACCCCGCGTTCCCCAAAGTCTTACGAGAAAAATGGTACCTCACTTGTGTGGGTCGGCCTAGTGCCTGCGACAGGAAACGGCGCAAAACGCAACGTGGTCACACCTCAATTTCGCAGTGAAAATGACCCTTTTTTGGCAAAGTGCCTAGCTGTAGTTTTTGAACCCTAGCTCTGCCGGCACATAGGGAAACCTAGCAAACCTATACATTTTTGAAAACTAGACACCCAGGGGAATCCAGGATGGGGTGACTGGACTGCCTCCCACCAGGTTCTGTTACCCAGAATCCCTTGCAAACATAAAATATTATCAAAAAACCAAATTTTCCCCACATTTCTGTGGTGGAAAGTTCTGGAATCTGCGTGGATCCACAAATTTCCACCCACCCCGCGTTCCCCAAAGTCTTCTGAGAAAAATGGTACCTCACTTGTGTGGGTCGGCCTAGTGCCCGCGACAGGAAACGGCGCAAAACGCAACGTGGTCACACCTCAATTTCGCAGTGAAAAATGACCCTTTTTGGCAAAGTGCCTAGCTGTAGTTTTTGAACCCTACCTCTGCCGGCACCTAGGGAAACCTAGCAAACCTATACATTTTTGAAAACTAGACAACCAGGGGAATCCAGGATGGGGTGACTTGACTGCCTCCCACCAGGTTCTGTTACCCAGAATCCCTTGCAAACATAAAAATTGTCAAAAAAACAGATTTTCCCCACATTTCTGTGGTGGAAAGTTCTGGAATCTGCGTGGATCCACAAATTTCCACCCACCCCGCGTTCCCAAAGTCTTACGAGAAAAATGGTACCTCACTTGTGTGGGTCGGCCTAGTGCCTGCGACAGGAAACGGCGCAAAACGCAACGTGGTCACACCTCAATTTCGCAGTGAAAAATGACCATTTTTTGGCAAAGTGCCTAGCTGTAGTTTTTTAACCCTACCTCTGCCGGCACCTAGGGAAACCTAGCAAACCTATACATTTTTGAAAACTAGACACCCAGGGGAATCCAGGATGGGGATGACTTGACTGCCTCCCACAAGGTTCTGTTACCCAGAATCCCTTGCAAACATAAAAAATTGTCAAACAAACCACATTTTCCCCACATTTCTGTGGTGAAAAGTTCTGGAATCTGCGTGGATCCACAAATTTCCACCCACCCCGCGTTCCCCAAAGTCTTATGAGAAAAATGGTACCTCACTTGTGTGGGTCGGCCTAGTGCCTGCGACAGGAAATGGCGCAAAACACAACGTGGTCACACCTCAATTTCGCAGTGAAAATGACCCTTTTTTGGCAAAGTGCCTAGCTGTAGTTTTTAACCCTACCTCTGCCGGCACCTAGGGAAACCTAGCAAACCTATACATTTTTGAAAACTAGACACCCAGGGGAATCCAGGATGGGGTGACTTGACTGCCTCCCACCAGGTTCTGTTACCCAGAATCCCTTGCAAACATAAAGCATTGTCAAAAAAACACATTTTCCCCACATTTCCGTGGTGGAAAGTTCTGGAATCTGCGTGGATCCACAAATTTCCACCCACCCCGCGTTCCCCAAAGTCTTACGAGAAAATGGTACCTCACTTGTGTGGGTCGGCCTAGTGCCTGCGACAGGAAACGGCGCAAAACGCAACGTGGTCACACCTCACTTTCGCAGTGAAAATGACCCTTTTTGGCAAAGTGCCTAGCTGTAGTTTTTTAACCCTACCTCTGCCGGCACCTAGGGAAACCTAGCAAACCTATACATTTTTGAAAACTAGACACCCAGGGGAATCCAGGATGGGGTGACTTGACTGCCTCCCACCAGGTTCTGTTACCCAGAATCCCTTGCAAACATAAAAAATTGTCAAAAAACCACATTTTCCCCACATTTCTGTGGTGGAAAGTTCTGGAATCTGCGTGGATCCACAAATTTCCACCCACCCCGCGTCTCCCAAAGTCTTACGAGAAAAATGGTACTTCACTTGTGTGGGTCGGCCTAGTGCCTGCGACAGGAAACGGCGCAAAACGCAACATGGTCACACCTCAATTTCGCAGTGAAAATGACCCTTTTTGGCAAAGTGCCTAGCTGTAGTTTTTTAACCCTACCTCTGCCGGCACCTAGGGAAACCTAGCAAACCTATACATTTTTTAAAACTAGACACCCAGGGGAATCCAGGATGGGGTGACTTGACTGCCTCCCACCAGGTTATGTTACCCAGAATCCCTTGCAAACATAAAAATTGTCAAAAAAACACATTTTCCCCACATTTCTGTGGTGGAAAGTTCTGGAATCTGCGTGGATCCACAATTTTCCACCCACCCCGCGTTCCCCAAAGTCTTACGAGAAAAATGGTACTTCACTTGTGTGGGTCGGCCTAGTGCCTGCGACAGGAAACTGCGCAAAACGCAACGTGGTCACACCTCAATTTCGCAGTGGAAAATGACCCTTTTTGGCAAAGTGCCTAGCTGTAGTTTTTGAACCCTAGCTCTGCCGGCACCTAGGGAAACCTAGCAAACCTATACATTTTTGAAAACTAGACACCCAGGGGAATCCAGGATGGGGTGACTGGACTGCCTCCCACCAGGTTCTGTTACCCAGAATCCCTTGCAAACCTAAAAATTATCAAAAACCACATTTTCCCCACATTTCTGTGGTGGAAAGTTCTGGAATCTGCGTGGATCCACAAATTTCCATCCACCCCGCGTTCCCCAAAGTCTTCTGAGAAAAATGGTACCTCACTTGTGTGGGTCGGCCTAGTGCCCGCGACAGGAAACGGCGCAAAACGCAACGTGGTCACACCTCAATTTCGCAGTGAAAAATGACCCTTTTTTGGCAAAGTGCCTAGCTGTAGTTTTTGAACCATAGCTCTGCCGGCACCTAGGGAAACCTAGCAAACCTATACATTTTTGAAAACTAGACACGCAGGGGAATCCAGGATGGGGTGACTGGACTGCCTCCCACCAGGTTCTGTTACCCAGAATCCCTTGCAAACCTAAAAAATTATCAAAAACCACATTTTCCCCACATTTCTGTGGTGGAAAGTTCTGGAATCTGCGTGGATCCACAAATTTCCACCCACCCCGCGTTCCCCAAAGTCTTCTGAGAAAAATGGTACCTCACTTGTGTGGGTCGGCCTAGTACCCGCGACAGGAAATGGCGCAAAACGCAACGTGGTCACACCTCAATTTCGCAGTGAAAAATGACCCTTTTTTGGCAAAGTGCCTAGCTGTAGTTTTTGAACCCTACCTCTGCCGGCACCTAGGGAAACCTAGCAAACCTATACATTTTTGAAAACTAGACAACCAGGGGAATCCAGGATGGGGTGACTTGACTGCCTCCCACCAGGTTCTGTTACCCAGAATCCCTTGCAAACATAAAAAATTGTCCAAAAAACACATTTTCCCCACATTTCTGTGGTGAAAAGTTCTGGAATCTGCGTGGATCCACAAATTTCCACCCACCCCGCGTTCCCCAAAGTGTTACGAGAAAAATGGTACCTCACTTGTGTGGGTCGGCCTAGTGCCTGCGACAGGAAACGGCGCAAAACGCAACGTGGTCACACCTCAATTTCGCAGTGAAAAATGACCCTTTTTTTGCAAAGTGCCTAGCTGTAGTTTTTGAACCCTACCTCTGCCGGCACCTAGGGAAACCTAGCAAACCTATACATTTTTGAAAACTAGACAACCAGGGGAATCCAGGATGGGGTGACTTGACTGCCTCCCACCAGGTTCTGTTACCCAGAATCCCTTGCAAACATAACAAATTGTCCAAAAAAACACATTTTCCAACATTTCTGTGGTGGAAAGTTCTGGAATCTGCGTGGATCCACAAATTTCCACCCACCCCGCGTTCCCCAAAGTCTTACGAGAAAAATGGTACCTCACTTGTGTGGGTCGGCCTAGTGCCTGCGACAGGAAACGGCGCAAAACGCAACGTGGTCACACCTCAATCTCGCAGTGAAAATGACCTTTTTTTGCAAAGTGCCTAGCTGTAGTTTTTTAACCCTACCTCTGCCGGCACCTAGGGAAACCTAGCAAACCTATACATTTTTGAAAACTAGACACCCAGGGGAATCCAGGATGGGGTGATTTGACTGCCTCCCACCAGGTTCTGTTACCCAGAATCCCTTGCAAACATAAAGAATTGTCAAAACAACCACATTTTCCCCACATTTCTGTGGTGGAAAGTTCTGGAATCTGCGTGGATCCACAAATTTCTACCCACCCCGCGTTCCCCAAATTCTTACGAGAAAAATGGTACCTCACTTGTGTGGGTCGGCCTAGTGCCTGCGACAGGAAACGGCGCAAAACGCAACGTGGTCACACCTCAATTTCGCAGTGAAAAATGACCCTTTTTTGGCAAAGTGCCTAGCTGTAGTTTTTGAACCCTAGCTCTGCCGGCACCTAGGGAAACCTAGCAAACCTATAAATTTTTGAAAACTAGACATCCAGGGGAATCCAGGATGGGGTGACTGGACTGCCTCCCACCAGGTTCTGTTACCCAGAATCCCTTGCAAACATAAAAAATTGTCAAAAAACCACATTTTCCCCACATTTCTGTGGTGGAAAGTTCTGGAATCTGCGTGGATCCACAAATTTCCACCCACCCCGCGTTCCTCAAAGTCTTACAAGAAAAATGGTACCTCACTTGTGTGGGTCGGCCTAGTGCCTGCGACAGGAAACGGCACAAAACGCAACGTGGTCACACCTCACTTCGCAGTGAAAAATGACCTTTTTTTGCAAAGTGCCTAGCTGTAGTTTTTGAACCCTACCTCTGCCGTCACCTAGGGAAACCTAGCAAACCTATACATTTTTGAAAACTAGACACCCAGGGGAATCCAGGATGGGGTGACTTGACTGCCTCCCACCAGGTTCTGTTACCCAGTATCCCTTGCAAACATAAAAAATTGTCAAAAAAAACACATTTTCCCCACATTTCTGTGGTGGAAAGTTCTGGAATCTGCTAGGATCCACAAATTTCCACCCACCCCGCGTTCCCCAAAGTCTTACGAGAAAAATGGTACCTCACTTGTGTGGGTCGGCCTAGTGCCTGCGACAGGAAACGGCGCAAAACGCAACGTGGTCACACCTCAATTTCGCAGTGAAAAATGACCCTTTTTGGCAAAGTGCCTAGCTGTAGTTTTTTAACCCTACCTCTGCCGGCACCTAGGGAAACCTAGCAAACCTATACATTTTTGAAAACTAGACACCCAGGGGAATCCAGGATGGGGTGACTTGACTGCCTCCCACCAGGTTCTGTTACCCAGAATCCCTTGCAAACATAACAAATTGTCAAAACAACCACATTTTCCCCACATTTCTGTGGTGGAAAGTTCTGAATCTGCGTGGATCCACAAATTTCCACCCACCCCACGTTCCCCAAAGTCTTACGAGAAAAATGGTACCTCACTTGTGTGGGTCGGCCTAGTGCCTGCGACAGGAAACGGCGCAAAACGCAACATGGTCACACCTCAATTTCGCAGTGAAAAATGACCCTTTTTTGGCAAAGTGCCTAGCTGTAGTTTTTTAACCCTACCTCTGCCGGCACCTAGGGAAACCTAGCAAACCTATACATTTTTTAAAACTAGACACCCAGGGGAATCCAGGATGGGGTGACTTGACTGCCTCCCACCAGGTTATGTTACCCAGAATCCCTTGCAAACATAAAAAATTGTCAAAAAAACCACATTTTCCCCACATTTCTGTGGTGGAAAGTTCTGGAATCTGCGTGGATCCACAATTTTCCACCCACCCCGCGTTCCCCAAAGTCTTACGAGAAAAATGGTACCTCACTTGTGTGGGTCGGCCTAGTGCCTGCGACAGGAAACTGCGCAAAACGCAACGTGGTCACACCTCAATCTCGCAGTGAAAAATGACCCTTTTTGGCAAAGTGCCTAGCTGTAGTTTTTGAACCCTAGCTCTGCCGGCACCTAGGGAAACCTAGCAAACCTATACATTTTTGAAAACTAGACACCCAGGGGAATCCAGGATGGGGTGACTGGACTGCCTCCCACCAGGTTCTGTTACCCAGAATCCCTTGCAAACCTAAAAATTATCAAAAAACCACATTTTCCCCACATTTCTGTGGTGGAAAGTTCTGGAATCTGCGTGGATCCACAAATTTCCACCCACCCCGCTTCCCCAAAGTCTTCTGAGAAAATGGTACCTCACTTGTGTGGGTCGGCCTAGTGCCCGCGACAGGAAACGGCGCAAAACGCAACGTGGTCACACCTCAATTTTGCAGTGAAAAATGACCCTTTTTTTGCAAAGTGCCTAGCTGTAGTTTTTGAACCCTACCTCTGCCGGCACCTAGGGAAACCTAGCAAACCTATACATTTTTGAAAACTAGACAACCAGGGGAATCCAGGATGGGGTGACTTGACTGCCTCCCACCAGGTTCTGTTACCCAGAATCCCTTGCAAACATAAAAAATTGTCCAAAAAAACACATTTTCCAACATTTCTGTGGTGGAAAGTTCTGGAATCTGCGTGGATCCACAAATTTCCACCCACCCCGCGTTCCCCAAAGTCTTACGAGAAAAATGGTACCTCACTTGTGTGGGTCGGCCTAGTGCCTGCGACAGGAAACGGCGCAAAACGCAACGTGGTCACACCTCAATTTCGCAGTGAAAAATGACCCTTTTTGGCAAAGTGCCTAGCTGTAGTTTTTGAACCCTAGCTCTGCCGGCACCTAGGGAAACCTAGAAAACCTATACAGTTTTGAAAACTAGACACCCAGGGGAATCCAGGATGGGGTGACTGTACTGCCTCCCACCAGGTTCTGTTACCCAGAATCCCTTGCAAACATAAAAAATTGTCAAAAAAACCACATTTTCCCCACATTTCTGTGGTGAAAAGTTCTGGAATCTGCGTGGATCCACAAATTTCCACCCACCCCGCGTTCCCCAAAGTCTTATGAGAAAAATGGTACCTCACTTGTGTGGGTCGGCCTAGTGCCTGCGACAGGAAATGGCGCAAAACGCAACGTGGTCACACCTCAATTTCGCAGTGAAAAATGACCCTTTTTTGGCAAAGTGCCTAGCTGTAGTTTTTTAACCCTACCTCTGCCGGCACCTAGGGAAACCTAGCAAACCTATACATTTTTGAAAACTAGATACCCAGGGGAATCCAGGATGGGGTGACTTGACTGCCTCCCACCAGGTTCTGTTACCCAGAATCCCTTGCAAACATAAAGCATTGTCAAAAAAACCACATTTTCCCCACATTTCTGTGGTGGAAAGTTCTGGAATCTGCGTGGATCCACAAATTTCCACCCACCCCGCGTTCCCCAAAGTCTTACGAGAAAAATGGTACCTCACTTGTGTGGGTCGGCCTAGTGCCTGCGACAGGAAACGGCGCAAAACGCAACATGGTCACACCTCAATTTCGCAGTGAAAATGACCCTTTTTGGCAAAGTGCCTAGCTGTAGTTTTTTAACCCTACCTCTGCCGGAACCTAGGGAAACCTAGCAAACCTATACATTTTTGAAAACTAGACACTCAGGGGAATCCAGGATGGGGTGACTTGACTGCCTCCCACCAGGTTCTGTTACCCAGAATCCCTTGCAAACATAAAAAATTGTCAAAAAAACCACATTTTCCCCACATTTCTGTGGTGGAAAGTTCTGGAATCTGCGTGGATCCACAAATTTCCACCCACCCCGCCTTCCCCAAAGTCTTACGAGAAAATGGTACCTCACTTGTGTGGGTCGGCCTAGTGCCTGCGACATGAAACGGCACAAAACGCAACGTGGTCACACCTCAATTTCGCAGTGAAAAATGACCCTTTTTGGCAAAGTGCCTAGCTGTAGTTTGTGAACCCTAGCTTTGCCGGCACCTAGGGAAACCTACCAAACCCACACATTTCTGAAAAGTAGACACCCGGGGGCTTCTAGGGAGGTATGGCTTGCGTGGATCCCCCAACGTTTCCTTACCCAGAATCCCCTGCAAACCTCAATTTTAGCTGAAAAAATCACTTTTTTCACACATTTGTGTGTGGGAAAGTGTGGCATCACTGGCCTCACACAAATTTCCTACCACCCAGCGTTCCCCCAGGTCTCCCGATAAAAATGGTGCCTCACTTGTGTGGGAGGCCCAAGTACCCGCGACAGGCAAGGGCCCACAACGTATTGAGGCGACCTCAAAATGGCCTTTCACAAAACCACCTGGTTTTGCAAGGGGGGTCACCTGGGTTTTTGGCCCTGTGCTCGGCGGACATCTAGGGAAACCTACCAAACCTACACATTTCTGAAAAGTAGACACCCGGGGGCTTCCAGGGAGGTATGGCTTGCGTTGATCCCCCAACGTTTCCTTACCCAGAATCCCCTGCAAACCTCAATTTTAGCTGAAAAAATCACTTTTTTCACACATTTTTGTGTGGGAAAGTGTGGCATCACTGGCCTCACACAAATTTCCTACCACCCAGCGTTCCCCCAGGTCTCCCGATAAAAATGGTGCCTCACTTGTGTGGGAGGCCCAAGTACCCGCGACAGGCAAGGGCCCACAACATATTGAGGCGACCTCAAAATGGCCTTTCACAAAACCACCTGGTTTTGCAAGGGGGGTCACCTGGGTTTTTGGCCCTGTGCTCGGCGGACATCTAGGGAAACCTACCAAACCTACACATTTCTGAAAAGTAGACACCTGGGGGCTTCCAGGGAGGTATGGCTTGCGTGGATCCCCCAACGTTTCCTTACCCAGAATCCCCTGCAAACCTCAATTTTAGCTGAAAAAATCAATTTTTCACACATTTTTGTGTGGGAAAGTGTGGCATCACTGGCCTCACACAAATTTCCTACCACCCAGCGTTCCCCCAGGTGTCCCGATAAAAATGGTGCCTCACTTGTGTGGGAGGCCCAAGTACCCGCGACAGGCAAGGGCCCACAACGTATTGAGGCGACCTCAAAATGGCCTTTCACAAAACCACCTGGTTTTGCAAGGGGGTCACCTGGGTTTTGGCCCTGTGCTCGGCGGCCATCTAGGGAAACCTACCAAACCCACACATTTCTGAAAAGTAGACACCCGGGGGCTTCCAGGGAGGTATGGCTTGCGTGGATCCCCCAACGTTTCCTTACCCAGAATCCCCTGCAAACCTCAATTTTAGCTGAAAAAATCACTTTTTTCACACATTTTTGTGTGGGAAAGTGTGGCATCACTGGCCTCACACAAATTTCCTACCACCCAGCGCTCCCCCAGGTCTCCCGATAAAAATGGTGCCTCACTTGTGTGGGAGGCCCAAGTACCCGCGACAGGCAAGGGCCCACAACGTAGTGAGGCGACCTCAAGATTGCCTATCTCAAAACCACCTGGTTTTGCAAGGGGGTCACCTGGTTTTGGCCCCGTGCTCGGCGGCCATCTAGGGAAACCTACCAAACCCACACATTTCTGAAAAGTAGACACCCGGGGCTTCCAGGAGGTATGGCTTGCATGGATCCCAACGTTTCTTACCCAGAATCCCCTGCAAACCTCAATTTTAGCTGAAAAATCACTTTTTCACACATTTTGTGTGGAAAGTGTAGCATCACTGGCCTCACACAAATTTCCTACCACCCAGCGTTCCTCCAGGTCTCCCGATAAAAATGGTGCCTCACTTGTGTGGGAGGCCCAAGTACTCGCGACAGGCAGGGCCCACAACGATTGAGGCGACCTCAAAATGGCCTTCACAAACCACCTGGTTTTGCAGGGGTCACCTGGGTTTGGCCTGCTGGCGGCCATCTAGGAAACCTACCAAACCCACACATTTCTGAAAAGTAGACACCGGGGCTTCCAGGGAGGTAGTGCGTGATCTCCCAACGCTTCCTTACCCAGAATCCCTGCAAACCTCAATTTTAGCTGAAAAATCACTTTTTCACACATTTTGCGTGGGAAACTGCATCACTGGCCTCACACAAATTTCCTACCACCCAGCTTCCAGGTCTCCCGATAAAATGGTGTCTCACTTGTGTGGGAGGCCCAGTACTCGCGATCAGGCAAGGGTCCACAACGTAGTGAGGCTTGATCTCAAATGGCCTTCACAAACCACCTGGTTTTGCAAGGGGGTCACCTGGGTCTTTGTCTGCTCAGCGGCCATCTAGGAAACCTACCAAACCCACACATTTCTGAAAAGTAGACACCGGGGCTTCCAGGGAGGTATGCGTGGATCCCCCAACGTTTCCTACCCAGAATCCCTGCAAACCTCAATTTTAGCTGAAAAATCACTTTTTCACACATTTTGTGTGGGAAAGTGTGCATCACTGGCCTCACACAATTTCCTACCACCCAGCTGCCTACCCAGGTCTCCCGATAAAATGGTGCTCACTTGTGTGGGAGGCCCAGTACTGCATAGGCAAGGGCCCACAACGTATTGAGGCGACTCAAAATGGCCTTCACAAAACCACCTGGTTTTGCAAGGGGGTCACCTGGGTTTTGGCTCGTGCTGCGGCCATCTAGGAAACCTACCAAACTCACACATTTCTGAAAGTAGACACTCGGGACTTCCAGGGAGGTATGGCTTGCGTGGATCCCAACGCTTCCTACCCAGAGTCCCCTGCAAACCTCAATTTTAGCTGAAAAATCACTTTTCACACATTTTGCGTGGGAGTGTGGCATCACTGGCCTCACACAAATTTCCTACCACTCAGCGCCTCAGGTCTCCCGATAAATGGTGCCTCACTTGTGTGGGAGGCCTAGTACCTGACAGGCAGGGCCTACAACGCAGTGAGGCTTGACCTCAAAATGGCCTTCACAAACCACCTGGTTTTGCAAGTGGGGTCACCTGTTTTGGTCTGCTGGCGGCCATCTAGGGAAACCTACCAAACCCACATTTCTGAAAAGTAGACACCGGGGCTTCTAGGAGGTATGCTGTGGATTCCCAACGTTTCACTCCAGAATCCCTGCAAACCTCAATTTTAGCTGAAAAAATCACTTTTCACACATTTTGCGTGGGAGTGTAGCATCACTGGCCTCACACAAATTTCCTACACTCAGCTCCCCAGGTCTCCCGATAAAATGGTGCCTCACTTGTGTGGAGGCCAGTACCAGCGACAGGTAGGGCCCACAACATAGTGAGGCTTGACTCAAATGGTCTTCACAAAACCACCTTGTTTTGCAAGGAGGGTCACCTGTTTGGCCTGTGCTCGGCGGCCATCTAGGGAAACCTACCAAACCCACACATTTCTGAAAAGTAGACACCCGGGGCTTCTAGGAGGTATGGCTTGCGTGGATCCCCAACGCTTCACTCCAGAATCTCTGCAAACCTCAATTTTAGCTGAAAAAATCACTTTTTCACAAATTTTGTGTGGGAAAGTGTGGCATCACTGGCCTACACAAATTTCCTACCACCTAGTTCCCCAGGTCTCCCGATAAAAATGGTGCCTCACTTGTGTGGGAGGCCCAGGTACTCGACAGGCAAGGGTCCACAACGTAGTGAGGTGACTCAAAATGGCCTTTCAAAACCACCTGGTTTTGCAGGGGTCACCTGGTTTTGCGTGCTCGGCGGCCATCTAGGGAAGCCTACCAAACCCACACATTTCTGAAAAGTAGACACCTGGGGCTTCCAGGGAGGTATCTGCGTGGATCCCCCAACGTTTCCTACCCAGAATCCCTGCAAACCTCAATTTTAGCTGAAAAATCACTTTTTCACACATTTTTGTGTGGGAAGTGTAGCATCACTGGCCTCACACAATTTCTACCACTCAGTGTCCCCAGGTCTCCGATAAAATGGTGCCTCACTTGTGTGGGAGGCCCAAGTACCCACGACATGCAAGGACACAAAACGCTTTGAGGCAACATCAACATTGCCTATCAAAAAATGTTTTGGGCCCTTGCCTGTCGCCGGTACTTGGGCCTCCCACACAAGTGAGGCACCATTTTTATCAGGACACCTGGGGGAACGCTGGGTGATAGGAAATTTGTGTGAGGCCAGTGATGCCACACTTTCTCACACAAAAATGTGTGAAAAAAGTGATTTTTTCAGCTAAAATTGAGGTTTGCAGGGGATTCTGGGTAAGGAAACGTCTGGGGATCCACGCAAGCCATACCTCCCTGGAAGCCCCCGGGTGTCTACTTTTCAGAAATGTGTGGGTTTGGTAGGTTTCCTAGATGGCCGCCGAGCACGGGGCCAAAAACCCAGGTGACTCCCTTGCAAAACCAGGTGGTTTTGTGAAAGGCCATTTTGAGGTCGCCTCACTACGTTGTGGGCCCTTGCCTGTCGCGGGTACTTGGGCCTCCCACACAAGTGAGGCACCATTTTTATCGGGAGACCTGGGGGAACGCTGGGTGGTAGGAAATTTGTGTGAGGCCAGTGATGCCACACTTTCCCACACAAAAATGTGTGAAAAAGTGATTTTTTCAGCTAAAATTGAGGTTTGCAGGGGATTCTGGGTAAGGAAACATTGGGGATCCACGCAAGCCATACCTCCCTGGAAGCCCCCGGGTGTCTACTTTTCAGAAATGTGTGGGTTTGGTAGGTTTCCCTAGATGGCCGCCGAGCACGGGGCCAAAACCCAGGTGACTTCCCCTTGCAAAACCAGGTGGTTTTGTGAAAGGCCATTTTGAGGTCGCCTCACTACGTTGTGGGCCCTTGCCTGTCGCTGGTACTTGGGCCTCCCACACAAGTGAGGCACCATTTTTATCGGGAGACCTGGGGGAACGCTGGGTGGTAGGAAATTTGTGTGAGGCCAGTGATGCCACACTTTCCCACACAAAAATGTGTGAAAAAAGTGATTTTTTCAGCTAAAATTGAGGTTTGCAGGGGATTCTGGGTAAGGAAACGTTGGGGGATCCACGCAAGCCATACCTCCTCGAAGCCCCCGGGTGTCTACTTTTCAGAAATGTGTGGGTTTGGTAGGTTTCCCTAGATGGCCGCCGAGCACGGGGCCAAAAACCCAGGTGACCCCCCTTGCAAAACCAGGTGGTTTTGTGAAACGCCATTTTGAGGTCGCCTCACTACGTTGTGGGCCCTTGCCTGTCGCGGGTATTTGGGCCTCCCACACAAGTGAGGCACCATTTTCATCGGGAGACCTGGGGGAACGCTGGGTGGTAGGAAATTTGTGTGAGGCCAGTGATGCCACACTTTCCCACACAAAAATGTGTGAAAAAAGTGATTTTTTTCAGCTAAAATTGAGGTTTGCAGGGGATTCTGGGTAAGGAAACGTTGGGGGATCCACGCAAGCCATACCTCCCTGAAGCCCCCGGGTGTCTACTTTTCAGAAATGTGTGGGTTTGGTAGGTTTCCTAGATGGCCGCCGAGCACGGGGCCAAAAACCCAGGTGACTCCCCTTGCAAAACCAGGTGGTTTTGTGAAAGGCCATTTTGAGGTCGCCTCACTACGTTGTGGGCCCTTGCCTGTCGCGGGTACTTGGGCCTCCCACACAAGTGAGGCACCATTTTTATCGGGAGACCTGGGGGAACGCTGGGTGGTAGGAAATTTGTGTGAGGCCAGTGATGCCACACTTTCCCACACAAAAATGTGTGAAAAAAGTGATTTTTTCAGCTAAAATTGAGGTTTGCAGGGGATTCTGGGTAAGGAAACGTTGGGGGATCCACGCAAGCCATACCTCCCTGGAAGCCCCCAGGTGTCTACTTTTCAGAAATGTGTGGGTTTGGTAGGTTTCCCTAGATGGCCGCCGAGCACAGGGCCAAAACCCAGGTGACTTCCCTTGCAAAACCAGGTGGTTTTGTGAAAGGCCATTTTGAGGTCGCCTCAATACGTTGTGGGCCCTTGCCTGTCGCTGGTACTTGGGCCTCCCACACAAGTGAGGCACCATTTTTATCGGGAGACCTGGGGAATGCTGGGTGGTAGGAAATTTGTGTGAGGCCAGTGATGCCACACTTTCCCACACAAAAATGTGTGAAAAAGTGATTTTTTCAGCTAAAATTGAGGTTTGCAGGGGATTTTGGGTAAGGAAACGTTGGGGGATCCACGCAAGCCATACCTCCCTGGAAGCCCCCAGGTGTCTACTTTTCAGAAATGTGTGGGTTTGGTAGGTTTCCTAGATGGCCGCCGAGCACAGGGCCAAAAACCCAGGTGACTCCCTTGCAAAACCAGGTGGTTTTGTGAAAGGCCATTTTGAGGTCGCCTCAATACGTTGTGGGCCCTTGCCTGTCGCGGGTACTTGGGCCTCCCACACAAGTGAGGCACCATTTTTATCGGGAGACCTGGGGAACGCTGGGTGGTAGGAAATTTGTGTGAGGCCAGTGATGCCACACTTTCCCACACAAAAATGTGTGAAAAAGTGATTTTTTCAGCTAAAATTGAGGTTTGCAGGGGATTCTGGGTAAGGAAACGTTGGGGGATCCACGCAAGCCATACCTCCCTGGAAGCTCCCGGGTGTCTACTTTTCAGAAATGTGTGGGTTTGGTAGGTTACCCTATGTGGCGCCGAGCCCCGGGCCAAAACCCAGGTGACCCCCCTTGCAAAACCAGGTCATTTTGAGATAATGTGTTGTTTATTTCTGCAGCGTGAAAATTTTGGCACAATATTGCAAGGAAAATGTGACAGACATTTTGAGGTTTGCAGGACATTGTGGGTACCATAACTTGTTGGGATCCACAAGAGAGATATCACCATGTACTCCCATGGGTGTTTCGTTTACGACAATATCTACAGTTGGTAGGTTATTCTTAGACAGAATGTACACCTTGGCAGACAGACTAAAAAGACAAAGATTACTGCACAGCCATCTATTCCTCAAACACACACACATACTGGTTGGATTTGGCATGAGGGCAAGTGATGGTTCAGTATATACAATTTTATTAACAAGAGATTTCACAAAAATGAAATGCACTGTCAATAATTGAAAGGACAAAAACGGAACCAGTGACTCGCAGCTCGTGAGCTGTAAAGCCACGTCAAGGCCCCAACCGCTTTACAGGCCATTCACACACCTTTCATACGTGATACACACAAGACCATTCACACCCCCAGGCACGAAACAAACACATTACAACATTCACAAAAAGGGACAAGGTACACCCTGCTTGAGAAAGACAAAAAAAAATATTACTGCACAGCCATCTAATCCTCAAGCACACACACACATACTGGTTGGATTTGGCACGAGGGTGAGTGATGGTTCAGTATATACAATTGTATTAACAAGTGATTTCACAAAAATGAAATGCACTGTTAATAATTGAAAGGACGAGAAACTGAACCATTGACTCACAGCTCAGTGAGCTGTAAAGCCACGACAAGGCACCAACCTCTTTACAGGCCATTCATACACCTTTCATACGTGTGACAAATACAAAACCATTCACACCACCAGCCGCGGGCCCATCACATTACAACACTCACACCAGCAGACAGCGCCATTCAAGGGCCCATCACTTTCACACGCCCACATTCCTAACACAGCAACCACACAAGCTGATGGATTGCGTGGAGTGTCGCTCGGCTAGCAGTGTGTGTAGTGACCAGCAGCAAGTCACTACTCACACACTTCCAGCCGAGCGCCAGTCCACGCACACCGCCAGCCAAGCGCCACTCCACGCACACCGCCAGCCAAGCGCCACCCACGCACACCGCCAGCCAAGCGCCACTCCACGCACACCGCCAGCCTAGCGGCACTCCACGCACACCGCCAGCCTAGCGCCACTCCACGCACACCGCCAGCCTAGCGCCACTCCACACACACCGCCAGCCTAGCGCCACTCCACGCACACCGCCAGCCAAGCACCACTCCACGCACACCGCCAGCCAAGAGCCACTCCCGCACACCGCCAGCCAAGCGCCACTCCACGCACACCGCCAGCCAAGCACCAGCCTACACACACCACCATCACATTTAGGATTTTTTTATACAAAAAAGAAAACACAAACAAATTGCAAATAGATACAAATCTACTAACACAAAATCAGAAACTAAATACATTGCACTAATGCCAACCTTGAAACAGAACAACAATTCTTAAACATTACAGACCAGGCAGTTCACTTTACCACTCATGGTTGCTCCCAATAATTCTTTTGCTTGTGGTACGCTCTATAACAAGCAGGCACACACAGCCCAGGGTTAGAAGGACACTCAGGGCAGTACATACGAGTCTCCTTCCGCGTACCTCTTCGCCAACAGACTCTACATCTCCTAGTGGGAAAGTCTTTTGAGGGTGTAGGAGGAATGTGATCAGGAAAGTGGCGATCTTTCAATCGAGCCACATCCTCCACCACTCCAACTCTAGGAACACTTGCCTGTTCCACAACAACAAGGCTGCCTATGACAGACTCCTGAAACTGAACAAAAGTCAACTTTGACACAGGAGAACACTCCTTGAACACAACAAAAGCATTGAAAGTTGCTAAATTGAAGAGATGGATGGCCAACTTCTTATACCAAATGTAAGACTTACGAATAGCAGTGTAAGGTTCCAACCTCTGATCTACTCTATCAACACCACCCATGTGCTTATTGTAGTCTAAAATGCACACAGGTTTGCGCACTTCAGCAATCTGACCCCAAACAGCTACAGGTGAAGTACTCTCATCATGGATGGTAGTCAGCATGTACACATCCCTCCTGTCCACAAATTTCACAGCTAGCAGTTCCTCACTACGCAAGGCACTGCACTGTCCCCTCTGAAGTTTTTTGCAAACAAGCTCTTTTGGATAACCTTTACGGTTAGAGCGGATTGTGCCACAAGCAAAAGTGTCCACTTTGAACAATTCCTTAAACAATTGCACAGCAGTGTAGAAGTTATCAAGGTACAAATGGTGGCCTCTGTTAAACAGTCCTCTAGCAAGATCCCACACAATTTTCTCTGAAACTCCAAAAGTGGATGGACAACCAGGGGGTCAATAGTGGAATCCCTACCAGTGTACACACGCAAATTAAAAACATATCCTGTCCTACTCTCAGACAACATATACAGCTTAATTCCATAGCGTGCCCTCTTGCTAGGAATGTACTGCCTAAAAACCAAACGGCCCTTGAACAGGACCAAAGACTCATCAATAGATATTTCTTTCCCTGGAGTATAGATCACTGAAAATCGATCTACAAAGTGATCAAGAACAGGCCGAATCTTAAAAAGACGGTCACATTCAGGGTGATCTCGTGGCAACGCCAAACCATTATCAACAAAATGCAGCATCCGAAGCAAAAGTAAATACCGATCACGAGTCATAACTGCAGGAAATATGGCCGTTGCCATCAAGGGACTGGTAGACCAATATGAACCCATGGACGGCTTCCTTATCAAACCCATCAAAAAAGTCAAACCCAAAAACTTCTTCATCTCTTCCAGATTTGTGGGACTCCACCGGGTAGCTCTAGAATGGGGCCTAAGTCTGGCACTGTTGTCCCTCAAAAATTGTTCAGCATACAAATTAGTCTGCTCAACAATCTCACCCAAAAATACATCATCCATAAACAACTGAAAATACTGTATAGGCAAATAATGTTCACAATCCACTCTACACCCTGCATAACCACTAAAGGCAGGCAACACCGGCTGCACCATGTTTGGATCAACCCAGAGTCCAGCACTTCCAGTAGGAAGCCTAGCAGCCCCAGGCTGCAATCCAGATGCCTCTTGCACCATCGGCACAGTAGTATCCTCCTCTAAATCAGGCACTTCATCTGCACTGAGAGTACCTTCATCATCCGATGATTCCATGTGGAGAGAAACCTCACTGCCTGAATCTTCCCTCCCTCCTCTCCCTCAGACGCACTGTCAGTCTCATAATCCTGCTCAGAGGAAGATTCAAGAAGCAAACCAACCACCTGCTGAGCAGTAATTCTACGGCTAGCCATAATGCTTACTAATAAAGGTTACTTGTCAAACAAGTCAACAACAACAAACCCTTTGTAAAAAAAAAGAAAGAAACAAAATGTAGCTTTATCACAAAGACCTATATACTCCAACACTATACCACTCACGTGACAGAAGCAGCTAGACTCACCACCACCTACTCTGCACAGACACAGTAAGGATCAACAATATCCCACTAAAAAAGAAGAAGAAAAAAATTACACATAAGACAATGCAAAACATCGCAAAGAATTTCATGCTCTGAACACTAACAAATATGCTGCCATTATGGCACCACTTACAAAAAATTCATTCATGCATGACAATAATACTCATTTGGAGTACACACAACAAAAATATTTTTCTTACCAAATAAATGCAATTACGCAAAACTGCAGAACCACAACTGCCGAAACCGCAAACAGGAATCAAAAGCTTTACACTAGAATAAAAAGGAGAAAAAAAACATTACAATCACATATGCAAATAATGCACCAGTCCACACACAATCCACCAGCCAAGCTAAGGGGTAGGTGGGCCTAACAGTATAAATAAAATATTCACCCCCGTAAAAGGGGAGCAACCCTTGCCCTTTGGCCACTCCCCAACACAAAAATTAAAAAAACCCTGGTGCCTAGTGGGCATTCCTGCTGCACGATCACATGATCGTGCAGCAGGAATGCACAAAGAGGCATCGGGGAAAGGAAAACCCTTTCCTTTCCCTCGATGCCTCTTTTGATACAAACCCCCCTCCCCGAGCCAAACCTCACCTGATTTCCCGACGCGCTGGAAGCAAATGGCTTCCAGCGCGTCGGGGAAGAAAGGGAAACCCTCAATGCTGTCAGCGCGCCGCGCGCTGACGTCATTGATGGGGCGGGGGAGGCAGGGGAAGCCCTTCCCCTGCCTCCCCAAAAAAAAAAACCTAACGATCGGATTCCCACGGGGGAGCGCCAGCGCTTCCCCGTAGGTGGTCTTATGACGAGCTGGACTCGTCATGAGCACACGAGCACTGTGTGCCATGACGAGTCCAGCTCGTCATAAGCACCGAAGGGGATAAAGGGTCAGAGCAGGATCTCAGCGGCAGACGAGGAGAAGGAACCTCCTGGTCACAGGAACTACACGAGCATTGCGCTCGAGAAATTCAAGGATGCAAAGACCTCCATCAAGGATTACAGCTAACTTTTCAGGGTGTAAATGGAGAGAAGCCACATCTGCTTAACCACGCTCACGAATTCTACACGAGAATTGCGCTCGAGAAAATGAAGGATGCAAAGACCTCCATCAAGGATTACAGCTAACTTTTCACGTTGGAAATGGAGAGAAGGCACATCTGCCCTGCATATTTATCCACGAAGATGCCACCGTTTTGTGCAATACCTCTACTCAACTGGAGTACTTTCTACTGGCTAATCAGTAAGTGCTACCTCGTTGGGTAAATGTATAGTGCCTTTCCTACACTACAGCTGCGTAAAGGACCAGAAAATTGTCTCCAGTGACCTGTGTGTCTGTAACTTTGCCACCGCGCCGAAAGCGCCGGGGTCCTTTGAGTAAGCTGTCCATCATAGTGGGGAAAGGGCGGGCATACGTTGCATACCGCTAGTGTATGTGTGGCGGGGCCAAACGAGCGGGGCTTCTAGGCCCGTTCACATGCCTCTTGTTTATAAAGGGTCAGAGCAGGATCTCAGCGGCAGACGAGGAGAAGGAACCTCCTGGTCACAGGAACTACACGAGCATTGCGCTCGAGAAATTCAAGGATGCAAAGACCTCCATCAAGGATTACAGCTAACTTTTCAGGGTGTAAAGGGAGAGAAGGCACATCTCCACGCTCACGAATTCTACACGAGAATTGCGCTCGAGAAAATGAAGGATGCAAAGACCTCCATCAAGGATTACAGCTAACTTTTCACGTTGGAAATGGAGAGAAGGCACATCTGCCCTGCATATTTATCCACGAAGATGCCACCGTTTTGTGCAATACCTCTACTCAACTGGAGTACTTTCTACTGGCTAATCAGTAAGTGCTACCTCGTTGGGTAAATGTATAGTGCCTTTCCTACACTACAGCTGCGTAAAGGACCAGAAAATTGTCTCCAGTGACCTGTGTGTCTGTAACTTTTGCCACCGCGCCGAAAGCGCCGGGGTCCTTTGAGTAAGCTGTCCATCATAGTGGGGAAAGGGCGGGCATACGTTGCATACCGCTAGTGTATGTGTGGCGGGGCCAAACGAGCGGGGCTTCTAGGCCCGTTCACATGCCTCTTGTTTATAAAGGGTCAGAGCAGGATCTCAGCGGCAGACGAGGAGAAGGAACCTCCTGGTCACAGGAACTACACGAGCATTGCGCTCGAGAAATTCAAGGATGCAAAGACCTCCATCAAGGATTACAGCTAACTTTTCAGGGTGTAAATGGAGAGAAGGCACATCTCCACGCTCACGAATTCTACACGAGAATTGCGCTCGAGAAAATGAAGGATGCAAAGACCTCCATCAAGGATTACAGCTAACTTTTCACGTTGGAAATGGAGAGAAGGCACATCTGCCCTGCATATTTATCCACGAAGATGCCACCGTTTTGTGCAATACCTCTACTCAACTGGAGTACTTTCTACAGGCTAATCAGTAAGTGCTACCTCGTTGGGTAAATGTATAGTGCCTTTCCTACACTACAGCTACGTAAAGGACCAGAAGAATTGTCTCCAGTGACCTGTGTGTCTGTAACTTTGCCACCGCGCCGAAAGCGCCGGGGTCCTTTGAGTAAGCTGTCCATCATAGTGGGGAAAGGGCGGGCAGACGTTGCATACCGCTAGTGTATGTGTGGCGGGGCCAAACGAGCGGGGCTTCTAGGCCCGTTCACATGCCTCTTGTTATAAAGGGTCAGAGCAGGATCTCAGCGGCAGACGAGGAGAAGGAACCTCCTGGTCACAGGAACTACACGAGCATTGCGCTCGAGAAATTCAAGGATGCAAAGACCTCCATCAAGGATTACAGCTAACTTTTCAGGGTGTAAATGGAGAGAAGGCACATCTCCACGCTCACGAATTCTACACGAGAATTGCGCTCGAGAAAATGAAGGATGCAAAGACCTCCATCAAGGATTACAGCTAACTTTTCACGTTGGAAATGGAGAGAAGGCACATCTGCCCTGCATATTTATCCACGAAGATGCCACCGTTTTGTGCAATACCTCTACTCAACTGGAGTACTTTCTACTGGCTAATCAGTAAGTGCTACCTCGTTGGGGAAATGTATAGTGCCTTTCCTACACTACAGCTGCGTAAAGGACCAGAAGAATTGTCTCCAGTGACCTGTGTGTCTGTAACTTTGCCACCGCGCCGAAAGCGCCGGGGTCCTTGGAGTAAGCTGTCCATCATAGTGGGGAAAGGGCGGGCAAACGTTGCATACCGCTAGTGTATGTGTGGCGGGGCCAAACGAGCGGGGCTTCTAGGCCCGTTCACATGCCTCTTGTTTATAAAGGGTCAGAGCAGGATCTCAGCGGCAGACGAGGAGAAGGAACCTCCTGGTCACAGGAACTACACGAGCATTGCGTTCGAGAAATTCAAGGATGCAAAGACCTCCATCAAGGATTACAGCTAACTTTTCAGGGTGTAAATGGAGAGAAGGCACATCTCCACGCTCACGAATTCTACACGAGAATTGCGCTCGAGAAAATGAAGGATGCAAAGACCTCCATCAAGGATTACAGCTAACTTTTCACGTTGGAAATGGAGAGAAGGCACATCTGCCCTGCATATTTATCCACGAAGATGCCACCGTTTTGTGCAATACCTCTACTCAACTGGAGTACTTTCTACTGGCTAATCAGTAAATGCTACCTCGTTGGGGAAATGTATAGTGCCTTTCCTACACTACAGCGGCGTAGATCACCCTCCTCCTCCTCGTGAGCATTCCTGCTGCACGATCACATGATCGTGCAGCAGGAATGCACAAAAGAGGCATCGGGGAAAGGAAAACCCTTTCCTTTCCCTCAATGCCTCTTTCGAATCAAACCCCCTCCCCGAGCCAAAACTCACCTGATTTCCCGACGCGCTGGAAGCAAATGGCTTCCAGCGCGTCGGGAAGAAAGGGAAACCTCACGATGTCAGCGCGCCGCGCGCTGACGTCATTGATGGGGAGGGCGGGGGGCGGGGGAGGCAGGGGAAGTCCTTCCCCTGCCTTCCCCAAAAACCCGACGATCGGATTCCCATGGGGAGCGCCAGCGCTTCCCCCGTGGGTGGTCTTATGACGAGCTGGACTCGTCATGAGCACACGAGCACTGTGTGCCATGACGAGTCCAGCTCGTCATAAGCACCGAAGGGGTTAAAGACTTCTTCAGGGGTTATTTTGTTGTTAAGGTATTGTTCCCTATCTGCTGCAAGTTTGGGGACAGATTCTAGGCTTAGCCAACTCTCAATCTGGGATTTTGTCGCAGGACAGTCATCTCTATACAGGTTTTGAAAGAAATCAGTGAAGGCTCTCCCAATATCTTGATCATTTTGAGACATTTCCCCTGTTTCTTCAACTGCCCTCTTGCCTTCCACGCCAGTAACTTTCCACACACCTCCCCATATTCGTAATGTGCGAGTTGACTAGCGTTCCACTTTTGTTGTATGATCTCATCTAGATATTCTGAGAGTACTTTTTTGGCTTCATCTATCTGTTTTTGAATTTTGATAGCCTCTTTGCCACCAGTTGCGTTTTTCAAGTCAGAGAGCCCAGCAGCTATTACCCTCTCTTGCCCAGTTATTCTTAGGTTAACTTCCCTTCTCTTATGTGTGGCATAGCTTATCAATTTCCCTCGCAAGAAAGCCTTGTATGTATCCCAAATTATACCTGGCTGAGCTGAGTTTTTATTTATAATAAAGAACTCTAGGGTGTCCTGTTTCAGGCTCGCAATTATGTTTTGGTCCTCTAAAATGGATCTGTCTAACATCCATCTCAGATTCGGTGTTGCTCTATCTAGAGATAAGACGAGTCTCACTGCAGAGTGATCCGACAGATGTTCAGGTTGATGTGTGATCGCTGCAATTTTATTACCTAGCCTGGTGTCAATTAAGAAATAATCTATGCGAGATGCATGCCCATATTTTTTGTTGTGGAAAGTATAGCCCTTATTGCTACCCGCCTTACTCCTCCAGGGATCTATCAGCCCCATACTCTTCATTAAATTTTTTATAGTCTTGCTCATTTTTGGTGTGTTTACCGTAGGTCGTATAGAGGATTTATCTAAGACAGGATCAAGTAATGCGTTAAAATCTCCAGCCATTATGATAGTATTTTCATTTTCTAGTAATACTTGAAATAGATCATGCAGGGAGGAGGGGTCGTCGACATTTGGGCCATAATAAGTGATCATAGAGTATTTAATGGTATTAATATTTACAATAACTATCAGCCATCTTCCCTTAGGGTCTGCAATGACCTCTAATATTTTGGCCTGCGCTGTATTTTTTATTAGGATCGCTACCCCCTTTACATTGCAAATTTGATTTGTGCATGCATACTGATTGATCCAACTCTGACCTTTGACAATCTCTTCCCACTCTGCTTTCCGAAGGTGTGTCTCTTGTAACATTAATATGTCGTTATTTGATTGTTTTAAAAACAGCAAAATTCTCCTTCTTCTGGCTGGCACCCTTAACCCATTTACGTTCCAGCTTAGTATTCTGAGGCTGCGGGTAGTGTTAGTGTTAGTTATTTTGAGAGGGACACCCTTCCTTTGCACGCTTTAATCTCAATATATTTGCTACACATGAGGACCTATTTATTTATTTTTTTCCCACTGCTCCCCACCCGGTGAATTATTTACATTAGTGTATTTATAGTCACCCCTCCCCCCCTGAGGAACCCTCCCTTTGACCAAGTTGGGCATTTCTATTCTGCCCTTTGCCCTCACCTCTCCGTATTAGTTATAATAGATTCATTGTGTTGACCGCACCTAGCCCTTAGCTTTTATTTTTTCAATCAGGTTTGCAACTTCATCAGGATCCTTTACATTAAACATCTTGTTGTTCCACATTATTCTTAATGTGGCAGGAAATTTTAGTTGGGCCTAAGCGCCTAATGATCTCAGCTCCTGTATGTGTTTCCCTAGTTCCCACTGCCGGTTCTTGGTCTCCCTGGCTAGGTCTGACCGGATTCGGAAGGACCAATCATCTTTTGTAAAAGTGCCACCTTTAAACCTTCTGCGAGCAGCTTTTCTTTTATCACATAAGTGTTAAAGTTTACCAGGATTTTTCTAGGCTTAGTTATTTTGGGGTTTTTCCTAAACGGATCCCTATGTACCCGTTGTATGTCCTGGTGAAGATCAAGTGTCTTAGCAGAGGGTATTAACACTTTTATCAAGGTTATGACAAACTCTTTTAGGTCCCCCCCTTCTTTCCCCTCGGGAATATTTAGGATCCTTAGATTGTTTCTCCTAGAATGATTTTCTAAAACCTCAACTTTTTCCTGGAGTAGCCTCTCGCTAGCTTTAAGATCTGCTATTTCTCTAGTATTGTCTGCAGATTCCTCATGCACTGTCTCCAAAGCCGCTTCTAGGTTCCCTATTCTTTCTGAGAGACTCGTGAGTTTATTTTCTAAGCTTTCGCAAACATCGCAAATGTTTGCTTGATTTGCCTCAGAGAGCGTAAACCTGGTTTTTATCTCTTCCGAGAGAGCACGCAATAGACCTCCAGTGTCTTGCAGTGGGTGGGAGTCAGATATGTTTCCTTCTGCTGTAGTAGCAGTTGCTATTTCCGGAACCTCTGGTGTAGTCTCAGGGTATGTTGAGTTTTCCCCTAGTATTTGGAATTGGTTAGAAAGCAAGAGCCCCTCCTGACCTCTAGAATTTCTGTGGTCTGTTGTTGAAGATGCCATTTCTTTACAGCTGAGTGTTTGGGGCACACTAGTGCGTGTAATAAGTGTAGTGGGTGTAGAAAGTTCCTCCTTCCCCTAAACCTTAAAAAATGATCTTAGTGATGGAGTAATTTTAGTCTTCCTGGGCAGAGGGTCTAGAGGGGGTATCGGTTTTCTCCCACCCTTTTTCTTTGTTTACGCTCAAGAAGGGACTCTTTAAGTATCGGGGTTACTTCAGTAATATAAGGCAGTGGGCCGGGAAATATAGTGTGTGAGGATGTGGGTACAGAAATAGGAAAAGTTATTGGGGGAGATATTTCGGGGTCTTTAACTCTAGAAAACCCTAAACTGAAATCCGCCCTTGAGTTCCTTAGTGTGTAACGAGAAATACCTGGAGGTTTCCCTTCTGTAGCTGAGGAGGATCCTGTCTTGTCCACCTTGCTTGTTATCTTCGTTGTTTTCTCCAGTCTTTTCCCCTTTGCACCTGTGAGAGGGGTCCTTTTGGGGCACACAGAATGAGGTGTGGATGTCTCTATCGATGACACACACACCCGGAAACTTGTTCTGATGCTGCCGCCCGTGACCTGGTGGTGGAACTGGGCTGCAGCTCGCCGGTCCCGACGTAGCTGCGAGGCTGCCAGCAACCACCGGTCACCGCGGGAGGCAGGCTGCTGCTGTGGAGAAATGGTGAAATGCGGCTCCAGGGCGTGTTGCCCTCTTCCCTGACGGACTATAGAATGCTTTCTGCAAGCCGCATCCTCCGGCGTCACCGTGGGGGTCTGCAGCTCGATTGGGCTAAGAGCGGTTTAGGCGTCTCAATGACGGAGAGGTGAGCAGCAGCGGCCCGTGTTTAACCGGCCGCCATGTTCCTCGGCACACACCTTGACAGACCACGAGCCGTGATGGGCTTTATGTCGTTTATTGCCATGACTTTGGTTTTATCCAGATTAGTTTGCAATTCGTCTTCCAGTGAGTACTCTTTGGCTGCATCGAGGAGATGCTATAATCCAGCTGATGTGTGGCTTATTAGCACTAAATCATCCTCATATAGAAGGCTTGTGAGGGCCATATTGCCTAATTTTGGAGCATGTGAATTGCAGTTATCCAGTCTTGTTGTCAGGTGATTCATAAAAAGGTGCAACAAAGTGGAGGTGAGGAAGTACCCCTGCTTTAACGCTTTGGTGGTGGGGATTTGCCTAGAGAGGTGTGTCCCAGCTTGACTCTTAACCAAATATCCATATGTAGTAGGAATAGCTGCCTTAGGAGGGCTGGGGGAATGTTCCAGTTCCTCAACGTCTGCCACTACTTCTCTCGATTGATGTGATCAAAGTCTATCCAAGTGGTTTGTAGGGTATCATGGTCTTGGGATACCATGGCAATTATTCTAATCTCATTTTCTGTATCTGGGAACTTTTCAGTTATTAAGTTCGTGCCAAGTTCTACATGCTATTTGTAGTATACTTGTGATCCTCACAAGATGGCCACCTGTTGTCATTAGTCCTTCCTTCGTGTTCCCACCTCCCCAGCCTCCCAGAATACCTGTGTGCATTCTACCTTGTACTGTTTGAGAGTTCCATTCTGGTCAGTTGATGTCTGGTCAGCTGGCGAGGTGTGCGCTCTGCTGTGTTCTTAATAAACCTATCTTGCAACTACAAAGAAGTGTACTGCCGCCTACCTAATCACTTTACAACATTTTGGCGACGAGGATGGGATAGAGTCATAAGAAGGGATGCCACCGTTCAAAAGTTTACAAGGACTTTGAATCTCTTGGGAAGAAATGCAAATGGGAAGATTGGAAAGTAGCATTTAGTATTTTGACCTCGAGAAAACTATTGCAAGTAAAATGCAAACCTAATTTGAATCCCAGAACAAGGAGTGGACAAAGGTTGTCCCAGAACCAAGAACCACGACAGAGAGGTTCACAGAAGAACCAGGGCCAAGGTCCCAGAACCACGACAGAGATTCGTGACAGAGAGGTTCCAAGAAGAACCAGGACTAAGGTCCCAGAACCACGACAAAGAATCGTGACAAAGGGGTTCACAGAAGAACCAGGGCTAAGGTCCCAGAACCACGACAGAGATTCGTGACAGAGAGGTTCCGACAGAACCAGGACTAAGGTAGACAAAGACCGCCCCAAGGTCCAAGAACCAGCAGTGGACAAAGGTCATCCAGAACCAGCAGGGGACAAAGGTCGTCTCAGAACCAGGAGGGGACAAAGGTCGTTCCAGAATCAGTTGTGGACAAAGGTCGTCCAGAACCAGGAGGGGACAAAGGTCGTCCCGGAACCAGGACAAAGTCCCAGAACCAGGAGGGGACAATGGTCCCAGAGCCACGACAGAGAATCGTGACAGAGAGGCTCCCACGTCTGAGAATTGTGACAGAAGGTTCCCAGAACCAAGAGAGGACAAGGTCATCCCAGAATCACGAGGGGACAAACGTCATCCCAGAACCACGACAGAGAATTGTGACAGAGAGGTTCCCAGAACCAGGAGAGGACTAGGGTCGTCCCGGAACCAAGAGATGACAAGGTTGTCCCAGAATCACGAGGGGACAAAGGTCGTCCCGGAACCAGAACCACGACAGAGCATCATGACGGAGAGGTTCCCACAACCAGGAGGGGACAAAGGTCGTCCCAGAACCACGACAGAGAATCGTGACAGAGAGGTTCCTACAATCAGCAGGGGACAAAGATTGTCCCAGAACCAAGAAGGGACAAAAGTGTCCCAGAACCAAGAGGGGACAAAGGTCGTCCTAGACCAAGAGGGGACAAAGGTTGTCCCAGAACCAGGAGGGGACAAAGGTCCTAGAACCAGGAGGATACAAAGGCGGTCCAACGACTGCAACTGGTCAGAGAACCTAGAACCAGAATTCCCACAACTAGAAGGGGACAAAGGTTCCTCCAGAACCAGGAACGGACAGAAGATAGTTCCACAAGAACTAAGGTCCCAGAATCACTACACAGAACCCAGAACTACGACAGTGAACTGTGACAGAGAGGTCTCCAGAATCAGAAGGGTACAATTGTTTCTCCAGTACTACGAGGGGACAAAAGTTCCAGAACCTATACCACCCCTAGTCAAGGCAAGACCGCAAACAGTTGATCATTATCAGTGCACTGGAAACTTTGAACAATATTTTTACTGAACTGTATAACTGTACGGGGTGTACGGAAATTCCAAGAGTCATAATCCGAGAACGTACACGTCTAGCACTAAACCTAGAGGAAGTTGGACGTCATGTGGCCATTCACAGTCTTTCAAACATAGCAAGAGTATAGGCAAAAATAAACACAACGACACCCTCAAAAAGGATGTGAGACCTGGAACCATGCATCCTATTACAGTGACTGATCAGTGTGTCCAGTTTCTAAACAAAAATTCAAAGGGCGCCCTAGGGAGAGTGCTAAAACCTGCAAAAGAAAGGTGCCTAGAACCTGTGAATGTACATTGAGCCTTGAACCGGGTCAAAAAGGCCCAGAGACCCTGGTACCAGTAAAAGCACAGAGGGTCCAGAACCGAGAAACTACGGGAACTGCCAGAGCCAGTACAGAACGCCCACCACGGAGACAAAGGTCCTGCAACTTGAACCGGGTTGGTGAATCCACAAAACTGTGCCCGGAGAACTGTGGGTCATAAGAGCCCAGAGTCCAGTTTTTGCGAGTATTGGAGAGGAAGGTGCCATCCGGTGAAGACAGTTTCTGCAGTGATTACACGAAGATTATCTAGGTGGAAGTACAAGAGCAACCTGCGTTATGGTTTACACCTAGATCTTGCTAGAAACTGGGAACTTACCGGAGAATTGTCATGTGTACCGTGTAGTACTAGATATGAGGACACAACGGCATTCTGCAGTGCATATAAAGGAACAGTATAAGCTTGTTCATGGGGAAATTGCACAGTTGTTGGAAAGACGGTTGCTAATATACAGAATCCATGGCAGCCTCGCTGATGTGATGGGAACATTTTGCTCAGAGGACATTGGTTATGCTTTGGAAGCTGAGAATAGGAATTCACCCCACCAAAGCCTCCACGGATCCACAGTTCCTGTGTGGATGAAGGTATCAAAGGGAAAATCGTGCACTTACATTCAAGCTAGCTCTGTAGCACGGAGAGCCCAAGAAAAGGAAAACAAAAATAATGTCACCGAGACCAGAACCAGAGAAAGAGAACCAGAATTGGGACGAGAGGACCGACAAGTAAAACCGCCCAGAAACCGGACAAAGATGAAGCATGTCGGACCAACGATTATCTCGTCTGACCACTGCAAACATCACAAGCGGTTTTGCACCTGAAAATCTAGAAGAGTACACACGACTATAGTGTCTGCAGTTAAAACTCTTAAGTGAAAGCATGGAGGCATCTGTTCAGCGATTTATCCACGACTGGGAGCGGAAGGCAGTGGTGGACTGAGTCAGATTGACTGTCTCTCCCTGTTTTGTCAGCCGGAAGGGAGTAGGTGATGGTGACGCTTATCAGTCGCGTTGCTCTTGCTCCTCACTTCACCTTTGACCCTGAAACGCTTCTCTGCCTTTCTCTAAACGCTTCTTTGCCTTCGTGACCTGAAAGTCCGAGAGGTCGCCGACCTCCTACATGTCTTCTTTATTATTGTTGTTGTCTCTCATGCTTTAAGCTTTCCTTTTGTGTGTTTCGTTACTTTATTTCCTTTTCCCGTTAAGGGAGGGAGATGTGTAGTATTCTTGGTTTCTTTATTTAATTTTCCCTGTAAGGGAGGGAGATGTATAGTATACTTGTGATCCTCACAAGATGGCCACCTGTTGTCATTAGTCCTTCCTTCGTGTTCCCACCTCCCCAGCCTCCCAGAATACCTGTGTGCATTCTACCTTGTACTGTTTGAGAGTTCCATTCTGGTCAGTTGATGTCTGGTCAGCTGGCGAGGTGTGCGCTCTGCTGTGTTCTTAATAAACCTATCTTGCAACTACAAAGAAGTGTACTGCCGCCTACCTAATCACTTTACAACACTATTCTCACTGTTCAAGGCTGTTGAAATACCCGTACAAGAACTTGGCCCACGTTTCCTCTGAGTGTCAAGGAGTAGCTTTGCCCCTATAGATTCATTTTTCCTCTTTATTTTTTGGTCCATTTAAGATTTTTTATGATGGCTTTATGACTTCTCAGTTAACACTGCAGAGTAGAATCTTGCAAATTCCTGTGGAGGTTTATCAAAGTTTTATTTATACGTTGCTTTCACCTTTTCATTTGGGCTTGATGCAAAGCATTGAAATCAGCCTGGGGCCTCCCCGCCTAGTAAGTGCCTTTGCAAGCTATATTGTTGGTGATTGTTTCATTGAAATTCTTAATGGAAGTTTCCCAGAAAGAGATGGGATTCCTGGAGATGGCTTGCTTCTGCTGAACTAAGTTTCTGGCTGATTCCATAAGTTCGTCCATTGAAGAGGAAGTGCATTTGACCCTTCTATTTTTAATGGGGAATACTGAATTGGTTATTTCAGCCGTAGGACTGAGAGGAATGGTTAAGTCTTTGAAAATAACCTCTTGTTGGAGATGGTCACTCAGGTCTGTCATTCCCGGTTTGAAAGAGGAGATTTTGTGAAACAAGGGGAGTATGATAAACGTATAATCGAGAACTGAGCTGAAGCAAGCCAAATGATATGTTGGTGCAGGCAGATTGTCCTCCTGAAAGCGTCCATTCAATACCCAGAAGTTAAGATGCTCCAGTTCCCTCAGTTGTTGCATACCTATCTTGGTTTGCTTGCCTGCTTTGCTTAATCACTGTTCCGGTATGTTCCATTGCGCTGACTGGGGAAACAGCAGGTCCTCATCTCCAGTTGTTCCCAAGAGGTGGAAATTGAAGTTGCCTGCTAATATGAAGTTATTAGTTTCCTCTTCTTCTAATAGCCTTAATAGTGCACTGGTCAGTTGCTTTGAGCCTTTGGCACTATCTCTGGGGTGCAGGTAAACGTTGGCTATCACCATCCATTCAACTTGGCTACTTCTGAATGTCACTCTTATCGCTAACAATTCACTTGGTACTATAGGGTCCATCTTTAACTCCTTGATGGAGCCATTGGCTGCTAAAGAGATGTACAGGGCCGGCTCTAGGGCGGTGCGATTGGTGCCACAGCACCGGGCGCTGACTTGCGGTGGGGGGAGTCATTTTTGCAAGTACATTATCATGTTAAAAGCACCTGCTGCCGCGTTCCTGGCCTCCAGCAATTTTCAGGCATCAATTAAAATGTCAAGATAACTTCAGTGATTAAGTGTCTTCCTGGAAAGAGACCGGAGGTTTGTCTAGTGGATTTTTTGACTAGTCCTAAGGTAGCGCAGAGGGATAAAATGCCGGCTGCTAAGAACGTGTACCATGCAGATAACAAAGTGCATATCATGTAAATAGGTCAGTGGGTTAATTCTTCTGTAAGAGCGCTCCTTTTGTTACTTGTGGTTTATAAGTCAAAATCCTAATATAGAACATTGAGCTATTAACTGTTATCAAAGAGCTGCATGCAAACTGCAAGGTATATGTTAGAGCTATATGTTTTTGTGCAGTTTTTCATTATCCTAACCTTGCCAAAAGGGTTCCTTTGGGTAGAAAACAATTCTTAGTATTAAAGAGAACCCCTTACAATGATGTTATGTTTTAAATTCTGAATTTGTGCTTTTCCAGAATAAGGACTCTTAAACTATATTGCTTACCAGTATCGATGACGGCACTCCTACACTACACCTTGTAGTCCTGTCTGATGTAACATTTCCTATACACTGATTTACACACATATGATTGTGTCTGTGCAATGTGTGTGTGATGTAAAGTCCTCTGACACCTTACAATGGTATGAGTGGTGCTATAAAACTAAATGAATCTGAGAGACAGGGGTTATGGAGACTTGAGGGGCACTGTAAAAGGGGGATAGTGAGGGAATCTGTGGCAGAGGTGGTCATTGGGGGGCGCCAACAAACATTGTCGCACAGGGCACCACCAGTGTTAAAGCTGGACCTGGAGATGTATAGCGCAGGCCTCCCATTTGAGGACCATACCTGGCTCCTTTCCGTGCGGGAACGTGGTGGTTTGTGAAGCCCTGTACGTGGTGGGGGTGTTCAAGCCAGGTTTCCTGTAAAAGTGTGCAGTTGAACATTTGAAAGTAAAGCAGGAGTTGTGGAACATATATTTTATTTGCTAAACTGTTGATGTTCCATGAACATAAGCGCATTGGTCTTAATTTGGGCAAGGCGGACCTATTATTTTGGATATTTTGTAAATAGGTGTTAATGACACATATTGCTAACTTGAGGCCTACATACAGGCATCCTCAAATGGATATTGCCACATGGATTTTGTGATGTGTGAGGATATTCAGGACTATAAGATGTATGTTGAGAATTATGTGGTTTTGCCAGAAGTTCTAAAATTCTGGATGGAATGCTGACCATGAAATAGTTTTGAAGAAAGAAATTCAACCATTCTGGAAAGGTTTGAGTGAGTAATCTGAAGTAGATAGCAAGTTGTTAAGGGGAAATACATTGATTTCCCATTAAAGTCTGCGGGAAAGAATTGTGTGTGTAGTATATGAAGGGGCACACGGGTGCAACCGATACTATACAATCAATCAATCAATCAGTCAGCGCAGCTAATCACCTGACAGGGTATCCAGCTGCTTGCAGGGACCAATGGACTTAGTCGAATAGCCAGGTTTTGAGCGCTTTTCGGAATCCCAGTAGAGAAAGGGAGGTCCAGTGCTGCAGGGGGAGGCCATTCCATATTTTCACTGTGAGGTAGGAGAAGGAGCTCTCTCCGCTTGTGCATCGGTTGATGCGGTGAGTGCGGGCAAGTGACAGGGAGGAAGAGCGTAGTTGCCTGGCTGGTTGATGGAAGTTCAGACCGTGGTTGATGTAGGCTGGTCCTAGGTTGTGTAGGGCCTTGTATGCGTGCGTGCGTGATACACGAACATTACTGGTAGTCTCGAAATGATGTGGATATTGACAGGAGAGTGGAAGAGTGTTGTCAGTGTGTCTTTAGCAAAAAGCATCTTCAGATAAGAGCTCTTCGATAAAAGCTTTTTCTTTGTCCTAGTAGAGTTTGCCAAATAGTAGGAATGGGTTTTTGAGTCATCTCCATGTTCTCCCTCATGTAATGCATTACATGTTGGTTTTGATTGATCACCTTTCACGCTGGATAGATGCTTGAGTGAACCCACAATCAGGTTATCAAGAGTTTGCAAGACATTTTTTTTAAAGAAGGGATCCCAGGAATAATACTTAAGGACAACAGGATCTAATGTATGTCAAATTCTATGACAGAACCTTTAAGGAATTGTGACATTACCTATTTAACAATAACTCTCTATAGGCCTGAAAGTAATGTTAACATCAAAGCATTTACAGGGGCATAGTAGCTGGTATACAGAGTAGATACAGAAGTGGTGGGAGTGTCTTGGAGGCATTGAAGATAATGTTGTCCTTCATCTTGAAAACCACCGTGATGGAGCACAAAATGTTATTGAATCCGCTGGGTATCCTCATAAAGATCGCTTGAATGTTTCTTCATGTTCAGCTGTGGGGGTGTCGGAGTTGTATTCCATGATGTCACAGCATCATGGAACATCACTCAGAAAACGGCAACATACATTTGACATACAAGCGGCTGAGAGACGGAAGGCACAAAGAGGCAATGTGTAAAGTATTTGTGCAGCACATTAACTACAGTACTACAGTGAATACACCACAAAAAGGACTCCATACCAGTTTTAGAAAAATATAGATAACTGTTCTCTTATTTAAATGAGACCAATATGGCAAAAATCCAATAAGCAGAGTTAGTGTGTGTTCAACAAGGGAAATGATAAAAATCCAAATACTACCTCACGGAGGAAGCAAGTCGGCAGCCCAGACACTGGGGCAGAGATTTAATGGGGTGCACTCGGGACTGGGGACCTGAGAGACTGGTACTGGACAGCAGATCAGGCCCCCACTGAGCCACGTACCTGTAGGACTGCGACCCCCACAGGGTGCCTCGGCTCGGAGTCACAGTCCGTCGTCACAGAAGACTTTATGGCGAAGAGGCAGCCTGCAGTGGCCGGATGTATTGACGGCTGGAGGGGATATCGGCTGCAGCAGCACTCCGGATGTGTCGACTTCACCTGCCAGCCGTCTGGTACTGCGGGACGACTCAAACATTGACGTCACAGTGCAAGGTCACGTGAGGCGGGAGACGCACTCCATCACAGAGGGAAGCCCAGGAACTCCTTGGTAATGGCGAGGTCCATGCTTGCCGGCTTCCCTTGGCGCTTCAGTGCCTCCATGGATTTACTATTGCGGTCTTGAGTTGCGAAGAGCACAGCACTTACAAAAAGGTAAACGCAGGCAACACAGCAGGCGCTGGACTGTAAGGAGCATGTCTCGTGGCCCAATAAAGTTTGCAAATGCCCACCAGCAGATGCTGGACCGTAGGCAGTACTCAAGCTGAGCACACAGAAGTCTTTTATGGCCTTGATTCTTCAACAACAGGGTACAAGCCAACAAGCCCTTTCAGTTTTTTCGGAGTTTGGAGGATGTAAAGGGGAATTTCGATTTTTCACCTCACTGCAGAGGCAGCAGGCAGCAGACTAGCACAGCAGAGCATGTTACAGAGTGGCAGTCCCTCCAGGCAGCACAGGAATTAGCAGGCAGTAGGCCAACACAGCAAAACAAGTGGCAAAGTGGCAGTCTCTCCTGGCAGCACATCTCCTTGTAGTTGCAGAGTCTCCTCAGGACCCCAAAGTGAACTAATTTTGGGGGATCAGAGGTCCAGTACTTATACCAGAATCTGTCTTTGAAGTGTGGGAGACTACAAAAGAGGCCTTTGAAGTGCACAAGGTCCCTGCCCTTCCTTCTCTGGCTCCATACACACTATAGGGGAGTATGCAGCTCTTTGTCTGCGGACAGGCACAACCCTATTCAGGTGCAGGTGTCAGCCCGCACTCCAAATCTACTGCAGGAAGGCTCATCAGCCTGGTGATGGGCCATCACGGTACAAATGTCACATCCCAGCTCCCTTTGTGTGACTGTCTAGAGGGAATGCACAATCCCAGCTGTCACATCAGAGACAGGTGGAGGCACAGAATGGTTAAAGTAGGAAAATGCCAACTTTCTAAAAGTACAAAAACTGGGGGGATAGGCCCAAAGGACCAGAACCAGGTAGGGCCGTACTAAATTGAATACAAAAAGGAGAACCTGGCTCCGTTTGACGTTATGTTAAAAAATAATAAGAGCATAACGTCAAACGGAGCCAGGTTCTCCTTTTGTATTCAACTTTCTAAAAGAGGCATTTACAGACCTGCAATTTAAAAACCAACTTTACTAAAAGATGTATTTTTAAATTGTGAGTCCAGAGACACCAAACTTAAATTTTCTATCTGCTTCCAATGGTAAATTACACTTAAAAGATGTTTTAAGGCAATCCCCATGTTAACCTATGGGAGAGATAGGCTTTGTAGTAGTGAAAAATGAATTTAGCAGTTTTTCAGTACCAGGACACGTAAAAATTCCAAAGTACATGTCCTACCTTTTAAATACACTGCACATTGCCCTTGGGGATGCCTAGTGCCTACCTTAGGGGTGGCTTATATGTAATAAAAGGGAAGGTTTTGGCCTGGAAAGTAAGTTAAATTGCCAGGTCAAAATGGCAGCTTGAAACTGCACACACAGGTTAAGCAATGGCAGGCCTGAGCCTTGTTTTAAAGAGCTATTGAGTTGGTGGCACAACCTGTGCTGCAGGCCCACTATTAGCATTTAATTTACAGGCCATGGGCACACAGAGTGCACTTTACTAGGGACCTATAAGTAAATTAAATATGCCACTTGTGGATAAGCCAATGTTACCATGTTTGACGTACAGAGCATATGCACCTTAGCTCGAGTTAACAGTAATAAAGTGCCCAGAATCCTAAAGCCAACAAAAATGAGGTCAGAAAAAAGGGAGGAGGAAGGCAAAACGTTTGGGGATGATCCTGCTGAAAGGGCCAGGTCCAACAGTCATGTAGCACGGGGGGCTGTTGGTGACACCTGCAGTCTCAGCTTAGTGGGGAGACACTTCAGGATGGCTGATGTTACACAGTCTGAAGCTGGGCCTGGAGAAGCAGGGCAGAGAGCAGAATGCCAGGAGGCCTGGCTGGGCCTGGCATCAACCAGCTGAGCTGGCAGCTTCGGCCCTGTGGAGAGAGCCAGGGCCGCTTCAGAGGCCTGTTGAGTGGCCTGGTGTAGGCTGAGCTGGGAGCGTGTCATTGCGTGGGTGGCTTGGCAGCTGGAGTTGCCCGACTGGCCCTGCTGAGGAGGAAGCAGAGTACAGCCAACCTGAAGGATGCCTGGTGCTGAGCAGCCTGGGAGATGGCATTGAAGGGATGGCAACGCTGCAGCAGGCCTGACACAGGGCTGCATAGCGGCAGTATCGAATGGCAGGCATAGACCCCCTGCAGCAGAGAGAACTGAGAGAAAAGGTGGAGGTTGATATTGCAGTGTGTGGAAACGGGGCAGCATTCCTCCTTTCTGGGATGCCTGTTCACAGGGGCGAGTGAGTACAGCCTTGTATGCCAGCCAGGTGGGAGTCCCTGATACTCTGGCAGTTTGAACTGACAGCATGGCCTAGAGAGGCATGGGGATGGCTGTGGGGCACCGCTTTCCTGGAGCACAGGGATGCAAGGCTGTGGATGGGGGAGTGACAGCAGGCGGCACTCACAGACCCGCTAAGCGAGGAGGCTGGACTGTCCTGAGAAGGGCATAGGGCAGTGTGGCAGGAGAACTCTACCCTCGGTGACCTAGTGGACTGTCATTGGAGCATGATGGGCCACCCCCGCTCAACCAAGGAGGCCCCAGGGCTCCGGCAGCAGGAGTGAGTGGGTGCCTCATCTCCACACGAGGACCCACAGGACAAAGGGGCACACACTGTGACCTGGAAGCCCCTGATAAGCTGGTCCAGATACTCAGTGCTTTCAACATGACCTGGGAAGCGCTAGAAGGCAAAATCGTCAAGGTATCTATTGACTTAAATGTTCTCCGGGATGATCAAAAGAAGTTGGCTGATAAAGTCAAACAAAGCACAGATGTCCTTGGAGACGTACGCCCTCAGGTGAAAGTGTTGCAGTATCAGGAACATATCCTTATAAAAATGGGTGGAGATACTGGATCAGAGGGCAGGCGACACAGAGGAAGGCAACAAATGCAACAACATCAGGGTAGTTGGTCTACTAGAGAGAACAGAGGCGTTGACATGGTTGCATACCTGGAGAATTGGCTAGCATAGGAGGTGGCCCCGCACAGCCTCTCACAATTCTTTGCCCTTGAACAAGTGCCTGCAAGTCCACCTCTGCCCGGTCCGCCACCCCAATTGGTGGTGGCGAGGCTGTTACACTACAGGGAGAGAGACTTATTCCTGCTGTGAGCACGCACACTTGACTTCATAGTGGATGGGGCTACCATTGCCATTTTCCATAATTACAAAGTGGTGGTGCAGCAAAAAACAGACTTCATTTCTGGCAGACAAGAAGGAGATGGGAGATATAGTAATCCAATATGTGCTCTTCCTTCCAGCCTGCTTCAAGTTTATGATGGGCGACAGGTTCTGGTTCCTTGATGAACTTGAGAATTCCTGGGACTGGCACAGGAGGCATAAAGCAGGTTTAAATGCTGACCCCTGTAGTAGACCGCCCCCTCCAAAATGCAGGAGGAGAAAGAGAAGGTGGTCAAAATGGTCAGCTTTACTCACCAACACTCAGCTAGCACAAGATAGAGTGGAGGCTGTTAACATAGTGTCCACCTTATACACGCTGCAGAGACTGAGTGGTGACAAACACTGGACTGACTTCTCACCTGGGTCAACGGTTTTGGAGAGTGCATTGGGGCAGCTGCGGCCATTGCAGGTAAAAGTGGTGGAGCCGGGTGGGGGGGATTTTGACAAACGATGATGAGGGAAATTAATAATTTATTTAATTTTCCCTCGTGGTCGTTTGTCAAACCCGGCCCCACCACTCTTACCTGCATGGGCCGCGGCTGTATTGGGGGTCCTCCGCCAAGGACCAAGGGTGACACCTCAAACTCCAGATGACTTATGAAACTCCTGGGGCTCCAGACGGCAACACTGGCATTGAGAGTTGCAAATGCCAGTGACCTCAGAGAGGATGGACAGACGAATGGACATATATGACATATATGGCATATAAGACTTCTGGTCTACTCTGGGACCTGACTGACAGGGATCTGTGAACTGTTACTAACAGGAGGAATTAGTAATGAGGTGAACCAGCGATAAGAGCCGGAATGGCTTCCCCACCCAAAATCCCTGTTGTTGGACTGGTATTGGGGTTTTGAATATCACTGATGCTTGTTTGTGTTGGTTTGGCCAAATGGCGATTGCCAATTCGGCCAGGGGAGGGGAAGTTGGTGTTAACGTGTTTATATTTATCTAAACTAGATTGACTCAGGGGTGGTGAAGCAACCTAGGGTGGCCATGGGAGGTTTGGGGACTAGAATCATACAATTGAAGTGGGGGAGAGTAGAACTGCACCTTGGGGGAGGGTGTATACATTCCAGATGTAATGCAGACTAGGGTTACTAAATGCACCTTTCCCACTTGGAATGTAAGGGGAGTAGGCTCAGTAGATAAGCGTATTATAGTCTTAGTGTAATGTAGGGGCACAGGTATAGCCTTCCTGCAGGATGCATACATGGTGGGGGACTGGATCACTGCCCTGCAGTGCAAATGGAGGGATCAGATATGTGCAACAACTTATTCAGCATTTTCCAGCGGTGCCTTGTTATGGGTGAGCTTTCGTGGCTCCTAATACCTGCATTAATAAGGAGGGCCGATAAGGCATTTTTTCTGGTGAAATAGATGGTTTACGCATTGTGCTAGGTAGTATATGTGCTCCAAACACAGGCCAGGCACACTTTCTCTAAACACTTGCCCTGACCATTGCGCGAGATGACCCAGCACCCCTGATACTGGTGGAAGACTACAATTGTGTAGCGAACATGCACTTAGATAAGTCAGTGCCACTGCTTGCATACTCTCTGACTGGCCGCCTACAAAGCGACTTTTGGGATTGGATGGACAACTGAAGGCTCTGTGACCCATGTCGGTAGCAAAATGTGGGGCCGAGGGAGTACTTGTTCTGCTTCCTGCTCCATGATCTCCATATTGACCTAGATACTCTGGTATGCTCCCCAGAGGTGGCAGGGCATATTGCACACATGAAACATCTGGGGCGTACATATTCGTATCAAAACCCGCTACTTATCAGTGTAAACTGGGGCAGACACATGCCTCCTATGTACACTTGGAGACTTCAGACTGTGTTTCTGGATGAACCCATATTCAGAGATGCACTGGCCGGTTATATAGTGGAATATTTTCAGAACAATCACCAGATGGCGTCCCACATCAATTTTGAATGGGACACATTTAACATGGTGGTGCACGACCACTGCCTCCACCAATCGATATGGGTCAAGATGTTACTCAGTAGAGAACTAGCAACAGTGGAAGATACTATACGGTGCCTTGAAGTGGAGACACAGGCGAACCCCTGAGCGGTGCCTAGATATGGGTAGAATGGAAGGCCCATGCGAAGCTTCTGGACAAAATGCACCTCCTCAACAGGTGCTGTAGTTAGTTCCCTTTTGGGCCCACTTTGGTTTTCCCTTATTTTGGCGTTTCTTGCCTCTGCTCTGCATGGCCACATTTAATACACTTGTTTTCGTGACATTGTTCTGGGAATATGCTGTACATGTGCTTGGTATTCAGGGACTCTTCCTGAGATTTAGTCTGCATATCTTGTTCAAGGTTGGTCCGAATACATAACAACATAGTGTACTGTTTTTCTCTGCTTGTTCAGCAATAGCTCCTAACATTAAACACAACATGGTTGCATAGCTGAATCTTTCAACACAGTACATTTTTCATTTATACTGTGCCCTGTCCCCTTGGGGGCTAGAGAGGAGGATTCCGGCAGAGAGGACTGTTCTGGAACGACAGCAATGTCTGAAATGCAGCCCTGCATAAACTAAGTTTACACTCATGATGCAGACTGCCTAACTACATACACCAGGTATGGGGTCTTAGGTAATCTCAGAGATCTCATATATCCCTGTGCTCATATAGTGAGGATAGATTTAGCCAAATACATAATTTGCCATGGTTGGGATGTTTGTCCTGTATACTCTGTTAGTAATGCCAATCACTTTGTTTAGTTGCATTTGACTAATGATTGCATCACATTTGCTTCATAATAGACTATGATAAGTGTCAGTAAGTGTATTGAAAACTTTCTTTGTGGCTTTCTTGTACTTACCACGGATATGCATGAGTGAGCGAGTAAGGAAAGGGGAGGATCTGTTGCCATGGTTCCCTTGGGGACTAGAGGGTAATGTTTGTGATTGCCAAAATCACCTGCTCCTCTGGCTAGGTTAGTAGTTTAGGTGAGGCACTGTGAGCTAGTCAGGATTAGGGCCAACAGGTATTGAACTTGTAGTGAGACTCACTCCCCATATTCTAACGTCCTTTTGTCCTAACACACAGTTCTGCTTTACCAGCAGAATCTGCAAGAGTGCAAATACTTTTCCATGACACAGATGGAAGGCGCGCAGGAGGCAGACAACTCTCATGGCTAGTAAGAAAAGAGTCTTTAAAACTGCCATGCCCACTAAGTAGTGGCATGCTTCAACGTAGGGCTGCTACAACATCCCTGCGCAGACCAATGCCTGGGATGGAGCAAAGGGAGGGGAAAGACAATACAAACATATATGTGTTGGGATCCACTCAGTAAACTGAATATAGACAGACAATGACAGAATAAGTATAAAACTACCTCAAGAACACCCTTCAAAAATCTTTAATCATGGGATCCTTGGATAGTATTAAAAATTCTATGAACATGGAGATGGTCTAGGTGATAATAAGGACCCCTTTGTCTCTCCTTACTGCATTCTATGTATACATGTTTTGGCCACTTTTACCACCCACTAAGGGTCATCTGGCCTTCCTCAGGACTTTCAAACCTGTTCTTACTCATCCCTTTTCAGGTAAATCTCCTGGTATTCAAAGGGATATATGTGTTAAAAGATCTTTTTACATATAATGACCTTGCGTGCCACTTTCTATGTAGACACTCTCGGGTGTTTCTGAAAAGACAACCATAAATACAACACCAAACGTTTTCCAATATACACATAGATATCTTGCTCCCCACAGAGCTGTACATTTATTCATGTATATGTTGATTGATTCAAAGGGAAAATAATCTCTCAATTCTCACTAATTACAATCACATGTCAGCTGTATCATGGAAATTCCATTACCGTCACCTACAAAGCATGATTACCGTCACCTACAAAGCATGCTGTTGACGCTGATTCTTATCTCACCACCTCTAAGAATCCTCAGGCCATCATACTCTTTTTACCTGCTGAATAGTGTGAAGGGAAGAAAATTCAATTCGGTTATGCAACAATTTAGAATCCAGTTTACCTTAAAAGACCACCGACTCAGAGTTCAGTTTTGTGGGTTTATTACAGCCAAGAATAACTGCACGTGCAAGCACCTCAACACGAGGTTAAAGAAATAGATGGGCACTAATACAAACATCATCCTACGCAGAAGTCTCATCCGACTCAGAATAAGAAGAATCGTTAGCTCCAGAAGTATTAAACAAACGATAACTGCTCCAATCTCTATATTATTCTTCATTTACCTAAATAAGCGTAAAACCATTAGCTCTCCCTACTCTATCACTAAAGTGACATACCTACTTAACGAATTTCCCCAGGCAAGAGTAAAAGAAAAGGTGTCAGCTGTGAAGACTTCCTAAGAAGTGCACTCACTTAGCATTTCGAGCTCGTTCTAAGATGCTCCTTCCTAAAAGATCTCTCTCCCTCTCTCTCTCTGCCCTTCTCTCTGGCCTCCTCTACCTCTTCTTCTTCCCCTCCCTAATACAAAATCCACATACAATTGAACACGCCCTTGTCACGCCTCTTCGGCCAGGTCTTTCTTCTCGTACTTTTCCATCAAAGCTCTTAGTTCATCCAGGACGGTTACGATGACCTTGAGTCCCAGGCACCTTCTCCGCTGAAAGTATCATCCCTACATTCCAGTATACTCCCATCTCAATGCCTCCCACCACCCTAACTCTTGAAACAAAGAGCCAGTCTTTCGCTAACGAGGCATGTGTCCTTGCACCTGCAACAGAAGATACATTTCAACAGACTTTCCCTCTATACGAATCTACCAACTGTGCCCAGAGAGCCTTTCCAAGAGAACACCTTCTCTGCCTACAAAATGAGCTAACATAAGAACGAGCAGGCCTTTCCTTGGCGTATATGCAGTCAGGCCTTTACACAATTTAAACAAACAAATTCTTAATTATTTCTTTAAGCATAGGCTCATCCATTTCATATGCAAAACATAAACTACACGTGCAATTTAATATCATACACGTTAACTACTTCATCTCAACTGCACATAAACTAAATCATCTATGCATCATTTTAAACACATTTCAATACTGCACTACATTTACATGATTATAATAACACGACTACTCTCTTATTTGTTCTAATAATGCGATTCAAATTACATTTTACTAAACACTCATTTATGTATGCCTGAATATATGCGGGTGCGAACTAACGGTGATTATGATGCACCCCTACAAATTTTACGAGAGCATGGCGCTCTATCAGTCCCCCCCTTTGATGACTCCTGTCATCACATCTTTTCAACTCCCTTGGAGAAAGAACCGACCTAAACAGAACTTGTTGCCATTCTCCCCTGTCGGAATCTCTCCAAACTCTTAATATTTTGATAGTGACTGTCCTGCAGTCTAGCTATTCTCGTCTCATTTTCTCTCAAAGCCCTCCCAGTTCTGCCTGCTCGATACCACTTGTATGCTCTGATCAAACCCCACAGACAAACCACACAAACCACCACAATAATGAGAGGTCTCAGAACATAGCCAAGGAATCGCTTTCCCAAATTCGCAAACCAGCTTCCCACTTGACCAAATCCTTTGCCAACTTTCTCCCAAACTCCCTCTTCAGTCAAATCTGCTATTTTCGTATGGATCGTAGTGATGTTACTTATATATTTCTCCAGATCCTTGCTATGGTCTGGTATATAAGTGCAGCACTCTTGAACCTTCAACATTTTACAGACTCCGCCCTCTTTGCCAATAGGACATCCAAAGTAAGACGATTCTGCAAAACCATTGCCCTTATCGACAACATCTCTCCATCCACAAGTATCAACGACTTTGCTGTATTCATTGATAACTCATCAACCACAGTCGCCAATCTCCAGATCTTCACATCATTCAAGATCACTCCCAAACTTGGTATCATTACTCCAAAGATATCTCCTACTACAGCTCCTGCACTCGTACCTCTCTTCACTCGTGAATGCTTTCCACCTTCCAAAAGCTCCAAATCCTCTGCATGGTAGATCTTAGGAAATATTATTCCCAAGTAACATGTACCATACCAGTTCGCTGGAAGCCTCACATAAGCATTCCTTCCACACACAAAATACACCGTAGGTATCACTTGTACAGGACCTTGCAGAAAATTCTTTGCTGAATCCTCCATAGTGAAAACATGATCACACTCGCTCTGTCCCACAGAGACCTTATCATAATAAGTCTGCACACGTCTTACACACAACTTTCCCCTTTGGCCCATATCCAATGCTATAGGATCATAACTTCCTTTTGTTTGGTGAAATCTCTCCTCGTCTGTCCAATCTACAGGACTATCTCCGGTGTGACGTGTTTGTGTTAGCATTCTATATCTATCTCCTACCTGATCTACAAATTTCTTCTCCACTTCTGTTAATGCACATGTTAAATTTAGTCTATGGGCATAAGCTGTATCTAAAGTCAAAGTCGGTATGAAGTACTTTCCAAGTCTATCTTCCGCCTTGTAATAATCATACTTGTTCAAATGTTTATGGGCAGGAACCTCTGAAAGCACGGCGTCATAGTTGGAAAAGAAGTACTCATAGTGACCTCTCCCATAAAACACACTCAGTAACAAACTACACGAAATTCCATAAGTCAGTGGAAGATGGTGATATCTAATACCCTCATCCACTGAAGCTGGCAACTGCATGCACACATAACAATCTTTCGCATCCATCGCATCTACATACTCATATAGCAGCTTGGCATACGTGTTAAGCTTAAAATCACTTCTTGACAAATCTACATGCAATCAAAGACTCTCTTCTATTAGCAAAGCTCTGTCAGCTCCTATGTTTCCCTCATTTTTGCTAGGTGTAGTGGGTGTTGGAGTCCCTGGCACCCCCTTCACTGCTAGCTCGTGTGGAACTACATATGAAACTACAACTACTATGATTATAGAAACTATCACACCCCCTATAAATGTGCCTACAATCACTTTGGATCTACGGTGTGGATCTCCAGCCTCCATGATCTCGAAAGTTCTCAAAGTTCTTGGCTTTAGCAACGAACACTCAAAAGTCTCTGTCGTCTCCACACGTGACTTGCTTAACCAGTTCGAGCAACACTCCGAAACCTCTGGAAATCCCCTTTTCAACTACAATTTCTGATTTACATAGTCCAGAAAAAGACTTCCCTAAGCTCTTGTTCCGCTTCTGCGGAAAGTCCCTAAGTTTATTCTTCTTCCACTCGGACCTAGGTTATCTTCTTCTTTAGGCTTTTATTTACAACAGTTTATTCAATCCACAATAAGATCATCTACAATCGCCTCTAGAACATGATACAAATGTTCAAGATGAAGAATTATCATTTCATGTGAAGGCGGCTCAAACCCAAATGACGGAAATTCGAGTCGATGCAGAACCAATTCTCTGACTTTACTCAGAAGCGGGGGATTCGGAACCGTGAGGGTCAGTATTCCTTCGACTTCGAGCCCTGGTATTAACAGCACCACCTTCAACACTACGCTCGGGCTCTTGCTGACTACCTGCTCGGACCTCAGCCTCCCCGAACTCACTACCCCCGTCATCAGTCACTACGTAAGTCCACTCCGGGGTAGCGTATCTCTGGCAAGGTACTCTCGTTCTTTTCGACCTCCTCCGACCCTCTAGAGCCTGCTCTCCGTCACTTGTTTCTGATTCAGACGTTTCAGACACTGGAGCAAGATCTCTTTCGGATGCCAACCTTAGGTTCAGTCGCCTCTGTCTCTCAGGCCAAGCCTCCTCGGTTCTGGTCGTTCTTCCGCTTTCCCTCTCCATGCCCTGTGCACCACTTCCTTCTTCTGCTGAATTTGACTCTACTCCACCCACAGCAATACCTCTGTCATCCGAGTCAGAGTCGAGGTTCTGGTTGTCGGAACCCTCTTCAGCTTGCTCTGGTGCACAACCATCTGTATCAGCGGCCCTCACAGCTTGACTTGTCCTCTCATGTGGCCCTGCCACATCAGCTGGATTTTCCTTCACGAGAGGAGCTGTTTCTTCCGAGGGTGCTGAAACTCTGCGGGTATGGGAAGCATGCACCCAGTTCAGCAATCCTCCACACTTCACTGCTGTGTTCGTTACCAGTATTACCTGGTACGGGCCTCGCCACCGAACGTCCAGACAGCTCTTCCTCACGTGCTTTCGAACAAGCACCCAGTCGCCTGGACACAGGTCGTGGCGCAGATCACTCGAGGCCGGAACAGCTGCAGCTTGCACCTGCTGGGACACAGAACGGACCACATCAGATAGTCCTTTAGAGTAATCGAGAATCAAGTCATCAGTGATGTTTATCAAAGCTGTAGCTGGTACTGCTGGCAAACGCATTGCCCTCCCCATCAAGATCTCATGGGGAGACAACCCAGTTCTCCTGTCGGGGACACTGCGAATACTCATAAGCACAAGCGGCAGGGCGTCAGGCCACTTCAGAGACGTTGACGAAGACATTTTTGCCATTCTTGCCTTCAAGGTTCCATTAACCTGTTCCACTATCCCAGAAGCCTCTGGTCGATAACTGCAATGTAATCTTTGATCAAAATTCAATGCCGCACAGAGCAGCTTCATGATTTCACTGTGGAAGTGTGTTCCTCTATCCGATTCCAAAGAGGTTGGAAAACCAAACCTCGGGATGAGTTCCCTCAACAATAACTTAGCCACTGTGAGGGTATCACACCTGCGTGTTGGGTAAGCCTCCACCCACTGTGAGAATACACACACCACCACCAAAATGTACCTCAACCCATTGCACTTGGGCATTTCTACAAAATCTAGCTGCATCCTATTGAAGGGTCCTCCTGACCTTCCAATGTGACTCAATGTGACCACAGTCTTCTTTCCAGCATTCATCTGTTGACACGTAACACACCTCTGACAAACTGCTTCGGCAATCGCACAAAATCGTGGGTTATACCACGTCTGTCTAAACACACGCATCATTGCATCTCTACCAAGATGTATCGGCCCATGTATTAGTCTCGCCATCGGGCTCAGCAGATTATCTGGCAATACCGCTCTCCCATCACTGGAAACCCAAACATCCACATCCCCTCTTTCACATCCTGCTCTGACCCATCCATTCCGTTCTTGGTCTGAGACTTCATCCTGCAGGCGCTTGAGTTCCTCCCAAGTGTCTGCCATGGCCAACATCATGTTGAGCTCGGTTCTCTCTTGGCTCTCTCCTGTGTAACCCTCTGTAAATATGCATCCTTGTTCTGCACAGAAGCGGGCAACTTCGTCCGCATAATTATTTCCCAAAGACACAAACTCCTCGCCCTTTCCATGCGCAGTGCACTTGACAACTGCGATTTCCTTCGGACATTGCAATGCATCTAGCAGTTGCCTTACATGTTCTCCATTCCTAATGGGTGAGCCAGATGATGTCAAGAATCCCCTCTGTAACCATAACTGTCCGAAGTCATGAACCACACCGAACCCATACTGGCTGTCCCTGTAGATCGTGATTCGAATTTGATCAGCGGCCAAACAGGCACGAGTCAAGGCAATGATCTCAGCTACCTGCGCGGAGTGTACTCCTTCTAGGCAAGCAGCCTCAACCACTCCTGAAATGGTACATACAGCAAACGCTGCTCTTAGTTGACCAACACTGTCTCTTAGGCATGAACCATCGACAAAGAAAATCTCATCTGGGTCAGTCAGTGGTTCATCGACAATGTCAGGTCTTGGTTTGGTGCACAGTTCAGTCACATCAAGACAATCATGGTCCGCACAATCTTCATCATCTGTATTCAGTATGGGCATTAATGTAGCAGGGTTTAAGTCAGAGCACCTTTTCAGAGTCACATTCTCTGCGGCAAGTATGACTTGCTCGTACCTCGTTAACCTGTTATTCGTTAGGTGCTGAGTCTTTGTCCTGGTCATTAACAATTCAACAGAGTGTGGCACATAAACTGTCAGAGGATGACCCATTACAATACTTTCACATCTTTCAATGCTGACACCTGTTGCAGCAACGGATCTGAGACATCCGGGCAACGCAGAAGCTACTGGATCTAGAGTAGCTGAAAAATAGGCAACTGGTCTACGGACACCTCCATGACTCTGAGCTAAGACTGCTAATGCACAACCTTCTCTCTCGCAACAGAACAGTGAGAAAGCCTTGTTGTAATCGGGCATTCCCAAAGCTGGTGCACTGCACAAATCTTCTCTCAGTCTTAGGAATGACACCAAGCACTCCTCGTCCCATGGTACCGGATCACTCACATCCTTGTGCGTGAGCCTCTGTAAAGGCTTTGCTCTCAAGGAAAAATTTGGAATCCACTGACGACAATAGCCGACCATTCCCAAAAACATCCTGACTTCCCTCTGAGTGGTGGGAACTGCCTTGTTCATTATTGCCTCAATTCGGTCTGGTGATACCTTCCTCTTGCCTTTTTCTAATCTGTGACCCAAATACTGTACTTCGTTCAGACAGTACTGCAATTTGTTCGGGGACACCTTGTGTCCATTCTCTGCCAAATGATTCAGTAAGGCTATCGTATCTATCCAGCAAGCATCTTCTGTTTCCGATGCCACAAGCAGGTCATCTATGTACTGCACAAGAACTGAGTTCTGTGGCAACACGAGACTCTCAAGATTCTTCTTCAAGATCTGATTAAAGATCGAAGGACTCTCTGTATACCCTTGAGCGATACAACACCACGTTAACACACGATTTTCCAGCCGGAAAGCAAAAAGAAATTGGCTTTTCTCGTGGAGCGGTATCGAGAAGAATGCTTGACACAAATCAATGACAGTAAACCACTCGGCTTCGCATGGGATCTGAAACAGTATCACTGGTGGATTCGGTACCACTAGACAACATGGGACAACTATCGTGTTGACCTTTCGCAGGTCTTGCACGATCCTGAACTTCCCGCTCGGTTTCTGTAGTCCCATGATGGGTGAATTACATGGGCTACCTCTTATTTCCTTCAGAATGCCCTGTTTGATCATAGACTCGATTACAGGCCTAATCCCTGCAATCGTCTCAGGCGACAAATTGTACTGGGGCATCCTAGGGAATTCAGCATTCTGCTTAACCTGGATCTGTACAGGTTCAACCCCCTTGATCAGTCCGATCTCTTCTCCCTTGAAATCCCACACCTCTTGAGACACAGAATCTCTCAAATCTAGTGGAAGTTCCTCCACTGTCACCACTGGATACATTTCTATACACAAATGCTGATTGGCAACTTTGAAGGTGGCATCGTCATCCTTCGTCTGAACCTCTACTCCCCTAGGTGTGCAATAGATAGTGCAGTTCAATTTATACAATAGATCTCTTCCTAACAGACAAACTGGACTCGTATCGCACACCACAAACTGGTGTCTAGCTCGGAAAGAGCCTATTCTCACTGGAATCGGTTCAGTCAATGGGCTAGTTATCCTCTTGTTCGCCACTCCAACAACTTGGATCGATTGTCCCGAGAGGGGTAGGTTGGGGACTACTGCTGATCTCACAGTAGACCGGGTAGCACCAGTGTCAACCAAAAGAGTGGTAGGATGACCATCAATGTCTGCCTCCACAAAAGGTCCTCTCTGGTCCACCTCCAAGACCGCTCCAAGTGTGCAGTCTCCCTCCCTCCTCAGGCACCGTCAGGCTAACGGGTCTGGGCTGTACTCATCGTACCCTTCGAAAAAGGGCATCTGCAGTTAAGTCCGCATTCCTTGCGAAATTCTAGGTGGCTGGGGGACCTGCACCTGTGGGTTAAACGTCCCCCCTTTCGTCGATCTGGGCCTTGTCACAGTATTGACTACCTCCGGCAAGGGTGCCTGAACCACTTCTACCTCCTGCTGCACCTGATTGGCTGGGTTCAGGGGACACTCGCGCTTCCAATGTCCAATCTGGTGACAAAGATGACACGCAGTGGTCTTTTTCAATGTCGCCACATCCATCCCTGTTTTGGGGTCTATAGGTTTCCCTTTTCCCTGACCTTGCCCATTTTGGTTCCCTTGGTAGTTTCCCTGTCTTCTTCCCAGCGTCCCTCCGCTAGGCTGGACCTGAGCTGTTTGCATCTGAACAAGCATCAGTTTGTCCTTTAGCTTCCGGTGCTTCGAGTCTACTTCATCACTACAGTACCTCGCATACCGCAAGATTTCGTCTACCGGCTTGTTCTGCCAACAGATCAAATGGTGCTGTATCATGAGGCTAACCTCTGATCTCAATCCTAAGACAAACTTTGAGACAAAATGTCCCATATCCTTGGGGTCTAAGGTATCTAGTCCACTATACTGTTTAAAAGCTTGCAGGAGTCTTTCATAGTATTCATGCACTGTCTCCTTGGGTTCCTGCACAGTTCGATCAATCTTAACCCAATCAATGTCTTGAGGCGAGATCTTCAACTTCAACCATGTAATCACTTGCTCACATTTTTTCATGACTATAGGTGACGGACCATTTGTAACAGCATCCCTTTCAGGTTCGAAGGTCGGCCACTCAACTGCAATTTTACAAGCTGTCCACAAATCTCCTGGTACTACTATATCGAACAAGGTGTTCAAATCAATCCACAATACCTTGGAAATTTTAACAAAACGCTCGACCTGTTTGTACCACTCTACGGGTTTTTCCCTCAGCCGAGGAAAATCATTTGTAAACACAGCCAAGTCACCTCTACTCCATGGCACATGCACGTACCCTCCATTCTGTACTTCCCGTAAAGGATAGTTCCCTACGCCCGTCATTCCTCCCCCTGGAGGCGGCGTTTCTCCTACAGTCTTTTTGGCAATCTTCTTCTTCGACCACCTTTCCTCCCATTTATTTAGCATTATCCATATACGCATCCCTACAATCAGGTCTCTAGTATGCGTCCTTAATCCTGTGACCCTTTTCTCCTCCAGTTCTTGATCACTATATTGCAACCTATGGGATCCTTGCAACGATTTCGTTTTATTCGTATCCACCTCATATTTCTGGGCCAATTCTGTCAATTTCTCATGTGCGGCCCTTGCTTTACGAGTCACGTCCTTTGCTACAAAAAGCAGCTCGTCTGGCTCATAGATCTCTATTTCTCCAAAGGCAGGTTCCCACTAATCATTTTGTCTACCTCTGCCTTTAGTTTCACTACATCCAGCAACCTTGCCTTCACGGCACTCCTTAACACTTCTCAACAAGCCGCACCATTCCGCTCGTCATAATCACTGCTTTGTTCTCGTGACGTGCTCTCTTCTATCGTATTCCTGGAACCTGGTCTGTTTCCTACGTTGTCTTGTTCCATATCTCCTGGCATTCTATCGCTCTGATTCCTTACAGGCGGTGCCCACATTCTCAAAGCTGACTTGGACTCGACCAAAGACCCCGGTCTTACCGGTCTCTCATCCACCTGTCCACTAGAGGAGTCTGCGGTGGCTGGCAGTGGCGTGCTCGCTTCTATGGGCTTCGGAGATTGGCCCAATTGTACCTCTACGCCATTCCCTCCAACGCTGATCCCCTCTATCCCTGTCGTCTGCATTAGACTTCCTTCACTTACTTGATCTGGGTCATACACCGATACTACAGGACCAATGGTAACAGGTACCGTCAGGGAGTCCGGCAACCGCATATTCCCCATGGAAGACTGGGTTCCTACTCCCTCCGTTCCTGTGGAGATTTTTCCCACTACTCTCACATTTGTCTGATTCTGTCACTCGCCCATCCCTCCTGCCACAATCGAATTTCCTTTGCTATATTCTGGATTTAATGGAGGTGGTCTCTCTGACAGCAACCTGTCTAACAAGCTGTCATCCGTATCACTGTCATCTTCCTCTGCACTCTTTTCCTGCGTAACTCCCGTTTTCTCTATCAACGGATATAATCTGTCCCCCTCAATTGTTTCCACTCACCACCTTTTCTCCAGTGCATCCCATCTCGCATCTTGAAATGCCCTGATCGACTTCTTCACCCTTTCCTGGCTTTTGTCTCTCTTCCTGTCATACGCTGCTCTAATCCATGCATGTAGCGCCTCAAACTGTGTAGGTCTAGGTAGTGGTCGCAAGGAAGACATCACAGATTTCAACTGATATAACACTTCCAACCTGAAGTAACCCTGGGCGGCAAATTCCGTTCCGCTCACGGAACTTGCGAAATTTCGGCATTTCCGCGTTCCGCGCGGAACGCGGAAATGTCGAAACTTCCGCGATCCGCGAGCGGAACGGAATTCGGGTATAAATAAAGCAGGTGCCCGAGTTGAAGCTCAAATTCTGTGAGCGAGGTTGTGGCTAAGCAGATGTGCCTTCTCTCCATTGCCACCCTGAAAAGCTAGCTGTAATCCTTGATGGAGGTCTTTGCATCCTTGATTTTCTCGAGCGCAATCCTCGTGTAGAATTCGTGAGCGTGGTTAAGCAGATGTGCCTTCTCTCCATTTCCACCCTGTAAAGTTAGCTGTAATCCTTGATGGAGGTCTCTGCACCCTTGATTTTCTCGAGCGCAATCCTCGTGTAGTTCCTGTGACCAGGAGGTTCCTTCTCCTCGTCTGCCGCTGAGATCCTGCTCTGACCCTTTATAAACAAGAGGCATGTGAACGGGCCTAGAAGCCCCGCCCGTTTGGCCTCGCCCCACATACACTAGTGGTATGCACCGTCTTCCCGCCCTTTCCCCACTATGATGGACAGCTTAATCAAAGGACCCCGGTGCTTTCGGCGCGGTGGCAAAGTTACAGACACACAGGTCACTGGGGAAAATTCTTCAGGTCCTTTACGCAGCTGTAGTGTAGTGTAGGAAAGGCACTATACATTTACCCAACGAGGTAGCACTTACTGATTAGCCAGTAGAAAGTACTCCAGCTGAGTAGAGGTATTGCACAAAACGGAGGCATCTTCTTGGATAAATATGCAGGGTAGGTGTGCAGAATTCGTGAGCGTGGTTAAGCAGATGTGCCTTCTCTCCATTTCCAACGTGAAAAGTTAGCTGTAATCCTTGATGGAGGTCTTTGCATCCTTGATTTTCTCGAGCGCAATCCTCGTGTAGAATTCGTGAGCGTGGTTAAGCAGATGTGCCTTCTCTCCATTGCCACCCTGAAAAGCTAGCTGTAATCCTTGATGGAGGTCTTTGCATCCTTGATTTTCTCGAGCGCAATCCTCGTGTAGAATTTGTGAGCGTGGTTAAGCAGATGTGCCTTCTCTCCATTTCCACCCTGAAAGTTAGCTGTAATCCTTGATGTAGGTCTTTCCATCCTTGAATTTCTCGAGCGCAATCCTCGTGTAGTTCCTGTGACCAGGAGGTTCCTTCTCCTCGTCTGCCGCTGAGATCCTGCTCTGACTCTTTATAAGCAAGAGGCATGTGAACGGGCCTAGAAGCCCCGCCCGTTTGGCCTCGCCCCACATACACTAGTGGTATGCACCGTCTTCCCGCCCTTTCCCCACTATGATGGACAGCTTAATCAAAGGACCCCGGTGCTTTCGGCGCAGTGGCAAAGTTACAGACACACAGGTCACTGGGGAAAATTCTTCAGGTCCTTTACGCAGCTGTAGTGTAGGAAAGGCACTATACATTTACCCAACGAGGTAGCACTTACTGATTAGCCAGTAGAAAGTACTCCAGCTGAGTAGAGGTATTGCACAAAACGGAGGCATCTTCTTGGATAAATATGCAGGGTAGGTGTGCAGAATTCGTGAGCGTGGTTAAGCAGATGTTCCTTCTCTCCATTTCCAACATGAAAAGTTAGCTGTAATCCTTGATGGAGGTCTTTGCATCCTTGATTTTCTCGAGCGCAATTCTCGTGTAGAATTCGTGAGCGTGATTAAGCAGATGTACCTTCTCTCCATTGCCACCCTGAAAAGTTAGCTGTAATCCTTGATGGAGGTCTTTGCATCCTTGATTTTCTCGAGCGCAATCCTCGTGTAGAATTCGTGAGCGTGGTTAAGCAGATGTGCCTTCTCTCCATTGCCACCCTGAAAAGTTAGCTGTAATCCTTGATGGAGGTCTTTGCATCCTTGATTTTCTCGAGTGCAATCCTCGTGTAGTTCCTGTTACCAGGAGGTTCCTTCTCCTCGTCTGCCGCTGAGATCCTGCTCTGACCCTTTATAAACAAGAGGCAAGTGAACGGGCCTAGAAGCCCCGCCCGTTTGGCCTCGCCCCACATACACTAGTGGTATGCACTGTCTTCCCGCCCTTTCCCCACTATGATGGACAGCTTAATCAAAGGACCCCGGTGCTTTCGGCGCGGTGGCAAAGTTACAGACACACAGGTCACTGGGGAAAATTCTTCAGGTCCTTTACGCAGCTGTAGTGTAGTGTAGGAAAGGCACTATACATTTACCCAACGAGGTAGCACTTACTGATTATCCAGTAGAAAGTACTCCAGCTGAGTAGAGGTATTGCACAAAACGGACTCATCTTCTTGGATAAATATGCAGGGCAGGATTCATTCTGGGCTGGCACGATGCTCCTGTCACAAAAATTAAACCTCAACAGGAAGCACTTACAGATATAAAGGGGCGCAGCAAAATCTCCGCGAGCACGCGAAATTCCGCGTGCTCGCGGAGATTTTTTGCCGTTTCGAGGAATTTTGCGGAACGCAATTCCGGAAATTCCGCCCACCCTTAACCTGAAGGTACCATAGCATGGGAAAGTCAATTCTCCTTCTCCTTCTGTCATTTTATGCCAATTCTCAAGCCAAATTATAGTATGTAATCCTACATTCTTAGCCATGTAATGTGCTGGGCTATCTTCGGGAGGAGCTTCCTCTCCTCCCCGAGTAACCACATGTCTATCACCTCTACAGAGTTCTCGTAAAACTTTAAAACATTTCATGATGAAGCAGATTTCCGTTCGCACACAAAATTTGGGGCCATATGTATGAAGCCAATTTGCGAACGCAAACGCCGAAATTCGCAGAATTTCGGCGTTTGCGAACGCAAATTAGCAGTGTGCAATGTATCACACTGAAACCCCCTTGCAAAATAAGGAATCGCAAATTTTGCGATTCCCTATTTTGCGATTGCATTTAAGGAATCGCTAATTGCGATTCCTTAAATGCAATGTAAGAAGCACAAAAAAAGTGCAATTTGGGCTTAAGGAATCGCAAATTACCACCAACTTCAAGTTGGTGGTAACTTACATTTCACTTAAAAATGCACTTTTTGCATTTTTTAAAGTGCCATGTGGCGCACATACATGCCCTTAGGGCATGTATGTGTGCCACATGTGCACACATGCACATTTCAGGGTGCAACAGGGTGTCCTTTTGACACCCTGGCACCCTTGAAATTGCATTCTCAATTTGCGATTCTCTAATTGCTAATCGCAAATTGAGAATGTCTTCCCATTCATTCCTATGGGCCTCTAGGCCTATAGGAATGAATGGGAGAGTATTCCTTAATTGCGAAACGCAATTTGCGATTCGCAATTAAGGAATATGAAGGATTCGCAAAATTTATTGCAAATCCTACATACATCTCGTTTGCAATTCTCAAATAGCGATTCTCTAAAATTCGCTATTTGAGAATCGCAAAACCAAACTTTCATACATATGGCCCCTGGTCTTTACTTCCTGATTTCAATCCACCAATGCCAGCGCGGCTCACACCAACCGGCCTATTGCAGCGTGGCACTGTCTGACGTCACTCTTCCTCTGCTCGCAGCAGTTCCCCTCCTTCTCAATTCGCCCATTCTCGCTCACACGTGTCCCAATCACACTCTGAAGTAACTGTCCGTCCTACCGGACAATCACCTCTCTGACTGTCGGTCCACCAATGACCGAACAGCCTCTCGAAACTGTTGACCTCGATCTGGCAACTGTCTGTCCGCGAACGACCGGACAATCACCTCTGACACAATCGATAGGATCCAAACACTCAATGTTCTGCACACAACAACCTACGACCAGCGTCGGTTATTCACACACTCACACATATTCTCCCTATCTTCAGTGGGTTAATCAACGACGTCTCATGACTCCCACAACCTCTGGTCAACAAATCTCAGCTCTGGGTGTCTTCTACACCACAATCTATTATCCCGGGATATCGAATCAAATCTCTCGGCCCGCGCGCGCTCACGGTCCGATCCTCAATCACACAACTCTCATTCCAACTCCGCAAGACATCACACAACAATTAAACACCGCAATCTAACAAGCATCACCCTGTTCATACTCACTCTACCACGAACTGCTACTTCCGCCGCACCGTCACTCTCCGTCAGTTCTCATCAACCGCCGTCGTCCTCCTCTTACGATCCACTGGATCACCATCACTCGGGCTATATGCGGCAAATAATCTCTTATCCTAATCTAGATCTCCCCTTACTATCAGAGGAAACCATCCTCTGCTACCAACTGATAACGCTGATTCTTATCTCACCACCTCTAAGAATTCTCAGGCCGTCAGAATCTTTTTACCTGCTGAATTGTGTGAAGGGAAGAAAATTCAATTCGGTTATGCAACAATTTAGAATCCAGTTTACCTTAAAAGACCACCGACTCAGAGTTCAGTTTTGTGGGTTTATTACAGCCAAGAATAACTGCACGTGCAAGCACCTCAACACGAGGTTAAAGAAATAGATGGGCACTAATACAAACATCATCCTACGCAGGAGTCTCATCCGACTCAGAATAAGAAGAATCGTTAGCTCCAGAAGTATTAAACAAACGATAACTGCTCCAATCTCTATATTATTCTTCATTTACCTAAATAAGCGTAAAACCATTAGTTGTCCCTACTCTATCACTAAAGTGACATACCTACTTAACGAATTTCCCCAGGCAAGAGTAAAAGAAAAAGTGTCAGCTGTGAAGACTTCCTAAGAAGTGCACTCACTTAGCATTTCGAGCTCGTTCTAAGATGCTCCTTCCTAAAAGATCTCTCTCCCTCTCTCTCTCTGCCCTTCTCTCTGGCCTCCTCTACCTCTTCTTCTTCCCCTCCCTAATACAAAATCCACATACAATTGAACACGCCCTTGTCACGCTTCTTCGGCCAGGTCTTTCTTCTCATACTTTTCCATCGAAACTCTTACTTCATCCAGGACGGTTACGATGACCTTGAGTCCCAGGCACCTTCTCCGCTGAAAGTATCATCCCTACATTCCAGTATACTCCCATCTCAATGCCTCCCACCACCCTAATTCTTGAAACAAAGAGCCAGTCTTTCGCTAACGAGGCATGTGACCTTGCACCTGCAACAGAAGATACATTTCAACAGACTTTCCCTCTATACGAATCTACCAACTGTGCCCAGAGAGCCTTTCCAAGAGAACACCTTCTCTGCCTACAAAATAAACTAACATAAGAATGAACAGGCCTTTCCTTGGCGTATATGCAGTCAGGCCTTTACACAATTTAAACACACAATTCTTAATTATTTCTTTAAGCATAGGCTCATCCATTTCATATGCAAAACATAAACTACACGTGCAATTTAATATCATACACGTTAACTACTGCATCTCAACTGCACATAAACTAAATCATCTATGCATCATTTTAAACACATTTCAATACTGCACTACATTTACATGATTATAATAACACGACTACTCTCTTATTTGTTCTAATAATGCGACTCAAATTACATTTTACTAAACACTCATTTATGTATGCCTGAATATATGCGGGTGCGAACTAACGGTGATTATGATGCACCCCTACAAATTTTACGAGAGCATGGCGCTCTATCACTGTAAATCGATCACACTGCCAACCCACTGCCGAGTGAAATAAAACCAGTTAAAAAAGAAGCGAAACAACACTAGTAATTCTTTTGCATAAGGGAAAAAACTCTAATCAAAATGCCTCTTACCAGGTTTCATGGGTAAAGTCACTCAAACTGGAGTGCAAGCGGGAGCATCCCCCTGCTGTCACACTCTGTATTATGGAAAAAGCTAAATCGCATAAAAACCCTCATCTTAGTTGTTCAAACAGATTATCTAGGGTGTTTTTAAACTTCACATTTTACGCAGTTTTCGGGATTAATATATCTTAACACCCATGTTCACCCAAAAAAAGCCTTTACCATCACAACGTGAATTTTACTATGCAACGTGTTTCTCATTACATCAGGAATGGTGATTCAATTCCCGGGTGCTTGCTCATAAAGTCTATTCCATCGCACTGTGGATTTAAGCACACCAATCAACTGGGGCATGTCTATTCCACAAAATATCTATTCCTTGGTGCTCAATCTCTAGCTCACCCTTGCCAACTTTTAACGGAGGTCGCCCTCGTGAAAAACTGCAAATCAGTAAGTATGATCGTCACTCGTCCATTTGTACCCCACTTACTTCATCAAGGGTTGGATGCAACTTTCTCATGCCTCTCGCCATCCCATGTACCTGTTACACCAATGGAAAACCCATCTTAAATGTGTTGCCTGTAGTTCTGCAACAGCACTTTCACCTTCCGGTCTGGTGAGTTCTGAAACAGGGAGGAGGCAGACACTGAAACGCTGACCTTGCTATGGTCTTTCTCGCGAATACTCACGTACCCCGACAAGCGTCTTTTCGTGAATAATTCATTTTGAGGTTCTTCAATCCTTCCAGGCGAATACCAATTGGTATATATCCACCCCCATAGATTTAGTTGTCCTTTATTTGTTTAACCGGTCAAAATTTGGACAAAAAAGGGGGTGTTGGGGGTAGGGAGAAGAGGGTAGAGGTGCAGGGGGAGGGCCTATGTGTCCCTTGTGCTGGCTCATTTTTATTGAAAACTATGGATGCCACATTCTTCTTGATTCCTAATTAATTTGAATATACACTGGTCTCTCAGCAATACTGCGGGGCCATGTAGGAAATTGTATTTTTTCTCTATAATTCTGTTATCGAAGTTAGAGTCTGGATACGCATTATTTTCATGTATATATCTGTCTTCATGGCAGATAAAAAAGAACCAATAATAGTGATTGGATCTTTCCAATCACAACTTCCCCAGGATTAGCTGGGTGGAAATGACTATCAAGTAGAATCATCTAAAGTGACTTCATAAATGTGCCCTTGCCTGGTAGGTCTAATCATTTGTTAGATGCAAGTAGATGTTCCATGGTCGGGATCAGTGGGATGAGGGGGCAAAATCATTCTCTCTATCCCAGAGATGTAACCAGGAGAAAAACTCCTAATTTTATTCCCCAGGAAACCTATTAATTACACAACCTTGTCTATATTAGAGATTGCTTAACTGATTCCACGGGATCTCATTATTAAGGCCGTTTATAGCACTCCGGATCCCATAAATTCACTTCTGTTGTCTTTTGAGGAGAAAAGTCTTGATATCTCTCATATTCTGGGGGCCAAAAGGGTTGTCTAGTATAGTCCAATAGATATCTCTTACTTTGTGGTTTGCCTCTACGAAGTGAGTTGTGTGGTTGGTCATGTTTTTTTTGCATTTTATGTTGCTCTTATGTTCTGTTATTCGTACCTTAAACTTGCGGGTCATCATCCCTATACAAAAGAGGTTGCACGGGCAACAGATTAGGTGGATGACATTTTCAGAATTACACTCTGTATGTTTCCGCTGGACCCAAGAATATTTCGGTCCTACATCCACAGACTTTGAACTGCTGGTTAGGGAGCATACTCCACAACTCCCGCAAGGAGTATGGCCTACCACAGGCGGAAGATCCCAGAGTTTGGGTTTTTGGGCAGGGGCAATGGGTCGTGGTCTTGTGTGCACCAGCATGACCTTAATGCTTGAGCTCTTTTTGAAGGAGAACATAAGTGTGGTGATTTGTAAGCTGCTTAGATTCAGGATCCTCCAATTTTTTTGTTATTATTTATTTCACTTGGTTTGAAGCTGTGCTGAATGTTGTCACACATATTGTCCTGTCCATCTTTTTCTTCTCCGTGTGCTCCAGGTGAGCATCTCTGTTGCAGTTCCTTGCCTGGTGCTGTGCTTGATGTATGACATGCTCAGGGTAATTCTTCTCATGCAGTTTCTTCTATAGTTTCTCTGATTCCATTTTATAATTCCCTACATTGGAACAGTTTCTGCGGAGACATAGGAACTGTCCAAAGGGTAACTTTTCCAGAGAGGGGTGTGTTTCTATACACACCTGCCTCTTCCTCCTTTTCCTCTTTTTGTGGATATTGAAGCTTATAATTGGAAGGATGGAAAATGAGAAGTACCTCTCTCCCCTTCTTTTTTATGTGATGATATAGTAAGAAAGGAAGAAAGGGGCTGCTCCATCACACGAGTGTTGACTCTGGCAGGAGACATGGTCCACACCCAACACAGCATACACACAGTGTTTACCCATTATTATATGGACCTGTACGGGGCACATGCAGCTAAACGGGCCTGGACTATAGAGTCTCCCCTTGCTCAAGTGATGCTCCTGTGACTGGAAGAGGTGGACAGAGAGGCCCTGGGTGGGCCAGTTACAGAACCTAAGATTCAGAGAACTATCAAGGAGGCCTGGTAGAGATTTATCAAATATATGCCTTTTTCCAATGGCCCCGAGACTTGCACGGATGTACTTGGAGGTGTTTGCCTGTGGGAACCTGTCCGATACCACCAGTGAGGCACTAATAGTGTCCATATCTAAGACTACCAGTAACGCTCTGGAGGTGATGTCTTACCGCCCTTTGTCCATGCTTACCTTGGATTATAAGATCCTTAACAAGGTGCTGGCCAATCAGCTGCAACCTTATTTGCAAACATTGGTATATGCCAATCAGAATGGCTTTACAACTCAGTACCTCCTATAACATCAGACCTCTACTGAGTCTTAGGCCAAACTCCAGTGGATGCCTTTCTGGATGCGTTTGACACAATTCATTAGGATTACCTGGGGGAGGTTATGTGTGGGATGGCATTGAGTGAGAGGTGGGGCAAATGGGTCTCACTCCTGTATACAGATGTGTGTGCACATGTTCGCATGTACCGGCACATATTTGAACTGTTTACAATACACACAGGAACGTGACCGAGCAGCCCTCTGATGTTATTCGCGCTGGCTATTAAACTGTTTGCAAGCATAATGAGGTCTGAATTGCAGCGGAAAGGTATATACCTGTGGTAGGGAAAACATATCGCCTCTCTATATGCAGATGATATGCTGATGTATCTGTGAGAAAACTGAACGGGGGTACCATGGGCAATCACAGTGTTTGCTGATCTGGGAGCAGTGTGCAGGCTACGTACAAACTAGAGCAAGAACAAGTGCTTTCCCGGTAGCAGCAACAGGCCAGGCACAGTCAGCGGTCATAGGTGCAGCTGGGATCTGCTGGGAAACTAGGGTGTTTCATTACCTGGGAGTCAGAGTTTATTATACAGATGAGGACACCATGGAGCGTTACCTTAGGAGTGCGCTGCGGGACCTGAGAGGGTGCATAGCATTTTGTTGCATGCTGCAATTCCCCATCAATGCTAGAATAGAACTGGTAAAAACTTTCGTTTTGCCATGAATAGTTTATTACTTTGCTAACCTACCAGTTTGGACCCTGCAGAGCTGGTTCCACTCCCTCAAAATGCTACTTTGAGAGTTGATATGGGATGTGAAGCGAAATAGGGCATCTTTACGCATACTGCAGTAACTGCTATGGAAAGGTGGCCTGGGGGTACCAGACTGTGAACAGTACTACCTCGCTGCACACGTGCAATGGTTGGCCTGTTGGCTGTCTGGGATCTACATGGAGGAAATGGGGGGATTCAGAGAAAACCACAGGGAGGGATACCTAATAGTTCTGCTCCTGGGGGTGAGGTTGGACTACTGTGGAAACTGTGACTGCTGGCTATGGCATTTAGGTGCTAGAAGAGCGCGTTTAAGCAAACAGGTGGTCGCACATTGTACGCACCGGCAATACCACTCGTGGGAATGCCCACTGCTAGAAGGGACGTCTTCACTGCTTGTCAGATGAAGGCGTGCACTACAGTGGAGCTAATGACACTGGGGGACTGATACGTGGACTATGCCTGGAAAACTTGACATAGGAATATAACCTCCATGACACGCAGTTTTTGGTCTACGGGGCATTGACCCGGTCGGTGCGCCATCTTTATGGGAGCCTTGACTCGAAACCACTGACACATGATCTCTTGCAAACCATCCTGACCTTTGGAATGGCCGCCACCTCATCTCCTGGTTATACCCGATGATGATGGCAATGACACTGAACGGTTTGCTGGGAGTACTGGCTCGATGGGCGACCATAATAGGCAGACAATTTGTGGGGACGGAACAGGAGCGGAACACAACAGCATGTAGCAGAACTGAATTGTCATCAAATGTAATATTGTAAAATAGCGAAACACAGATGTATATTCATAAAAAACTGCAATAAAATTGTTGTTAAAAAAAATCTCACGAATAGGTATTGACTGGCTAAACGCCAATCAAAATGCAGCAGTGTTTGAGTGTGCTACATTCTGATTTGCAATTCTAAATATCCTTGTTATTGAACTCTATTAGAGAAACAAAACGGAACAAATACAACAGGCCTATATATTTTATAAGCTTGCCCTTAACCCTGTGCCCACTGCAGCAATAAAAATCTCGCCTTTCATTATTCATTTCAAAGGCAATCCATAAGTTCAACAAGTCAGAAATGCTAATGAAATAAAAGGATCTCTATTGCCTTTCAATTGCCTCAGTTCCTAGCCAGCTAAAGACAAGCAGTTCGTCATTTGACCCTTCATATTCCACCTAAAAGAACACACCAAATGGTAAACATAAAATAAGTCTAGGGTACTTCTCATACATAGCAATAAATCCATAAATCATGAGAAGAAAAAGAATTGTGATTGCAGGTTCTTTAGAAATATGATACTTACTACTGTAATTAACTGGTCTGTCTTGGCTAAACTAACTACAATGGTCCTAGAATAATCTTTGATCCACTTGTGTTATTTATGTATGTGTCTATACGGAGGGGATAAGTATTGTGTTAAAAAAGTTAACTGTTGTTTAATGCTCTGCTTTCTTGCATTCTTCTTATATGTAACAGCTAAATTTTAGCTGTTGAAGGAGAAGTTAGAATGGTTAAGACTTATTAATGATGTCGCTAACAAAAATGCACTCCACATATGCAGTAGATGTCACTAACAAAAATGCAACCGACATATGCAGTAGCTGCAGAAAAATATACAGTTAAGTGCTAACAGAGGGAACTACAATAAAGACTGGGAGCACTAAGTTTAGACCCAATCTCTGGAACAGTTTTGGGCTGACTGTGTCTTAAATAGTCGAAGAGCTGTAGCAGTGCTATTTTATTATCTTATGGCCTTATTTTGAGTGGTTAGTTAAATTCCCTGCCATGCTTAAATCTCTTTTTACGCACTGGACAGAATTACCGGTTTGGTTTTATTGAACGCGCCTGATAATTATTGGATGTGATAAATAACCCAACATTCGTTACATTTCGGCAGGTCAAACTTGCCGAAATTTTGCAGGGGAAAAACATGCAGTATTTACCGTATCATTTGGATTTTGGTGCATAAAACACGAAAATCTGCATTTTATTCTCCATATACTCATGATAGGTGCAGTTCATCGCCCCTGATAAATAACGTACCCCGTGGGATTGTTATTTATCAGGGGCGATAAATAGCACCTTCAGTTGTAATCAGGCACTTAGACAGTGATAAATGGTTGCCTGTCATAAGAACTTTCAAGGCATGTGCTGCTTTTGGCTGTGAATGCAGCAACATATATTGAAATATCGAAAGTAAGCAACAGCACATAACACAATAGTATACATAAAACAACACAACGACACAATTAAAACATAAAGCATATTGCAACAAAACAGTCAAAACAGATTGCAACACAACACTTGCAGTCCAAAACGTCAACATCACATTACAATAAAGCAGCACAAAACCACTACAACACAAAAACCAACAGAACATATGACTACCACCACAAATGCCACACAACAAATATACACAATTGTTCTTGTCACATGTTACCAGCTCCAGAATCTTGTTTTCATAATACAGTGGTAAAAGCTGTTTGGTGCAAGCATTTTCTTAAAGTACAATCAAAGACATCAAAAAGTGCCAGTTAAAAATGTTTTGTAATTGATGGAGCCGGATCTCACGTTCTAGATTCACTCTAGAACCTCGAGTCGATGGTACTTTTTCTCAGCATGAGAAAGTGGGAGGAGAGAAATCGTTAGCAGGTAAATTTATTCAGTTGAAGTTTGCTAAAGTCATTAAGAATCACAGACAGCTAAATGGAATTAGTTGATTTATTACGAAGCCAGAAACAACTGAATGTACAGACAACTCAAGATGAGGGTGTAGAAATACATTTGAACTAATACAAAACCAAACCTATGAATGAAATTAAGGTGGTGCAACATGCACAAAACAATTAATTCAAGAATCAGGATACAAAAGAGCAGAACACAAGAGTCCAGATTTCCCTGCATTGAAGATTTCAGAGAAATGAGCATTAATCTATCCCTACACTAACACTAACGTGACATCACTAGTTAATCATATTGTGGGGCAGGGTCAGTTAAGGTGTCAGCAAGTTGAGTCTTCCTTAGAAGTCTCTCCACATTAGTTGGGTCAAGTAGCATGAAGCTACAGAGACAGAGCTTGTTCTAAGATGCTCTCTCCGAAGGCAGAGGAGAAATGGGGCACTTTCCCTATTTACCATACATCATTATTACAGGTGACTTCCCAAGATCCTCTTCGGATCATGCTATCCGGCCAGGTCACATTTTCATAGGTACTTTTCCACTGGACAGCGATGCTCCCGAATGGTGGCAAAATGACCTTGATTCCCAGGCTTTCTCCGGTGAGAAAGTACAACAGTTCTCCATATCAGTATCAACGTTCAATGTATCCCCTTCTCTCCTTGCCTAACTCCTAAAACAAAGACATTATTCTAGCTAACAAGGATGTTTTTTCCACCTGCAGCATAAGCATGAGCAAGAACAAGACCTAGCGTGCACATGAAATTCAATTATTAATTCTAATGCAAGAGCTTCCAGGGAAAATGCCTTTCAGGCCTACATAATTCAGCTAACATAAGAGAAATGGAATGTGATCATTCATGAAATGAAATTGAAATGAAGACACATACAGTTAACATTCTCTTCTACATATGAAACAACATGACTAATAAACATATCTCAAGAGTGACATAAGTGTCATTTGCACATTACAAGTGTCCGTTAATGTTTCAGCTAGTTGCGTTTACTTGTCGCACTACTTTTTCCATTGAAGTATCCTAAAATACATCACGATTCACATTATTACAATTCACATTCTAATATCTCATGTTAATACAATGAAGAAATATATGTGGATGAGGAATACGTGTGAGTTGAAGGAAGTGACCCGAAAAGGGCCACCCAGTTCACTCACGACCACCTTCTCTGCCTTCTTACAAATGAAGAGTCGGTCAGATAGTAGAGAATACAAACCAGATATGTATTGAGATTACACTGCAGTGGAGCCCACTCTAACCAGCCTCTTGGGATGGCTGTCGAGGGACTGAAGCCCGTAAGCATACAATTACATTATGTACGTTTGCAAAGTCCACAAAGGCACGCCTACTATGGAAAACACTAGCAGGTGTCGTAATACAAGGGGGGTACAGAGCATAAGTTTCGATTCTGCAGCTGGGCACAGGCTATCTACTGCCCAAGGTCGTCTGGCCTATCCTCCCTCCCAGACGGGTGGGAGAAAGGCTCCATCTAACAAGAAAGGTATGTACTAACGAGGATACTTGCAGGTATAATAGAAATAAAGCTCAACCTTGGGAAACGAAACTTACCAAGGACCGTTTCTCGAAAATAACTAAGCAGCAGTTTCGATTATCATACAAAATGGCATCCAGATTGCAAGATGGTGTCGCGAATGCTAAAATATACGGACAGAAGGGCCTCCCAATATTAACAGAGTATAATGCACCCCTACAAATGAAAAATAGATTTTGTGCTACATCATAATCCACAGGGGCCTAGCTTCAGGGGGGTGTTTGGGGAGTTACACCCCCCTAATAAATGTATTCTCTGGTAAATAGTTGGGTACAGGTGCTTTCAGTCGGGTATGGTGAGGTGGCTGTCGGATTTCACCTAGGATTTTTACATGCACAAACAGACAAAAACACACACACACACTCTCTCTCTTCTCTCTTTTATAGTTCTTAAAACTGTTGGTTATTTTACAACATATTGTCTTTTACTAACCCTAGCAATCCTGCTATCCCTTCCCACAACCCCTTAAGCCTCCTCAGGCACTGCTTCTCAAATAATGTATTTTACTGTAATATGCCAGCGTGATTGTTGGGAAGTTTGAGTCTCCCCCAATGTCTTTTTCTTCAGGTCCAGCCCTAGAATCCTGCGGTGCTCTTAAAGGGACTGTTGTTCATCTCCACTTGTTGTATTGGCAGCCTGCTGAAATGTAACAGAACTGCAGCACAGGTACATACGAGCTATAATTACAATGAGCTCCCACACACAAAAGCAAAAACCTTGAACATTTTTACAAACATCCATGTAAACAGGCAGCTGCTCGATGCAGAACAGTATCTGCTCACTTCAGTTCCCTCATTCTCTCCTGGATACATTCATCAGCCCATGGTGCAGCGCAAAAGCAAGCTCTAGAAATATATTATCCCTGTTACAACCACTTAGATGGCACGAGGCTGACAAGCAAGTTTCACCTCACAGCATAATGCCATTTTAAAATACTGCTTGCTTCCGACGCAATTTAGTGGAAGAGAGAAATAAAGGCACATTAGCGAAAATTATTTATGTACCAACATGTAAAGATGTAACGTATTTAATCATTGGCTTACTTGGCTAGCTGTTTCTGGTCTGATTTTACTTCCGGTGCGGTTTAAACAGGAGCAGGCAACAGTTAAAGACATGTGGGCAGATTTACAAGCCCCTTGCGACACATTTGCGCCGCCGTTGCGTCACTTCTGTGACGCAGCGGCGGTGTAAACCATGCGCCATGTTGCGACTTATTTACAACGTGACGCATCTAGGGAGATGCGTCACGTTTTAAAGCCCTGCGCCACATTAAACCTGCGTCAGGTTTAATGTATGCAGGGTGGGCGGTCCATCGGAAAAAGACTCGTAAAAGTGACGCAGTGAAATCTACAAGATTTCACTGAGTCACTTTTCAGAGGCCGCTGTGACAAAACCTTACGCCTGCTTGAAGCAGGCGTAAGGAGTGGCGCAGCACGTTAGCTATGGGCGGTCCCTGAACATTGCTGGAGTTGTGTCACGCTTGCGACACGACTCCAGCAATTCGCCGCCCTTACGCCATCAGATGCGACACGCATCTGTCTATCCCTGCGCCACTGTGCGCCGCATTGTAAATGCGAAGCATCCGTGGTGGCGCAAGGGTAGAATTGCGTGTTGCATCGGTACTGACGCATCCTTGCTAATATGCAGGGATGCGCCAGTCCTTGTAAATCTGCCCCAGGGTCTTGCAGTTTGGTTGGGGCAGGCAAATGACACGTATGGGTATTAGATTCATAACTGGAACGAACAAATACGGAACTCGTGCCTTTATCGTGTGTTTTGGTTCAAAATGGCTGCGTGTTTCAAGGCTAGTGTTGCATGATTTTGTGTTGTGTTTTATGGCTTCATTACATTTTCCTCAGTCTGCATTGTTTTCAGCTCCCACTCTTGAATAGTGCGGTAGTTGCGCGGGACACTTGTTCATTGCTGGCGACACCCAAATAATAGGTGCAGAAGCGATCTCATTCATCTGCAACCGTTGGTTTGCTGTTGCCTCGCAGGTTGACAAAATGCATTAATGACAGTACACTGCAAACATGCAGGTGGGAATTGCAGTGACCACATGCTTTTAGCTGTCTGTTGTATAAAGACCTTCCCTAGACAATACCAACTTTTTCAGTGGGCTTATAGTGAGCCCATTGTTTATCATTTTTGGCTTTCTTGTCACTCTCATTTGCTTGCTTCTTATTCAAAGGCTTTCTTCCTCTTATTGTGTTTGTACCCCCACTGGAGAATATCTTCTTCACTGTTCTTTTGATTGTTTGACTTGTATCCTTCCATCGCTGAAATTCAGGGAATTACTTTTTTTATTGCCTTCAGCACTCCAAGAGAATGCATCTTTTTTTTGCTCTCTCCTGATTGTACTGTGCAGCATTGCCAAAAAGCATCTGCAAAATCCATTGAAAAAGCCAATAGGTCGATAAAGCAAGATATATTGACTTTGCCAAAGCTTGTTTTGAATGATTTGTCGTTTTATGGGTAAAGTTCCTCATAACTACGTTGTACCATTCCATTCCATGGAAGAGAAGGCAGCACAGGTACTCAAGTGCTATGTTTTGCTTCCTTTCCTTTGCAGTGCATGCTCACAAAAATGTAATCTATGCATGAAGGAATGGGAGAAAGTGCACCTTACCGCGACTCAGATGTCCTGCACTATATATGTATGTAATTGTAAATGTATTTGATAACAATTTGTTTTGAAAAATAATGTGTATTAGATAATTTATTCATGCCTCCTTTACGTTTCTGTCAGGCTGCGAGTTCTCCTCCTCACTCCAGCTTTTCACAAGTGCAGTGGTTGTTCAGGAAACTTGCTGGCCCCTGGTGAGTATACTGTAAGTGGAAGTCGCAGATATGCCCTGTGCCGTTTTTGCAATATCCTTTGCATTGCGGCCTGATGAAATTCGTATGCTGAATGTGCAGTATAGTCATGTTGGAGCGTCAGTGAGTAAGCGCTGCTCGATTTTTAACGCTGTGCTTTTTTTCAGCTCCCATTTTTAACGATGCTGACCTTGTGAGAAAATTCTTGCTTCTCACTGGTGAGTATGGTGCACGGTCAGCATAGATACCATGTTCTGTGCTGCCTTTTCTGTGTACCAATGCTTCCTGAGATGCTAATATGAAAGAGCTGAAGTGAGCACAGAGCTTTATTTACAGAGTTGCATCCTTTTCCTTCGCTTTTACGCTGAATAATGCTGGTCTTCTGTGGGGTAATGTGGTCTTCAGTGTGGACTAGGGTGCAAGTATGTGCAGCAAAGAAGCCCCAGACTCTCCTGCTTTTTCCTCGGCCCTCAGCCTAACAGTGCTGATGACAACAGTACTTACATACTGATCACTTTCCAAAATTGCGCTTTTTCCTTTGCCTCCCTTTGGACAATGCTAGCCAGCCCGGTGCAAAGTAATTGACTTATGCATCTATATTAGTCGATCTGAATTTCTATATGTGTTAGAAATACAGGGCATGACATAGAGTTTGGAGGACAGAGTACCCCAACGCCAATGCAACATAGTACCCTGTCTCCCAGACTCACCTGCCTCATTTACAGATGAGCAGATGGTAAGGTTTTGGTAGATTGAGCAGTGGCGGCCAATAATTAACAGGGGTGGTGGGGTGGGGGTAAATGAAAGAAAATAATTAAAAAAACACTTACCTACAGGCCAGCCGCCGCCTCTCGGTCCTCTTCCGCTCCTCTGTCGACTCCAGAAACAAGAAGCAGAAACCAGGAAGCACACAGGCTCTCAGACTCCCCTAGCCAATCATGATGCTGCCTTACAGCAGCATTGCGATTGGTCTGGGCGCCGTGGCTCGGCGCTCAGAGAGGGACAGAGAGGCTGGGCATGTTCTCCACCCAGGCTGTGCAATACAGCCGGTGGAGAACAGGCACAGTATGCATGACTGTTTGGCCGGAGCAAGACGGCCGGCCAAACTGACATGCGCCCTTAGAGTGTGCTCACCACTCCGCCCCCTGGCCCCTGCTCTGGTCAGCCCAGCCCAGCCCCTCCCCGCACCTAAGCAGGAACGAAAAAATAAAATGACAATAACATTGGTTATTATCATTTTATTTTTTAAACTGCTCACAGAGTAGTGGGGCGACGCTCCTCCACCTTAGTGGAGGAGTCGTCGCTGCGATTGAGAGGCCATAGGCTCCGTTGGTGGAAGGTTTCCTCTCATTGTCCCATGGAGTAGGGGTCATTGGAGGAAGGGCATTACACTTCTCTCCCTACTTAGGGTGGACAGTGTGATGTCCTTTTTTTATCTGTCCATTACACCAGTAAAAACCTGATGGTGAGAGACAGAAAAAGAACACTTAATTGACCTACACACTCTAGGAGAAATCTCCCAAAGTGTGGGGGCCGTTAGTTTTTTGCTTTTCTAAAACAAGCTCCAACTTTGAGAGTTTGCATTTGATAAACAAAGGTAAAATGTTTGGTGGACGCCCATCAAGAGGGACTGCAGCCATCCACCAGACTTGTTGTACCGTGACGGGAATTGCCGAGACAACAGTTCCCTTCAAAGGTACAGAGATGAAAGATGGGCTGGCAGTCATCTCTGAATTTTAGGGACGATATAAGGTCCTCCCTCACTCTGATGTACAGAGTATCCACTATCAATACGAAAATCAAGCCCAAATATTTTTACAGCATATCTTTAGTTTCAACAAACCTTCAACGCCATCAACAATGCTATATACAACACACAGTTGTGGCGAAACCCATTGACTGGGCAAGGCCAAGCGCTGCATAGCACGGGCCGCCATTATGGCGGTTGCGCCGGGCCCCGGGGGATTGGAGGAGGTGGGGGGGTCACCGCACCCTCTGATGACGCGGTGCCCCACCTCTCCTAGGCAACCAATGGCGGTACCCCATGGTGGCGCGAACCGGAGACGATGGGGCAGGCCGGTTTAGACCGGTCTGCCCTGTGCCCCCTTTAAAAGGAGCGAGGGGAGCGGGAACAGTCCCTTGTTCTCTCGCTCCCCCCAGCCAGCATACATACGGGTCCGGGCCCTCAAAGGGCCCGTAACTTGCTTTTTCCCCACCCACCATCCCCTAAGGCAGGCAGTTCATAGGAGTGTTGCAGTCAAATTTGTCTGGCTTTATTTTCTTAAATTTCGTAGCAGGTATCTTGAGGGACATGGTTGATGGTAAAGGGAGATTATTGATGATTTTGGTATTTTGTAATAAAAATGTCTGTATATGTCGTTTTCAGTTACAGGTAATGTCTAATGTAAAGTTATGTGTTGAGGCTAGGGTAATGTGTAATAAAAGTGTCAGTTTATGTCGTTTTGAGTTACAGGTAATGTGTAATGTAAAGATATGTGTTGATGCTATGGTAATGTGTAATAAAAGTGTCAGTTTATGTCGTTTTGAGTTACAGGTAATGTATAATGTAAAGTTATGTGTTGATGCTATGGTAATGTGTAATAAAAGTGTCAGTTTATGTCGCTTTGAGTTACAGGTAATGTGTAATGTAAAGTTATGTGTTGATGCTATGGTAATGTGTAATAAAAGTGTCAAGTATATTGTATGTTGTTGCAGGTAAGATTGTCGTATTTTAGTTTGTGTCCTTGGTCAGGCGGTAAGTTCATCATTGGTGAGCATAGTTTCGGTTCGTAGCGGGCATCACCATTTATCAAATGGGGACGCCCGAAGGGGAGACAGCGGGTCTCACATGGATTTCCAGGGGCAGTTACAGCCGGTCGGCAGGCTGAAAGGGTGCGGGGACCAGGGAGTCACTCTTCCAGTAGGCTGCCGCACACGCATGCGCACAAGAGCGCAAGGATGCAGAATTGCAGCGCCCCTTTATGGAGTTAAGGCTCAGGGCGTAGGGGGGGCCCGGGGGAGACATCCGTCCGGTAAGCTGGACCCCCTACGCAACGTTTACAACTCCAGGGGCAGTGACAACCGGTCGGTAGGCTGTCGGGGTGCGGGGGCCAGGGGAGTCACTCTTCCCAGTAGGCCTGTGGCCACCCTCGCACGCGTATGCGCATCAGGGCACAAATATGCACAATTGCAGCCCCCGTTAGGGAGGTAAGGATCAGGGCGTAGGTGGGGGGGGGGCGGTGGAAAATATCCGTCCGATAAGCTGTACCCCCTACGCAGGCCTACTCCAGTGGAGTCTTTGTCGTTTTACTGGGATCTGGGGCTGCCAGTCATTGACCTTGCTGTAGGCTCTAGCGGGGACACGCAGAAAGTAATGTATATACATGTTTAGATTAAGATAGGAATTTTGTGTATTAGTAACATGTTAAGGTTAGACAAGTAACCTCGTGTATCGATCAAGGTATCCGGACTTTCTGCGTAATTGTACATAATGTAAATAATATCAATGTTTTAATTATGTAATAAATACGGCCGGGGGGTTACTCCCCCTAATCCAAAAGAGCGTGGTCTGAAATGCTTGCCTTGGAGGAGGGAGGGAGTTCTCATCCAAGGGCGGATTTGGGTCTTAAAGAAGAGGGGACTTAGGCAGTACCAGGCCATATGACAATGCTTGTGTTAATATGTTGCCTGCGTCGGAAACATAGATGCTCATGGTTTTTATTTTCAAGTCCTAAAACCGTTCTTTAACTCCCTGCAGAAACACCTCGGGTCAAGGATCATAAACTTTGTTTGCGAGCCATGCTCATTTTAATAAAGGCCACAGGGCATCTGTCAGCCGTACACTATTGATAAAAGTGTACGTGACACAAGTCTATTTCAACATTTCCTTCCTGAATGCCAGGGCTGTTGTCACTCTGATGTTCCAATTTAAAATTAATGGTGCTGTCTGTCATACTTGCTGAGCAGCAGATAAAAATGACTTTGCACCTGTTTACCCAGGCTCTTTGTTCGCTAATACCGGTAAACCCGAGTCAGCCTGGACTTCTCAGAGTACAGCTCTCTGCAAATCATTCCGTGTGACTTCCTCCACAAAAAGAAAGACCCAGGCTGCAAAATCCTAAATCCCGAGAACGCCATTAACGTCGCTGTCATGTGTGACTATGAGATCAGCTGTACGAGCAGGAAATCCAGCTCTGCACTTCTTTATTCAGTGCACAACTGGAAGACGATGACAGGTAAACCCCAGGTGTAAATCAGGCAGTGACAACTGCAGCTCAGCATTACCTAAACGGTACCCAGCCGCACTCGGTAATTCCCTCCTAAGCCCGATCAAGCTTTTGAAGCCATGTGAAATTCTGAAATGTGCTGATGAGCAAATGGTGGAGTTAAGCGGCTGGGATGTTCACACATGGTATGACCCAGTCTACAAAGACGATTTTGTGACAACAACGCAGTTCATTCACACACAGTGGATGTCTCATCGTGGCTGGCAAAAGATAAAGGGACGTGCAGAAATCTCTTTTGTTTCAGGAATGCAAAAGAGTGAAAGATTAATAAACCTATGTTTTCCTCCACCATAATCATGCAGTTGCTATTAGGGTGTAATTTAATCACGTGCCATGAGAGTTGACACAAATAAGTCGAGTATACTATTTTTCTTCCATGTTATGTACTTTGATCCAACAAAAAGGTTGTGTGAGATAGATCCATTTATGCCACAAGGCTAGAGATTATATTACGCAGAAAAATTATTAATTCGTTTGACAGAGAAAAGTAACAAACATATATTGATGCAAAACAAAAAAACGCTTAAAGTATATATCAACAAAATATGTCATGCCAGGCGCTCGCCAAGTCAAAACAACATATAAACGAGGCCTAAATTTCAAGTTTGCATTGTAGGTCTATAAAACAGTGGACACGCAGAAAGTAAATGACTTGGTCCAGACCTACCTAAAAGGTGTCTCTCTCTGTACAGGTGTGCATACGCCTAAGCCGGCCCCATCACTGAACCTACATGCCTCAGCTGTGCTGGTGCACATACGTGGTGCCCTTGTATTCTTGGACAGCCAGGAACGAAATGCAAATGCTGGTTCTGCCGTGTCTGGTTGGCCCACCACCACCTGGAAGTGCCAATCCTAAATCAGGACCTTCAGGGTTTGAGACTCCACCCACATATTTACTACAGGCATTTATTTTAGTGATCGCAAATAATAATAAACCAGCCTTATAACTACTACTACTAATACTAATGATAATAATAATTATAATAATAATATATTTTTAATTTTTTAAATTACTACTAATCATGTTTTACTAGTATTACTACTACTTCTACTACGACTACTAATAATATTGATGATGATAATTACAATAGTAACGATAACTTGTGTTAATGCTATGCTTCATCATATAGCTCTGTGTAATTTGTATGTACTGTAAATATCAGGTGTTAATGTGCTGATATAGGTTTGAAAATCTAGGCATTTGTATACTCTAGCCCCAGGTTACACCATTGTACGTGTAACTTCAGGAAAGAGCTGTAAATAACACATGCCTAACAGCATATCACATTGTAAGACCGTGGGTATTAATTGAGGTGGATGTGGGTCCATCACAAGTAATGAGACCACAAACTTGTCAGAGTAAAACATGGTTTTTATTATTTAAACCTGAGCTTAACCCCTGGTACATTAGCACAGAGCAGACAGGTTTAACTTAGGAAAATGTAGGAGTAACAAAACAAGTATAAAGTCAAAACACAACACAATAAAAATCCTGCAACCAATTTCTAAAGACAGCGAAAAATGTAATGAGCAAAATAACAGGAAAATCCTAAAAATCCAATAAAGGAAACCTAGGATATGAATCTTTAAAGCTTTAAAGCAAAATATGCCTTGAAAAAGTAAAACACCAATCAGCAGTCTCTTTTCTCAGTTAACTAGGACCTAGGCATAATGGAGCAGTGGCCAGACACACCAAAAGGACCCTCCTGATCAAAGATTTTACTTTCTAACTTGGTCTCCGAAATGCCAGTCAAAGTACTCCAGCGGGGCAAAGTTGCAGACTATATCAGCCAAACTCTTCTCAAAGCCAGATAGTTGTTGGATAAGGTCCCACTGAACTTATTGGTTTTGGCCAGTAAAGGCCAGAGCAGGAGAAATTCAAGTTTCATGGCCACCGAAGTCCTCGTGTCATGCCTTTGCCAGGTCAAGATTTCTACCTTCAAATTTGGGGCTGATTTAGATCTTGGCAGGGCTAACACCACCTACTAAAGGCGGCGGTTCCAAGTACTCCGTCAAGCTGACGGCGGTCCATCCGCTGTATTTAGATGTGACATCAACAGACTGGTTTCCGCCACGTCGGTGGTCTTCTCAGCTGGCTAACATCACTCCGTCAGACCGGTGGGTTTGCACCAAGCTGATTCAGATGTTCCCGTTGTGCTGGCTGTGTTCTGGTGGTGGAGTCCTGATGGAGTGAGGCCATGGTTGTGTGGAGACAGGTAAGTACTACCTATCGTTATCTCACTACACATATATGTTGAGAATCTGTCAATATGTATATGTAGTTAATGAATAATGCTATTTTTTTTACACATAGCATTGCACACCAGCAACATACACACAATATTGTATGTACACCCACAGTCACCACAAGCAAGACACCCACAACCACCACCACCACCACCACCAAATAAATATTTTTTTTATGTGTCACTACAGGTGTGCATATTTTACCGCGATAAGTCGTAAGATGTACACTTATGCACGTAAGAGCAATGTAAAAATACACATGGCGGAAGCTACTGTTAACACATGATTCATAGTGAGACAAGTGACACAGAAGCCTACCTAGGCTCCAGTGACACCTGGGTTGCTAAGTGTCATGATCAAGTAGTAGCAGTACAGGAAGGACATGGACAATGAGGTTCAAGATGGAAACAGTAGTGTGAACCCGAAAAAAGGTATGTTTTCACCTTTTTTTCTTTGATTCTGCCAACCCGAGTTTGGAGGTTTTCTTGCCACAGTTGCCTTGACAGAAAGGCACATTGCAATCGGCCAAGTGGTATTCTTGGCGAGACTCCCTTCAGCAGCTGCTTCTGCCTATGACGCCATTGACGCAGGAGGAAGATTCTGGTGGAGACGGCGGGACTCCAATGGTCTTCCCTCCAAGTATCCACCAACATCTAAATACAGCGGGTGGACCGCTAAGCCGGCGGGCAGGAAAAGCGTCAAAAAAGTGATGGTGGGACCAGATCCACCAACATCAAAATCAGCCCCTTAATCTTTTTTATGGAGCTTTTATGGTGCGACAAGCCCAGCAAGCTGTATTCTAGAAAGTCCCTTGGAAACTTGAACATTGTCCTGATATCCAGAGGTGTTAGAAGTTAAACTCTGAAGCAGTTCCTCTTGGTCACAACTGAAGCTCTCAGAGACAGCACTTGGTTCAAGCACTCACCCCAGCAAAGGCCACCAGCACGGTCCAGTCCAGGTCAGGTAGCTACTGGTGAGTTGTGCACTCAATGAAAAAGTAAGTTACTCATTTTGGTAATCACAGAAGGCACTTACCCATCAATGAGTAAGTGCCTTCTGTGAATCCCAAAATGATTAAGTTACACAAAATGAGTATGTTACTCAAAATGAGTAAGTTACTCATTTTGGTATTCACAGAAGGCACTTACCCATCAATGAGTAAGTGCCTTCTGTGAATCCCAAAATGATTAAGTTACACAAAATGAGTAAGTTACTCAAAATGAGTAAGTAAGTGCCTTCTGTGAATACCAAAATGAGTAAGTGCCTTCTGTGAATACCAAAATGGTAGTAAGTTTAGGATTTTGTCTTAAGTTAGTTCTGTGAATCGGGCCCTAACTTTATAAAAGTCACTTTTCCTAAATATTTATAAAAAATTTGACTTCACCTTGAGTTGGATTTTTAATCATCATTAAAGATAGTGATTAAAGTATGCCGGTAGCTTGTCCCAAACTAGAGACAGCAGAATTATGATTTGATTCTGAACTTTTTCCTCATAAGATAGTTACAGCCCTTCACTGTGAATGAAAATACCTTTTGGGAGAAGTCAATGTAGGTGCATACCAATATTAAATTTGTGTATGTACCACTTGTAAATACTATGCACCCTACCATGTGGTCTACAAGGCCAACTATTGGTACTATTGGTGACATTTAACATTAAAAAAGGGTTATTTTGACAGGTTCACTTGCAGGTTTAGCAGCTGCAGGAGTCAGGCTACACAGATAAGCCTGAATCCATGGGGCATATTTACAAGAACTGGAGGATCGCTGTGTTGCCGCAGCGATGCGCCTCAAAAAGTTAACGCTGCAGTATGGCAGATTCCTATGCAATGGATGCGTTATATTTACAATATGGCACACCATGGTGTATGGAGGTATCGGACGTCATAAAAACAGATGGTGTTTTGTGCGCCGTGTCGTAAAGAAATCTGACGCTAATGCTGCAAAAGTGATGTTGGGCTGAATGGCATCTTGTAAATAGATGCTAGCCATTCTAGCATTACTTGTGCGCCTAGCTTCAACATATTTCTTTTTTAAATGTCAATACATGAAAAACAAATGGCACACTTACCTGAAAGCAGCCATGGAGGAGACAGCAAAAAGCAAAGCCCCGGACAACAACCCCAGCAACCTTAGTACCAGCCAGAATGTCCTGACAGAGTCCCAGGGGAAGAGGAAGTGCAAGTTTAGTGAGGAGGAGAATGAGATCCTGATCACTGAGGTGACAGAGCAACAACAACAGCTCTTTATCAACTCCAAAATGTCATCAGGGAGGAAAAAGGCCATATGGCAGACAGTTGTGGACAAGGTCAACAGCGTTGCAGAAGTAAAGAGGACAGTAAATGGCTGCAAAAAGCACTGACATGATTGCAAGCGCAGGACAAAGGAGAAACTGGCAAACAACCTCAAGGCAGCCATGCAGACTGGAGGTGGAAGTCCAGTGCCCCAGGAGCATCTGGATCCCTTGGAGGAGCGGGTGTCAGCTGTCATCTCAGAGGAGTTGGTGGCAGGAGTTGCGGGACAGGGCAGTGCGGGCTATGGTGAGCCACGACAGCAATAGAGTAAGTTGCAACAAGGGGCAATGTGGGTAACTAGGTCTTGTCGTGCATTGCAGGCAGCTGTGTCCCAGCGCTCTGCGTTACTATCTGCAGGCCAAAGGGTAATATGCTGTAGGGGTGGGCGAAGAATTCCGCTCCATTATGGAGTTTGCAGAGTTTTGCCCATTCCACGCGGAGATCCATAAAAACTATGTGAAGTGAAGCGGAGTGGAGTTTTTTCTCTCCAGCGGCTCGCCAACGTTAAGTTGGAGAGTACACACAAGAAAAATCATGTGCTACACCTCCTCCCGGTGAAATTTCTCAACACGGGTTGTCGCGGGAAGTCGCAACCGCTTGCATTGAGAAATCTGCAGCTCGCGTTAAGGAAGCTGCCGCTTGAGTAGAATGTCTACTTGAGCGGCAGAAACCAGTAGCACCCTCTGGTGCAATGCGTAGTGCAGTTCGCGCTGATTTTACAGCCCTGGACAAACTCCCAGAGCTAAAAAAAGTGCAAGAAGCTTGACTTAACAGACTCCGCCACTGGTGGAACTCCACAGAAGCGGGGACATTTTTCCGGCACTTCGCGGAGTTCTGCGGAGTAAAACTCTGCAAACTCCTCCCAGGCCTACTATGTTGGATCATCTATGGTTAAATATGGATCACTGACAAAATATCGATCTCACAAATATCGAGTAGACAAAATATCGTGGACAAAATATCGACTGTCAAAATATCGACTCCCTATCTCCAAACAGGTAAGTACAAAAATTTTGAATCCAAAATATCAGTCGTTAAAAATATAGTTAGTCAAAATATCGAATTTTATAAATCTCTTAAAAGTAATGTAAAATTAATGAAATAATAAATAAAATAAAGTAAAACATACTTAAAATTAGTTAAATTACTTTAAAATTAATAAATAATTATTTTAAGTAAAAAAAATATACATACATTTTTATTTTTTAATACATACATATATTAACGTAATAATATACAACAATAATCACTACTTTTAGCGTAGGATAGGGGGAGGGTAAAATTTACTATTCCCACTGCAGAGAGTGCAACAGTAGGGAAAGCGTTGGATAGCGTAGGGGTAAAAATTACTATTCCCACTCCAGAGAGTGCAACAGTAGGGAAAGTGTTCGATAGCGGGAGGGTAAAAATTACTATTCCCACTCCAGTGAGTGCAACAGTAGGGAAAGCGTTGGATAGCGTAGGGGTAAAAATTACTATTCCCACTCCAGAGAGTGCAACAGTAGAGAAAGTGTTGGATAGCGGGAGGGTAAAAATTACTATTCCCACTCCAGTGAGTGCAACAGTAGGGAAAGCGTTGGATAGCGTAGGAGTAAAAATTATTATTCCCACTCCAGAGAGTGCAACAGTAGGGAAATGGTTGGATAGTGGGAGGGTTAAAATTACTATTCCCACTCCAGTGAGTGCAACAGTAGGGAAAGTGTTGGATAGCGTAGGGGTAAAAATTACTATTCCCAATCCAGACAGTGCAACAGTAGGGAAATGGTTGGATAGCGGGAGTGTTAAAATTACTATTCCCACTCCAGTGAGTGCAACAGTAGGGAAAGCGTTGGATAGCGTAGGGGTAATAATTACTATTTCCACTCCAGAGAGTGCAACAGTAGGGACAGGGTAGGATAGCAGGAGGGTTAAAATTACTATTCCCACTCCAGTGAGTGCAACAGTAGGGAAAGTAATATTTTAATATTTTACTAAAAAATAATTAATTATCAATACTAATAAATATTATTAATAACACTAATTACCAATTACAAAATGTTTAATAATTAATTTATTATAAATACAATACATATTATTTATTAAAAATTAATTACCTATTAATAAATCATTAACAACCAATTAATAATCATTACCAGATTTGTATAAATATTTAAATAAATACCAATTAATATTTAATTACCAGTAAATTAAGTATCAATACAAAAAAGTATTTTCTATAATTAACTAATTACAATTAAATTACTTCCTCCCACATTCCCCTATAAACCCACATCCCACTACAAATATTTAATTAATAGAAATAACATAATTACCAATAAATCAATTTAAAAAAAATAATTACTAATTAATAAAATGTATTTACCAATTAATAATTAATTAACAATAAATTAATTATCAATACCAATTAATATTAATTAATATGTACTTAATTTCAATTAAATTACTTCCCACCTATTCCCCTATAAACCCACATCCCGCTACAACTATTTAATTAATAGAATTAACATAATTACCAATTAATCAATTTTTTTTTTTTTACTAATTAATAAAATTTAATTACCAATTAATAATTAATTAACAATAAATTAATTATCAATACCAATTAATATTTATTAATATGTACTTAATTTTAATTAAATTACTTCCCACCCTATTCCCCTATAAACCCACTACCCGCTACGGAATTAAATTACACAAAAATTAAATAACATAAAATTCATTGCTTTTAAAAAATTAAACAAACATTACAACAACTAATATACACTTTTAACACATATACTAACATACAATACACTTAGAAAAAATTCGATATTATTAAAAATTCGATATTTTTTAATGCCTATATTATGTACTTCGATATTTTAACAATCGATATTACTTACCTTGATTTCGATATTTTTAACGACTATATTATGTCCATTCGATATTATGTCCATTCTATATTTTGGACTCGATATTTTGTCCATTCGATATTTTTGTTTCGATATTATGTCTGTTTACCGTTAAATATAATATAAATGGAAGTCTCACTGCCCAGCTACACATTGCGCAGCTGTCTAGCTCTGTCACCTTTATCCCTTCCTTGTGTGAAGTTCAGTACCAGTCCACGTTCACCTTTCTCTGCATACTGGCATTTGCAGTTGAATGTACATCAGTCAGTAGAACTACAAGTCCCAGAATACAAAGGAAAAAACATGGGGGCATATTTTCAAGATGACGCGGCGCAGCAAGCCAACTTAATGCACTGAGCTGTGTCATTAGGAAAGTGCAGGGATGTGTCATATTTACAACAATATGACACATCTCAGTGCTTTCCTCTGTGGTGATGCACAATAGGCTGCCTAGCACCAACACATATACCCTTGCACCAAGCAAAATTGCTTGCGGCACTGCACTGCATCATTATCTTGTAAGTACGCACCTCTGTCTCACCTGGGCCCATGCACACTGACCTAGCCTGCAAATCCATGGCATGGAATGGGGGTGTCAGAGGAGAAACAACCCACCTGAAGGGGTGGGGGGGGGTTTGTGGGCAATGGGAAGTATCTACACATAAGGACATTCCAAGAGCCTCATCTATAGTAGCCAAGATTAGACTGCATTCCACGCAGCTGTCCTGGCATGCAGGGTCAGAGCACACAGGTTTCAGCTGCCATGGTAGGAACCACCTGAACCCCTCTCATCTACAAAATCTGACTGAGTGTGGGGGTGAATGCAAGTGACGTACACCAGAGGACTATGTGTGTTAAAACAAATGATGGTGTGTTCCTGCTAGTGCAGTGCATAGTATGAATTTTGCTGTGCACGTCGAACTGCCACTGTGTTTGAATGGGGAGACATTGCATGGCAAGGAGGTGAGAAGGGACTTGGTTACTACAAGATACCCTCACCAATACACATGCACTGCTGTGTCTGACTGGGTCACACTTGTGTTGCAGCTGTTTAGGGATGACAGACAATAGCTCATTGTGGTACAACAGTCTACATGTCATGCGGACCTGAGTGATGATGTAGTATGTGCCATGAGGGAATCTGGACCTAAATTGTCTCACTGTGCCACATGTAAAAGTCAGAGGATGTCATTCAGGGAACTGTCAAGGAATAGGAAGAACTGCTTAGTCACCACAAAGGACACAAGTCCGGGAGGGTCAGAGGCTTAGGTGGATGGGCCCAGCTGTTTTAGAAAACTGGGTAGGTACATGTCACCATTTCCAGCACTACTACCATGTGAGGTGCTGCCTGACCCATATCACTCAAGAACAGCCTTCCATGTCAGTCCATTGGATATGGTCATGTATAATGTAGGTGTCGTAGGCACATGAGAGTCAATCTATGATCTGGGTTCCATCACTGTGTGGCAGTAAGTCGGCTGCCAGGACCAAATTGGGATTAGCCAGAGGAGGCCTGCACACATACAAGTGCATGGGTCTGATTAAAAATGATGTGAGACACCCTGCAGATAACCAACTCTTGTCATGATGAAATGGGATGAACGTCAGTGATCATAATCTAACTAGTATGACAGGGCCCATCCCCTCAGAGTAGGCACACAGTGGTAGTGAGAACAGTGCTGAGATCCAACCATCTGAAAGGGAAATACAGTGCAATTTACAATCAATACCCATGTGTAACAAGTGTCTTACGCATCAATGAGGAACTGAAAGTGATAAATATGGAACCTTGATTGTCAACTGGTTTACTCATGTCAAAATCTAACAGAGATCACCAACACCATTTTCCCATCTAATTGCAGAGGATGAACCCTCTCCTCCTGTCCAGCAGTCTGTCCCGGACTTCAGCAATGATATGGATGACAACCTGCAAACCCTCGAGCAGGACACCCTCCAAGAAATCCTGGACTCCATTCAGACACCATCTCTGGACACGGGAGGGTCAACAGCATCGTGGGGTCTCCACATGATCTGCATACCAACCAACAGACACCACCTGCCAGCCCACCCAGAGCCCTGGACTCTGAGGACCCACCAATACTTTTCCAATGTACTGCCATAGGAGTCCAGCAGGAGATGGCAGATTATTTGGAGGAGGGTATGGAGACCATGGCAGCTACCCTAGAGGGAGTCCGTGGGTGCCTCATTCCCAATAGGGACAACATTGGGCCCATAAGACGCACATACCCTCTTCTCCATGGCCTCCAGCAGTCCCTGGCTGACATCGCTGGTGTCATGAGGCAGCGACATGAGCAAATCACCTGCCAAAGTGGCACCAGCAAGGTTGACAACCAGCTGGGGGCAATCAAAACCATCTTGGAGTCCATGGAGTGAAAGCAGGACTCCCACATTGCTACCATAGCTGCCTACCACCGCTACGTTGCTGCTGTGTTGCAAAACCAGCAGATCCTCCTCGCTGGTGTGCTGCCTCATTTGTTGACACAGATAAATGCTGCTGCAGACATGGGATCCACATCTTCAGCCCCTGATATGTGTGTGCCTCCCTCGGCTCCTGCATCTATAACAGCCCCCTCATGGGAGCCACCACATACATCAGAGGAGGAAGATGTGGACTGCACCTCTTTCTCATGCAAAAGATTCTGGTAGCATTTATCTGTCGAATGTTTGCCAGGTACGTAAAATCCGCTCCCTAGCTGCCGGTTGCACTTAGCTTCGAAACATGAATGTTTTTCATCCAAACTTCAAATTTTCTTCAAAATATTTCCAATGAATTACAAACTTTCAATCATCAATCATCACGTTTTATTGGCTGTGATGTTCCTTATTATTCTGTATCCTTCATGGTATACAGTGTTCAGCAGTTTAAACTGTAATCACTCCAAAAGTACTACCCAATGTCATCTAAGACCCGTCGTCGGGGGCCTTCCGATTACAGAATCTACAACATAAATGAAACAGAAGGCAGCCCAGTCTAGTCCCCAATAATTAAACAGAAACTCAAAAGTGAACTCAAAAGATACATCCGACGTACACCCATGTTGTTGGTTCAAACTCCTGGGTATATCTAGACCACCAAAATTGTGTGATAAAAGAGAAACAATACGGTTCAATCTGTGACGCGTAATGAAAAAACGTAATGAGAAAAGAACTATCCATGCATACAACGAAAAAGTGCTCTGCAGAATTACTTAGTTTAGTTAGAAAAGACTCAATGTGAGTATTTGTACAGCGTGGTGCAGAGTCAAACACTAGAAACGGGTGCTCAGCGTGTTCGTGATTCTTCCAGCTTCGGTGATCTACATACAACGTGACTAAGGTGCCACAAGTTCTCTGGTTAAAAGTTGTTCAAAGTGCTCACTTTCAATGGACCGTGCCATGCTGTGTGATTGCATTGACAAAAGTGCTCGCGTTTATTGCTATGTGTCAGTCATGCTTACCTTGTAAACTGACTGCTACTCTCCGAGGTTCCTCTTTGGAACGAACATACGTGAAGAGCCGTTCCGACATGCTGTTTTTTTTGGTGTGTGGTGTGACGTTTCGATCGTCGTGACGTACACAGAATGTGAATTCTTAAAGTGAAACCGTGCTTAGCGACTAAAGAAATTGTGACACAGACAAAGTGGTGGTGTAACTAAAACCTCGGTGAAGTGTGGAAGTGTCAGTGAAGTGTATACATAAGTAGATAAAGCCTGCAGGCGATAATCTCTTATTAAACCATAACAACGTACTGTACGAAGCAAAACAATGATCCAAAATCAAATGGAAAAAAAAAAGAAAAAAATAAGTCTCATATGTTTAAATCACAACTTAAAAAAAACCAAGCAAATTCCAGTCTGTCATTCATCTCATGTGGCTGCATGACATTCAAGCATTTATCTGTGCCACATACCCAGTTTCTTCTTTGCCGTGTGCTTATGAACATGCCAGTGAAAATCAGCCTGCACTGTCCTCAATTTGCTTTCCCCTGTTGACCTCAACCATTTTTGGACTGTCAATGTGGCCTATCCTCCCTAATGCCAATGTGGTCATCCTCCTCATTGAAGCACTCCTCTAGGCCTGGGCATTAAACTCCGCTCCGTTCGCGGAGTTTGCAGAGTTTTCTGCACTACGCACTCCGCGGTGTTCGCGGAGTGCAAGAAAACCCCGTTTCGCGTAGTGCAGCAGAGTTTTTTCCCTGCTCGCGCTCGCGAACGGTAAGTTTGTGAGCGTGAGCTGCTGCTCAGGTAGAATTTCTACCAGAGCTGCAGAAAGACCAGTGCGAACAGCAGTTCGCACTACACTCTGCCACTTTCGGAACCTCGCGGAGTTTTTTTGTAACTTCGCGAAGTTCCGCGTAGCAAAACTCTGCGAGCTACGCCCAGGCTTACACTCCTCACCTCCAAATGCCCCATGACATGTTCCCCCATGGAGGCTGTCTGGACATCCACTGGCTCAAAACATCTTTTGGGGTTGTTGTCCTATGAATTGTCCCTGTGAGCCGCACAGGTATCAGCGCATGTAAATAAATGCGCTTAGTACTACCTGTGTGTTGTCTTTCTGTTGGAGTCTGGAACAAGTTGAACATTGTGCATTCTGTGAAGTAAAGACACCAACTACTTGCCAAAGGGACATGTGTTGTTAGGAGTCAGGGACAGTGTTAGACAGTGAGAGAGAAACATACTTTGTTAACCCTATGTGTGTATTGACTAGCAAGTGGTTACTCAAGGTTGCAAGCATGAAGTGCAACAGGTATCATGCAGTCAGTGTTAATGGGGAATGAAGTCACACCACAGGTGCCAGGTCTACCCATGGATACTAGCAGGCAAACAACATTGGACTATCAAGCAAACAATGCATGTGTGAGTGTGTACGGGGCAGCCATCAGTATGTTAATCAAAAAACCTTTACTTTGGGAGAATGTTTTGACCACAACATCCCTCCATTGCATGTCTCATGATGTACCCACACAGAGAAATCGTATGTGAATGCATGAGTTGCACTGTGTATCCATTCCCATCATGATTGCCACGTTCACTGCTCAACAATATCTGTAGATAGATTATGTAAAGCCATGGCCAACCTGTCAACTTCCCGTCCATAGGTAAATCACCTACTCACTCATGTTGCCAAACACTGCTAGAAAAGACAATTGCATGGACATAACATTACCTGAGCGGACACGCTAACTCTTACACAGTAAATCATGATATAGACCTATATGTAGCAAACAATAACTTTTAATGTCAACTGAAAACATATTACTAAAACAACCTAACCTACACTAACTAACTACCTAACTAATCTAACCTAACCTATACCACCTTATCCTTATCCTACATACTATATAAAAATACATTAACTTAACCTAGCTTACTCTACACATATAGCACAACATGATAAACATGATAAAAATCAACCCCCCATACACATCTTCATGCAAGGATACCCAGACAGCAACTAACTTCACATATAATCCTAAATATATTTTTATATATATATATATATATATATATATATAGATATAGATAAATATATATATATATATATATTCACTGAAAAAACCATAGGTTTTAGGGACAGTTATAGTTACTTGGACATTGCACTCGTACAAAACCCGTGAAATTCCCCCGTTATAGTTAGTTCAGCTAACTATAACTCGCGCCCCCGCAATGCACTGCTGATGACGTCACATATTACATCACTCATGACATGGTCAGTGACATCACTGATGACATCACTGATGACATCTCAAATGACATCACTGATGACATCACTGATGACATCACTGATGACATCATCCAGTGACTGTGTGTTTCTGTAAAGTTTAAATATTTTTAATATATATAGGAAAAGACGTATTGAAGAATGAGTGGGTGTGTAAGTGTCTGTATGGATGATTTAGTAGGTGCGTGACTGACTCTATAAGTGAGTGATTTAACGTATCTTACTGAATGCATGGGTTAGTGACTAAACTGGATGAATGTCTGTATCCGTCTGTCTGTTGCTGTGTAAGTGGCTGCATGTGTTTGTGAATAGCTACATGAGTGTCTATATGAGTTATTGAATGCTTGTCTGAGTATCTGTATGGGTGCCTGAGTGTTTGTGTGGGAGGGGTGTGTGCAACTCTGTGCATAGATGTGTGAGTGGGTGATTCACTGGGTGGATGGTTTCAAGAGTGCATCTGTGATAGACTGTATGGGTGGGTAAGTGTGTGTAAGAGTGTGTTAGTGAGTGAATGTATGTCCCAGTGGTACATGTGTGAGTAACTACATATGTGAAAGGCAGTATATATGTGTGTTGGAGTATATAAATAGCTATAAGCAAGAGTGAGTGATTGTGATAGTGGCTGTATGGATGAGTGTGTGCTTGTATCAGTGATTGTATAAGAGCGTAACAATGTGCTACTATTTGTATGAGTAAGTGAGCTGGTGTGTGTATAACTGTATAGGTGAGTAAATGGCAGTGTGTTTAATTATTTGCATGACTGACTAGGTGTGTGAGTATCTCTATGGATGAGTGGCGTTGTTTGAGTGTCTATATAGGAGTAAGAGTGCATATGATAGTCCTGTACTGAGTGACCGTAAGTATGAGTGACTGTACGGGTGAGTGAGTGGATGTGTGTGTGTAGACCTAAGAATCAGTGAGTGGGTATGTAGTTATTGGTGTTGGAGTGTCTATGGTTTTGCGAATGGCAGTCTGTAATTTAGAGTGGGTGTATCAAAGGTTATATTAGGGTGTGAGGAGGTGCATCAGATTATCACGTGGATGATGTCATCAGTGATGTCATTTGAGATGTCATCAGTGATGTCATCAGTGATGTCACTGACCATGTCATGAGTGATGTAATATGTGACGTCATCAGCAGTGCATTGCGGGGCGCGAGTTATAGTTAGCTGAACTAACTATAACGGGGGAATTTCACGGGTTTTGTACGAGTGCAATGTCCAAGTAACTATAACTGTCCCTAAAACCTATGGTTTTTTCAGTGAATTTCAAAGGTTTTTTAAATGCTAATTTGTAACTATAACGTGTCTGAAACCTATGGTTTTTTCAGTGAATTTCAAAGGTTTTTTAAATGCTAATTTGTAACTATAACGTGTCTGAAACCTATGGTTTTTTCAGTGAATTTCAAAGGTTTTTTAAATGCTAATTTCTAACTATAACGTGCCTGAAACCTACGGTTTTTTCAGTGAATTTCAAAGGTTTTGTAAATGACAATTTTTAAATGTATTAATTGTTATATTAATTTTTTTCATACTGATTTACTACATTTTTAGAAACAATTTTTTTTTACATATTTTATTTTTAAATTACATTGTAATTACATTATACATTACATTACAAAAAATACTTTCTCAGAATGAATTACTTTAGTTTAAATACTTTGCAGATAGGCAATAGACTTTTAAGTACAGTAGTTACAGTTGTTGCAATGGGCAACACATTTTCAAACACAATGCAACATTCAGCTCAATGTGAATTTCTAGTTAAATGCAATTAGTTACTTTATGGATTACTTTTGTAACCACAGGACTGGATCCTAGATTCAGTCCTGGTACATCTCCTGTAAACAGTTGAGTAAAAGCGTTTTGGTTACAGTCGTGATTTTTAAGGAATATTATTGTATTTTAAAAGTTGACACTTAGAAACTTTTTCTCATAGAATCACCAATGTTATCCTATGGAAGGAAATTCACTTAGCAGGTAAAAACTGTTATCGTTACTTTTTCTTACTCAGTGTTGGATCCTGGATCCAGCACTGGTGCATCTCCTGTAAACAGTTGAAAGAATGCGTTTAAGTCATACAGGCGATTTTTAAGGAATATTTGTAGTTTGTGAAAATCAACACTTTGAAACTTTTTTGCTGAAAACCAGTCAATCTTAGCCTATGAAGGAAATTCAAGTTACCGGTAAGTACGGTTAAAATTACTTTTGAGGATCAGTACTGGGCTGAAAGATGCAGCACTGAGGTCTCTCCTGATAACAGGTGAGTAAATCGGAATTCGTATTTCGGCTGATTTTAGAGGAATATTTTAAAGTTCCAAAACTCCACACTTAGAAGAATTTCCAAGTGAAACCAGTCAATGTTAGCCTATGGAAGGAAATTCAAATTACTGGTAAGTACGGTTAAAATTACTTTTCAGGACCAGTACTGGGCTGAAAGATGCAGCACTGAGGTCTCTCCTGATAACAGGTGAGTAAATCAGAATTCGGATTTCGGCTGATTTTAGAGGAATATTTGTATGTTTCAAAAATCAACACTTAGAAACTTTTTCAGCAAAAAGCAGGCAATGATATCCTATGGAAGGAAATTCAAGTTACTGGTAAGTACGGTTAAAATTACTTTTGAGGATCAGTACTGGGCTGAAAGATGCAGCACTGAGGTCTCTACTGATAACAGGTGAGTAAATCGGAATTCGTATTTCGGCTGATTTTAGAGGAATATTTTAAAGTTCCAAAACTCCACACTTAGAAGAATTTCCAAGTGAAACCAGTCAATGTTAGCCTATGAAGGAAATTCAAGTTACCGGTAAGTACGGTTAAAATTACTTTTCAGGATCAGTACTGGGCTGAAAGATGCAGCACTGAGGTCTCTCCTGATAACAGGTGAGTAAATCGGAATTCGTATTTCGGCTGATTTTAGAGGAATATTTTAAAGTTCCAAAACTCCACACTTAGAAGAATTTCCAAGTGAAACCAGTCAATGTTAGCCTATGAAGGAAATTCAAGTTACCGGTAAGTACGGTTAAAATTACTTTTCAGGACCAGTACTGGGCTGAAAGATACAGCACTGAGGTCTCTCCTTATAACAGGTGAGTAAATCGGAATTCGTATTTCGGCTGATTTTACAGGAATATTTGTATGTTTCAAAAATCAACACTTAGAAACTTTTTCAGCAAAAAGCAGGCAATGATATCCTATGGAAGGAAATTCAAGTTACTGGTAAGTACGGTTAAAATTACTTTTGAGGATCAGTACTGGGCTGAAAGATGCAGCACTGAGGTCTCTCCTGATAACAGGTGAGTAAATCGGAATTCGTATTTCGGCTGATTTTAGAGGAATATTTTAAAGTTCCAAAACTCCACACTTAGAAGAATTTCCAAGTGAAACCAGTCAATGTTAGCCTATGAAGGAAATTCAAGTTACCGGTAAGTACGGTTAAAATTACTTTTCAGGACCAGTACTGGGCTGAAAGATGCAGCACTGAGGTCTCTCCTGATAACAGGTGAGTAAATCGGAATTCGTATTTCGGCTGATTTTAGAGGAATATTTTAAAGTTCCAAAACTCCACACTTAGAAGAATTTCCAAGTGAAACCAGTCAATGTTAGCCTATGGAAGGAAATTCAAGTTACTGGTAAGTATGGTTAGAATTACTTTTCAGGACCAGTACTGGGCTGAAAGATACAGCACTGAGGTCTCTCCTGATAACAGGTGAGTAAATCGGAATTCGTATTTCGGCTGATTTTAGAGGAATATTTGCACAATGGTGAAGGGAGGGGGCGGGGCCTGAGGTGACATCTGTGCAAACGCGCCCCGTTGCGCGTTTTAAGTTGGGGGATTAAGTCCCCTTGAATCCTGAGGGTCCCTAGGGGCCAACTAGCCCACCAGGAACCTCCAATATGCGCTAGGGGCTGCGTTGCAGAGACGTGTAGAGAGGCCACACCCCTTTTACACCTCTCTGCAACGCAGCTCTGTGGCGCTTTCTGGATGTACCTGTTGGGCTAGTTGGCCCCCAGGGACCCTCAGGATTGAAGGGGATTTAATTCCCCATCTTAAAACGCGCCACGGGGCCTGTTTGCACACATGTCACCTGAAGCCCCGCCCCTCCCTTCACCACTGTGCAAACGCGCCCCGTGGCGCGTTTTAAGTTGGGGGATTAAGTCCCCTTGAATCCTGAGGGTCCCCGGAGTCCAACTAGCCCACCATATACCTCCAAAAAGCGCCACAGAGCTGCGTTGCAGAGAGGTGTAAAAGGGGTGTGGCCTCTCTACACGTCTCTGCAACGCAGCCCCCTGGCGCATATTGGAGGTTCCTGGTGGGCTAGTTGGCCCCCAGGGACCCCCAGTATTCAAGGGGAATTCGTTCCCCTCTGCAAACGCGCCAGGGGCGCGTTTGCAGAGTGGTGAAGGAAGGGGCGGGGCCTGCGGGCCCGATCGTTTTAAAAAAATAAATAAAATTTTGTCTCCTGAAGGGGGCTGTGTGGCCCCCTTCCTTTTTCCTGTTTTTATGCCCTGGGGACCCCATCCCCCAGGGCCTTACCCCTTTTTTTTAATTTTTAATTAAAAAAAAAAAACGGGAAGGGGGCCGCGTGGCCCCCCTTCCCTGGGCCTGTATTGGCCCCGGGGACCCCATCCCCCGGGGCATGGCCTTTTTATTTTTATTCTTTGGAGGGGGGCTGCGTGGCCCCCCTCCTCTGGCCATTTAAGGCCCCGGGGACCCCATCCCCCGGGGCCGGCCTTTCCATTTTTTTAAATTTTTTAAATTTTTCTTTTTTGGGGAGGGGGGCCGCGTGGCCCCCCTCCTGGGCCACTACTTGCCCCGGGGACCCCATCCCCCGGGGCTGGCCCTCTCCGTTGGGGACTGTGGGGGGGTCCCCAATCCCCCCACAGTCCCGCCGGCTCCCCACGTCCCTTGGGAGCCGGCATTGCTTTTCCACATGGGGAGCAGCTGACATGCTGCTCCCCATGTGGAAAAGCAATGTGCTTTGGATATTGGAAGAGAGAGCAGGTTTCCCTGCTCTCTCTTCCAATATCCAAAGCAGTTTGCTATGGCAGGACGGGAGCCGCGAGGCTCCCGTCCTGCCATAGCAAACTACAATGTCCCGGGGTAGGCACCCCGGGACACTGCAGGAGCCGGCCCTGGGGGTGGTGGTCCCCAGGGCCATCAAGGGCTCCAGGAGGGGGCCGCGCGGCCCCCCTCCCTACATCAGCACAGCCCCGGGGAGGTGGTGGTCCCCGGGCTTCGGGGGTCCAAAACGGACCCCCATTTTAATTTGTTAGTGCCCCGGGGAGGTGGCGGTCCCGGGGCGTGTGGGGGGCTGGAGCCCCCCACACAGGTTGTTAAATTAATTTAAAAAAAGCCCCGGGGAGGTGGTGGTCCTCGGGGCTGCGGGAGGGCTCAGAGCCCTCCCGCACCATTTTTTAAAAAGCCCCGGGGGTGGCGGTCCCCGGGGCTTGGGGGCCCTTTGAGGCCCCCAACACATTAAATGATCCCCCCACCATGCCCCCGGGACTTGGGCCACCCGGGGGCCAATCAACATCGAAGCGCGGGAGACCGCGCTTCGATTTTTTTTCCGGCAGGATTCGCGCACCCTGAGCGCATCCTGCCGATTTAAAAAAAAAAAAATGCTTTTTTTTGCCCAGGGGGTCCTTGTGGGACCCCCTGAGCAGGCCTAGGGGTTAGGGTGTTTCTACCCTGCCCCCTTTGTGCGTTTTGCGCACTTGTTTCTTTTTTTTCTCGGCGGGATACGCGCACCCTAAGCGCATCCCGCCGATTTAAAAAAAAAAAAATCTTTTTCTGCCCAGGGGGTCCTTGTGGGACCCCCTGAGCAGACCTAGGGGGTCAGGGTGTTTCTACCCTGCCCCCTTTTGCGCTTTGCGCACTTGTTTCTGTCCCTCGGTTCTACCGAGGGACAAAATGGCTGCCAACACTTCTTGATTTGGAGTGTTGACAGCCAATTAGCATGCAGCTCGTGATCGGGAGGGTACGCGGATCCGACGCGCCCATAGATATATATGTGATTTTAATTGTGAATTTCTCAGGAACTACTGAACGGATTTACACCATTTTAGCAAAAGGCACCAGTCTGAACCAAGGGCTACCTCTTTGCCAAATTTGGGGTAATTCCGTTCAGCAGTTCGGGCTGTAGCTGCGACTAAAGGTTCCTATGGAAAAATGAATGGGGAAAACGCGTTTTGGGACCCCCTTTTTCTCGGCCCCCGCTTCACGTATCACCCCGAGACTTTCAGGGTAGGAGCGGACGGAGCGCCCAACAAGTTGGAAACTTTCACGAAGATTCGTCAACCGGCGCCAACGTTATTTCAAATAGAATGTCGCGGATTTCCTATGGATAATAGGTTGTAACTATAACTATCTACTGGCGACCGCCAGTAGATAATATATATATATATATTATCTACTGGCGGTCGCCAGTAGATAGTTATAGTTAGGACCTATTTTCCATAGGAAATCCGCAACATTCTATTTGAAATAACGTTGGCGCCGGTTGACGAATCTTCGCGAAATTTTCCAACTTGTTGGGGCGCTCCGGTCCGCTCCTATCCTGAAAGTCTCGGGGTGATTCGGCAAGCGGGGGGCGAGAAAAAAGGGGGGTCCCAAAACGTGTTTTCCCCATGCAATTTTCCATAGGAACCTTTAGTCGCAGCTACAGCCCGAACTGCTGAACGGAATTACACTAAATTTGCCAAAAAGGTAGCCCTTGGTTCAGGGTCATGCCTTTTGCTTAAATGGTGTAAATCCGTTCAGTAGTTCCTGAGAAATTTGAAAAAGAAAACACATATATATCTGGGCGGAGCCTAACCACACATGTCATCGTGAGTTCTGATTGGCTGTCAGCACTTCATCCTGGAATTGCTGGCAGCCATCTTGGGACCAACATAAATGATAGTACCCCATTGAAATGCATTGTAGTGAATCGAAGATTTTGAGGGTTACCAAAAGGAGAACTATAAAGGGTGATAACAGACTTTAGTTACATTAGAATTCATTTGTTGATGGTACCATACTAATTTCAGGAATTGTGGTGTGTTCTAAGGTGATTTTACCCTGTGAAAAACCTTCTGCTGGGATATCATGAATCATGTTTGAGAGAAAACTATTTTCACATGCTTGTCCCATACAGTTTTGGAAGGTGCTCCAGAAGCTAAAATGAGAGCATATTTTCTGTAAATTCACATTATCTTTCTCAGTCATGTGAGAATGAAGTCTGACGTTCTCAGTAAAACATGTACATCCAACAAGGGCAGAGACTGTCAGTTGATTCCTTTGTGTTCTACTGCAGCTTCCCAGAGTGTTCTAAAGAACAACTAGCGTGCTAACAGCCTTCCTTATGACAAAAGTATGGCACACATGAAGCCATGTTGGATGGAATAAACTGGTAACACTTAAAACATTTAATTTAAAAAGGAACAAAATGATGGGGTTCATTTTGTCATAGAATTATGGTTAGTGCTGTAGAAAGAAAAATTAGGACATGTTTTAAGTGAGATCTCAAATATCTTCCTGTTATATTTCAACAGGAGCAGCCTGTCAGTTGATGCCTTTGTGTTCTACTGCAGCTTCCCAGAGTGTTCTAAAGAACAACTAGAGCGCTAACAGTCTTACTTATGACAAAATTATGGCACACCTGAAGCCATCTTGATTGGAATAAAATGGTAACACTTAAAACATTTAATTTAAAAAGGAACAAAATGAGGGGGTTCATTTTGCCATAGAAATTATGATTAGTGCTGTAGAAAGAAAAATTAGGACATGTTTTAAGTGAGATCTCAAATATCTTCCTGTTATATTTCAACAGGAGCAGCCTGTCAGTTGATGCCTTTGTGTTCTACTGGAGCTTCCCAGAGTGTTCTAAAGAACAACTAGAGTGCTAACAGCCTTACTTATGACAAAATTATGGCACACCTGAAGCCATCTTGATTGGAATAAACTGGTAACATTTAAAACATTTAATTTAAAAAGGAACAAAATGATGGGGTTCATTTTGTCATAGAAATTATGGTTAGTGCTGTAGAAAGAAAAATTAGGACATGTTTCAAGTGTGATCTCAAATATCTTCCTGTTATATTTCAACAGGAGCAGCCTGTCAGTTGATGCCTTTGTGTTCTACTGCAGCTTCCCAGAGTGTTCTAAAGAACAACTAGAGCGCTAACAGTCTTACTTATGACAAAATTATGGCACACCTGAAGCCATCTTGATTGGAATAAACTGGTAACTCTTAAAACATTTAATTTAAAAAGGAACAAAATGAGGGGGTTCATTTTGTCATAGAAATTATGGTTAGTGCTGTAGAAAGAAAAATTAGGACATGTTTTAAGTGAGATCTCAAATATCTTCCTGTTATATTTAAACAGGAGCAGCCTGTCAGTTGATGCCTTTGTGTTCTACTGCAGCTGCCCAGAGTGTTCTAAAGAACAACTAGAGCGCTAACAGTCTTACTTATGACAAAAGTATGGCACACCTGAAGCCATCTTGATTGGAATAAACTGGTAACACTTAAAACATTTAATTTAAAAAGGAACAAAATGAGGGGGTTCATTTTGCCATAGAAATTATGGTTAGTGCTGTAGAAAGAAAAATTAGTGCTAAAACACTACCCCCAGCACGACACCCTACACTACCCAAACATTACTGCACTACCCTAAACCCTAAAACACTACCACCAGCACGACTCCCTACACTACCCAAACACCACAGCACTACACTAAACCCTAAATATACCCCCAGCATGACCACCCACACTACACAAACACCACTGCACTACCCTATACCCTAAAACACGACCCCCTACACTACACAAACACGACTGCACTACCCTAAACCCTAAAACACTACCCACAGCATGACCCCTTCACTACACAAACACCACTGCACTGCCCTAAACCCTAAAACACTACCCCAGCACTACCCCCTACACTACCCAAACACCACTGCACTAACATAAACCCTAAAACACTACCCCCAGCACAACCCCCTACACTACACAAACACCACTGCACTACCCTAAACCCTAAAACACTACCCCCAGCACGACTCCCTACACTACCCAAACACCACTGCACTACCCTAAACCCTAAATCTACCCCCAGCACGACCCCTACAGTACCCAAACACCACTGCACTACCCTAAACCATAAAACACTACCCCCAGCATGACCCCCTACACTACACAAACACCACTGCACTACCCTAAACCCTAAAACACTACCAGCAGCATGACCCCCTACACTACTCAAACACCACTGCACTACCCTAAACCCTAAAACACTACCCCAGCACGACCCCCTACACTACCCATACACCACTGCACTACCCTAAACCCTAAAACACTACCACCAGCATGACCCCCTACACTACTGCACTACCCTAAACCCTAAAACACTACCCCCAGCACGACCCCCTACACCACCCAAACACCACTGCACTACCCTAAACCCTAGAAAAGAAACCCCCACCCCATGCCCAATCCCCCTTACCTCTCACTCCTCATGGTTCCTCTCTCCTCGTGGTTCCTGCTTCACGTCATCTCTGAGGGGCGGTGCACGTCGTTGTGAGGAAACAGAACAGCCTCTGTTTCCTTACAACGACATGGATCGTCTACATGTTTTTTAGAAAGCATGGTGATTTACCATACATACCTTTACAACAAAATTCGTTGTAAAGGCATGCATGGTAAATGACCATGCGTTCTTAAAAAATGCGTAGTAATGACTTTGTGATGTACAACGCATGCGTGGTAATGCATGCGTTGTAATGGTATCGCAAAGTAAAAAAGTTGTTGTAACAGCTGTTTACCGATCGAAGCTGGCCCCTGTTCTTCAGTGAGACGTTTATTTGATTAATTAGGAGGAAGGAATGTGTTTTTTTTACCGAAAAGTGCATTCCCGGCTGTTGAATTGTGAAAGTGTCCGCGTGGCCTGGTTTCACTTCCGGTGAGAGAGTGGAAGAGTCTGTTTGGATCTAAAGGAGTTCTGATGTTGGACGGGGCCGGCGCGACATGTCATCAGAAAACATAGCTAATGGAAAGCATCCTCCCTGAAGTGTGGAGCAGTGCCATGAGAGGTCAACGAGTGTGCGTCCCACCGCAGTATGACCGTACCGCGTGACCCATGTGCCGCCTCCAGGGTACGGGAGGCAGAAGCGGCATCGCAGGTCCTCTTGAAGACCGTTGTAGCACTAATTCTACATTTTGGTACTAGGGCATTTTAACTTCGTTGTTCCTGCCAGATACAAAGAGAAGATCCTGTGTTATTCAGTGCCCTCGTTACCTTTTTTGTGGGTTGTGGTGCTTGTCACTTCGCTGCCCCGCCGGTGCACACGACTGGGCACCCCACCTCGTGTGCCATCTGCAGGGCCTCTGCCCTCGGATCACTGGTTTCGGTTTCTGGAGTGGCAACATAAACAGTTGCTCCCAAAGGACTAGCCTGAACACTTAGGTGAATATTCCCTGCACCAGCATTCCACGGAAATTCTTTCCTAGCTCTCCCACGTCAACGAGCACGGCTCCGCTCGCGACACCGTATGACGTCATCGGAGCCATAAGAGGACCTCGTCGGCGTGCTGACGTCAGTTCCATCCATTTTTTCCGTGCCACCGAGGCAAACAGGGGACCGAGACATTTTCACATGTATACATAGTATAATAAATATATATATATTCACTGAAAAAACCATAGGTTTCAGGCACGTTATAGTTAGAAATTAGCATTTAAAAAACCTTAGAAATTCACTGAAAAAACCATAGGTTTCAGGCACGTTATAGTTAGAAATTAGCATTTAAAAAACCTTAGAAATTCACTGAAAAAACCATAGGTTTCAGGGGCGTTATAGTTAGTTGGACATTTCACTCGTACAAAACCATAGAAATTCCCCCGTTATAGTTAGTTCAGCTAACTATAACTCGCGTGCCTCGCAATGCACTGCTGATGACGTCACATATTACATCACTCATGACATGGTCAGTGACATCACTCATGACATCACTGATGACATCATCCAGTGAATGTGTGTTTTTCTGAAAATTAAATATGTTTTATATATGTATATCTCAAGGTCGATGGAAGAATAAATGGGTATATAAGTGTCTAAGTGGATGATTTGTTTTGTAAAATTGATTGTATAACTGACTAAGTGTATCTTAGTGAATACATGGGTTAGTGAGTAATGTTTAAATATGAAAATATCTGTATCATTCTCTCACTTTGTGTATAAGTGGCTGCATGGGTTGGTGAGTAGCTACATGAGTGTCTATATGAGTTATTAGTTGGTTTTTTGAGTATCAGTATGAGTGTCTGAGTGTCTGTATGGTTCGGTGGGGGTATTACTTAGTGCATAGATGCATGAATGAGTGACTCACTGTTTGTATGTGTTGAAGACAGCATGTGTGCAGGACTGTATAGGTGGATGAGTATGTGTATGGGTCTGTTAGTGAGTGAATGACTGTCTCAATAGTGTCTTTATGAGTAACTACATATGTTTTAAACTAGTATATGTGAGTATTGGTGTATATAAGTGAGTATATGTGAGAGTGAAAGATTGAAGAGTTCCTGTACAAATAAGTAGGTGTTTCTATAAGTGATTGTTTAAGAGAGTAAGTATGTGTAAGTTTCTGTAGAAGTAAGTGTGGTAGTGTGTGTATAACTGTATATGCAAGTAAATGGATGTTTGATACTTTGTTTGCATGTGTGACTATGTGTGTGAGTAACTCTATGGATGAGTGGCGGTGTGTAACAGGATGTATAGGTGTATGAGTACATATGATGAGTGAGTATATGTATGAGTGACTGTATAGGGACTGTTGGTGAATGAGTGGATGTGTGTGTAGATCTTGGAATTAATGAATAGGTGTGTTGTAACTGGTATTGGTATGTCCATTGTTTTGAAAATGTTAGTTTGTATTTTTGAGTGTGTGGATCAAAGGTTATATTAGGGTGAGAGGAGGTCTGCCACTCTATCACAAGGATGATGTCATCAGTGATGTCATCAGTGATGTCATTTGAGATGTCATCAGTGATGTCATGAGTGATGTCACTGACCATGTCATGAGTGATGTAATATGTGACGTCATCAGCAGTGCATTGCGGGCGCACGAGTTATAGTTAGCTGAACTAACTATAACGGGGGAATTTCTATGGTTTTGTACGAGTGAAATGTCCAACTAACTATAACGCTCCTGAAACCTATGGTTTTTTCAGTGAATATATCGCCTTCACGACCGTATCCTTAAACTTCCCTTCCACGGGAAAGAACGGAATGCGAACCCAAGTTCAGTACTCAGTAAGTATTTTTATTTGAAGCCTTCAAACCACCACGACCGCCATGACGCGTTTCGGCCTACAACGGCCTTGATCACATGACGCGCTCTCGGAGTCACATTACCATTTTTAAAGTGCTTGGTGCCTGCACACGTGATTATTACTTGCTTGTAAACAGAGAAGAAATACATACATTATACGTCTGTATAAGTGCAAATCAGCAATAGATAGAAAAACCATATGATAATACCATCAGAATAAATATTAAATATTAAAAGAAACAATTCCATGTAAAATACATAAAAAATTTAAAATATTAAATTTGATAATAAGACATCATACTATTATGCAGGTTTTAACTTCCAATTTCACAATATCTGTATAATACAGTATGGATCCCCACATTCTATTTCACATGTGATGATTTGTTTTCACAAGGAATTTGGTCTATTTAACATACCATTTGTTAAACCACTGTCCAGCTGATTTGTCTTTTTTTACTCAATATAGACATATTTCTGGCTCCTGTGAGCCAATATTGCACGGTACCCTATCTCAAAAAGTGCTTAGTGAATGTAAAGTTCCAAAAAGTGTAACCCTTTGAACAAAAATGTTCATATAGTGCAAAGTGTGCAATAGTGTTAATTAAAATAACTATTCAATTGTAGCATAATGCTGGATGCAGTGTACTTCAGATATTTTCAAGGATAGTTTATAAATGAATTCATTCTTACAAATTGGGATTTCTATATGTCTGCACCTGATTCTACCTATTTACAGACATGTAAAGAAATCCTCACTGGAATTGTGTCCATTAGGAGTCTTGGTGTCAAGTTCAAGGATATATTTGGTTTCAAGACGTCGGAGTTTTGCCTCTCGGTTGCCACCTCTTCTTAACACTGGAATAGAATCAATCAACAAATATTTGAGGTGTTCTAAATTATTTTCATGCACCTCCCTAAAATGTCGTGCAACCGGGTAAGTATGGTCAGAATTGGTTATTGCTCTCATGTGTTGCAGTATTCTCTTGTGGGCCTGCAGCTTGGTGCTGCCCACATACTGCAACCCACAAGAGCATTCCAATACGTACACCACCAATTCCGTAGGGCAGGTTAAGAATTTTGTAATTTTTATGGGATCCTCCCTAAATGGGATATTATAAGTTGTTCTACTGGTCCCATACCTACAGGCCCGACAGTTATTACACGTGACAAATCCCTTGCGGGCCGTTAACCAGTTGGTAATTGGTTTTACCTCAGGGCTACTGCTTACCAACACATCCCTCATGGATTTTGATTTTCTAAACATGATGCAGGGATTTTTTGGTAGTCCTTTGCAAATTACAGGATCACTCCGTATAACTGGCCAATTCTTATTGATATATTTATATATTTCATTTTGTAGTTTTTCAGTTTTTTTATTTTTTAAAACACATATATAATACATCAACCTCCCCACCCCAAAAAACACAAAGTACCATTAACGACTAAAATTGTAACCACCTCTATCAAACCCCTAAAACTACTAACCCCTACACTATAACTACACTAACTAACCTAAACTAGGCTATGAAACCATTAATATCAACAACAATCAATGTGCAGGGGGAAAGGCAGAAAGGCTCCCTGTGGCTCAATGGGGGCTACGGTCTCGCCATTGCCTTCTTTACTTCCTGTTGGAGGCTTATGACCTGATCCAATTTGTACTCCAGCACTGCCACTCTCAACTTAAGGTCAGAAAGGTCAGAAAGGTCCTTCTGCATGTCGAAGCTAGCATCTCCTGTGGGCTGAGGTTTGGGTACTACAGTTGTGTGGGCTTGCTGCTTGAGGTGCTGGGTACTGGTCCCCTGGAGGTACCCTTGCCTGCCCCAACATCCTTGTGTTTGCTTGGCCTGTCCAAGATTGATGGTCCCTGATTGAAGAAATGCCATTTCCCAGATGCCTTCTCCTCTGCATATCGCTTCCCCATATCTTTGTGAGCCATCGCTACTTGACGGATGTGTAGGTAATGGTCCTTTTGAATGTTATGCTGCCTCAACTGCTCTGGGTCATGTTGAGCAAAACGGAAAACTGCCAGACAAAGGGTGACTAGGAACAGGTACAAACATCATAAAACAACACCATTTCAGAAACATCAAATGTAGCAACCCCTACAGCCTAAAACTGCTCGAGCTCCTGTACACGCGTGCATGTTGGGAAAGTTAGTTTCTCTCATGCGCGTGTGTAGTTTTAATCACAGGTGTAAATTATCTTAATTTACTCCTGTCTTCTCATTTGACCTCCAATGATTTATGGGTTGCCTGTAGATTTTTTCGGTACCACCAATTCTAGTGGTATCATGTTTAGTCATTGTACTTGGTAGCTCTGTTATCGGTAGTTGTTCGACATGTCTCAATAAAGTTATAGTTCACTCAATGTAGGGAACAAAACGAGTGCGTTCGGAGGCAGACGTAATGTTTCCATTAGATTGCGGGTGTAATTATAGGCTAGGCTGACACGGTCTTGTGTGCTTTTCGTGTGTAATACATATGTGCTTCCAACTAACTTTCCCAACATGCACACGTGTACAGGAACTCGCGCAGTTGGATGACGTATGACAGGTGAGCTGCTCCACGGATACAAACAGACCTGCCCCGCCAGCCTCGTTACGCGGCGGCGGACAGAGCGGGCTGAAGAGGTATCGCAGCGGTGCTTGCACTTTGACGAAGTAAGTTTGCATGACTGTGGGTGTGTGTGAAAATCCTCACGGCACTAAAGGACGTGGATGCAATGAGCACGGAATGAAAGGGGCAGAATCCAGTCACATAAACTAAGTACAAGGCATGGGAACGTATTGACGCGATATTGGAAAATCAGTAACGTGCCAAACTACGGCAACGGCCGTTATGTTAAATATGCATGGGGCACGTTTGGGATATATACAAAGTGGGATGATAAGCACCGAATGAAATAAAGAACTGGTACAAACACAGCCTCCGCATATCAGAGTACGTGATGACAAGACGTGCTAGTTCTGCAGCCAAACACACAGAATACGAAATAAATAGGAATTTAATTAAACTCACGCTCCAATCCATCTATGGACTATGTTCAGAAAGGCAAAAATGTTGCACCCAGAACCACCATGTACAATGAATGCTCACTTTGTACAACCACAATCTTAGAATTGTGTAATATTTATTGCTTTTGTTCCCTCAGTGTGTGACTAAAAGGCAGCACCTAACCGCCTGATCCGCATGTTAAAAAATTAAAAAAAGCAGTAGGTAAGCAAAAGCTGGTTTTTTAAAAATTGTATATCAAACCGGGTCAGGGATCTCATCACTTTTGGATAACATCTAAAGTCACAACACCTAGATTTGACATCTGGACCTAGGTTAGTCTGCACGAGTTTGCGCAGGTATAAGAGCTGACAATAGCAATCTCAACAACACCCTTTTTGAATATTTTATGTAGACAGTTTTTAAACATTCACGGGATCACCATTTGTTAGTATTCAGAGTCGAGCAGGGACTGTGTCATAATAGTCCATACATCACTAAATACTGTTTAAAATGTAAGACAGCACGGTCCAGTGTATAGGGATGATGTTCTCACAATGAAACAAGGATGTCTCGATACTCAAGCTAGAGTTTAATTGTTTAAACCTTCTCTCCCTCTACTAGAAAATCTACTGAGGACACGTTGAAGACAGGTGAGCGCATTAGGCCTCACGTCTGCGCATGGAATATGTGCAAAATAGAACAGCAGGGACACAAAGCGGTAGATAAACAGCCCTGACGAAGGCCCCAGACCCATGTGGGCTCCTGGAAAAGGCCGAAACATGTTGGCACTTTACAAGGGGCACAACTGAACAATTATATTCAGAAAACCCCGACTTTTTCACGTTTTTATTCATACACCAGGTACCCTCTGAATAAAACATATTGTTTGGGTATACCTAGAGGTATTTTTTACTATCACTCATCTGGTTCCCTGCATAACCAGCACCTGTAATGTAAATGTAACCTGCTTTATATAAGAACTCCCATTACATCTATGGTTGAGTCCGCCCGGGCAGTATCATCTTACCCTGGTGTGGATAGACGCCTATGATGAAGCATGTCACGATAAGTGAGTGAGGCGTCTACTCCAATATCTTTGGATATCCCATCATTGTAATACCCATGCCATCTTCATTTTTAAACCAGGATATGAGTATGCAACATACATCACACATTGTGCGTCCTTGTTCCTTAAGTTGAGTGAGTTCTGTTCCTGTCAGTGTTGCAGAGTGCCAGATATTATTTAGACATGTCCCATGCATCCCCAAAGATGTTATTGGACAACTGAACACCAATATGCATAGGAAATGTTGAGATGTGTCAGATTCAGGCTGGCATACCCTTGGATACAGTGCCATGTGAGTGGGCTCCCCTGTGACATACATTGAGCTTCTTTTACAAGAGGCAAGCACAACAGGAGTCTCATATGTAAGAACAGCTCCAGTGGCTCTGGCCTCAAAATCACCGCCATGAGGCCATGCAAAGCCAGCATGCCGGACTTGCTATGCATTCAGAGGTATGGAGTCAGGCAAGCCAGTGCAAAGCACAATGTAGCCATAGTGGACATCACAAAACCATACCTTTTACAAAGGAATTGCTGTTCAAGACCAGTGAAATGTGTTTTGACACATTCACAGGATAGCTAAACTGTGTATGCCATGACAGGTCTCATTAATGTGTGACTACCCAGGGTAGGTATGCCAAGGAGGATCATCGGCACATCACTATGTGTCATTCAGTATTGTATGTGTGCTGCTTTCCAATGCTCACATACAAAAGTTTAAAACTCCATTGTATTTCTTTGTGCTGACAGCTGTCCCTTCCAGTACAATACCAATCATGTCAACAATGTGCACACATGTGCACCAGAGGTCAAGGCTACCTGTGTATACTAAGAACACCAAGGGGCTAATGTGCAAGCCCCTTGCACCGCCGCGGCCTCACTTTTAACATCTAAAAAGTGATGCACCAGCACTGCTAGGGGCTTATAAATAAGCATCCTAGTTGGTAAAGTGGTCCAGTATAACTCAACTGAATGCCCATTCATAAATGACTTCTGCCCAAATCTAATTTTCTCAGTGTTGCTGGCCAACAGAGTTTTGCAGACAACTTTATGTGTAACATATGTTATGTAATGGCCCGTCACAACTGTACCTGACAAAGGCTTGTAGTGCAATACGCACCTCTGGTTTGTCATCATATGTGTTGTCTGGATGGGTTACAAGCATGTGCATCAGCTCTATGCTTCCCTGGGACTCAATTGTATCACCTAAAGAAACAGTAACACTTGTGTGGCCCACTCTGTGACACAGATAGCACTGGTGCATAGATAGTGCCAGCACTATTGCCACAGCATTTGCCTCATGTGCATGGGGATATGGCTATTTTGAGCAAAATGATATGTGAGCCAGAGTTGCTGTTAGCACAATTCATCAATGGCTAAATGAGGCACATGGGAAAACACACAAATCATGTTTACTTACCAACATGTCCACCAACTTGGATACCAATGTAGTCCAGGAAGTCTGACTCACGGGCAACCACATCCACCTAGCAATGCTTCAATTGATGAACCGTCCGTTCGATGCCAAACATCCTCTCCATTTGTGTACACACCTTCTCCCACCATTGCCTCTGCACCGCCATGGGTCATCCCAGGAATACTGGTCCACCACTGGCTACCATGTTTGGCAGATGGATATTCACCAGCCGCAGGAAGCCCACAAAGTCCTGGGCATCCATGTGGTGTGCCCTACCCTTCCCATGCATTACCCAACCCAAACAGAACTAAAACCCACAACTAGCTCTAATACAGTAATACCTCAAAAGACAAACACCTGACTAAACATAGGACAATACACTACAATACACAACAAGAAAGCACAAAAAGGACTTTAAGGACACAACAGGAACAGCAGACACTACTAAACAGCTCAAGACGCACCAAAACACTCTCCAGCACAGCCAATACACAACCACTCAGAAGCACAGACAGATAAACTGTGATTTAAAGTGAATATGAAAGTAACTTCACAGTTCTTGGACTGCATGATCCATGACATCACTTCCTGGCTGGATGTGTCACATTTTCAGCCGATGCATTACTTTTGTTTGATGCTTCCAGCCAATGAGTGGATTTCACACATGGCCTGACACGGCACCATGCGGTCATTCAGACGCGTCGGCCGGAAAGCATCAGTTCCAGCTGACGCGATGGCTGCAAAAATCACGCATGATTTTTTAATGCAATAGGACAAATGGATGTTTTTCTATGTAGTGTGATGTGCAATGCATAGAAGCATTTACAGGGATTGCTGTGTTGGCTGTGAATAGTTGAGGTGACCTGCTCACTGTCTTTGCATGTCTTTTATGTGTGTGTTGACAGTATACATATGTGTGAGTGCATGCATTTCACGGATCATACTACGCATAGGGCCCAATCCCTCTGGTAGCGCAAGGGTACACCTTATAACCGGTGCCCCGTATGCTAAATTAGTATTAGCACCCAATTACAGTTCTTTAGCTTTCTCCAGGGATGCTGCAAACTTGCCCTGCCATTGGGTCTGTGTACCCACATGTAACACAGCGCAGCCTTCTGCTAATCTGCGCTGTTTACGACAGTGTAGGCCGCAGGCTGTTGGGAAACTTGGGAGGGGTGCAGTTTCCCTTGCAAGCAAGTGCTGCAATTGGCTGAACCCGCCTGGAAGGGAATGTATGGATGGAGCCATATTATTGTTTGAGTATAGGCCATTCATATAAAGGGTCATACACCAAAGGAAAGTAAAGGTTTCATCATATGTGGCCCCCATGATTCTCACTCTGCTGATGGTGCTATGATAGACCACCATGCATGCCTTGAGGTGAGCTCCTACATATTGCTGACAGTACTCTGCATCAAGATGGTGTTGCTTGTGTGTAGCAGTGGGTGTTCACATGCAACAGTCATGATATTTGACACAGAGACAGGTAATGAGACTCACATGGACCTGGCCTAGTCCCAAACGTGTCAGACATCTCCAGTAGAGCCTGAACAAGGATGCATTAATTGATGTAACCTTGCCTCATCTGTTTCTATGTGTCCTGCATGCTGTTGCTCACATTCCCCATGTAGTACTATTCCATGAATGGTTTATGTGCTGGGAAGTGTTGAGAGTATTGTAATGCAAGTTGACAGCAGATTGGTTGGAGGTAAGGGACTTTTCTACTGCCCCAGGTTGTCATACATAAGTTTGCATGGGTCATCCTGATTATCCATGTGGGTTAGCCAGCAACAATGCACACAACAGGTCCTTGCAATGCACCCATTACACAGGGTAAGACTATGCAGCTTTTTAGTTTACCTTCATTTACTCCATAGCTATGATTCATTGATGAGCCACATGAGTTGAGTTTGCATGGCCTAATGGATATTGTTAAGAGGCTTGTGCTACCAGATGGTCCAAGAGTGATGTGAAACCAGCGTCACTGGCCTGTGGTACCTAGGCCCTTATCTGTCCAAATTGCTATCCTTTAATGTCTTGTGGTTTCAGTGACCACTCAGGGAGTGTCTAACAGTCTCTGGTTCAGGCAGTCTACAGTGTAAGTGCCATGAAGGGGACAGATTGGCGTCCTATAATTGCTGTGGATGTGTTGTGGCATTAACAACACTTGTTGACATATGCAGACCAACAGTTACCATAGACCCTTCACAAACACCCACCACATCATGTTTTGGTACACAACCATCTGCTGTATGGCCTTGTGTCTGGAAGGTTGTGTATGGCCTATGCACATTGCAAATACACATGGTCTACACCACCAAGCATAGGCTATGATTTGTGAATCACGAGGCCAACTTGTCTAGCCACAACAAATCATGTGTAGTCTGATCAAAAATATGTTTGCCATTGGCACCCATCACAATGTTTCTAGGTTGTGTGGTTACTTGAAGTTTTGTGATGGCTATGCATTCAGACATAAAGTTCACCTGTGATTTTCTAGCCACATTCAAACACTTTATGTTGTGATGTATCAGTGCACAGCATCACACAGTGGCTGGACTGGCCTTGCTTCATGTGATTTCTGATGTTTAATATTCTGGATCTTGGTGAAGTGTCTTCACATTCTCACTAAGACTATACTGATAGGAGTGAAGCTATTGTTTGTATCTGAGTGAAACACACCAACATGGTATGCTACATCACTGCTTCTCCCATTAGCATCTTAGCCTAGTGGGGCAAGTAGGGCCACATTGTTACTAGGTAGACACTGTTGCACTGGCAAAGTATAGTATGTCGCATTTGTATGTGTGATAATATATCTCCTAATGGATAGGATATGTGGATGCAGATTTGAATGTTGATTATGTAGACTAGGTTTATGACTGTGTTCCCATGCACATACTATGTGGATCACTTCACAGTCATCACACTATGAGTTAACTCTACTATCATCCACAAGTATGAGGTCGTACGAATGGCTGGCTGTATGAAACACACACAGTCATAGCACACTATCTACTTTACGATACCATGTTCATTATGTTTGGCAATGGAGGACTATTTGGTACAGGTTGTTACCATGCACACTATTTTGGATGTACCAGATATTGTTCAACGTTGTTTGATGCACATAGTGTTATAATCTCTCTTTCATTCTCTAAATGTTCTTCCTTGTCATTCACTGTTCTCCTCTCCCCCTCTTTCCCGTTTCTTTCCTTCTCCCTTGGTACGCTCCACCCCTCCCTGTGCATATGGTTCGGCTTTAGAACACTTACTGGAGTGCACCTTAGAATGTTGAGTCACTGCTGCCTGAGGAGCGTTTATGCTGGTTGGAGGAATTTGCCTAATAAAGAATTCTACATCTTTTAATATTCCTGCTTCGTGGACTATTTCTTAACATTTTGGCGTTGAGCGGAAACTGGACGCTGTGCAGGGGACAGCTCAAATTCCTCACCCCTGTCTTTCACCAGCCTACTAGAATCTCTACTCCTCCTTACCTCCTGCCGGTTCACAGATTTGTATTGTGCCAAGCTCCTTTGGGAAACTGCCTGCTTTTTCTTTTTGCAGTTGTCATCTCCGGAGTTTTTTGGTGCAGTGTGTGGTCATTGGGCACGGTGTCCACTGCTGAGGCATTCTGTCTGTTTCGTTTCCCTGTGAGACCCGCTGGCAGGCGGTTGTGCTTGCCTTTCTTCACTTCGTGAGCAGTCTTCTGCCTCAGGATAACGTCTTTGGTGCCTGCCTTCATTTCATCGTGAGCGATCCTTCTGCCTCAGGAACACTTCTCTTTCTGGCGCATGCTTTCTGTCAATGCCCCGCCCATAAAACAGTGAAGTGTTCCTCGTCAGCGCATGTATTCTTCCTTCGCGCCGCCCATGGAACGAAGTCATCGGAAATCACCTCAATCAACAAGCTTTTTTCAAGTAGCTTCTCCACGCCTGCGCATGCTTTCCGGTCAGCGCTGATCATGTCTGAATGTGCTACAGCCTGTGAGAGAGATCAAATTGTCATCGCGCTGGAGTCCTGAATTTGAAGAGGCTGTGGGAGAGATCTTCTGTGCAGCTTTGGGATCTCCTGTCACCGCTCTGCTTTCCGCATTTTCTCCATTGCTGCCAGAGAATCCTGCCTCATGCAGACAGCGTTTCCTGTGGCAAGTTGGTCATTTGCTTTCAAGTAAGTGCTTTCAACCACACACTGACAGGCACAGCTCGCCTGCAGTTGTTCATGTACTGTTTTGGATTTATTGTTTTCGCTGACGGGCACAGCTCAATTGCCTGCAGCTCCAGTGACACTCACTTATGAGAAGTCCTGCCATACTCTTGTCATCCCTGGTCACTTTCTTCAAGTAGTGGGTCCAACCACACGCTAATAGGCACAGCTCAGTTGCTTGCAGCTCCTGTGACATTCACACTTGAGAGGCCAAATCCTCTTTTGTTATCTCTCAGTTTTGACTTTTGTACCCCATCATTGTTATCTTGTTATCATAATGTCTGTTACCAACATGAATCAAACTCCCCGTTCCTAAATTATGAAGGGGAACCTGATATTCTGTGGGACAGGTGGGTCAAAATGTTTCATTCATATCTAATTGCAATAGGAGGAGAAAAAGTTTCTTCAGTAAGGAAACAACACATGTTGTTGCATAATTTGGGCACTCAAGGAAGGAAAATTTACGAAGATCTTGCTGATGGGGGAACAGGAGGGTGAGGGTGATATTGATGTTTTCACTACCACTTTGAGGAAACTAGGGGGCATATTAGCAAGGGCTTTATCGCCGCTTTAGCGGCACTTTTTGCCGCTAAAGCAGTGATTTTTTTATCGCCCTATCAGCAAGCTGTCGCTAACAGGCGTTAGCGATAGCGGCCCGTTTTCCCATCGCCTTGCATGCCAGTGATAATTATCGCTAATGACATGCAAGGTAGGCGTTCCCAACTAAAAGCGACTGAAAACAGTCGCTAACACAACTTCCCCCTATTAGCAACGCAGGCGAAGCGATAAAAGAATTCGCGCTAAGTGCGAATATCGCTAGAATTTAACACCTGCTAAAAACATGACTTACCTGTTTGTTGTATGGGAGGTGGATTGTCAGGCTAAGTCCCCCATGGCGTTAATGCGTGAATATCGCTGGATTTCCAGTGATATTCACGCATTACGCCGCTATCGCTGGATATTTTATCGCATTGGAGATAAACGTCGCTAATAGCGTGTTATCTCCGCGATAATATCCAGCGATAGGCGGCGATAAAAAAAAACACGCTAAGCGCGGTTTGCGATAATTATCGCAAGTTGTTGCTAATATCCCCCCTAGGTGCTCATTTCAAGGACAAGGTTAATGTGGTGTTGGAACGTCATAAGTTTTTTCAAAGGGCACAAGGAAAAAATGAAAAGGTCACCTCATACATAGCCACATTGAGGGGACTCTCTGCCACTTGTGAATTTGGGGCACTTACTGATTCTCTTATCAGAGATCAATTGGTTCGTTGCACCAATGATCACAAGGTGCAAGAGAGGTTATTAACCCTGAGTCCTGAATTGGAAGAGGCTGTGGCTATAGCCAAAGGTATCGAGCACACCGCTTATTGTGTTAAGGAAATGAAAGTTAACAAAGATTCTGTATCAGAGGAGAAGTTAATGAAATTAAAGATGAGGATGAGGTTTTAAAAGTAGAAAACAAAAGCAGTGTGGTTAAACTTAAACCTAAAAAAAGAGAATTTCAGATGTTACAGATGTGCGAATGCCAATCATCTAGCTAATTTCCCTAAATGTCCTGCCAGAGGGGTTTATTGCAGGAAATGTAATAGAGTGGGACACTGCTCTAAAGTGTGTAACTCCAAAGATGTAGGCAAAGGGGTACATGTTGTTCATGACCAAGACACGGAATCTGGAGACAACAAATTCATATTTCAAGTACATGATAAAGATGAGATAGTGAGTTATCCTGTGTGTGAAATACTATTGGATGGTAAGAAAGTTAAGGCATTTGCGGACTCCTGTCGCCCCTTACACCCTAATAGAGAAAGAGACTTTCCAAAGTTTGTTTAAGGAAGGTGAATACAAGTTAGAAAACTCTGATGTACACCCAGGGGGGTACAACAAGGATCCCATTCCTTTAGAAGGGATGGTGAAGATGCGTATCACGTTCAAGGACAGACATACGTTTGGTAAAGTCTACATTACTGAAAAAGGAAGCAACTTACTAGGGTGGAAGCACCAGAAGGAGTTAGGAATCATGCTTGACCCCAACAATACAGAACAAGTGTTGCTTGTTGACAGATCTTTAACAGGGAAAGGCATATGCGATGAGTTTCCAGAGGTATTCACGGAAAATGTGGGATTGCTGAAAAGCTACATGCATAAAATTAATCTAAAAAATGATGCTGTCCCAGTCACACACAAGACCAGGTCCATTCCTTTGGTAATGCGGGAACCGTTAAAAAAAGAACTGGAAAAACTAGAGAAGCTTGGCTTTATTCAGCCTGTAGAGAGTTCAGAATGGTTGGCCCCCATTGTTATCACTTCTAAAAAAGAGAGTAATGAGATCCGCATGTGTGTGGACCTGAGGAGTCTCAACGCAAATATTTGGGTAGACAGGTACCCACTTCCTAAAATCAATGAAATGTTGTCTGTAATAAATGATGCCAGGTATTTTTCTGTACTAGACCTCACATCGGCTTACCATCAAGTGGCATTACACCCCGAATCACAAATCGTTACGGCTTTCACCACACCTTTTGGCACTTACAAATTCCTAAGGATGCCGTTTGGGTTGGCATCGGCCGCAGCGGCCTTTCAAAGAATAATGCAACATGTTCTGCGGGGGTTGGACAAATCCATATGTTTCCAAGATGACATCCTTATTTATGGATCGGATGAAGAAGAACACAATCACAATCTAAGAAAAGTATGCACCAAACTTAGTGAGGCAGGTTTCACCATCAAAAAGAATAAGTGCAAGATCGGAGTAGCATCAGTTGAATTCTTAGGACACACCTTGTCTAGTGAAGGCATGAAACCTAAAATGGATCTGATAGAGGCTGTGGTAGAAGCTCCCACTCCAGCCAACAAAGAGGAAATAAAATCTTTTTTAGGATTGGATGAGTATATGTCCAAATTCATAAAACATTTCTCAGATCTAGCTCAACCCATCAGAGATCTATTGAAAAAAGAGAATAAATTTGAATGGCTACCCATCCACAACAGTGCATTCATGGGGCTCAAGAAGGCTATTGCTACGGCACCCTGCATAGGGAATTTTGACAGTACTAAAGACACGTTCCTCACTACTGATGCTAGCAATAGAGGCATTGGTGCCACGCTCTCTCAAATGCAAGAAGGGAAAGAGAAAATCATAGCTTTTGCTTCCAGGACACTCAAAGATGCAGAAATTAACTACTCCACTATTGAGAAGGAGGCTTTATCTTGTTTTTGGGCAACCAATCACTTTAAATGTTTTCTATGGGGCATACCGTTTGTGCTCAGAACGGATCACAAACCTTTGGTGTCATTATTCTCTTCCAAGGACATTGAAAAAACTACACCCCGAATTGGTAAATGGCTGGTGTCTCTACAAAATTTCAATTTCAAAATTGAATACGTTCCATGCAACAAAAATCAAGTAGCTGACTGTCTTTCTCGCTTACCCCTCAATAAACATATTGAGGAAAGTACAGAAGAGTTCGAAGTTTTGCAAGTAACCATCCCGCCCATTTTAGAAGAGGAATGGAATAGCCTCATGTCTAAGGATGTCACTCTGAGAAAGGTTAGCGAATACATTGCTAAGGGTTGGCCCAAGAAATGTAGTGATCTTCCCCCTGAGTTACAATCCTTTTGGAACGTCAGAGACGAACTATCGACTGCAGGGACCAATGTATTCAAAGCAGACAAGGTAATTCCCGCGGAAGAACTCAGGATGCGCATCAGTGAAATAGCACATGAGGGCCATCTAGGAAAAAGCCTTACCAAAAGCAAACTTCGCTCAGGATATTGGTTTCCTGGCATGGACACTCTTATAGAGAATTTGGTTAAAGGGTGCCATGCTTGTGGTCTCAGCGACAAAACCAGGAGCACACGGAAAACACCGCTGGAACCGGTTCATGTTCCAATTAAGGTGTGGGAAAAATTAGGGTTGGACATTATTGGCCCCCTACAAATCTCAGGTCTACAAGAAAAGTTCATTATAGTCCTAGTGGACTATATTTCCAAATGGATCACTATAAAATTCGTCAATAAGGTGGATACCAAAACTATCATACTCTTCCTATCAGACGTTTTCGCTAATGAAGGCATTCCTCATACGCTTATTACTGACAGTGGGGTGCAGTTGGTTTTCAAGGAAATGAAAGAATTTCTGATTAGTTTGGCCATAAAACACATTTGCACTCCACTATAATGTCCTCGTGCCAATGGGTTGGTGGAACGCTGCAACACAATGATTGAAGAGGCTCTACAATTGGCGATGGTTGCTCACAAACCCATTATTCAGTCCATTAAAGACACTATCTGGTCATATCACATCACACCCAACAGTGTAACGGGTTACTCACCTTTTTGTCTTCTAAGAGGGCACAAGCCAGGATCCAAACTTACACCTAACTGGTTATTTGAAGACAACTCAGTTGTAAGGAATGACAAAGTGTCCAAGGAAAGAATTGTGTGCCACCAGGATAAATACAAACAGGCGTATGACCGCAAATGGGGAGCCAAGTCCCAATATTGGGAAGCTGGTCAAATGGTCCTAGTAAAAAAAAAACACAATAGCTCAAACAGGTTCAATAAATACTATGGTCCTGCAAGAATAAAGGATGTTAAGAAAAATGTGGTTATTATGTCTGATGGTAGAATGTGGAGCATGGACAGATTAGCTCCATATTCAGAGCAGAGTAGTGGTAACAAGTGGGATGAGAGGTCCAAGGTGCAAAATAATATGCCGGAAGTCAAACGCAATGACAGAATTGTGAGATCACCCAGGTGGCATAGGGACTATGTTATGAAATAATCTGTGTAAAGTTCTATCAGTTACCACAGTATTGTGTGGCACCATGGGGATTACCTTATGAAACACCTGTTATGGATTCATGTTTTCTTTTCCTTAATGTGTTACATTTGCTCAGGTACAATTCTTGGTTTCCCAGCCTTTAGCCTCCTGACCATCCTCCTTTTCCTCTTACTCCTCCTCTATCGTCTTTTCTCTCCTTCCCTTTTTTCACCCTTGAGGATGGAGGTGTGTTATAATCTCTCTTTCATTCTCTAAATGTTCTTCCTTGTCATTCACTGCTCTCCTCTCCCCCTCTTTCCCGTTTCTTTCCTTCTCCCTTGGTACGCTCCACCCCTCCCTGTGCATATGGTTCGGCTTTAGAACGCTTACTGGAGTGCACCTTAGAATGTTGAGGCACTGCTGCCTGAGGAGCGTTTATGCTGGTTGGAGGAATTTGCCTAATAAAGAATTCTACATCTTTTAATATTCCTGCTTCGTATACTATTTCTCAACACATAGCTACAAACATTTTCTGTGTGGCAATTAATAGCTGGTGTGTAGTGAATGTTTTGATGTTTACTGTGACTATGAATCCCAAATGTTTACACACTGGAAGTGCTCTTAGATTTATTTACATATATATGTACACAGTTTCATGTAGTCCTAATTTTGTGCAATCATGAAAGGCACTCATGTATCAGTGTAAAAATGTTGCACTATGTGGTCGCCATGTTGCTGCTACTGATGGCACATTTTGATGTGGCTCCTCATCTTCCTCATCATCTTCGTTCGGCACTTCTTGCTCCTCATTGGCACCAGCCCATGGTACATTTGTCCAGGCACATATATTGTGCAATGTGCAGCAAACAAGTACTGTTTTGCATGCTATTGGTGGCAAATAGAGCAATCACCCCCCAGACATTTACAGACTCCTGAAGTGGAATTTCACTACACCAAATCTCTGCTCTATTAATGACCGGGTCCTGCTTAGGGCATGATTGTACCTCCGATGGGCTTCCGTCTTGGTGTGTTTATGCGGAGTCATCACCCACAGCTGCAGAGCATAGCCATGGTCAGCTACAAAGACAGTAGGGGTTAAATTAGTTAAGAGTCATGACGGGATGGGCCCACATTCATGTACATTCTGTTATGTGCCCTGGATGACTTATACACTTTTCCTACTGTAAGAGACTTACTATGACATTGTGTGGCATATACGCAAGTAGAAATCTGATATAACTGACACCGTACTACACATACAGGAGTATTGTCCTCTGTGATTCACTTACTATTTCTCATTCTTGTGAGTGCCAATGCCATGAAGGTGATGATTTGTCACCAGTAAGGAGAGTCAGTTATTCATTGAGCAAACAATTTCTCACACTCATCTATTGTGTATGTTATTGACTTTTATTGCCATATCTATACTGATACATGTCTGATTTTATGACCTGTAGCTGGAGCAGGTGATGTTGCATACTTCAGTCACACATATTTGGCAGTGAGAGTTGGAGTCACTGTTGTTCAATAGCTACAGCCATGGGGAGAGTAGTGAGTGGATATCAATGTAGGGCATGATAGTGTACACATGACAGTGCACTGTGTCCACTATGTTGACAGTACACAAGGGGTTTCAGTTATGTGGGATGCTTGTGCTGTACAGTGCATCTGGTACACTAACCACACAACACTGCCATACTGCTTGGGGACAGTGTAGGACATATTTGCCACATGAATCTGTGTCCAGGGTTTGCTGCTTGCGCTGGCAGAAAATGTGCAGCATTACTCCAAAACAGGCACATTAGTCCCAAGGTGACTGTGTTGTTGCCTGTCTCAGGAGATGTACTTCGTGCATGAGGCTGTATCTTGCTGCACAGTCTGGAGCCTTGGAGGACTGATGGAGTGGTTTGTGCGCTGCAAAATGGTGTGCACATAGGATGGGATGTGTGTATGTGATGACATTTGAATTTAAGCATGATGCACATGATCTTGCAAAGTTAAAATATGACTACATTTCTCAGTTTCACAAGTCTGGGATACATCACTTGACTCATGACCAAGGGTGTTACCTGTGGAGACATAGACAAAAGAAAGGAAGTCCCTTACTTCAACAGTCTTTGGACACAGCATTTCACACAGTGTAGCATTAGTGGGGATCTTCCAAACAGTTGAATACACATACAGGGCCTCATTTAGCAGTTGTTGCCACAGGGCAACACTCGATATCTCCTGGCGGCACTGACCTGTATCCTAAGGGAAGGGCTGGAATGTGCCATATTAAAAACATTCAGCACATCAATGGTTCACCTGCAACGCACCATCACATATTGGTGACTAATGGCAACACACAACCCCTTGCACCAGGGTGCACGTGTGTCAGCATTGTGTCCTCAAATAACTTAATGGTTTAAGGGACACATTCCTGCATCAAAAGTAAACAATCTATGCAATTCTCTCATACTATGTGTCCTGCGGAATGCAGGACACATTGAAATTGGAAATGACAAAGAGATATGTAATTATTTATCCTCATTTCACCTCCCCTTAGGAGGCACACTATTAGCAAACAGTCCCAGGGTTCCTGATCCTTGGATATGTGGAAATGTGTGAGATCTTCATTGGTGTTGCATGGAAAAAGCCACTGCAAGGCCCATGGGTCACATCCTTAATGTAGGGTGAGGCAATACTGCACTTTGCTCTGGCTTGCCGTACTGCATATCTATGAGGCCATGCAAGGGGATGCAGACTGACTTTGCATAGCTTCATAGATATGAGTTGGAGACCTGCTCCACCAGAGCTTCATGAAAAGTGATGCTCCAGCAGCGCAGTTCACTTATACATGTAGCCCACACTGGCGTAGGTGGTCTCAATATGCGTGACTCTGTACGGTTGTGTTGCAAATGTAGTATGGCGCAAGTATGTATGCCCACACCTACTACATATGCACTGTCTCATTCAGCCCAACACTACTATGGCAAAATTATCCAACATAATTGACTGCCATATGGTCTGTCATGTACTTCAGAAGTACTTACCGACAAGTAGGCCATTCTCATATGTCCCATTCTGGAAGCGCTCATTGATGGTGGAATGACGGAAGATGAAGGAATCATGAGCACTCCCCGGGTACTTTGCGAGGACATTGATGAAGAGGCCCAGGTGGTCCACAATTGCCTGCACGTTCATGGAATGCGTGTGCTTTCTATTGCGGTACAGGCGTGATGTAGCTGCTGTAGGCACAAGTTGCACATGTGTAGAGTTCATTGCCACCAACACATGTGGTAATCCTGCAATGGCATAAAAGCCTTGCTTGTTTTCCTGTTGTTTCTGCGTTGTGTTGGGTAAGATGAGGTACTGGGGTGTGAGGCTTATGATTGCATCCAGGATAGAGTGGAGGAATGCTGAGAAGGATGGCTGGGATACTCCTGCCACTATGGCTATGGTGGGTTGGAAAGTTCCAGATGCCAGCATGTGTAGGACAGCCAGAAGCTTGGCCTGCAGAGGGATGTTGGTGCACCGCTGCAATGTTGGCTGCAGCCTTGATGCAATCTGGTGCAGGAGGTGGACAATGGACTTCCTTCTGAGCCTGTAATGGGCAATGACGTCCTCCTCCCTGAGCTAAATGAGGGTAATCCTCTGCTGGTATGTCAGCTCCCTTCTCCTGTGCTGACTCTGTGGTGATGGTGGTGGTGGTCTTCTTGGTGCTCTGAGCTGCAGTAGGAGTAGGTCCATGGTGTTGTTGAGCTTGGCAGAGTGATTTGGGTATGTACCGGTTTTATACAAGTGGCAATGTGTCATTTTTACTCCTGGTTTGCCGTAGCTGTAAATTTTTGGTGCTATTGGAATTCTGCGCATATTTTGCCAAAGTAGTGTCATTTTCCCGATTCGTTGTAAATAGCAGTGTCAGTTTGGGGTGGCTTTTTAAGTGAGAATGCCTTCCTTGCGTATCATTTTCGCTATCTGCCACATCCGGATCTGGCTCAGTGGAAAATAGGGGCAGGAGTGTTAAAAGTGATGCTGAAGGCCTGTAGCATCACTTTGTAAATATGGTGCCAAGAAAGCGCCACCGCACCATAAAACAAAATGACACTGCAGCGCGCTAGCTCCATGTAAATATGCCCCCATGTTTTCATTGCCAGTCTAGTGGATTTCACAACATGTGCTGCAGTCCAGGGTGATATTGAACTTTTCCATGCAATTGATGTATTTTCCTACACCATGTACTATGGGAGTACTGGAAAGTTAATTAGGCCAATTCAGAGCTGCCCAATTTTATAATGTTTTGAGGACCAGAGCACATACACTGGGGACTGGACAGCAGTGCCCCAGTGTGCAGTTAAAAAAGGAGCAACATAAGCCGGCAGGAAAACGGGGGTGACCAAGCAAAAAAGTACTTTTTCAGACCCATATTCTTTTTTGTCGCAAAAGAACAGCTTATTTCACTAATTTGTTTGTTTCGCCCAATACTAAACACTTTTTGTTAAATGTTTCCCAAATTTTATTTTTGTGGCAATACCTGAGTGTTAAGAAAATCTTAGCATCAAATATTTCACATTCTGTTTTCAAGCTGTCAGTAATTGAAGAATTTGACATGCGATGCCCATGATTCTGATGAGTAAAACAAAAAGTGATAGGTAGAATGCTTGAATTAATCTCGGCCATTAGTAATTACTTGCAGCAATATCAGAGTACATTTTTGACTCACCATACCACCTCTGTCAGGAACTATCCACATTCAAATCATTCAAATCAGGCTTTGTCCTGCTCCAATAGGAACAGTCCAGTCAGAACTGCCAGGAAAGGCCATTGGAAGCATAGTCTTCCATTAGCTAAAGAAAGTATGATCTAAGAAAATATCACTTGATGCCTCCTTGTTAAGATTTTAATTGAGCATATGCATTTAGTGGAATTTGTACCTATTGCAGTAGCAGACTTTGCACCGCCATTGTAATATCCATTTCTTTTTAGAATCTCATTTTGTACTGTTTTATACCACTACTAAACTGAGAATGAGTGGCAGACACATTTAATATGGAATTCAATTTGATGCCAGGATTTGCCTCCATCTGTTTAACCACTCTATGGGTTGGTTCATCTTGCAATATGACTACCTCTTGGTAATCAGATAAGTAATCCATCTTTAAAACTTTCTGCCGATTTTATAATACAAGTGAATCACTACCTTCTTCAAGTTTACCAAGGTAAAATCTTTTTCAAAGTTGTAAAATATTTTAACTAAAACTTCCTGAAAATTCAGTTGTCAAATTATTCAAATATGTTTATAGCTAAGTGACATTACCTGATTTCAATGAAATGATTCATTAGACAAATACTAAAAGACAGAAGCTCTGAGCATATCACAGAGACAAGACATGTTTTAATAGTAACTGTTTTATTGTTTAATAGCAGTGCATGATGTCTTTCCATATTATGCAAAATAGTTAGTACCAAAACATATTATTACACAGTTCCATGACAAAGAATAATTTTGAAAAATATCCAAGACACATAAATATTGTGTAAAAATATCATTTACCTTAACATCGTCTTCCTACAATTATGATAGGAATGCTAAAAATATCCTGTCACAAATATTGTGGAAGGGAATGTCATCTGAACCAAGGTAAGAATGTCAATGTTTTAATAGATTTAAAATGCAAAGTAATAATTTTAAAATATTATTATAGGTAAACATAATCCAATGTAAACTATATAGATGTAATCAAATGTGTATATATTCTGACTGGGATGTTGATGGCGCTTTCTTCGACTTGATCGACAGTTATTGAACTGTTGGGAGTAGGCCATACAGGACCGACTCCTATGGCTATCTGCCTGAAAAACCCAGAATACGGCTGTAGCGAGGGACACATTTTGATTTTAGTCATCAGTTGCACAATGAAAGGTCAACATGGAGAGTACATGCTGAGGGGAGAAAGACTTTGTTAGGAACGGAGTATTAACACCACAGCGCTGTGTATCTATGCAGGGTGTAATAATTGGATTGGTCAACAAAGACTATAATGGGCACGATTAGCGCAGCATGTGGGTTACCATTTGAAATAAGACACATGTGAATCATGTAGCTATAGCCGACATGAAAATCATATCACAATCATCGAAGTACCAGTCCTCTCTCTTTTGCTACTGACTATTGTCCAATGGGAGAACATTATTGATATTTAAAAGCCACAACCACTGTGTTCTTTTGTTTTAAGCAAGTTTGAAAAAGGAAGAACGCCGAAACGCGTCACTTTCGAATAAATGAATTGAAGATTACGCTGTGAGTGCTTCGTGTCATCCTTATATATGTATATATATATATATATATTCACTGAAAAAACCATAGGTTTTAGGGACAGTTATAGTTAGTTGGACATTGCACTCGTACAAAACCCGTGAAATTCCCCTGTTATAAATAGTTCAGCTAACTATAACTCGCGCCCCCGCAATGCACTGCTGATGACGTCACATTTTACATCACTCATGACATGGTCAGTGACATCACTGATGACATCACTGATGACATCTCAAATGACATCACTGATGACATCATCCAGTGACTGTGTGTTTCTGTAAAGTTTAAATATTTTTAATATATATAGGGAAAGGCGTATTGAAGAATGAGTGGGTGTATAAGTGTGTGTATGGATGATTTAGTAGGTGCGTGACTAATTCTATAAGTGAGTGATTAAACGTATCTTACTGAATGCATGGGTTAGTGACTAAACTGGGTTAATGTCTGTATCTGTCTGTTGCTGTGTAAGTGGCTGCATGGGTTTGTGAATAGCTACATGAGTGTCTATAAGAGTTATTGATTTGTTGTCTGAGTATCTGTATGGGTGCCTGAGTGTTTGTGTGGATGGGGTGTGTGCGACTGTGCATAGATGTGTGAGTGGGTGATTCACTGGGTGGATGGTTTCAAGAGTGCATCTGTGATAGACTGTATGGGTGGGTAAGTGTGTGTAAGAGTGTGTTAGTGAGTGAATGTAAGTCCCAGTGGTACATGTGTGAGTAACTACATATGTGAAAGGCAGTATATATGTGTATTGGAGTATATAAATAGCTATAAGCGAGAGTAAGTGATTGTGATAGTGGCTGTATGGATGAGTGTGTGCTTGTATCAGTGATTGTATAAGAGCGTAACAATGTGCTAGTATTTGTATGATTAAGTGAGCTGGTGTGTGTATAACTGTATAGGTGAGTAAATGTCAGTGTGTTTAATTATTTGCATGACTGACTAGGTGTGTGAGTACCTCTATGGATGAATGGCGGTGTTTGAGTGTCTATATAGGAGTAAGAGTGCATATGATTGTCCTGTACTGAGTGACCATAAGTATGAGTGACTGTACGGGTGAGTGAGTGGATGTGTGTGTGTAGACCTAAGAATCAGTGAGTGGGTATATAGTTATTGGTGTTGGAGTGTCTATGGTTTTGCGAATGGCAGTCTGTAATTTAGATTGGGTGTATCAAAGGTTATATTAGGGTGTGAGGAGGTGCATCAGATTATCACGTGGATGATGTCATCAGTGATGTCATTTGAGATGTCATCAGTGATGTCATCAGTGATGTCACTGACCATGTCATGAGTGATGTAATATGTGACGTCATCAGCAGTGCATTGCGGGCGCGAGTTATAGTTAGCTGAACTAACTATAACGGGGAATTTCACGGGTTTTGTACGAGTGCAATGTCCAACTAACTATAACTGTCCCTAAAACCTATGGTTTTTTCAGTGAATTTCAAAGGTTTTTTAAATGCTAATTTCTAACAATAACTTATCTGAAACCTATGGTTTTTTCAGTGAATTTCAAAGGTTTTTAAATGCTAATTCCTAACTATAACATGTCTGAAACCTACGGTTTTTCAGTGAATTTCAAAGGTTTTGTAAATGACAATTTTTAAATGTATTAATTGTTATATTAATTTTTTCAGACTGATTTATTACATTTTTAGATTTTTTTTTTACATATTTTATTTTTTAAATTACATTGTAATTACATTATACATTACATTACAAAAATACTTTCTCAGAATGAATTACTTTAGTTTAAATACTTTGCACATAGGCAATAGACTTTTAAGTACAGTAGTTACAGTTGTTGCAATGGGCACCACATTTTCAAACACAATGCAACATTCAGCTCAATGTGAATTTCTAGTTAAATGCAATTAGTTACTTTATGGATTACTTTTCTAACCACAGGACTGGATCCTAGATTCAGTCCTGGTACATCTCCTGTAAACAGTTGAGTAAAAGCGTTTTGGTTACAGTCGTGATTTTTAAGGAATATTATTGTATTTTAAAAGTTGACACTTAGAAACTTTTTCTCATAGAATCACCAATGTTATCCTATGGAAGGAAATTCACTTAGCAGGTAAAAACTGTTATCGTTACTTTTTCTTACTCAGTGTTGGATCCTGGATCCAGCACTGGTGCATCTCCTGTAAACAGTTGAAAGAATGCGTTTAAGTCATACAGGCGATTTTTAAGGAATATTTGTAGTTTGTGAAAATCGACACTTTGAAACTTTTCTGCTGAAAACCAGACAATGGATTCCTATGGAAGAAAATATAAGTTACTGGTAAGTACGGTTAAAATTACTTTTCAGGACCAGTACTGGGCTGAAAGATGCAGCACTGAGGTCTCTCCTGATAACAGGTGAGTAAATCGAAATTCGTATTTCGGCTGATTTTAGAGGAATATTTGTATGTTTCAAAAATCAACACTTAGAAACTTTTTCAGCAAAAAGCAGGCAATCATATCCTATGGAAGGAAATTCAAGTTACTGGTAAGTACGGTTAAAATTACTTTTGAGGATCAGTACTGGGCTGAAAGATGCAGCACTGAGGTCTCTCCTGATAACAGGTGAGTAAATCGGAATTCGTATTTCGGCTGATTTTAGAGGAATATTTTAAAGTTCCAAAACTCCACACTTAGAAGAATTTCCAAGTGAAACCAGTCAATGTTAGCCTATGGAAGGAAATTCAAGTTACTGGTAAGTACGGTTAAAATTACTTTTCAGGACCAGTACTGGGCTGAAAGATACAGCACTGAGGTCTCTCCTTATAACAGGTGAGTAAATCGGAATTCGTATTTCGGCTGATTTTAGAGGAATATTTGTATGTTTCAAAAATCAACACTTAGAAACTTTTTCAGCAAAAGCAGGCAATTATATCCTATGGAAGGAAATTCAAGTTACTGGTAAGTACGGTTAAAATTACTTTTGAGGATCAGTACTGGGCTGAAAGATGCAGCACTGAGGTCTCTCCTGATAACAGGTGAGTAAATCGGAATTCGTATTTCGGCTGATTTTAGAGGAATATTTTAAAGTTCCAAAACTCCACACTTAGAAGAATTTCCAAGTGAAACCAGTCAATGTTAGCCTATGGAAGGAAATTCAAGTTACTGGTAAGTACGGTTAAAATTACTTTTCAGGACCAGTACTGGGCTGAAAGATACAGCACTGAGGTCTCTCCTTATAACAGGTGAGTAAATCGGAATTCGTATTTCGGCTGATTTTAGAGGAATATTTGTATGTTTAAAAATCAACACTTAGAAACTTTTTCAGCAAAAAGCAGGCAATTATATCCTATGGAAGGAAATTCAAGTTACTGGTAAGTACGGTTAAAATTACTTTTGAGGATCAGTACTGGGCTGAAAGATGCAGCACTGAGGTCTCTCCTGATAACAGGTGAGTAAATCGGAATTCGTATTTCGGCTGATTTTTAGAGGAATATTTTAAAGTTCCAAAACTCCACACTTAGAAGAATTTCCAAGTGAAACCAGTCAATGTTAGCCTATGGAAGGAAATTCAAGTTACTGGTAAGTACGGTTAAAATTACTTTTCAGGACCAGTACTGGGCTGAAAGATACAGCACTGAGGTCTCTCCTGATAACAGGTGAGTAAATCGGAATTCGTATTTCGGCTGAATTTAGAGGAATATTTTAAAGTTCCAAAACTCCACACTTAGAAGAATTTCCAAGTGAAACCAGTCAATGTTAGCCTATGGAAGGAAATTCAAGTTACTGGTAAGTACGGTTAAAATTACTTTTCAGGATTAGTACTGGGCTGAAAGATGCAGCACTGAGGTCTCTCCTGATAACAGGTGAGTAAATCAGAATTCGTATTTCGGCTGATTTTAGAGGAATATTTGCACAATGGTGAAGGGAGGGGCGGGGCCTAAGGTGACATCTGTGCAAACGCGCCCCGTGGCGCGTTTTAGGTTGGGGGATTAAGTCCCCTTGAATCATGAGGGTCCCTACGGGCCAGCTAGCCTACCAGGAACCTCCAGTATGCGCCAGGGGCTGCGTTGCAGAGACATGTACAGAGGCCACACCCCTTTTTACACCTCTCTGCAACGCAGCTCTGTGGCGCTTTCTGGACGTACCTGTTGGGCTAGTTGGCCCCCAGGGACCCTCAGGATTGAAGGGATTTAATTCCCCATCTTAAAACGCGCCACGGGGCCTGTTTGCACACATGTCACCTGAAGCCCTGCCCCTCCCTTCACCACTGTGCAAACGCGCCCCGTGGCGCGTTTTAAGTCGGGATTAACTCCCTTGAATCCTGAGGGTCCCTGGGGTGCAACTAGCCCACCATATACCTCCAAAAGCACCACAGAGCTGCGTTGCAGAGAGGTGTAAAAGGGGCGTGGCCTCTGTACACCTCTCTGCAAGGCAGCCCCTGGCGCATACTGGAGGTTCCTGGTGGGCTAGTTGGCCCCAGAGACCCCAGTATTCAAGGGGATCGATTCCCCCTCTGCAAACGCGCCAGGGCGCGTTTGCAGAGTGGTGAAGGAAGGGGGCGGGGCCTGCGGGCCCGATCGTTTTTTCCCCCCTGAATGGGGGCTGTATGGCCCCTTCCTTTTTCCTATTTTTAGGCCCTGGGGACCCCATCCCCCAGGGCCTTACCCCCTTTTAAATTAAAATTAAAAAAAAAAACGGGGAAGAGGGCCGCGTGGCCCCCTTCCCTGGGCCTGTATTGGCCCGGGGACCCCATCCCCCGGGGCATGGCCTCTTTTTTTTTATTTGGAGGGGGCTGCGTGGCCCCCTCCTCAGGCCATTAAGGCCCAGGGACCCCATCCCCGGGGCCGGCCTTGCCCTTTTTTTTTTTTTACTTTTTTACCTTTGGGAGGGGGGCTGCGTGGCCCCCTCCCGTGGCACTATGGCCCCTGGGACCCCATCCCCCGGGGCCTGGCCTCTCGTTGGGGACTGTGGGGGGTCCCCAAACCCCCTACAGTCCCGCCGGCTCCCGTGTCCTACGGGAGCCGGCATTGCTTTACACATGGGGAGCAGCTAACATGCTGCTCCCCATGTGGAAAAGCAATCAGCTTTGGATATTGGAAGAGAGAGCAGGTTTCCTGCTCTCTCTTCCAATATCCAAAGCAGTTTGCAATGACAGGACGGGAGCCGCGAGGCTCCGTCCTGTCATTGCAAACAGCAGTGTCCCGGGGTAGGCACCCCGGGACACTGCAGGAGCCGACCCTGGGGGTGGCGGTCCCCAGGGCCACCACAGGCTCCAGGAGGAGGGCCGCGCGGCCCCCTCCTTACATTTGAAAGCCCGGGGAGGTGGTGGTCCTCGGGGCTTGGGAGGTCCAAAACGGACCCCCATTGTAATTTCTTAGTGCCCGGGGAGGTGGTGGTCCCGGGCGTGTGAGGGGCTGGAGCCCCCACACAGGTTTTTCAAAAATAAAAAAGAAGCCCGGGAGGTGGCGGTCCCGGGGGCTGCGGGAGGGCTCAGAGCCCTCCCGCACCATTAAACATAAAGCCCCGGGGGTGGTGGTCCCCGGGGCTTGGGAGCCCTTAGAGGCCCCCACACATAAAATTAACCCCCCAGCATGCCCCCGGGACTTGGCCCACCCGGGGGCCAATTAACTATCGGAGCGCGGAGACCGCGCTCGATTGGTTTCGGCAGGATTCGCACACCCTGCCGATTTTTTTTTTTTAAATTATTATTTTTTGCCCAGGGGTCCTTGTGGGACCCCTGAGCAGACCTAGGGGGTCAGGGTGTTTCTACCCTGCCCCTTTGTGCGCTTTGCGCACTTGTTTCTGTCCCTCGGTTCTACCGAGGACAAAATGACTACCAACACTTCCTGATTTGGAGTGTTGACAGCCAATTAGCATGCAGCTCGTGATCGGGAGGGTGCGCGAATCCGACGCGGCCATAGATATATATGTACTTTTACTTTTGATTTTCTCAGCAACTACTGAACGGATTTACACCATTTAACAAAAAGGGTTCTTTCTGAACCAAGAACTACCTCTTTGCCAAATTTGGTGTAATTCCGTTCAGCAGTTCAGGCTTGTAGCCGTGTCTAAAGTTTCCTATGGAAAATTGCATGGGGAAAACATGTTTTGGGACCCCCCTTTTTTCTCGGCCTCGCTTGACGAATCCCCCCGAGACTTTCAGGGTAGGAGCGGACCGAGCGCCCCACAAAGTTTGAAAATTTTGCGAAGATACGTCAACCGGCAAGAGAGTTATTTCAAATAGAATGTCGCGGATTTCCTATGGATAATAGGTTGTAACTATAACTATCTACTGGCGACCGCCAGTAGATAATATATATATATATATATATATACATATATATATATATACACATATATACATATATATACATATATATATATATATATATATATATATATATATATATATATACATAGGTCCGTGCTCCTGTTCCTGCTCTGTTTGACAGCCTGAGCTAAGGTTGGAGTTCTTTGGATATATATATATATATATATATATAGATAGATAGATAGATAGATAGATAGATAGGATCGTGTTTCCATACAAAATGCATTTTTTGTGTTGCCTACAACTTTGGCCCCGTTTGACGAATATCCACGAAACTTTCCGAAAGAGGGCTGCTTTTTGACTAGTTTGCACATGGAAAGTTTTGGGGTGATTCAACAAGTGGGGTCCTGGAAAAAGGGGGGTGTCCCAAAACACTTTTCCCTCTTCATTTTTCCACAGGCTCTTTAGACACAGCTACAGCTCAAACCACTGAATAGATTTACACCAAATTTGGCAGAAAGATAGATCTTGGTCCAGGTAGAGTACTTTATGTATTTCGGTGTAAATCAATGCAGTAGTACTGGAGAAAATAAGGTGAAAAAAATTATATATATCACGCTGCGGAGGATCTGCGGAGGCGACAGATCTCAAATTGAGATCTGATTGGCTGCCCCACCTCAAACAGCAAGTGGGGGAAGCCATATTAGGAATCGGGACTCGGTTCAAGCCCTTACATTTTTTTTTTTTTTAAATGGCATAGAGAGGCAGGCTAGGGATATCCTGACCACCTTGTCCTGGAGGTGGGGGCCTAAGGCCAAAAAATGCTTACTTTAAAAAAAACAAAATTAATGGAGGATTAATGAATCAATGGTAAATATAAATTGCAACTAGAAGTGTGGGCGCCCGTGCTTCTTTTTAAACCCCCGCCTGGGTGGGACATGGCCCAGGGAGTAACGTGTTATTTTGGGGTGGGGATGGGGGTGCATGACCCTGCTCTCTGAGCCATTTTCAGCCCGGGGACCCCTTCCACAAGGCCCAAAGTATTTTTTAAGGGGAGGGGGCCACACAGCACCCCGACCTGCACCTTTAATACCCCACCCCAAGGACCATTACTCAACTAAAAGGGAGGCAGGCCCCCCTCCTTGAACCACTTTCGGCCCCATGGCTTAATTTAATTAATTAGGAGAGGGCGCGTGTAACCCCACTATTTGAGCCATATTCAGCTCTGGGGACACCATCCCGGGTGCGAGAGCACCGACGCAAGCAGGGAAACTTGTGTTTGCTCCTGCCTGGTGGGAGTATTTTTAAAACTCCTGCCAAATGGGAGCAACCACAAAGTATGCATTTTTAAAGCTCCCACCCACTGGGAGCATATTTGTCATCTGCTTCCCTGCACATACTTAAACGGGCAGGGAAACATATCAACAGATTCCTCCCACCTGGAGTGAGGAGCATAAACAGCTGCTCCCTCCGGGTGGGAGGAATGCCGGATCCCACATGCAGGGAGATGGCTGGGGCCCTGGGGCTCCCCCTGCGCCCCCCATAGTTGTGCATGGTGGGTATCCTGTGTGGGCACCAAGGCAGGCCGGACTTTAGATTACTTCTGAACTAAGGAACCTGCCATGAAGAAGGACCGGGAAAGCTGGAGGAGGAGTACTGCCCCTATGCTGCGTGTTGTGGGGTTGGCCTGCAGTGGTTGCTTCTGTCTTTGGTAGGGAAAGGACTGGACTGTGCTTTCATCATCCTGCTGTTAGAGTTTTCTCCAAGGGCTTGAAGTAGAGCTTGCCTCCTGTTGGAAGTCTCAGGGATAGAAAAGACTTCAAGGGAACTCTTTTGGATCAAGAAGACTGCCAAGAAGAAGAGCTGGAGAAGCTATGAGGAGGAACTACCACTTGGCTGTGTGCTTTGCTGTGTTGGCCTGCAGTGGCTGCTTCTGTCTTGGGCAGTGAAAGGACTGGAACTGAACTTTCTGCAATCTACTTTGTGAGTGTCTCCAAGGGCTTGAGGTAGAGCTTGCCCCCTGTTCAAGAAGTCTCAGGAACAGCAAAGACTTCAAGTTCTTCTGCCCTCAGCACTGGGGACTGTGTGTTTTGTGCTGCAACAGAAGAAAAGCAACTCGACGACGTCGACGATGCCGCTGCCGACTCCGTGTCCCGACGGCACCGCAGAGGGCACCGCTGCAACGCCGCACCGCGACCCTGGTCTCACCGACGGCGCCTGCTGACGCCGCCACCGAGCCGCTGCTCGCACCGCGACCTGTGGGCACCGCACTCCGCACCGCCTCGCTTCACGACGACGCTGTGGCCTTCCCGACGACACCGCTCCACGCCGGACTCGACGCCGCTGCTTGCACCGTGGTTCGGGGGCACCGCTCATAAGTTACACGATGCACCACGCTCATCCCGCACCGCAGCCTTGGCCCACCGACGCCGGTTCCATCGACTCCAGTTCGTCAGCCGACGACGGCGCTGCAGCTACGACGATGCTGCTGCTGCACCGTGACCTGCCAGCACCGCGACGAGCACTGCCTTCATCTCACACCGTGACCCTGGTCTCACCAACGACGCCATCCGACGCCGCCACCGAGCCGCTGCTCGCATCGCGACCTGAGGGCACCGCACGCCGCACCGCTGCACTTCACACCGCAGCACCCGACGCCGGCCGACGCCAGCGCTCCTGACTTCAACTGAGAGGAGATCGATCTGCAACGCGTGGGACTTCGAGGGCCCCGACGACGCCCGCACCGACCTCCGGAACCGACGCCTGCGGACGCTGTGTTTTCGGAAGCTCACCGCGAGGTCATCGACGCCCTGCATTTCTGAAAGGTACTGTTTGCGGGTCTTCCCGACACCGTAGTTGACCCGCGACGCCGCGGTCAGCCAGAACTGTTTGGATTTGTTTGTTCACGACGCCGTGATAGCCCTGGACGGAGCTATCGACATCAAGGAACTGTTTTTAAAGACATTTTGAGAAGTAACTATTTCTGAAGTACTGTACAGTGGATTTTTATCGTATTTGGTCTTGTTTAAAGTATATAAAAATATTGGATATTTTTCTAAACTGGTGTGGTGTCTGTTTGTAGTGCTTACACTGTATTACTGTTGGTTATGTGCAAATGCTTTACACACTGCCTCTAGAATAAGCCTGACTGCTCGTGCCAAGCTACCAAGGGGGTGAGCAGGGGTTATTTTAGGAGTGTAACTCCCTTACCCTGACTAGGAAGAAGGGTCCCTACTTGGACAAAGGTGCAAGCCCTTGCCAACTAGAGATCCCATTTCTAACATTGGTTGGCAGCGGTGAGGATAGGACTTGTGTTTGCACTTGACTTACAGTGATTGGTGTGCACTACTACCATATCGCAGACCATTACGTACCACTTACAGGCTCTTTTTCTTTTTGGCCTATTTTTGATCTTGCCAGTTTGAACTTGCTACTTCAACATGCCTGAATCTATAGTATCATCAATTGCATCAGTAGAAATTGCCTTTGAGGAGGATCGATTGGAAGCCTACAATGTCAAGGAGTTAAAATCGATTTGCAAGAACCTGAAAGTCCAGGTCAGAGGCCTCACCAGGAAGGATGAGCTACAAAAGGCGCTGAGGGCCTGGGTAGCAGCCAGAGGTGCCAGTGGGCAATCTGGTGATCTCAATGGAGAGGTGGAGGAGCCTGTTCCTAGGGTGGATGTGCTTTTGGGAGGGGGGGAACCCTCCAGGCCAGGCAGCAGTAGTTTGTCCCCAGAGGAGCTGGAGGACAGGCGGGGAAGTAAGGAAGTTCGAATTAGAGAAACTCAGGATGGAAAGTGAGAGGGAAGACAAAAGAATAGCCATGGAGGAAAGGAGGATGATCTTGGATCATGAGCTTAAAATGAGAGAGCTGGAGCTGGATTGGGGAGCCGGTAGGGCTTTGTCCAGCCCAGATGGTGGCAGCAAAAGTGTAGTGTCCAGTACTGAGGATGAGGTAGACACACACACAGTATTGGGGCCCTACTTCAAGGAGGGGGTTGACATACACCAAGGGGTTCAGGATTTTGAGGTAACTCCAGTGGTGCTCAGTGTCCCAGAGGTGGATTGGGGAACTGGCACAGGGGATCATATTCCTGGTAGTGGGAGGGACACTCTACTGACTCTAGATGAGAGGTGCAGGGAGAGGGGTTCCCCCATGGTAGAAGCCCTGGTAAGTGAGTATGAAGACCAGCCAGAAGAGTATGGGTTGAGGGACAGCAACAGTCAGACACTGTCTCGCCAGTCGTGTCAGAATGTTGTGGGGTACTTTTCTGAGGCACTGGATGGTTGGGTGAAGGGTAGTTTGGTTAACACCTGTGTGGGGCTGTGTGATTCAATTGTTGGAGAGCATATTTTAAGTCCCTGTTTTCCAGAGCTATGCCAACACCCAGTGGAGTGTGAGTTCTCTGACCCCAGGGAGCTTGCACTGGAGGCAGACCTTTTGGTGGATTCCAGAGGGTCTGGAGAAGCATCTGGGGTGATCCTGGAGGAAGTGGCTTAGGTATTTCCCAACCAAGAGTGGTGGGAAAGGTTTGTAATAGCCCAGATAGGTCCCGGTGTCATGGGAAGGGTGTAGGGACTCACGTCCTGTCTCTGCGGAGAAGAAGTGAGAATGGGCTGCGGCCCAAGGTGCCCAAAACCCAGTCCCGGAGCCTGGGTGGTTCCAGGAGGGAACCCCAGGTGGGGAGCCTAGACTGTACTGGTAGGCCGTCCGTTGAGGGAGATTTCCTACTGACAGGAGAACCTGGAGCCTCTGTAAACAGAGCTCCAGTGGTTCTGGTGTCTGGCAGTACCGCTCCAGTTGGGAGGGTGCAGAAGTCCAGAGTGAGGGTGAGAGGGGATGTGTTCCCCAGTGGGAGAACCAGTGAGTCAGAGGCCAGCCAGAAGGGCTGAGCCTCCTAGCAGTGACCATGGTGACACCACTTCTGTCCTGGGGGATCTTTGCGCACTGTCAGGTGGACAGTGGTCGGGAGATCTGCGCCAGGCAGACTGTCACGCAACACATGAGTCATGTGTTGCCCTCAGGGAGGTATGCGTGCTCCCAAGGAAGTCCTGGTGCGCCAGGCAGGTGCTAAGCTGCAGGGTTCAGTCCCTGGGTTAGGAGGCCAGGTTCAGGTCCTGCCTGACCTGGAGGGAAGGATGACTGTAAACAGTGTCCTGACCGGTTTGTCTTCTAGGGGTACCACTCCAGGTGAGAGGGTACAGAACTCTGGAAGGGGGTGCAGAGGGAGGGAGTCCTCGCCTCTGACCCTGGTTCAACCTGAGGGTTTAGATCCAAGGGTGGTGAATCAGTTGCAGGGTCAAGGCCCTGAACTGGTGGAAGAATTGTGTAGGAGGTCTGGTTCCAGCATCCTGACAGTTTTTGGTTCTGGGGGTGCTTCTCCTGGGAGGAGAGGGCCGGACCCCAGAAGGAGAGGTAAGGGGAGGAGAGCCTCGCCCGAGACCTCTGGTGAACCTGAGGGTGCAGACCCTAGGTTGGAGGATCAGTGGTTCTTTAGAACTGCACTGATGAGAGGAAGAGTGGAGTATGGTTACTATGTACCAGGGGTTACTGCCCCCCACTCTGTTAGTTGGCAAAGACCTGGCCATCCATTGAGGGTGATCCCCTAGTGTCTAAGGAACTGGGGGGGACTGCTGTAACGAGCATCCCACCGGTTCTGCTGTCTGGCAGCCCCGCTCCAGTTGGGAGGGGGCATGAGTCCAGAGAAAAGGGTGAGGGGGGGCGCTGTCTCCAGTGGAAGGACCAGTGGGTCAGGGGTTGCCCGCTCTGAGGTCAGAGCACCCCAGGACTGACCCTGGTGAGGCCACTTCTGGCTTGGGGGGTCTTCATGCTCTGTCAGGTGGACAGGAGGCTGGAGACCTGCACCAGGCAGACTCTCGCACGACTCATGAGGAGTGTGTTTCCCTTGGGGAGGGTTGGTGTACTCCCCGGAAGTCCTGGGTTGCCAGGCACAGGTTCAACCTAAGGGTACAGACCCTGGGTTGAAGGACCAGGTTCAGGGTGTCCCCCTGACCTGGAGGAAGAGGCGACTGCTAACAGTCCCCTACCAGGTTGTCTTTGGGGGTACCGCTCCAGGTGGGAGGGTACAGAGCCCCAGGGAGGAGGACCGGGTGTGGGGAGGCCACCCAAGTCCCCTGTCCATCCTAAGGGTGCAGACCCTAAGCTGGAATCCCAGTTGCAGGATAGAACCCCTGAACTGGTGGGCAAATTGTGCAGGACACCTGCCACAGGTGCCCTGACAATTCTGGAAGGGGGTACCGCTCCAGGTGGGAGGGTACAGAGCCCCAGGGAGGAGGACCGGGTGTGGGGAGGCCACCCCAGTCTCCTGTCCAGCTGCTGGGTACAGGCCCGGGGTTGGGGGTCAGTGTCAGGATGTCATACCTGACCTGACAGGAGGGAGAGTGGACCAAGGGTGCCAGTCACCTGGGGCTACCGCCCCCCACTCTCTGACGCCACAGAGGTTAGAGAGCCCTGAGAGGCATAAGGCCTGGGTCTCCCCACTGACAACTGTCGGTAGCCACTGTGGCTTACTGTCCTGGTGGACAGCGTTGCCCCTGAGAGGGGGACAGGAGTCACACCCCGGGGGTGGACTGGGCCACACCACTGTGTTGGCCATGTGGGCAATGTCAGCCTGTTGGGACACATCTGTGAGCAAAGTAAGTTTAGGCGCTGCACAGATGGGGTTCACAGGTGAAGAGAAGGGTACCCCATGGGTCAGCGTAGTGTGCCCTGAGAGTATGGATAGAGGGATCCGACTGGGTTTGGAAAGGCGTAGAACCAGAACATGCCCCCGCTGTTGTGGGCCAGGTCTATGTTCTATCGCCTCAAGCAGGGAAGTCCATCAAGGGATTGATTAGTCTACCCTGGCTTTAGGCTGGGAGGGGGTTGTGTTAGACTTGGCTTTTTCAGCGGGTTTACCCCCAGACTTTTTGCTTTTTGGCCTCCTGTTTTTGACCCTGTGTGTGTTGGTTTTAGGACTCTGGGCACTTTACCACTGCTAATCAGTGCTAAAGTGCATATGCTCTCTGTGTAAAGTGTGTTACGGATTGGTGTTTCCATGATTGGCCTATTTGATCTATGTGTCAGTCCCTTGTAAAGTGCACTGAGAGTGCCAGGGCCTATAGATCAAATGCTGTTGGTGGGCTGCAGCACTGGATTGTGCCACCCACGCAAACAGCCACGTAAAGTGTAACTCTGGCCTGCCATTGCAGAGCCTGTGTGCAGCCTGGGGCTGCCATGTCGACTTAGCAAGTGCACACACTTGCAAGTTCCTAAACCTTCCCTTTTCTACATGTTAGTCACCCCTAAGGTAGGCCCAAGGTACCCCTGTGGGCAGGGTGCATTGTATGTGAAAGGTAGGACATGCCCTGGTGTGTGTGGCATGTCCTGATAGTGAATTACAGCCTATTTCGTTTTTTCACTATTGCAAGGCTACCTGTTCCTCATAGGCCAGAATGGGCAGTTTTGATTATTACAGCTTATAATCCTAACTGACCCAGGGAACATGGTAGAAATTCGAGTTTAGTCTGCCTGGACTCAGAATGATAAACTGCATCTTTTAGTGAAGTTGGTTTTAACATTCTGTGTTTGAAAATACCACAAGTGGGTATTTTCTTGTCTAACCATCCAAGCCTGCCTCTGCTAGGTTGTGTATTCCTTGTCTGGAGTGTGAGTGACAGGGGCTGGGGGATGCCAGGAGACAGGGTGAGTCAGCACAGGGCTGAATAGCAAGATCTACATGTAGATGGGTGGGAGGAGTTGCACCTGGGACCTGAATAGGGCTGGGCCTTCCCTCCACAATGCTGGCTCCACCTCCTGTGGTGCGTCTGATGTCCCTGGCCTGCACTGTGAAAAGGAAAGAAGGAGTCTTGTCAACAAAGTGCTCCAGGACTGACCAGAACTGGTTTGGACTAGGCAAAGGCCTCTCTGCCTTCAGAGAACAAAGAGAAATTGAGGATAAAAGGGGGACCCAAACTCCAGAACTTTAGATTACTTCTGAACTAAGGAACCTGCCATGAAGAAGGACCGGGAAAGCTGGAGGAGGAGTACTGCCCCTATGCTGCGTGTTGTGGGGTTGGCCTGCAGTGGTTGCTTCTGTCTTTGGTAGGGAAAGGACTGGACTGTGCTTTCATCATCCTGCTGTTAGAGTTTTCTCCAAGGGCTTGAAGTAGAGCTTGCCTCCTGTTGGAAGTCTCAGGGATAGAAAAGACTTCAAGGGAACTCTTTTGGATCAAGAAGACTGCCAAGAAGAAGAGCTGGAGAAGCTGTGAAGAGGAACTACCACTTGGCTGTGTGCTTTGCTGTGTTGGCCTGCAGTGGCTGCCTCTGTCTTGGGCAGTGAAAGGACTGGAACTGAACTTTCTGCAATCTACTTTGTGAGTGTCTCCAAGGGCTTGAGGTAGAGCTTGCCCCCTGTTCAAGAAGTCTCAGGAACAGCAAAGACTTCAAGTTCTTCTGCGCTCAGCACTGGGGACTGTGTGTTTTGTGCTGCAACAGAAGAAAAGCAACTCGACGACGTCGACGACGCTGCTGCCGACTCCGTGTCCCGACGGCACCGCAGAGGGCACCGCCGCAACGCCGCACCGCGACCCTGGTCTCACCGACGACGCTTTCTGATGCCGCCACCGAGCCGCTGCTCGCACCGCGACCTGTGGGCACCGCACTCCGCACCGCCTCGCTTCACGACGATGCCGTGGCCTTCCCGACGATGCCGCTCCCGACGCCGCTGCTTGCACCGTGGTTCGGTGGCACCGCTTGTAAGTTACACGATGCACCGCCCTCATCCCGCACCGCAGCCTTGGCCCACCGACGCCGGTGCCATCGACTCCAGTTCGTCAGCCGACGACAGCGCTGCAGCTACGACGACGCCGCTGCTGCACCGTGACCTGCCAGCACCGCGACGAGCACCGCCTTCATCTCACACCGCGACCCTGGTCTCACCGATGACGCCATCCGACGCCGCCACCGAGCCGCTGCTCGCACCGCGACCTGAGGGCACCGCACGCCGCACCGCTGCACTTCACACTGCAGCACCCGACGCCAGCCGACGCCAGCGCTCCTGACTTCAACCGAGAGGAGATCGATCTGCAATGCGTGGGACTTCGAGGGCCCTGACGACGCCCGCACCGACCTCCGGAACCGACGCCTGCGGACGCCGTGTTTTCGGAAGCTCACCACGAGGTCATCAACGCCCTGCATTTCTGAAATGTACTATTTGCGTGTCTTCCATTATACTTGTCGTTACTAACGACGGGGAGGCGAAGCGGATGACGACAGATGAGACTGCTGGAAGCGCTGAAGATGACAAAAAAGTCACAGTAGGCCCTTCCACCCTCGACCTCCCATGGAGTAAGTAGGATAGTGTTCTTGGATACTCTCAATTTTTAACATTGCACTACACGGGGAGCTGTTATCCTCACCCCCGGTCTTTCGAGTGGTAATCCTTTCATACACATTGTGCAGAAAGGTAGAGCCATTATTCATCCCGGTCCTGACGAATGCTATGTACCCATCTGGGACGCAGAGCAGAAACATGTTGACCACTTTTTACGGTAAAGGGATAATGATTTCCCATATTACCGTTCACTTCTTTTAATACCATACATTTGCCCCTTAATTAAAGTACTTGGGGACAAGTATAATGGTTTTTAGATCACATCTCACTAATTCACGGGCCACCACTTAGTTTTAGAAGTGCATCCCTGTCTCCAGGTGTATGCAAACGAAGTTTTTAGAGGGCGAGGACGGCCTATGATGAAGCATGACACCAGGTGGTGTGTGAGGCCAGTCCTTCACTTTTTGTGAGATGCCCCCACTGGACGTGCATCTCTAGAATCTCTGTAGGAACTCTGTAGGAACCTGTAGGAATCCCAACTAGGGACAGCCCCATTTGTGTTTAAATGCTATATAGGAGGCTGGCTGGTCCCTAGGCCCTGCGCCTCTAGTTCCCTTCCCTAGTTCAACACTAGGGCTAGTGTGTGTAACCATTTAATATCCACATTTTTCAAACCTAGGTCTTTGTCAATGCCTCTGAGTTCAGCATACCTTTTGCCCCAGAAAACATAGCTGTGTCCTACAATACATACTGTTAGCATTTTGAAGGGATGAGAGGAAGGAATCAAAAGATGTCCGTAGCTGAGTAAGTCAGTTGGTGGAATGAGAGGTATCTAAAATGGTGGAGATGATGCTGTTTTAGAAAAAGCAGATAACTGATTGGCAGTTCATAAAGATTGTGTACTCAAAAATAGGATGCATGTTACTTTGTAGAAAAATCATATTTGTGATTGGTTATACAAAAACATTTTGAAAGTTACAGTCCACAGGATAAGGTAATATTTGCAAGACTCAACCACACCTGCTGTTTACATTTGTAAGCTAGTGTGCTGAACTTGAAAATATGGTGAACTTGTGACCTGGCAGTACAGTTGAATGTTGCAGAAATTGTTACTATGGAAACTAGGGTTACGGAGAATGGGGGAAGGCTTGGAAGTTAACGGTGGTTTTAAAATATGAAATGGTAAGTTATATATGAGTGATATGGTTTTAAAGTTAGTTTTTTTAAATCAGTGCTATGTTTAGAAGTAGTATGTTCTTAAAAAATAATACTAGTATTGTTGAGAATAGGTTTTTTAACTCCCGTCAGGATTCGTGAATCCTATGCGAACCCAAACTACGGCACTGCGGTGGAGTCACGACTCCTGTAAGTTACAGAAGCAGATTGGGCACTTTTAGAAGGGAGTAATAAAGGGTTAATATGTGTATCCAATAGAAGAGGGTTTCAGAATTTGAAAAATGGAAGGGAGCATTTTGATTTGTTACTTAAATTAATTTGTGTGGGAAAAGAGAGGGTAGGTTTGCCAATACTGGTTTAACTTTGTTGAGAGTGGTACATCACATTTATTGTGTTGGAAAGAAAAACATTTTGGAGTTTCTGACATTTTCATATTCTGCAATAGTATTTTAGAGGAGAGTTACAAATGTGTAAGGTATGTTATAAACTGTGTAGGAGTGCTTCAGTGTTTGTAATGATTATTTTAACTTTATAATGCATTATTTGTAAAGCTTGCTAAGTATTAGAGAAATGTGATGTTTGAAATAAGTTACTAAATGTAGGAACGTGTATTGAAGTTTGTTTTATTGCACTGAAATGAAGATTGAAATAGGTTGTGCATAGTAATATGTGTTGTTGCTGAGTGTCTAATGAAAGTAGAAGAGAAAACCGATGTTTAAAACATGTTGGTAGATGTATTAAAGTGTGTTCCAGTCTATATAACTGTGTACCCATGTGTCTTTTATTATGATCAGAAAGGAATATATACACTTTGTTCTACACAAATTTAGAGAGCATGTGTGTGGAAGACAGGTATTCAACTATTTGGATGTTTCTGTTTATGTCTCATGTCACTAGCAAAAAGGCATGCATACATGCATGCATGCCTTTAGAAACATGGTGTGAGTTAGAACAGTGACATGCAAAGGTTTGCAGTTTTAAAATGGGCTAATCGCAGCATATTGAGCAGCTGGTGAAAAGTGAAGCTGCAAGAGAAAAGTGAGGTTTACAACACGTTGGCAAAAGGATTAGTGATTAGGCTACTTGCTATGAGTCTGTGGAAAGGTACATTTGAAGTAGGCCTTATACATTTAGGTGTCTGGTTCAAATGAGAAATGCAGTCTGTCAAGTTTAAAGGTCTGCGTGCTCTTGTGAGTGAGGTATGTGTCTATTTGTACATATATTTTTTCATGTGTTATGCATCTGAAGATGGTAGATTGAAAACCTGGTCGGTTTTCCTACTGGTGGACAAATATCTCAGTTCTGCTCTGTCATTCGGTCGCACAGCCTGTGATGTCTTCTGTATGAAGGTGTTGTGGAGCCTCTCACATAGCTTGTTCAATACCCAGGTGCCGTGTTTTATGAGCAGAAAGGAATACATACACTTTCTTTTACAGAAATTTAGAGAGCATGCGTTGTGAAACACAGGTATTCAACTATTTGTATGTTTTTTTTATGTATCATGCCACTACCAAAAGGCACATAGTGATGCATGCATGCTTTGAGAAACATGGTGAGACTTATAACAGAGACATGGAAAGGGTTGCTGTTTTAAATTTGGCTAGGCTCAAGATTCTGACCAGTTGGTGAAAACTGAAGCTGCAAGAGAAAAGTGAGGTTTAAGACATTTTAGGAAAGGATTGGTGATTAGGCTACTTGCTATGAGTCTGTGGAAAGGCATACTTTAAGTAGGCCAAATGCGTTTAGGTGTCTGCTTCAAATGAGAAATGCAGTCTGTGAAGTTTAAAGGTCTGCGTGCTCTTGTGAGTGAGGTATATGTCTACTTCTACATCTATTGGCTGATGTGTTATGCATCTGAAGATGGTAACTTGAAAACCTGGTCGGTTTGGCTACCGGTGGTCAAATCTCTCAGTTCTGCTCTGTCATTCGGTCGCACAGCCTGTGATGTCTTCTGTATGAAGGTGTTATGGAGCCTCTCACATAGTTTGTTCAATACCCAGGTGCCGTGTTTTATGAGCAGAAAGGAATACATACACTTTCTTTTACAGAAATTTAGAGAGCATGCGTTGTGAAACAAAGGTATTCAACTATATGTATGATTTTTTTATATATCATGCCACTAATGCATGTATGCTTTGAGGAACAGGGTGAGACTTATAACAGTGACATGAGAAGGGTTGCTGTTTTAAATTTGGCTAGGCCCAAGAATCTGAGCAGTTGGTGAAAACTGGAGCTCCAAGAGAAAAGTGTGGTTTAAGAGAAGTGTGCCAAAAGGATTACTGATTAGGCTACTTGGTATGAGTCTGTGGAAAGGTACACTTGAAGTAGGCCATATATGTTTAGGTGTCTGCTTCAAATGAGAAATGCAGTCTGTCAAGTTTAAAGTTCTGCATGCGCTTGTGAGTGAGATATGTGTCTATTTGTACATGTATTTTCTCATGTGTTATGCATCTGAAGATGGTAGCTTGGAAACCTGGTCGGTTTTCCTACTGGTGGACAAATCTTTCAGTTCTGCTCTGTCGTTCGGTTGCACAGCCTGTGATGTTTTCTGTATGAAGGTGTTCTTGAGCCTCTCACATAGCCTGTTCAATGCCCAGGTGCCGTGTTTTATGAGCGAAAAGAAATACATACACTTTCTTTTACAGAAATTTGGTGAGCATGCATTGGAAAACACAGGTATTCAACTATTTGTATGTTTTTTTTTATGTATCATGCCACTACCAAAAGGCACATAGTGATGCATGCATGCTTTGAGAAACATGGTGAGACTTATAACAGCGACATGGAAAGGGTTGCTGTTTTAAATTTGGCTAGACTCAAGATTCTGTGCAGTTGGTGAAAACTGAAGCTGCAAGAGAAAGGTGAGGTTTAAGACATGTTGGTAAAAGGATTAGTGATTAGGCTCCTTGCTATGAGTCTGTGGAAAGGTACACTTGTAGTAGGCTGTATACGTTTAGGTGTCTGCTTCAAATGAGAAATACAGTCTGTCAAGTTTGATGGTCTGCGTGCTCTTGTGAGTGAGGTATGTGTCTACTTCTCCATCTATTGTCTGATGTGTTATGCATCTGAAGATGGTAGCTTGAAAACCTGGTCGGTTTGGCTACTGGTAGACAAATCTCTGACGCAACATGCAATCAGCGAAGCCGCAGCAGCGAAGGAGCTTGCCGCTGCTCCGCACTGCATGCCGAAGCTAGTACCAATGCCGACCCGACCTCTCCCAACCAGTCAGCCAGAGGGGGTTTTATGAGGATTACCACAGACCCCCTCGTCCCTGCTGAGACCGCACTCTGCTCCACCGCAGTACACCGCAGTACTATCAGGACAATCAGGAATCCATCGCGGCGGTAAGGCGGTAAGGCAGCAGGAACCGGGAACCGAGCACCGAGGCTAAGGGTTAATGCGGACTTGAGGCGACGAGCGCAGCTGCCATTAGAGGCGGCTGCTGAGTGTGAGCCAGGTGAAAACCGCGGGCCAACTACGTTGGGTGCAGCTTGCGAATTTCGCCCAGAGTGCCCCGCTCGTCTGCTTCTTACGCCACCCGGGGTGCATGAGGCGGAGAGTGGTCAGGGAACCACTGCCATCGTAGAGTGTCATCTCGCTATATTCAACCTACCAGTGCCACCTGAGGTGTTCCCTGCAGAGGCCGCACAATCTGAGGAACTGAAGGAGGAACTAAAGGCGAGTAGCGGAGGGGTGAGGACCCTACCTCGCATCTACCCCACGCAGACCTCACGACTAAGGGGGAGCGGTAAGATGCAGTGAGACGCGGACGGCAGAGTTAGAGGCTAGTGCCGTGGCAGCACCAGGTCTCGCGGAGGCAGCCGGCGTTTAGGCCGGTGCAGATTGCGAGTCGGTGTGGGCTGCTCTCAATCCATTTCGCTGTTCTCTGACTGCGCTAGTGTTTGTGCCAGATCCGGATCTGGTGTAGAGGCACTTTTGGACTCCAAATTCATTCCAAATTCACGAACTAAATTACTCGTTGGGGATGCCATCCAGGTGCCTGCGGTCAGGGCGCGTAAATGCAAATGCACCAGTAGGATCACCCACGGGATTGTCAAGGCTTCCTGTAGGACCAGCCAGTCACACCTCAGATCATTCTAGTCCTTTTAAGCTCCAAAAACCCATCAGGCGAAGGGAAACCCGGGGGCACCTCTCACATTTGAAATCCTATCCCTTGGTGATGTCAATGCTTGGGAAGGGTGTGAGGAGCTCCCTACGGGGTAAAACAGTAAAGGAAGAGGCCCAGGAGGCGGCCTCCTGTGTAACATATGAGGATGAGGTGGGCGTTTGCCCCGTTCTCCCTGAGTTTACAGTGCCTCCTTTTCTAAAACCTCTCCATCAGAACATTGGCGGAACACCTCCATTGGCTTCAATAATACAGATCTCTGATGGAAATGCTTTACCGGTAGTAGCGGAAGATACAGAGATGGAAACAGACATACCCGCGGATAGCGTTGAGGTCTATTCAGCTGTGAATCAAGACGGAAAGGAACTGTCACCGTTAACAGGGCTGGTATCCCTGATTGGCAAATCCAGCCCCCGGAGATTTACTGAGCATAGCTTGGATCTTTTCCCCCCAAACTGTTTGAGCAGGTGCCACAGATTATAGACCTTAGCCCCGAATCGGGGAAATTGGAGGACTATACTGTACCGGACATTGATATACCACTGGAAAAAAAAAAGATTCGGAGGCCCATTTAAGAACTCCAATCAACAGGGAGTCGGAACTGAGACTGTCCTCGGCTACATCAGTTGGACGCCCTCACATGCCCGCCTTGTACAGTAGTACCCCCTCTATTGTGTCTCACGTCCACTCATTAGTCCTGTCTGATCTGGGAGCATCAGCCGCGTCTCAAGATAAGGGGGTACATGACACTTTGAACTCAGCAGAGAATGTATGGGGGGTATCCTAGAGATATTTTATGCCTTAGAGAGAATTCTCTATTCAATGTTATCTTTGTTGGAGAAAACCACAGTGAATTCTGATCATATACTGAAGGTTCTCTCTCAAATTTTAATGGGGATTCAAAAACTCAATTCGATGAATCAAGTCACAAATAAGTCAGTAAAGGGCCTTGAAGTAGAATGCCATTCATGACAGACATGCAAGGGGGTGTCTACATTGGGAATTGAGGCAGAGGTGCAGGAAGACAAGGGGGTCTCCACAGCTTCCCCGCTTAGAGGTAGTCCTCTGGTAAGCTCAGTCCCTATTAAACAACGTGCAGAGGGTATTAAGTCCATCAGTCCGGGGGGCAATGTTAATGTAACACCAGCGTCAACCCCATTGCAGGTATACCCTATTTTTAAAAAATGTAATACAAATACATCTAGCATCATAGGATCCCCAATTAATCCCCACTTTATTAAAAAGTCTACTGTTAGTTTAGTCGCTGCACCTCTTGGGGAGGTTCCCCCATCGAAAGAAAGCAATGGCCCACAAGGTTGGAGGGGGAAGAAGAAGAATAGGATCCGACGTACTCCTAAACAGAAGCAAAAAAACCTGCGGTTCCCCATTGTACTTGAGGAGTCAGACAGTTCAAACTCGCTTCCAAGTGGAAAGGTCCCTGGGCCCTTAGTATCTACAGATGGCCAAATCTCAGGGCTTGTTAACGGAAACCCACTAACCCTTTACCCAACAGTAGTTGACCCCTCGCTAAACAAGCTAGGGAAGCAGGAAGGCCAGGAAGATAGAGGGGCTCCAAAAGTTACCATGGGTGGTGCAGAGAATTCTAGAAGCTACACTCACATTGGTGCAGCTTATCAAGGAGCCAGTAGAGACCCTACCCCAGGAAATATATTAACACATACATATGCTACTGTGTTAGAACAGGGTTTGGCTAGGGGGAGTGCCCCTCTTTCCCCTCCTGGAAGGAATACTCTCCCAGGACGGATTGATCCCGGCCAGGGGAAGATCTGGGAGGAGGTCTCTATCGTAGCTACCAGTAGTAATAGGTTTATGTCTGTGAGGGGATCTGACCTCAAGTCAATTGATAAGAAGTACGCTGCGTCGAGTTTTGAGCAAGTGACTAATATTTTGATCTTTGCATCCCTGTTTGATACCGGTTTGGCCCTACTCGATAGAAGTGTCCTCTTGCAGCTATTACTAGAAATAGAGGATTTACGATTAGTAACAAGCAAAGATATTGAGTTGATTTATTTAGACCTTAGGAGCGGCACCCCAAACACCTGAGTTACTTTCACTTCAGGGGTAGTCTCAATGTTGGTACTGGCTAATGCTGATTCTTTTAGGAAAAGAGAGATAGATGTGTTTCCATACGTGGATTCCCAGGTGGTCCCGCTTGAATACACTGGGATAATCCACGAGGAGCCAGTTAGTAGGTTCTCCATTCCCATGTGTGTCACAAATCCAAAAGACATTAAAATATCAGTGGGGAGCATTACAGGAAAAAGAGAGATTAACATTATAGGCCCCCAGGTTCAAAGACTCAGCATACCCGTAGTGGAGGATGAGATGGGCCAGTGGAGTTGGGTAGCCAGTTCTCTGAATGTCTCAAAAGAAACCACAAAATTGCCCTTGCTGCGGAGGTAGCCAATTGGGAAGAATCTTATCTTGGAACCTAGCGGTGGTAGGAAAAACCAACTATAAGCTACACTCCCTAATAGTACATGATCCTAAAATAATTTGTCTTTAGGAAACATGGAGCTGTGTGGATTTTGACTTTGAGAATGTCTTTGTATATTGTTGCGCAGCAAAACCCTCTACTAAAGGACATGCTAGCTGTGGTCTAGCCATTTTACTTAGCTGTAGCATAAAATGGAATCCAGTGGTTTATATCCACCCCTCTAAGTGCTGTATGGGAGTGAAGCTGAGGCTAGGTAAAGATACACGAGGGCAGTCTGTATCTCTTTTACTGGTAAACGTGTATATTCCCCCAGGGAGAGCATCCGACTCACTGGTTGAATCCATCTGCTCCTATGTGCAAAGGATAAGTACCTCTGAAGAGTGCTCCTTGACTATGATGGTGGGTGATTTTAATGCTAAAATTTCGAATTTTTCTGTCATGTCCTTCTCCAACCCTGAGTTGGAGGATGTATGGTCCATCCCAGAATCTTTATTGCCCGGCCTTAAAAGATCAGATAGACAATGCCTCTCTCTTTTGCATAATTTGAGAACGTTTGATCTTGTGATGTTGAATGGTAGATTCCCAGAGGATTCCCCCGCCTCTTATACCTTTCAGGGCCCACGTGGACACTCACTGATCGACTATATGGCAGTATCCTACCAATTTATTGGTGCATGTACACAATTCAAGATACTGCCTACAAAAATGAGTGACCATGGAGTTTTGGCAGTGGATGTTAATATGGAACACGAGCTGCCAGAACCTTGGAATCAAAGGGACGAAAGCATTCTATATAATCGTAGCAATGGGCGTACCTTTTGGTCGAATAATACGCTCCCATGCTTTAAGAGAATATTTGAAAATGCGGCTTCTGATCGTATTTGGGAATCCCCCATTTCTAGGTTTGAGAGGATACTGGCCCTAATTAGAACGTGGGGAAGTAAAAATCAAGTTATCAGCTCTGCTCCTTTAGTGGCTAAATCATGGGAGATAATAAATTAAATCGGGAGATTAACGTCTTGATCAGGGATCAATTCAGGCAGTCTTTAATACCTAGGCAAAGGGAAATTAATAGAATGAAACAGGTAAGGAAAAGAAAATTGGTATCTGAACGTAGAAGGGTGGAAGACGCAAATTGGATCAAACTACGAGAGGTTGCACAGTCCGGTGATACCAGGAAATATTGGGCGTTAATAGCCAAATTTTGTGATGGTAGAGATAAGGCAAAACCCATTCTAATATCAGATGCAGAATGGACTATATATATTTCCCAGCTGTACGCTCTAAATTCCTCAGTCAGATGGAATTTCGACGTTGCCTCTGACTCCTCAGTGGGGAGCGATTATGTAGCTCTCTCGTGTAATGAAATAGAGGGTTATATCAAAGGGGCAAGGTACTCAGGTGCGATGGGCCCTGATGATGTACCAATAGCTATAATCAAACAGGACGGCGAAGCATGGGCAGAATTCTTGTGTACACTATTCTCTTACTGTTACACTCATGGGGTTATTCCGCTTTCCTGGAAGGGCAGTATAGTTGTCCCGTTATATAAAAAGGGCCCAAAAAATTCCGCCGCTAGCTTTAGACAGATCGCACTTTTAGATGCGACTGGTAAACTGTTTGCCAAGAGCATTCTTACCCATCTACAAGATTGGGCATTTGGAAACGGCTTTATCCCTATAGAGCAAATGGGGTTTCGGAAAAATAGTGGTACCCTTTATAACATCACTGCCCTGCAAACTCTAATTGAAAAATATCCAATGAGCTGGGGAATGCCGTTATATGCGGCCTTTATAGATTTCTCAATGGCCTTCGACCGGGTTGATCGGGGGACCTTGTGGAGAAAACTAGTTACTATGGGGATACCTGTGAATTTGCTTAGACTGGTTATTGCACTGTACTCCTCCACTTGGACACAGGTCCTATTGGGGGGAACACAGGGTTTGTCAAGCAAAATAGAGACCCATAATGGGTTGAAGCAAGGGTGCCTTCTGGCCCCTCTTTTATTTTCTCTTTATGTTAATGATTTGCCAAGCAGAGTGGGGCTCAGCAAAGGGGATTCCCCAAAATTAGGAACTTCAAAGCTGAGTTGCCTGCTATATGATGATGACGCCATCTTACTTGATTTAACCCCAGTTGGACTTCAAAGACGACTTTCCCAGTTAGCAAGGTATTCAGAAGATTAATACTTAAAAATAAATATCTTAAAGAGTAAAGTTATGGTTTTTAGATACCGGGGATGCAGAGTCAGAAAGAACATGCACTGGTTTTTGGGGAACGAGAAACTTGACGTAGTAAAGTTATATCCATATTTAGGAAGAATTTTCACAAGCAGGTGTTCCAGTAGCAATCATATGGATCAATGCAGAGGCAAGGCAATTTCACAGGCCTCCGCAATCAGCTGATTCTATACACACTGCAGGAAAAGACACTTTGTACATATTCTATCAGTCTATAAAATTAAGATACCTCCAGCATTGAGCTATGCTTGTGAAACAGTAGATGCATGGGAGTGGGATAAATTTGAGAAAATAGAGAGTCGGATTTGGCGCCAAATGTGTAATCTGAATTGCTCCGCTTCTATAGCGGTGATTCAGCTCGAATTCGGTTTACTTTCCACTTACATTCTGTCTATGGCCGCGTGCTTAAGATGGAGCAACGCACTATGGAATAGCTCTGAGAACCCCCTACGGGTAGCATTGTGCGAGGACATTTTTGACACCTTGAAGGGAAAAAGTGTTCTTTTTAGGAATTATCAAAAAGCCAAAAATCTGTTCGGCTTTGAGATGGTCAGCATGGGGGTTCTTCCCAAACAAGTTTTGAAAACTAGAATCAAAAAAACGATGTATCTCGTAAAAGAGACGTTTCACTGTGCGCAGAGAATGGTAATAATGACTGCATAGCAGGGAGTAGTATCTATAAAAAGCCGCAACCTTATGTTTTATGGAATCTCCAACATGGAGTACGTAGAACTATTTTGCTGCTCAGGCTGAACTTACTCCCCTTAAGAATTGCAACAGGAGCTTGGGAGGGGCTTCCTAGACATGAAAGACTCTGCCACTTATGTAATACCTGTGTACAAGATTTAAATCATGTTTTATTCGTTTGTCCTATATTACAACCCTTACGCCGTAAATATTTAAGACCTTTTCTTCTAAAGTATAACATTGTCACAGCAGAGGAAGCCCGTAATTGCCTGCTGGCCCCCCCTTCTGAACCAGTCTGTTTTAAGATTTTTTGTTTCTTTAAACAATTTTTAAATATATTTTTGAACAGTATTGGTTCACTGAGTACCTAAAAATTGAATAGTATTAGTGCCATTGTGGTGAGTTTCCATTTTAATTCTCTTGTTTGATGTTATGAATATCTTCAGGCATAATTGCACATCAGGTTTCTTATAATTCTGTTATTTGAGCACTTGCACTTTTCTCGCTACTCACTATGCTGCTAGCTATAGTGTACTCTACCTTGAATTGTAAAACCCTGCTTTTACTATGAGCTTTTAAGCCCCAAGCACCTTTCTGCCACTCACTATGCTGCTAGTTATTGTGTACTGTACCTTGAATCGTAAAACCCTGTTTTTACTAGGAGTTTTTAATCCCCAAGCATTCATTGTAATATTGTATATATATATTTTTGTAATTACCGCAAAAGTCTAACTGAAGTTTTCTAAGGAGTCAATGGTTGTAATCTGAGTTGTTAGGTCCCTGTAAACTTGGTATTTGAAAGGTCTTTAAAATGGATTTTGTATATTCTCCCTTGTTTTACAGGTAATAATGAAATTTATATTGTAAAAATTTAACATTTTCTTTTATGGGTGCGTCGTGATGATCTAGGATGTATATTTCTTATGTGGAACTCTTCAGAGTCCCAAATCATAATAAAAAAATTTGAATAAATTGGATAAATCTCTCAGTTCTGCTCTCTCATTCGGTTGCACAGCCTGTGATGTCTTCTGCATGAAGGTATTGTGGAGCCTCTCACATAGCCTGTTCAATGTCCAGGTGCCGTGTTTTATGAGCAGAAAGGAATATACACACTTTCTTTTACAGAAATTTAGAGAGCATGTGCTGTGAAACACAGGTATTCAACTATATGTATATTTTTTTATGCATCATGCCACTAGCAAAAGGCACAGACTGATGCATGCATGCTTAGAGAAACATGGTAAGACTTATAACAGTGACATGGGAAGGGTTGCTGCTTTAAATTTGACTGGGCCTAACATTCTAAGCATTTGGTGAAAACTGAAGCTGCAAGAGAAAAGTGAGGTTTAAAACATGTTGGCAAAAGGATTAGTGATTAGGCTACTTTCTATAAGTTTTTTGAAAGGTACACTCGAAGTAGGCCATTTAAGTGTAGGTATCTGCTTGAAATGAGAAATGCAGTCTGTCAAATTTAAAGGCCTGCGTGCTATTGTGAGTGAGGTATGTGTCTACTTCTACATCTATTGTCTCGTGTGTTATGAATCTGAAGATGTCAGCTTGAAAAACTGGTCGGTTTTCATATTGGTGGACAAATCTCTCAGTTCTGCTCTGTCATTCGGTCGCACAGCTTGTGATGTCTTTTGTATATAGGTGTTATGGAGCCTCTCAAATAGCCTGTTCAATACCCAGGTGCCCTGTTTTATGAGCAGAAAGGAATATACACACTTTCCTTTACAGAAATTTAGAGAGCATACGCTGTGAAACATAGGTATTCAACGATTTGTATGTTTTTTAATGTGTCATGCCACTAGCAAAAGACACAGACTGATGCATGCATGCTATGAGAAACATGGTAAGACTTATAACAGTGACATGAGAAGGATTGCTGTTTTAAATTTGGCTAGGCCTAACATTCTGAGCAGTTGGTGAAATCTGAAGCTGCAAGAGAAAAGTGATGTTATATTCCATATAGGTACCCTATATAGGCGCATGTAACATTGCAACCTTTCACCTATATTCTTCCCTACATTACATACATAACGGTTCTTAGGCACTGACCTTTTACCTAGATATGACACTGCATTCAGAACGCGGGTTTTCCCCTGGTTCCTGCATGCAGACGCTCCAGCTAGCAGTGGTCTAACATCCCTCGCGGGGTGTCCAACTCGAGACCAGGATGGGGTCCCATATTCTCTAACTCTCAAGTAATGGGGTTGACTGGATCCTAGAGGGATTCTTGGCATAACACCTACATAGATGCTAGGTACATTTAGGTACATCTAGTTAGGGAGGCATCGTAGGAGTACGCACTTTTTATCAGGTGTTTTAGGTACATGTATATATTCATGATTTCCGCAGGATGGTAGAACTATACCATCCCTTTACTTTTATAATATTGATAATCATATATCTCTGCTACTGTCTAATGGTTGTTGCAGCTCATCTATGCTACACTAGAATAACAGCTGTTCAATAAATACTTATTGAAAACGCCCAGCCTGTTTATTCTGTGTATTTCTCTGAGAGAAACTAAGTGAGCACGAGTGACTGAGCGAAAGGTAGTATATTGTTTTCACGATCCTGGGGGATCAGGGTTGTCATGTTCTGAGGTTGCCAAGAACTATTCTCTCCCCGATAAGAGGAGACTCTAGTGGCACTGTGAGCTAGCTGATACAGACAGGCTAACGTATCCGGTGGGGGTGCACGGAATCAGTCCGCCACCAATCCCACAGTTTATGTTATCCGAACGTGCAGATCCTGTACAGGATATATAGGAACTACACAACATGGCGGCGCCAACGACGGTTGGGTACTTATTTAACAGTAGAATCTGAGTAGTTCAGTCGTGCTATTCTCAGAGACCCCTACTCACAAAACACCAGAGACGTCTGGAGTGGGTGGCACAAACTCCGCCACAGCTGAGTAGGCTAAAAAATCCTATTTATTGGCTGTTGGTTAATCAAGCTTGAAGGACACAGTGTTCCTAAAATTGTGTATAAACACTGTATCTTGGTTTCCTTGAAAACTATTTAGTGTTCTAAAAACAATGATTAACCAAGAATTAGACCCACTGCAACAAGCACTGCCCCTCACAGACGAGGAAGATGCAGACGCAATACAAATTGCACCAAATTTTAGAAATACAGTAACCCTGAGACTGCTAGAGCATTGTCTATCATCCAGGGGTGGCATAGTAGTTTTCATGATTGAGGCACACGAATCAAACAGAACAGAGGTATTTTATTTGTGGGTTACATTCCCAGCAGCAAATGCAAGAACAGAAACATTTCACTCCTACACAGAAGGAGTTGCACCAGCGGAATACTGTTCGTTTGAGGACATAGAGGTTCCGCTCACGTACCAGGAACATTTATACTGGTTTAAAGGTGCCCTACCCCATACAAGAAGAAGAGTAAGACTAGGCCCGCTCGGAGGAGAAGGGGCAACATGGCCGATATTAGCAGCCTACACACCACATCCTGACATTGACACAATGCCACCAGGAGACTTACTCATACAACATAAAGATTTAATTAAAATCTATAGGAACTTGACGCAATTCGTCATGAGGACATTTACAGTCCAACCAGCAATAGTTGCAACAAATGGAACTCAAATTCAGGGTACAGCAACTAAAATTACACCACAAATATTACACGCGGTAATGGGTAAAATGCCCACAAAACGTGAACAAATGCCATTCTGGGTAGCTCAGAAAATAACGCAGCTAGAGGCAGTATTCCCGAATACTACCCCGTATGAAAAACACAAAATGCTAACAATCTGCTTGCCCATGGGGCTAACACCACAATTAGAGGATTGTACCACTTGGGGTACAGCCTTTGCTTCCGTTTATACCAGAACTCATGGTATCCCATCAATAGCAGTAGTACCTGATGTATTGAGACAAATACAAAATGAGTACGGAGCAGAGCCTGCCCTAAACTTAGGGATGAAGTTACTAGGTAACTATGCCCAGGTATCAGCCATAATACTAGCTAACATTAAGGGGGAAGCAGCTTCAGTGGCTATCCGCCAACGCCTAAGGGAGTTCAGTCCTTTAAACAGGAACACGAACTACCAAAAATAATTGAAACTGCAAATGCAGAATTAGGCAGAGACAGTTTGGGTGGGAAAGCTTTGAAACCACAACTGATGGGCAGTCCTGAAAAGGACACTTCTAAGCAGACACCTGCTTCGACAAAGAAGAAGTGGGTCAATAAAAAACAACAAAACTTTAAAGGAAATAGATCTCAATCCCGAGGTAGATCTCCTCCACAGGAGCCCTCCGAAAAGAAGTGCAACCTTAGGAATAGGGAAAATATTAGGAAACCTGACAGGTATCAGGATACTGATACACGTTCCTCTCGTTCCTTTCAGGGTTCATCGAAAAAATCTGAGAGGGAAGGACGGTCAGACAGACAAGAAGAGCGTACAAAGTCCAGAGACAAGCAGCACGCTCACGATTCCACTTCTAAAAAAGAAGAGAAGCCAAAGCAAAAGCAGCAGTTCAAAAAGAAGAAGGTTGCAGGTCTAAAGATCAGACATGACCAGAATTCTGAGGACTCGACTACTGAACGGGGAATGGGCTCTGACGATGCTAGACAGTGCGGCAGAAGTAACAATAGCCAGAACCTGAAGGAATTTCTGGTGACAGCGGACTTGAATGATTATATCACGGTAGAAACACCCGATACTAGGGTAAGTGTCCCACATAAAGTATATGAAATAACGCTACAAATGGAGGGGGACAAATGTAGAACAGTGACAGGTCTCTTTTGGGAGAACCTGACGTTTGGCTATGATATTTTATTAGCTGAACAAGATTGGCCACCAGCATTCCTCATGGATTGCCCTAAAGGAGAAATGGTAATTCTTCTGGCATTCTCAGACCATATTCCCAGGCATTTACAACACACATATGCGCAGGAGTGGGCGGTAGCCCAAGCCCCTGCATTATACAAAAGCCATGTTGGATGGGATGAGGATTCAACCCACCACATAATTCCTTTAAAAAATACTCCAACTGCACAGAGGCAGTATCCAATAAAGCAAGAAGCTAAAAAACAGGTCAGGGAGATCCTAAATCAACTTGAATACCAAGGCGTGATCGCAAATTGCACCTCATCGATGAACAATCCTTTGTTCCCGGTCATGAAACCTGACAATCCATTTAGTTTAGTTTTAGATTATAGACATTTAAACACTTGCACTAAGACATTTGCAGTCCAAAATGCACACAGTGCAGCATTAATGAATAACTTTGTGCGGAAAAAATGTAAAACGACACTTGAAATCTCAAATGGATTTTTCTGCCAAAATATAGCACCTGAAAGTAGGTATCTAACAGCATTCTCAGCACTAGGGTCCCAGCGTCAATTTTGTTGACTCCCCCAATGGTATAAGAACAGCCCGGGGTTGTTTTCTGCCAGAGTAACTGAGTTACTTCAAAATTTGGATGAAGAGGCATTGTCCTACGTGGATGATATTTATCTAAAGGACGATGACCTAGAGGAGCACTTGAACAGAGTGAATACCATAATTTTGGGATTTGCATCTGAGGGCTACAAATTCAACTTTAAAAAATCAAAAATTGCCCACCTCAGTGTCCTGTTTTTAGGATATGAGCTTTCAAGTGAAGGAAAAAGCCTGGCAGCCAATTTTTTTGAAAAATGCGCGCTGCTCCAACCTCCAAAATCACTGAAAAACTTACAGTCAATTCTGGGTTTCCTAAATTTTGGTAGAACTACATTTTGGATTACGCAGAAAGAGTGAAACCTTTCTACGATGTAATAAAACCTGATTTTTCAGTAAAACAATGGACACAGGAACATACAGATACACTTCGTTCCTTACAAGCTGACATGATAGCTTCCAAACACTTACAGACACGCGTTAACGTATGCAACCTGGTGATCCGTATAGTTGCGGGTCAATCTGGGTACACCTATCTAACATATAATGAGGGTGAGACAGTACCAATTGCATACAAATCACATTTGTACACAAATGCTGAGATGCGCTTTGCATCTACAGAAAAGATTCTGACAGCAGTACAGACTGCTGTAGTGAGAGAAAGAGCACTGGCTCAGGGGAAACGAATAATAGTAGTAACTCCGGTTCCAGCCTTAGAGGCTGCGACAAAGGCAAGCGTTCCTAATGCTAAAGCTTTACATCCGAGATGGATACAATGGGCTAATTCTCTCACTGCAACAGATGTAGAATACAGGTATGACCCAAATTTAAAGACCCAAGCATTCCTGCAATACGAACAAGAATATCCTCTACCAAACGAAATAATGCCTCTAGATCAGTATGAATATATAATTTACACTGACGTATCAGCTCAGCCGGCCATAGGAAGTAAGCATCAATATAGCGCAGCATGTGCAATCGTTAAAGGTCGCATGCGGGATGGAAAGTTCCACCCAAGTTGCACAAAAACGCAATCTCTAGGAGACTGCACGGCACAGCTAGCAGAGTTAAAAGCGCTGATACTGGCACTAGTAAATACGGATCGAGAATTCCCCACACTAATTGTGTGCGATTCCTTTTACTGAGTGCAGTCATATAATGAATATTTGCAGTACTGGGTTCAAAATGGGTTCAAAGATGCAAAAGGTGGCACAATTAAGCATAAAATGCTATGGGAACAGGTAGTGGAGTTGAAAACCAAACTACCGAGAGCTCACATGATACATACACTGAGTCATCAGCGTGATGACGTTCACGTTGAAGGGAATTCATTGACTGATGAAGACACAAAGGGGGCTGTACGCACGGCTTCCGTAGCTGCAATCACTCATTCTAAAATGAGAATAGACGGTGAGATTATGGTGGCTGTGAATGCTTCTCGCAAAAACAGCGGAGCAGTACCAAAAAGGTTTCCACTCAAGTACTCCTACAAGTTAGATGCCAATAACATTCCATTTGCTCAGATTCCTGGAGTGGGGGATAGAGTAATTCCAAACATGGATCGTAGGTTAGGTTTAATTCTAGCAGCACACGAAGGGATAGGTTCTGCACATGCAGGAGTTACGGCGACTGATTCTTTATTGAAACAACACTATTGGTGGCCAGGGTTAGTAAAGCAGACCAAAGACTTCGTCTTATAGTGCGATATCTGTCAACAGATATATGGGACCACCATAGCTCGCCCAGCGCAAATCCCATTATTAGACAGCATCAGACTGTCCATTCGCATGCATTTACCTGGACCACTGCGGCCCCTTAAAATGTGATAGGGCTTATAGGTATATCATGGTTGCAGTGGATTCCTGCTCAAGATTCCTATGGGTGTGGCCCCAGCGCTCGGCTGACGCTCGAACTGTTATAAAAGATTTGCAAGTCTTTATAGGGACATACGCAATTGGCACATTACATTCTGACCAGGGCCCTGCGTTTATCTCTCGGGCTTACAAGGAGGCCATGCGAGGATTGGGTGCAGCATTGTGGTACTCATCTCCGTACCATCCCGAGGGAAATTCGGTTGTGGAGAGAAAAAACCGGGACTTAAAGCAATCTTTAACAGCTAGAGTATTAGGCACGGGTGAAAGTTGGGTAAAACATCTGTATGGAGTCCAGCGAGCTTTGAACAATATGCCAAGAAGTTCTCTAGGGGGGGTCACTCCACATGAGGTCCTATTTGGGACAAGAATGTGGGTACCTGATCTTGATTGTGAAGGCGCAGTGGCAGATGAAAAGCCTTTTGACATACATGATCGTTTGGCTGTTTAAGAGGATCGAAATGAATCCAGGACACAACAAAGTAATGTCCACCTGAAGCAGACCGCCACTGGGGAAGTCAAATCAGTCACGACAAGGCCTGTCTGGATCCCAAAAGTCGGGGATCTGGTCAGAGAGAAGATAGCGGACAAAAAATAATTTGGGCCATCATACAGAAAACCTGTACCGGTCCTAGCAATTAAAGGAACAAGAACTGTACTTCTACTGCCTCTTGCCGGAAAAAAGGAGAAAAGATTTGTCTCCATCGACCTAATCAAACCACACTATGTGGCCGATACTGAGTAGTAGGCCACGTGGACTCCAAAGTAGCAGACGCCCTCCTCTCGCTACAATCCAAGAAGTTTAAACGGAAAGACTCATCACGTTCAATGAGTCCCCTGCACGGAATGAAGGACTCTGCAACAATGCTATGGAACTCGTTCCTCTTGAACCTGAAGTTCAATTTCAAAATCAAATTCAAAATGAAAGACAACTCACTATTCGAACAAATACAGATGTCTACGTCAACATGCCTCGACAAGAGCAAACTACGATTTCTACAAATCCTGATGCAATACCAACAATTGATCGAACTGCTTCTGGCTACTTCATAAACTTTGATACATTTTCTTTGGATCCAAGCGAACCGGAAACGATGCCAGCCAACAAATTGCGCAAACATCAAGTAAAATACTTTCTGAACTTTCTTAAAAAGACTTACCTGGTGTCACCCTGGGTAGAACTATGGATAATCACCGGGATACTTTTCTTTCTTTTCTGGCTAGGCTTAGTAATAGTTTTTAGTATGCTTGTTAATGGAAGATACCTTCGACAAAGCTCTGCAGCCCAAAAGGTGAACTTACTTTTAAAACCACACCTATCATCTCATCGGGAACAAAGAGACTTGTCATCAGTGAACATTACAGCAGTTCCTATACCGGATGGTATAGTTTGGGACAAGGTTGATTTCGATATATTTGGTCCGACTGAAATTTTAAGAATTCCTCATTTATTTAAAATATGGTTGAGTGATATCATTACCTCAAGTACATTTTCTGTTGATTGGGATTTTGAAACTGTTAATAACATGTTATCTGATTTGGAAAAATCTGCTGCGTTTTCTAATAGTGAAACATTGGAAGGGACATCAGATTACGAGACTATGTATTGTTATCAGCACTAAGGTCATCACTTTTTACATAATTCTGCTAATCCTAGACCTGTGTTCACATACCACCAGTGGGAACTTTGTCCAACACCGCCGTAAGGCAGTTCAAAAACATTTACACAGAAGTTTCCATATTTTTTGTGGTTTAATATGTCTGACCCAGCCTCATATTATTATAAGGTTGCACCAACATCAGCACAGAAAAATATGTTAACAAACACCAAACAGATTTACTCTGCTTCCTTTATTGCCCAGTTGTCTGAACAAGGTTTTGACTTATGGAAAGACACCATAGACTTAAAATCAGTCTGGGGTACTAGAGAATGGCAAGTTCAGGGAACAGAAGCTTTGTTTAGAGCATGCTTCATCCCTCAACAAATCATGTTTTTGAACGAGACAGTGCAACAGACGTCTTGCCTTGGACTAGCCAAGAACAAAGACTTGAACACACCTTGGTTACCAACTCCATCACACACCGAGGGTAACGAAACGTCAAAGAAGGAGATTACAGTAGATGACAACATACAATACAACAGATCAGACCCCGATTGGGAAAAATGGTTGATTTGGCCCACAGACACTAATAGTTGTCAGGCAAGATTCATGGGTAAAGCCGAAGGGTTTAGTATCCATAGGCCAGATCCATGTTATGTACAGAGACAATATCCAGGGGTAGTGACATCCTACAGTGTTGGGAAGTTGTGGCTCGATTGGCTAAAAACCTCAACACTCACACAGGTGAAACAACACTTATCCTTACTGTCACAGTATGTGGATCTTAGGGATTTTTTAATGGGTCCCAGGAAGTCACGTCAGAAACGTTTCTATTATGCTGTCTATAATGAAATATGGAAAATATCCCAACAAGAAGCCGCAGAGAGACTACGAGAGATAGACCGTATAAATCTAGAAAAATCTCTAGCAGTGGTAGACAATGGGTTAACTACATTTACCTCCAGGATATATTCCTTAGGCAACTTTGTATCTTCTGCGATAGACATACTAGAACAAGATTTGGGCAACACAGTTACGTTCTATTATGTTATTAAGCTGGACGCTGCAATCTTTGCGTGCAGACTGTGTGCCTTGGTGTTATACCAACAGTACGTCTCTGTTTTCAGAATACAATCTCACAGATAAACAGATAGAAATGGCACAGAGGGGAGCAAAATATACAATGCTGCGTATCGAAAAACTGGATAGATTAGCATTTACAGTGGCAGAATCACCTTCCACAGAATGGCTAATCCATGGCCACATAACTCTACCGGTCAATACTTTTCATTTTCAGTATTGCCTTGAACAAAAACAAGTAGGCAGATATGACGAAATGGGTAAGGAATACATCAAGGAATCATAGGTATTACCATTCAGATTTCGATGCCGGAGTGGGGATCGAGAAGTGTTTCTGAGCAGTACAAACTGTGAGAACGCTTTAAGTGGATCACTCATATGCCAGGATATAATGCTGCACGGGGCTTGTAATGGTTCTGTGGCAAACCTGTCATGCCATTTGAAGGGTGCCCCAGCTGCTGTGATTACTCAAGCATTCAGGCTAGTTTCGAATGGGAGTTACTTGATGCTAAACAGTAAAGGCTGCTGTGGCATGCTCCCGGGCATCGCATATCTGGTAACCGTGAGCTCCAGGGTTACTTGTTGTATGCAAGTATTGTTTCCACCGACACAGACAGTCAGGGAGGCACCGTTATGGCCTTTACTGACTGTTTCTTTAATACGGTTTTATACTCTAAGCGGAATGAAAGCCATGCTTCTACAGAAGTCTGTGCCCTTAACCTCCGCTCGAGAGACTTTTGATCTCCAGATCGCAAGGTCTTCGGCAGAGATACAGGCGCTCATTCATACAAACTGCCCTTTCCATTTCGCAGAAATGGTCAATCGTATCTTTAACATGTCTGATACAACAGGCATAGTCCACCTATTTAAGACCATAGGTTCTGGACTTCTGAGCACCTTTCAGACTGTACTTGGAGTTATCCCAAACTTCATACACTCCGTATTTGGAAGCATCTTTGGAGGACTCCCGCTCATCCTGTTTCTAGCAGCAGGTATCCTGATTGTTTTATATTTGCTACGCAATGGACGTCCCAGTCACCAAGGAGATGGAAAAAGCACTCCTGGAACGTAAATACTGTGACCGCATGGTACAACACCTAGGCACGCCTCGCCTAAGAGAACTAAGTGCATCTTGGTTCTTGTCATTTCGACCAGTCTGGATGGACTGCATCTTACCTGTCCTCCGATGCCTGTTTTGCAGAGAAGAATGTGTGTTAGACCTGTGTTTGACACTCCCATCCTGTGCGCCACCGGAAGTGAATGCGTTACTGGACCCGATAACGGCCCATGTTCTGCAGTGTCCTCAGCGAATTCCAATGTTGATGGCGGCATTCCTTGAGCCACCGCAGGTAGTAACTGCACCTGTTGGTCTGAACACCGGCTCCTACACTGACACCCAGGCTTTGGACGGCGCACAGGCTGCCCCAGCACCGGCTGCGAACAGCATGGAACATCATCTTTGCTCAATTGACATACTCTGCGAGGTGTTACAGGGGCGGTCTACTGCGGAAGCAAGCAACGGAAATGTTGCGTCTACCAGCCAGGACACATAAACATTTGACTCATTTGGCTCGTCGTGTGCTGGGAGAAATTTGCTCTTTTTTAAACAAGCTCAAATTTGGAACTATGACACTAAATCGACATTAATTTAATTTTTGGGGCATACATGGCTTTTTAATGCTTATAGGGGTTCAGACTATAATCACGGACACTTTTAGAGCTAGAAACATTTTCTTTTTACATTTTTTAGAAGTTTTTAAACCTTTTTTAGCTAAAGAGATGTTTTTATAAAACCTTGTGCGTACCTCTATCTAGTTATGCTAGTAGTACAGTAATAGGTTACATATGTCATCCAGTCGGAAGAGGAGTGGGTGTTATATTCCATATAGGTACCCTATATAGGCGCAGGTAACATTGCAACCTTTCCCCTATATTCTTCCCTACATTACATACATAACGGTTCTTAGGCACTGACCTTTTACTTACATATGACACTGCATTCAGAACACGGGTTTTTCCCTGGTTCGATTCTCATACATTATGCATGAGGCTTCTTGGAAGCACAGCAGGACTAACAGTAGGATTACCATCTCCTGTATAATATCTCTGTATAAAGTTCAGGCCCAACGTCATCCTTTAGGCCGACACAGTAACACAGCAAGGTAGGACCCCTGGGGAGACCTATGGGTATATATACAGCACATCTTGCTTAGGAAGATGGAGGAGACCCTGACTTCCCGGCTGACACACTGACCAGAGACGCTGAGGTTCCTGCATGCAGACGCTCCAGCTAGCAGTGGTGTAACATCCCTCGCGGGGTGTCCAACTCGAGACCAGGACGGGGTCCCATATTCTCTAACTCTCAGGTAATGGGGTTGACTAGATCCTAGAGGGATTCTTGGCATAATACCTACATAGATGCTAGGTACATTTAGGTACATCTAGTTAGGGAGGTATCGTAGGAGTACACACTTTTTATCATGTGTTTTAGGTACATGTATATATTCATTATTTCTGCAAGATGGTAGAACTATACCATCCCTTTACTTTTGTAATATTGCTAATCATATATCTCTGCTACTGTCTAATGGTTGTTGCAGCTCATCTATGCTACACTAGAATAACAACTGTTCAATAAATAAAATTGAAAACGCCCAGCCTGTTTATTCTGTGTATTTCTCTGAGAGAAACTAAGGGCCTGATTCACAGAACTAACTTACGTCAAAAACGTAAAGTTAGTACTTTTGGTATTCACAGAATACACTTACTCATTTTGGTATTCACAGAAGGCACTTACTCATTTCGGTATTCACAGAAGTTAGTAGTCCTAACTTTAGGACTCCTAAATGCCTTCTGTGAATACCGAAAGTCTTAAAGTTAGGATTTTTCTCAGTTTAGGAGTAGTAAAGTTAGTAGTCCTAACTTTAGGACTCCTAAATGCCTTCTGTGAATACCGAAAGTCTTAAAGTTAGGATTTTTCTCAGTTTAGGTGTAGTAAAGTTAGGACTCCTAACTTTACTACTCCTAAACTGAGAAAAATCCTAACTTTAAGACTTTCGGTATTCACAGAAGGCATTTAGGAGTCCAAAAGTTAGGAGTCCTAACTTTACTACTCCTAAACTTAGAAAAATCCTAACTTTAAGACTTTCGGTATTCACAGAAGGCATTTAGGAGTCCTAAAGTTAGGAGTCCTAACTTACTACTCCTAAACTGAGAAAAATCCTAACTTTAAGACTTTTGGTATTCACAGAAGGCATTTAGGAGTCCTAAAGTTAGGAGTCCTAACTTTACTACTCCTAAACTGAGAAAAATCCTAACTTTAAGACTTTCAGGTATTCACAGAAGGCATTTAGGAGTCCTAAAGTTAGGACTACTAACTTCTGTGAATACCGAAATGAGTAAGTGCCTTCTGTGAATACCAAAATGAGTAAGTGTATTCTGTGAATACCAAAAAGTACTAACGTTATGTTTTTGACGTAAGTTAGTTCTGTGAATCAGGCCCTAAGTGAGCACGAGTGACTGAGCGAAAGGTAGTATATTGTTTCCACGATCCTGGGGGATCAGGGTTGTCATGTTCTGAGGTTGCCAAGAACTATTCTCTCCTTGATAAGAGGAGACTCTAGTGGCACTGTGAGCTAGCTGATACTGAGGCTAACGTATCTGGTGCGGGTGCACGGAATCAGTCCCCCACCAATCCCACAGTTTATGTTATCCGAACGCCCAGATCCTGTATAGGATATATAGGAACTACACAACAGTGAGGTTTAAGGCATGTTGTCAAAAGGATTAGTGATTAGGCTACCTCCTATAAGTTTGTGGACAGGTACACTTGAAGTAGGCCGTATAAGTTTACGTGTCTGCTTCAAATGAGAAATGCAGTCTGTAAAATTTAAAGGCCTTCCTGCTCTTGTAAGTGAGGTATGTCTCTATTTCTACATCTATTGTCTCATGTGTTATGGATCTGAAGATGGTAGCTTGAAACCCTGGTCAGTTTTCCTACTGGTAGACAAATCTCTCAGTTCTGCGCTGTCATTCTATCGCGCAGCCTGTGATGTCTTCTGTATGAAGGTGTTGTAGAGCCTCTCACGTAGCCTCTTCAATACCCAGTTGCCGTGTTTTATGAGCAGAAAGGAATACATACACATTCTTTTACACAAATTTAGAGAGCATGCGCTTTAAAACACAGGTATTCAACTATTTGTATGTTTTATTTATGTATCATACCACTAGCAAAATGCACAGACTGATGCATGTATTGTTTGAGAAACATGGTGAGACTTATAACAGTGATATGGAAAGCATTGTTGTTTTAAATTTGGCTAGGCCCAACATTCTGAGCAGTTGGAGAAAACTGAAGCTGCAAGAGAAAGGTGAGGTTTAAGACATGGTTCTGACACCCTCTTATCTCAATACGAGGTGAGGGAGATACACAGATATTCTGGGACCGGCAGAGTCCTGATGAAGGCCGGCGTGACCCCAACCGAGGGGCACTGACACACGGCCAAAACATGTCGACAACCTGGCAGTAATGAGGGGTGTAAGGAGCACATTACATCTCCCAATCACCACAATCCTTCACATTTTTAATCCTGGCCGGAGGGTCCAGGAATAAAGTATAGGCACAGTGACACCTCCGAGCCAGTTTTAATCTACACTGCACTTTTCACTTCCGGTGATCCCAGTCACTTAGGAAATCATTTGTTTCTCTTTTGTGTTGTGTTTGTCTTCCCCTACCCTATTGCTCCACCCCAGGTGTTGGCTGCGCAGGGGTGTTTGGTAGCAGCCCTATGATGAAGCATGTCACACAATTGTGTGAGTGAGGGCAGTATTAAGACACACAGCACGTTCCAACACTAGACAGAGACATTTTTATTACTCCCTACTCCTTCTGGTGTGTAAAACGAGATGTACAGATTCCAGCTTCAGAATACTGATCAACAAGAACATTTTCTGAAGATGCAAGATTTCGGCAGTGCATTCAATATATATTTCATCTTCTGTTTGAAAGCGATTTGTCTGCACTTTCATATGCAGTGAACCACATATTAAAAACAGGACTTCCTTTTCAACATGTTTCTTCATGGACAAAGTTGAACAAAGAGATGAAAATTTAGAATCTCTGTTAATTAATTTCATGGCGTGCCAATGTGGTACCAATGAGTATTGGTATCGTCGTCATGGAGAACTTAAATGCATGTTAAGAATCTAAGGTACTCCTACATGGGGGCAGATTTACAAGAAACTGACGCACCTGTAGAGATGCGTCAGTTTCCCTGCACCAGCCTGCGATACCCTTGCGCTACCTTGGATGCGCAGTATTTACAATACGGCGCACCATGATGCAAGGATTGACAGATGCGTCAGATATTCTGATGCATCTGTTGGCCCAAAAGTCACGCATTGCTGGAGTTGTGTCGCAAGCACGACGCAACTCCAGCAATGCATTTTGAGGCCTATTCTCATGACACTGCATCACTCCTTACGCCTGCTTCAAGCAGGCACACGGTTTTGACGCAGTGGCGTCCTAGAAGTGACGCAGTGAAATCTTGTAGATTTCACTGCGTCACTTTTACGAGGCTTTCCTGCGTGGGAACGCCCACCCTGAATACGCATGTATAATGTGACGCAGAGCTTTACAACGTGACGCATCTCCCTAGATGTATCACATTGTAAATTGGCCGCATTTTTTACGCTTCAAGCTATGATGTCATTATCTGCAATAAAAATAATCCACCTCTTGGAGAGGTAACAGATTTCTTTTGGAGAAAGCAGTACCAAACCAGAGGTGCTCCTCATATATACATGCTATTATGGATAAAGAATGCACCAAAATTTGATTTGGAACTGATACTGATGAAACTGTTTTGTCTTTCATCGAACAGTATGTTGCATGTGGCATTCCAAGAGATAGAGGAGAAAAGAGCTTGAGACAACAAGTTTTATGGTTTCAAAGTCATCGATGTGGGAAATATTGCCAACGAAAATACAAGTGTAAAGGGAAATTTTATACAAAATGTCGTTTTGGATTACCACATCCTATAACTTCTAAAGGAAGAGTAAATAGTTTTTTATCAGTAGTACGGCATACAATATCTCGGAAATCTCCCAAGAATACATACAACTTAAAAAGAACAGAAGCTTCAAAGTACATTAATGAATACAATCCCGTTATTTTGAAAATGTGGAATGCAAACATGGATATCCAGTATGTTGCAGATAATTCAATTGCTGTAGCTCGCTATGTTACATGATATATAACCAAATCTGAAAAGACAGAGATGAAAGAAATGTGGGAAGAAATTTAAGCAGAGAAGAGTCTTAGCAAGAAATTGTACAGATTCAGCTTCAAAATGCTTTCCCATCGAGAGATTGCATCACATGAATGTTTGGATCACTTTAGCTCAGCCAGTTTATATTCAAAGTCAAGAGGAATCATTTGGATAGGTCCAGGTCTTGCCACCACACGAAATAGAGTATTGAAATCTTTACAAGAAATCGAATACTTACCACAGAATGAACCATAAAGTACAGATATTGTTAAAACTAATATGTTGGATACATACTATCCCAAAAGGAATGGACATCTCGAAAACCTATGTCTGTGTGAAATACTTCAACATTACAGCTTCAAAAGAAAAGTTACAGAAATTATAAAAGAAGAAAAATATGCAGTAATTGGATGTGACAGATGTTTAATAAAACATGCCAAAGGAAATCTTATTAACCACAGAAAACTCAGTTGCGAAAGTCCAGATAAGAAGGATTTTTTTCTATTTAGCACTTCTGCAACTGTTCAAGCCTTGGTGTAGTGAAACAGAATTACTTGGAGATTTTGACTGCTATGAAGATTCTTTTAATGCAACTAAAGATAGCATTCGGTGCACAATTTTCCCAACATATCTACAAATGTTAAATGATGAGATTGAACAAGAAAGTACTATTGCAGCTGAAATAGCTAGATAAAGTTCACAAGGCAGTGAAAGTTCTGGTCCACTGAGTCAAGATCCACTGGGACAACCAATTATTGAAAGTGAAGCAGCAATAGCCATGAATGAGGTATAATCTGCAAAGCAGCAAGCACAACAGGATATTATTCATTTGGAAAAGTTAGAAGAACAACTAAATATTGAACAAAAACAAATATATCTACAAGTCAATCAACAGATACAACATGGTTTGCTACACGAAAAAAAAGAATGCCAATGTTCATCATTTAAACCTAGTCTATCGTACATCAGTGGTCAAGCTGGAACAGGAAAAGTTTCTTAATTAAAGCTTTGACCAGTTATCTACACAAAAATACAGAATCACATTTATCTTGCTCCATCTGGATTAGCAGCATACAAGATTAAAGGGATTACTTTACATCGATTACTTATGCTACCTGTTGAACATGATAATAAATTGGAATATCATAAGCTATCTGGAGAAGCTTGTTATGAAGTCTCAAGAGTACTGAAGAAAATGAAACTTTTAATCATTGATGAGGTGAGCATGGTCTCAAACTTAATGCTTGCCTTTGTACATTTAAGAATGCAACAGATTTTAAAAACATATTTGTTCTGTTTGGAGGAAAATATTTAATTGTATTCGGAGACCTAATACAACTTACTCCTGTAAAAGGACAACCTGTTTTTAAAACACTTGTCCATGAAGACACAAGGAAATCTTTGGGAAGTATTGGGAATGTAAATATTTGATTACATTTTAAATCTAAAGAACTTGTTAAGAATATGCGACAAGCAGGAGATGAAGATTATTGAAATATTCTTCAAGACATAAGAATTGGTGTCTTGACGGAACATGGTTGTTTACAACTGGAAACACATCAGCTGAAGTAATGTACAATATGTTTGGAGAAAACAAGTCTATAGTTTGCCTAATGCCTACACTGCAAAAGTGTTCTACATTTAATCAACAACTTCTGAAACTGGAAAAACAACAAAATCGTGGAAATTGAAGCTATTGATAAAATCGAACACCTGGGAGTGACTATTCTTCTTACAGAGAAACTGCAGGCTAAATTTCATTCTTTGGAAAAGTCTGTATCTAAAACTGCAGGCTTAGAAAAGACTTTACATGTATGTATAAACTATCGGATGATTTTGCAGTGTAGTTTGAATGTAGAAGAAGGTTTAGTAAATGGAGCAATGGGAAAAATTGTTGATTTTGTTAATTTTCAGAATAGAGATGGAATTGAATTTTTGATTATAAAATTTGATCAGATTAAAGAGGTAAGACAGATTGTGCAATGTGTTGTACGTTTTTTGCTTGTAAAAAATGTGCATGTTCGCAGACAACAGTCTCCTCTGTCTTTAGCATATGCAGTAACTAGTCATAAATCTCAAGGTTTAAGTATAGACAGAGCTTTTGTAAATATTGGAAGTACGGTGTTCAAAGAGGAAATGGCATACGTTGCATTGTCTCGAGTAAGAACATTGTCTGGTTTGTATGTGATAGATTTTGATGAGAAAAAGGTTAGTGCTGATGCAAATTGTGTAAGAGAATACAATTGTTTAAGAAGATTTTATGCGCCTGATTTAGGTGAAAAACCCATATATGAAAAACGTGTAATGTGTCCAAAACGGAAATATGTCAAACATTCAACTGAGGTTCAAAAAAGAAAACAACTGAAGAGAAACTTGAAGGCGTAAAGAAAAAGAAAATGGAAACTGTTGATGACATTTTAAGATACCAGTTGGAAAATAGTTCAGGTGTCAACTGTTATGCTAATGTGATTCAGAATGTTGTGTTCTATCAACAAGATCTTCATCATGAAATCATGGGAAATCATGAAAAAAGATTCTGTTCTTTGCTGTATCATGAATTTCAACAGTTGGTAACTGACAGAAGTAAAATGCATACTGCTTCTGGCATTCGGCATCTTTTGGATATATGTGCTGGTTCTTTGACATTTACTCTCAACATACAACAAGATGCACAATAATTTCTAATGCTTATGCTTGGAATATTAGAACATGAAGGAATACAGTTTGAAAACGTATTTGGACTAAGTTACAGATGTGACCATAAATGTGAAGGGCGTTGTTGGAAATGGCCCTTATTGCAGGGTTATCCCTAAACTTTTTGCTTCTTCCTCCTTTGTTTTTCCTGACCGGTGGTTGTTGGCTATAGAACTCTGGGCATTTTACCACTGCTGATCAGTGCTAAAGTACATATGCTCTCTGTGTAAATTGTTATTGTGATTGGTTATCCATGATTGGTATATTTGTTTTACCAGTAGGACCCTAGTAAAGTGCACTGAGTGTGCCAGGGCTGGTAACTCAAATGCTACTAGTGGGCTTGCAGCACTGATTGTGCCACCCACATGAGTAGCGCTGAAAAGAGGTCTCAGGCCTGCCACTGCAGTGCCTGTGCGCAGTTTGTTAACTGCCATGTTGACCTGGCCAGTGTACCCACTTGCCAGGCCTTACCCTTCCCTTTTCTTACACATAGGACACCCCTATGGTAGGCCCAAAGTACCCCCTGGGCAGGGTGCAGTGTATGTGCAAGGTAGGACATGTACTAGTGTGTGTAACATGTCCTGATAGTGAAATACTGCCAATTTCATTTTTCACTATTGAAAGGCTATCTTGCCCATAGGACAGAGTGGGGAATGCTGTCTAACATATTACCAGCATATCTTCCCATAGGAGTGAGATAGAAAATTGGAGTCTGGTATCCCTACACATCTTTTAGTAAAGATGGTTTTTAAATTCTGTGTTTGAAAATAGCACTTTTAGAAAGTGGCTATTTTCTTGTTCAACCTTTCTGTGTGCCTCTGCCTGTTTGTGGATTGACTGTCTGGCTTGGGAGTGACAGGGGCTGGGGTGGCTCCAGGAGTCTGGGTGAGTCAGCACTAGGCTGAATAGACCTAACTGCATTTGGAGTGGTGGGAGGAGTAGCACCTAGGCCTGAATAGGGCTGTGCCTGCCTTCCACAAAGCTGGCTCCACCTCCTGCGGTACATCTGAAGACCCTGGCCCACATTCACAAAGGAAGAAGTTGTGCACTGGCAGAGTGCACCCAGAACTGGTTTGGACTGGGTCCAGGACCCCCTTACACATAGAGAACAAAGACTTTTGGGGTATAAATGTAAGAGCTGACACCCCTGTAAATTAGATCATCCTGGAATCAAGAAGAAACCTTTGCCAAGGAGAAGAGCGTCAGAAACTGAGAAGAAGGACTGCCCTTGCTGTGTGTTCTGGGGCTGACTTACAGTGGCTGTTCTGCCAAGGAAAGGGGAAGGACTTTGCTGTGTGCTGTGTCCTCTACTTGAAAAGGAAATCTCCAAGGGCCTGAGGAGAGCTGGCCTCCTGTTGTGGAAACTCAGGGTCATCAAAGTTTCCGAGACTACTTCGTGATCAAGAGGAATCTCTGCCAAAGAATATCAGCTGTAGAGGCTGAGGAGAAGAACTGCCCTTGCTGTGTGTCTGGGGCTGGCCTGCAGTTTGCTGTTTTTACTAAGGAGAAGACAAGGGACTTTGCTTTGTGCTGTGTTCCCCTGCTTGCAACAAAGGACTTTGCTATGTGCTGTGTCCTGAAGTGAAACGTCTCCAAGGGCCTGAGAAGAGCTGGCCTCCTGTTATAGAAACTCAGGGATACAAAAGTTTCCGAAGAACGTCTTGCCACTGATGTGTGCGTGTGCTTGGACCCAGCTTGTGTCCTGTGAGGAGCCCGTGTTGAGAGGAGCTTTCCTCGTGACCATCTCTGCTCGTGGTCGTGAGGAACCCGAGAAGTGCTGCGTGGCCGCTTTCACCGCCGCCGGCCAGTGATCTGCGAGAGCACTGTGTGACTGCTCTCACCACCGCCGGCCCGTGATTTACCAGAGCGCTGCATGCCTGTTTTTACCACCGCCGGCCCGTGAGCCACGAGAGCGCTGTGCATTTTCACCGCCGCCAGCCCCAGTCCGCTGACATCAGGGAAGAAGCCGCGCTGAGATCGACGCCAGCGCGGGGTGTTGCCTAGCAACGAGGGGCTTGTCACGAGAAGGAGCTGCGCTGCAAGCAGGAAGAGCGAAGCGCCACCTAAGCAACGAGGAGCTCGTCGGCGCTCGTTGCATCCCGCCCAGCCGGCCCACGAGAGCGGAAGAACAAGTGGAGCTCTCCCCTTGGACCGGGATCCTGCCCCATCGAGTCAGGAGGTGCCAGAGAGAACGAGCAACCCCCCCAGGTAACACATGGGCTGAAGTCCACCGCCGCTGCGTGTGTCGCTGCCTGGGGCAGGTTGCGGGTGCCGCAGGGAGTTGTGGTAATATCAGAGGCCTGCTTTCCCTCATTCCTACTCAGAGGGCAGCCGGGAGCATTCTTACCGAAGGGGTTGACGACGGGGTCAGCCCTACCGTGTGATTCTGCATCTTTTTGGGGCATATTATTTGTGTTACAACCTTCGCTGCAGGAGCGAGCAGCCCCGCGGGAGCAAGTCCGTTGAGGACAAGGAAACTGTGCAGAGGGTAACAGGGACAGGAGCGGCAGTATTGGGAGTGCTTTCCAAAGAGAGGTAGTCTCTGCAAGTATATTATTTTGCTAGTCTGAGACTGTTTTTGATCCCCTCATATTTTCCTCAAGGGACAAAGGAACTACACGTTTGTCTATGAAAAGAACACTATCCAAGAACATTGCAAAGAAGAGCTAATTGTGTATGTGGAATTTTTTGTTGTTTTGGTCTTGCCTAAAATTAGATAAAGATAACTTTATTTTTATAACAACCTGTGTGGTGTTTCACTGTGTTATTGTGGGTGTTGGTGCAAATACTTTACACATTGCCTTGGGGATAAGCCTGTCCGCTCGTGCCAAGCTACCAAGGGGGTGAGCAGGGGTTATCTACAGTGTGTTTCCCCCTTACCCTGACTAGAAGCAAGGGTCCCTATTTGGTCAAAGGTACCTACCTCTGCCAACTAGAGACCCCCATTTCTAACATTGGTGATCAGCGGTGAGGATTTGAACTTGTATTTGCACTTGATCCACAGTAATTGGTGTACATCACTAGATTAGCGCAGACGACTACGCAGCCACATACTGTGTTTTGTTTTTTGGTTCTATTTTTTATTTGACCCTTGAGTCATCCACGCATCCTGTCTCCAAATGGTAAAGCAGCAAGTGAGAAGGCAGAATTGGAGTTTCACATTGAGGATTTGCATTCCTACAAAGTAGATCATCTCAAGCAATTTTGCAAAGATTTTGGATGTCCCATGAGGAGCAGCTCTAAGAAGAATGAGCTACAGAAGGCCTTAAGGGCCTGGTGGGAGGCCAAAGAGGCTGAGGAGACAGATGATGCAGAAGTGGATGAGGATGCACAAGGGGATGGTTTCAGGTCACAGGATCTGCCTGTGTCCAGAGCAGCCTCCAGGGCTGGCAGCAACCATTCCGCTAGAAGTTTTTCCCCAGAAGAGTTGGAGGAAAACCAAAGGGTTAGAGATCATGAGTTAGAAGTCATGAGGCTCGAGATGAAAATATTGGAAGTGGAGAACCAAAAGGCTGCAATGGAAGAAAAGAGATTGCTTTTGGAGAGCGAAAAGAGGGCAGAGGAGAGCAAGAAGATTTATGCCTTGGAAGAATTTAAGTTGACCTTGGCACATGAATTAAGAATGAGGGAGCTTGATGTGGAGCTTGAGGGGCTTGAGGCCATGAGTGTCTTAGCTGAAAAGGAGATGTGTGTTGCTCAGGAAGTGAGCTTTGCTGAGTTGGAGGTGGAGTTCAGCTCAGATGCTGGCAGCAAGATTGTGTTATCTAATGCTGAGGGAGAAGTACACACACCCAGAGATGTGGCGCCTGACTTGAGGGAGGGGGTTAACATACACCAGGGGGTTCGGGTTTATGAGGTAGCTCCAGTGGTGTGCAGTGTCCCTGAAGTAGATTGGGGAGCTGACACAGGGGATCATATTCCTAGTGGTGGGAGGGACACTCTACTGACTCTAGATGAGAGGTGCAGGGAGAGGGGTTCCCCCATGGTAGAAGTCCTGGTGTGTGAGTGTGGAGACCGCCCAGAAGAGTGTGGGTTGAGTGACAGAGACAGTCAGACACTGTCTTGCCAATCTCAGGAGAGTGGTGTGGGGTACTTGTGTGAGGCACTGGATGCTGAGGCAAAGGGTAGCTTGGTTAACAACTGTGGGGGGCTGTGTGATTCAATTGTTGGAGAGCATATTTTAAGTCCCTGTTTTCCAGAGCTATGCCAACACCTGGTGGAGTGTGAGTTCTCTGATTCCAGGGAGCTTGCGTTGGAGGCAGACCTCTTGGTGGATTCCAGAGGGTCTGAAGAGGCATTTGGGAGTGATCCTAAAAGAAGTGGCTCAGGTCTCTCCCAGACCTGTGTGGTGGGAGAGGTTCAGAGTAGCCCAGCTAGGTCCCGGTGTAGAGGGAGGGGTGTAGGGGCTCACGTCCTGTCTCAGTGGGGAAGGAGTGAGTGTGGCCTGTGTCCTAAGGTGCCCGAAACCCAGTCTCAGGGCCTGGAGGGTTCCCTAACGGAACGCTAGGTTGGGGGCCTATGCTGTACCAGTAGGCCATTTGAGGGGGATCTCCTAGTGTCAGGAGAACCTGGAACATCTGTAAACGGAGCTCCTGTGGTTCTGGTGTCTGGCAGAGCCGCTCCTAAGCGGAGGGTGCAGAAGTCCAGATTGAGGGGTGAGAGGGGGATGTGTTCCCAGTGGGAGAACCAGTGGGTCAGGGGCCAGCCAGAAGGGCTGAGCCTCCTAGGAGTGACCATGGTGACACCACTTCTGTCCTGGGGGATCTTCGTGCACTGTCAGATGGACAGGGGTCGGGAGATCTGCGCCAGGCAGACTGTCACACAACACGTGAGTCATGTGTTACCCTCGTGGGGATACTGTGTGCGTCCCCAGAAGTCCTAGCGTGCCAGGCAAGTGCTCAGCCGCGGGGTTCAGCCCCAAGGTTGGGAGGCCAGGTTCCGGTTCTGCCTGACCTGGAGGGAAGGATGACTGTAAGCAGTGTCCTGACTGGTTTGTCTTCCAGGGGTACAACTCCAGGTGGGAGGGTGCAGAACTCTGGAAGGGGGTGCAGAGGGAGGGAGTCCTCGCCTCTGACCCCAGTTCAACCTGAGGGTTTAGATCCTAGGTTGGGAGACCAGTTGCAGGTGAGAGGTCCTGAACTGGTGGGAGAGTTGTGTCCTGAGGGTACAGACCCTGGGCTGGTGGGCCAGTGTCAGGATGCCATACCTGACTTGGCAGGAGGGAAAGTGGAGAAAAGGTGCCAGGCACCTGGGGCTACTGCCCCCCACTTTCTGATGCCACAGAGGTTAGAGAGGCCTGACAGGCATGAGGCCTGGCTCTCATCATTGACAGCTGTCAGTGGCCTCTGTGGTTGGCTGTCCTAGTGGACAGAGTTGCCCCTGGGAGGGGGGCAGGATTCACACCCTGGGGGTGGACTGGGCCACACCGCTGTGTTGGCCAGGTGGGTACTGTCTACCAGTGCGGACACATCTGTGAGCAAAGTAAGGTTAGGTGCTGCACAGATGGGGTCCCCAGGTGAGGAGAAGGGTCTCCCATGGTTTAGCCTAGTGGGCCCTGAGAGTATAGATAGAGGGATCCAACTGGGTTCAGGAAGACGTAGAACAGGAATAGACCCCTTCTGTTCGGGCCAGGTTCCATGTTCTACTGCCCCAAGCAGGAAATCCCATTGAGGTATTGATTGGTCTACCCTGGCTTTAGGCTGGAAGGGTGTTGTGTTGGAAATGGCCTTTTTTGCAGGGTTATCCCTAAGCATTTTGCTTCTTCCTCCTTTGTTTTTCCTGACCGGTGGTTGTTGGCTATAGAACTCTGGGCATTTTACCACTGCTGATCAGTGCTAAAGTGCATATGCTCTCTGTGTAAATTGTTATTGTGATTGGTTATCCATGATTGGTATATTTGTTTTACCAGTAGGACCCTAGTAAAGTGCACTGAGTGTGCCAGGGCTGGTAACTCAAATGCTACTAGTGGGCTTGCAGCACTGATTGTGCCACCCACATGAGTAGCGCTGAAGAAAGGTCTCAGGCCTGCCACTGCAGTGCCTGTGCGCAGTTTGTTAACTGCCATGTTGACCTGGCCAGTGTACCCACTTGCCAGGCCTTACCCTTCCCTTTTCTTACAAATGGGACACCCCTATGGTAGGCCCAAAGTACCCCCTGGGCAGGGTGCAGTGTATGTGCAAGGTAGGACATGTACTAGTGTGTGTAACATGTCCTGATAGAGAAATACTGCCAATTTCGTTTTTCACTATTGAAAGGCTATCTTGCCCATAGGACAGAATGGGGAATGCTGTGTAACATATTACCAGCATATCTTCCCATAGGAGTGAGATAGAAAATTGGAGTCTGGTATCTCTGAACTCAGAATTTAATAACACATCTTTTAGTAAAGATGGTTTTAGATTCTGTGTTTGAAAATAGCACTTTTAGAAAGTGGCTATTTTCTTGTTCAACCTTTCTGTGTGCCTCTACCTGTTTGTGGATTGACTGTCTGGCTTGGGAGTGACAGGGGCTGGGGTGGCTCCAGGAGTCTGGGTGAGTCAGCACTAGGCTGAATAGACCTATCTGCATTTGGAGTGGTGGGAGGAGTAGCACCTGGGCCTGAATAGGGCTGTGCCTGCCTTTCACAATGCTGGCTCCACCTCCTGTGGTGCGTCTGAAGACCCTGGCCCACATTCACAAAGGAAGAAGTTGTGCACTGGCAGAGTGCACCCAGAACTGGTTTGGACTGGGTCCAGGACCCCCTTACACATAGAGAACAAATACTTTTGGGGTATAAATGTAAGAGCTGACAGCCCTGTAAATTAGATCATCCTGGAATCAAGAAGAAACCTTTGCCAAGGAGAAGAGCGTCAGAAACTGAGAAGAAGGACTGCCCTTGCTGTGTGTTCTGGGGCTGACTTACAGTGGCTCTTCTGCCAAGGAAAGGGGAAGGACTTTGCTGTGTGCTGTGTCCTCTACTTGAAAAGAAAATCTCCAAGGGCCTGAGGAGAGCTGGCCTCCTGTTGTGGAAACTCAGGGTCATCAAAGTTTCCGAGACTACTTCGTGATCAAGAGGAATCTCTGCCAAAGAAGATCAGCTGAAGCGACTGAGTAGAAGAACTGCCCTTGCTGTGTGTCTGGGGCTGGCCTGCAGTTTGCTGTTTCTACTAAGGAGAAGATAAGGGACTTTGCTGTGTGCTGTGTCCCCCTGCTTGCAACAAAGGACTTTGCTGTGTGCTGTGTCCTGGAGTGAAACGTCTCCAAGGGCCTGAGAAGAGCTGGCCTCCTGTTATAGAAACTCGGGGATACAAAAGTTTCCAAAGAACGTCTTGCCACTGCTGTGTGCGTGTGCTTGCACCCAGCTTGTGTCCTGCGAGGAGCCCGTGTCAAGAAGAGCTTTCCTCGTGACCACCTCTGCTTGTGGTCGTGAGGAACCCGAGAAGTGCTGCGTGGCCACTTTCACCGCTGCTGGCCCGTGATCTGCGAGAGCGCTGTGTGCCTGCTCTCACCACCGCCGGCCTGCGATTTACCAGAGCGCTGCATGCCTGTTTTCACCGCCGCCCACCCGTGAGCCACGAGAGCGCTGTGCATTTTCACCGCTGCCGGCCCATGCCCGCTGACATCAGGGGAGAAGCGGCGCTGAGATCGACGCCAGCGCGGGGCGTTGCCTAGCAATGAGGGGCTCGTCACAAGAAGGAGCCGCGCTGCAAGGAGGAAAAGCGAAGCGTCACCTAAGCAACGAGGAGCTCGTCGGCGCTCGTCGCGCCCCACCCAGTCAGCCCACGAGAGCGGAAGAGCAAGTGGACCTCTCCCCTTGGACCGGGATCCTGCCCCATCGAGTCAGGAGGTGCCGGAGAGAACGAGCAACCCCCCCAGGTAACACGTGGGCTGAAGTCTGCCGCCGCCGCGTGTGTCGCTGCCTGGGGCGGGTTGCGGGGGCCACAGGGAGTTGTGGTAATATCGGAGGCCTGCTTTCCCTCATTCCTACTCAGAGGGCAGCCGGGAGCATTCTTACCCAAGGGGTTGATGACGGGGTCAGCCCTACTGTGTGATTCCGCATCTTTTTGGGGCATATTATTTGTGCTACAACCCTCGCTTCAGGAGTGAGCAGCCCCGCGGGAGCAAGTCCGTTGAAGATGAGGAAACTGTGCAGAGGGTAACAGGGACAGGAGCTGCAGTATTGGGAGTGCTTTCCAAAGAGAGGTAGTCTCTGCAAGTATATTATTTTGCTTGTCTGAGACTGTTTTGATCCCCTCATATGTTCCTCAAGGGACAAAGGAACTACACGTTTGTTTATGAAAAGAACACTATCCAAGAACATTGCAAAGAAGAGCTAATTGTGTATGTGGAATTTTTTGTTGTTTTGGTCTTGCCTAAAATTAGATGAAGATAACTTTATTTTTATAACAACCTGAGTGGTGTCCATTTGTGTTGTTTCACTATGTTATTGTGGGTGTTGGTGCAAATACTTTACACATTGCCTTGGGGATAAGCCTGTCTGCTCGTGCCAAGCTACCAAGGGGGTGAGCAGGGGTTATCTACAGTGTGTTTCCCCCTTACCCTGAGTAGAAGCAAGGGTCCCTATTTGGTCAAAGGTACCTACCTCTGCCAACTAGAGACCCCCATTTCTAACAGGTGTTCATTTATTTCCATCACTGAAATACAAACAGAACGATTCATATACTTGACCATACCAGACTGCAAATCAGTACCTTTTAACAAATTGATAAAAACAGACAATCAGGATATGAGGTGTTCGCATTGTAGATCAGAGATGTTGTCTACATTACATTTAGAAAGATTTGGAAAATATCTAATTTTAATGCTACAACGTTGTAGAGCAAATGGAAGAAAACTGGAAACAAAAATTAAATATTTGAATGCAAGTCAAATATCTATTTTAGGTAGAACTTTTATAGCAGTAGCTAATATTTTCCATGATGGACCTACTACAACATCTGGACACTATACTGTGTATTTAACCCCTTGACCGCGATCGGAATTCCGCTTGTGTGCTGGACATTCCGATCGCGGGTGTGGTCGTGACGAGCTGAGCTCGTCATGCGCACAGCGCTACCGCGCAGCATGACGAGCTGAGCTCGTCACGAGCATCGAAGGGGTTAAAGTGTAATAAAGGATGGACGCATTGCAATAATGCCCACTTGGAATTCAAACCTAAATTGCCTTATGAATTACCAAATTCATATTTGTTATTTTTGAAGCCAAAGTTCTGAGTACATCATTTGGCCTATTGGGAAGATGTGAACAAAATGTAGACAGCACTACAAACTATTAGTATTTATAATCAGTGTTTGGAATATTATATGTGCTAATTGATATTACATTTGGAAAATTGTGTTTAAAAGCAAATAGTTTATATATTTGTTGTCTACATTGTACCAGATGTAAAGGAGAGTCTACATTTTGGCAAATGTATTTGAGATAAATAATAGAGTTAACGTAGATGAAGGAAGTAATTAACAAACTGAAGATTGGAAAATGCATAGCTACACATATTGAAAATGATGCTCTATGCTTATTTTTTTTTTCTACAATCAATTTGATTGTTTTTTTCCCAGCTGTTGAATGATGATACTACATTGAAATCACTGTGTATGGTGATGTTAAGTGGAATCTGAGAACAGCCCAAAAAAAAAACTGAAAATGTCACGTAATTCTAAAGTTATGTGTTGTTCTTAAAAATATAATAATATCATTTCTGTAATATATTATAGTTAAATAACAGTTTTTCTTTTTCTTCTTTATAGTAGCTACTGTTGAAGTTCGAAAACAGTTTTAATTCTGTTTAGGATAATACTACTCTAAAATAGTTCTACTGAGTAATGTATCTAAATTACTTGAAAGGTAAGAATACATAATATAATATGCATAATAACCTGTAATTATATGTTATTTGTTTCTAATATAAATAATGTTAATCCTTTACACTATTTGAAAAGTATCTTCATATTTCTCAGGAGTAGTATCATACTTACTTTTTACAAAAGTGAATAGACCAATAAAAGTGCTTTAATTGCAAGTTATTTACTTCTCATTATACAGGACAGGTGTGTACTGAACTCCCTATCTAATGACTTCTCACATGCATACATACAAAAGATAAGCACTAATAGAATTACTCAGGGACTACCCTTCCAGTCATTGATTGAAACAGATACTATGAATGCACTCATGCAATCGCACAAAAACTACCTGTACACTCATTCATTACTATCTATGCACTCATAGAATCAGCCAGACAGTGGTGTTGCACTGAGCTATTCATCTAGCCAGTAGCCATGCACTCATCCATTTACTCATGCACTACCCATGCACTCAAATCAGTCAGCAAGTACTCCTACACTCATGCAATCACCCAGGTAATACCCATGCACTCATGTAATCACTCAGGCACTAATCTTGCACTCAACCATTCACGCAGGCACTACCCTTGCACTCATCCATTCTCTCAGGCACTACCCATGCCTCATCCAATGACCCAGGCACTACTCTTGCAGTCATCCTTTCAATCACGCAGTACCCATGCACTCAACCAATCAACCACGCACTATGCCATCAGTCATGCAATCACCCAGAGAGTACTCATGCACTCATGCAATCACATACGCACTATTCTTAAAGTCTACCATTCACTCAGGCACTACCCATGCACTCATCCATTCTCTCAGGCACTACCCATGCACTCATGCTGTGACCCAGGCATTACTCTTGCACGCATCCTTTCACTCAGGCAGTACCCATGCACTGATGTAAGCACCCAAGGTTTGCCATTCCACTCATGAAGTCACTCAGGCACTACTCATGCAGTCATCCATTCTCTCAGGTACTACCCATGCACTCATACAGTGACCCAGGCACAACCCTTGCACTGATAGTTTCACTCACGTGATACCCATGCATTCATCTAAGAACCCACACATTACCCTTGTAGTCATAAAGTCACTCAGGTACTACACATGCAGTCATCCAATCACCCAGGCAGTACCCCTGCACTCAAGCAATCACCCAGGCACTACCCATGCACTCATGCAATCAGTCAGGCACTACTCTTGCAGACCCTAACAGGTGAGTAGCGCGCTTACATTTCCCTGATTGATTGAACCATTCACTCAGGTACTACCCTTGCACTCATATTTTCTCTTAGGCACTACACATGTACTCATCCAATGACCCAGCCATTACACTTGAACTCATCCATTCTCTCAGGCACAACTCATGCTGTAATGGAATAACCCAGGTATTACCCTTGCACTTATCCTTTCAGTCAAGCACTACCCATGCCCTCATTCAATCACTCAGGCACTACTCTTGGACTCAACCATTCACACATGCATTACCCATGCACTCATTCATTCTCTCAAGCACTACCCATGCACTCATCCAATGACCCAGACACTAGCCTTGCACTGATCCTTTCACTCACACACTACCCATGCACTCATCTAAGCATCCAGGCATTACCCTTGCACACATGAAGTCACTGAGGTACTACACATGCAGTCATCCAATCACCCAGGCAGTACCCATGCACTCATTCAATCACTCAGGCAGTACTCTTGCACTCAACCATTCTCTCAGGCACTACCCATGTACTCATCTTTTCTCATAGGCACTACCCATGCACTCATGCAATCACCCAGGCACTACACTTGCACTCATAGAATCACCCAGGCACTACACATGCAGTCATTCAATCACTCAGGCACTATTCTTGTACTTAACAGTTCACTCAGGCAGTACCCATGCACTCATCCATTCTCTCAGGCACAACTCATGCACTAATGGAATAACCCAGGTATTACCCTTGCACTTATTCTTTCAGTCAAGCACTACCCATGTACTCATCCAATCACTCAGGCACTATCCTTCAACTGAAACATTCACTCACGCGATACCCATGCATTCATGCATTCACTCAGGCAGTACTCATGCACTCATCCAATCACCCATGCACTACCCATGCACTCATGCAATCACTCAGGCACTACTCTTGCACTTATCCAATCTCCCAGGCACCATGCATGCACTCATCCAATCACCCAGGCACTACTAATACACTCATTAATTCACCCAGATACTATCCATGCATTCATGCAATCTCCCAGGCAGTGCTGTTGCACTCACCCATTTATCCAGGCACTACCTATTCGCTCAGCCATGCTCTCAGGCACAGTCCATGCAGTGATGCAATCATCAAGGCAGTACCCATGCATTCATTCAATCACACAGAGACTAACCATGCACTACCTAATGAGCCACGCACTACTCATGCAGTCATCCAACCATCCAGGCACTATTCACACTTTCTTCGAATCACTCAGGCACTATCCATTCAGTTACAAAATCATGCAATCACTAATCTTACAGTCATCCATTCACTCAAGCACTACTCATTTACTCATCCAATCACTCAGACTCTATGTACGGACTCATCCAATCACCCAGAGCCTATCTATTTACTCATGTATTCATACAACATATACCTTTTCTTTTTTAAACCAGAATAGGTGGTTCCGTAAGAACTGTTTTTCTCTTCTTTTTTACTAACTATTTTGTAGTTTTTTTGGTGTTTTTACATTTTAAAAGTGAAAATTTAAACAAAAACTAGCACAAAACTACTGTGCCTAACTGCAGGAACAAAAAAAAATCAAAATGATGGTTATTTATAGTGTCCAGCATTGTTTGCAAAACCTGCTCCCCCACACTCAAAACAGTTATGCACTTTGGACACAAGATCAGTCAGGTTTGGTGGAATACTCTGCAGCTTGCCACCCGGTTTTAAATTGGATGAGTGCGCATCTTGGCCACCTTCAGAAGTGTGCAGTCTTGCCAATTCTGCTCTCGCAAGACGGTTTCCATGCATCGTCCTCAAATGCTTGTACATAGAGAACGTGGCACAGAAATACTTTTTGTCGGAGCCCCGAGACAGCACCTTCTGACACACCTTGCACGTCACCTTCTTTGCATTTACGTTCTTTGTCCCCTCCGGAATTGTAAAAAACTCCCACACGATACTTTCTTTCTTCTTCAGTGGGGGCTCAACCTCTTCCTCTAAAGATGGTTTGGTCCTCCTCCTCTTGCAGGTCTTTTGATGCAGCCATTTTAAATGTTCAAAATCAAAATGTAAGAAACACCAAACCACCTGCAAAATAGCTTCTCCTAGAATGAGATTGACTTTTGGTAACCACACCCTAAAGTAGAAGAAAGAGGGTGGGATCTAGCAAGTTTAATGATGACAGGATGTTTGACCAATCAAATCTCTTTTTTTTGTGTCACATGGGGTGCGCGACTCCTACGTGGTGCCACCGCGTACAAAACACGATTTCGTTTAAAAAAAAAAAAGATTGCATTTCAACAATATTTGGTTGTACGTTATAATATTTCATTTACAAATCACTGTACCTCGTCATTTAAATAAAAGTAAATGAATCTATATTTATATGTAATTTTATTGTCAAAAAAACGTTGTATTCGCATCCCGTACGCAAATCTAGAAGTTGCAATCTACGTGGACGTACCGCAACCCCTGAAATTACTATTAAAAAAATGTTTTAATAACTTTCATTTATTAATATACAAGTTTAGTAACTCTCTTAACAAACCTCTAACCTTGAATTTAATATAAATATTGTCTATATATATGAAAAATATATATGTGAAAAATCATGCGGGAACCGCGTTTCGTACGTTGATCCGGAAGTAAGGCATGGCAATGTACAGGGATTCGCATCCGGTACGCGACTCCATGTTTCTATTTAAAAAAAAAAAATGTAATACACACATATATACTTTCTAGATGTCCATGTCCGTATTGTCAATAACAAACTTGAGACATCTCTACACAGTAAGGAAATGGCAGGGAACTCTGTATTACATGCCACCAGCTCACATCCCGCACACCTAATATAGAGTATTCCATATGGGGAGATGTTGAGGTTGAGGAGAATCTGCAGTAATGAGACAGATCTAACTCTGAAACAAAATTAAAGCAAAGAAAGATTTCTAGCAAGGGGCTATTCAACAAAAACAATTGATGCAGCTATAGCCAAATCCAAATTTCGTAATAGGTCTGAGCTACTACTCTGTAAAAGGAAAGATGAGAACAGAGATACAGTTATCAAAGTCAGTTGGGGAATGGAATTGACCAGACTGATTTTAACTTATACCAAACAGGAGAAACAGCTGAGGGGTATTATAAAACGCAACTGGCCAATTATTTACATGATCCCATCATAGGCCACCTTCTGCCCAAGAAACCTTCAATTACCTACAGAAGGACAGCATCCATGAGCAATGCTCTGGTTAAAAGTAGTCCAGAATTCATGGAAGCAGGTACCTGGCTTTCGGCTAGAAACGGTTTCTATAAATGTGCATCTTGTAAAGCTTGTAAGTATGGTGCCAACAAAACTACATATTTAACACCACTTAGTGACAAAGTGCAGACAATCAGTAAATACCTTACCTGCAAAACAGACCATGTCATTTATATATTGGAATGCACATGTGGACTCCAATACGTTGGAAGTACCAAATTACAAGACCAAATACATCAACATCATTAGGGCCATAACTAATCAAGACCCCACTTACCCTGTAGCACATTTTAAAGAAACCCACAACAGCGATCCCAAACACCTGAAATATTTTTTAGTGGATGCTGTCCCTGCACACAAAAGAGGAGGTAATAGCGAAGCAAAACTCAGGAGGTTGGAAACATGTTTCATTTTAGATTTGCACACCAAAACTCCAGGAGGTCTGAACACTAGTGAAGACCTATATACCTGTCTATAACTGTATTGTACGAAAGAAAATACCCCAGGGTCCGTATTTGATCACATTCATATAATATTCATATACCAAGGCCTTTTAACGTTTGTAGTGACAACATTTTAGATAGGTTAATTTTATCTGGAAAATTGCACTTTATCCTGTTGAAACACTACTGATGAATTTACTCTAGGATTTATCCCAGTAATGTGATTATTTGATCAACTGATTTCCTGGAAGGTTGGGAGGACTGACTTCTGCTGCTTAAATTGAAATAAGTACTGTCTTGTATTTTAGCACTTTATTGGTTAAATTACAGTTTGCTAGTTTGTAATACACACAATTGCACTTTATACTTTCTGCACTAGTTTGATTATCTATATGGATAAAACAGGTATATACAGTATTTTACCTTAATTTATGACAAATTGAACCGACTATATTTATTGCATTACATTGATGTATGTATTAGATTTTAAATGTCTGGGATAGCTGAGGGTTACATGCACATTATTATATTACATATAAGTTTTGGCATAGTTATCGACATTTCCCAATGACAGTCTGTTTTCTGTATCCATGATGTGCACTGCATGCGTCACTTTAAGAGGGTTGATTGGGAAGCACAGCGTTGTCATGTGATCAAGGCCGTGTGGGGCCGAAACGCGTAATGGCGGACAATCTACAATAAGCGAATTACTTGGCACATCAATTGGCGGTCCGTGTCCGTTCTGTCTCGAACGGGATCTGGCAAGAAGCTAACGGAGCTTTGGATACATATATTACCTAATGGCGGTTGCAAGTACGTAGTTATAGTTAGGACCTAGTTTCCATAGAAAAAGCATTTTTTGTTTTGCCAATATCTTTGGCACCGTTTGACGAATCTTCGTGAAATTTTCGAAACTAATGCCTGAGATCTGATTAGCTGCCAACACTCCAAACCAGGAAGTGTTGGCAGCCAACTTGTGACTCGGTTCAACTGAGTCACAAGAAAAAAGGCCACAAAACAAGATAAGGGGGCAGGGTAGAAACACCCTGACCCCCTAGGCCTGCTCAGGGGGTCCAACAGGGACCCCCAGGGCCAAAAAAAGCTTTTTTTAAATTTTATTTTTGGCAGGATTCGCGTAGGGTTCACAAATCCCGCCGAAAATCAAAAATCTATTTTTTTGATGGTGGGTGGATGAGGTCCTCTTGTGTCCTGAGGACCTCAGGACTAAAGTGGACTTCATCCCCCAAGCAGAAGTGCGCCAAGAGGCGCGTTTGCGGAGTGGTGTAAAAAGGGGGCATGGCCTCGGACCACTCTCAGCAATCCAACTGTGTGTGGCTTACTAGAGATAACAGGAGGGATAGTTGGCCCCCAGGGACCCTCAGGAGGCAAGGGGACTTCATCCCCCAACCAAAAGCGTGCCAGGAGGCACGTTTGCAGAGTGGTGGAGAAAGGAGGCGTGGCCTGTATCCACCTCTGAGCAATCCCACTATCTGGGGCTTACTGGAGAAATCAGGTAGGCTAGTTGTTCTCTAAGGACCCCCAGCAGCGAAGGGGACTTTAATCCCCATCGAAGTGCGCACCAGGAGGTGCATTTGTAGAGTGGTGGGCAAAGGGGCGTGGCCTGCTATGAGAACCTAGCAATCCTGCTGTGTGGGACTTACTGGAGGTAATAGGAGGGGTAGTTGGCCCCCAAAGATGTCCTCCTGTTACCTCCAGTAAGTCCCACACAGTGGGATTGCTAAGAGGACTTAGGAGGCCACGCCCCCCTTTCTCCACCACTCTGCAAATGTGCCTCCTGGCACACTACAGGTTGGGAAATGAAGTCCACTTTACTCCTGAGGGACTTTGGGGGCCAAGAAGCCGCCTGGTACCTTCTGTAAGTCCTATGCAGCGGAATTCCTGAGCGCTGGTCGGGGGCCCAGCACCCTTTTCCACCACTCTGCAAACGTGACTACTAGTTAAAGAAGCATTTGCAATGTAATAGGTTTCGCATTTGCGAGAGTTAGAGCTATTGGTGTTGTAAATGTAGAAGTTTTTTACTAATGTTTTTTCTAGTGGAGTGGATGCACGTTGTGTGTATTGGAATTATGTGGTACGTTGTACAGTGAAATTATGTGGATACAAAGTATGTGGTATTTAGTGTATAGGAATTATGTAGAGTGGGATTATGTGTTATGGAGAGTAATTATGTGGTATGGTAGTCTGTGTTGTGGAGTGGTAACCTCAGGCTTAGTTTTCCTCATTTCCATAGAAGCTAAACTATAAACTCAATGAGAGAAAAAAAAGAAGGAACCACTGACGAGCACTTCTGGACCTAGTCAGAGGTATGAGCAGGGCCACTGGAATTATGCAGCTGTTTGGCTGCACCGACTTTCGCACAGTTATACATTTTCCACATTTGACACATAATCCATCATCTGCGGCAGACTCTGCAGATTTGAACAAAAAAAAACCTTGTTTCCAGCTCCAACATCTCAAATGTTACCAAAAATGCAGCGACAAGAGTTACAGCGTGGTGGAAGGCCCTTTGCAAACCTAGAATGGTCACCTGTTACTTATTGCTAAATGTGGGTGTTAAATTGGTACTAATGGTGTGCAAACCGCTCTTGCTTCTTTCTGCGCCTCTCTTGCCGCTTTCTGCATTTCTGTTGCTTCTTTCTGCACCCTTCTTCCATCTTTGTGCAACTCTCTTGCCTCTTTCTACACCTCTGGTCCTTCTTTCTGCATTTCTTTTGTTTCTTTATGCACATCTTGCTTCTTTCTGCACCCCTCGTACCTCTTTCCGCACCCTTCTTCCCTCTTTCTGTACCTCTCCTGCCTGTTTCTGCCCCTGTCTTGCCTGTTTCTGCACATCTCTTCTACTTTCTGTACCTCTCTTGCCTCTTTCTGCACCTCTCTTGCCACTTTCTGCATCCCTGTTCCCTCTTTCTGCACCTCTCCTGCCTGTTTCTGCACCACTGTTGCATCTTTCTGCACTTCTCTTGCCTCTTTCTGCACCCCTCTTGCCTCTTCCAGCACCTCTGTTGCTTCTTTCTGTACTTCTTTTGTTTCTTTCTGCACCTCTTGCTTCTTTCTGCACCCCTTTTGCCTCTTTCTGCACCTCTGTTCCTTCTTTCTGTACTTCTTTTGTTTCTTTCTGCACCTCTCGCTTCTTTCTGCACCCCTTTTGCCTCTTTCTCCACCCCTCTTCCCTTTTTCTTCACCCCTGCTCCCTCTTTCTGCACCTCTGTTCCTTCTTTCTGCACTTCTTTTGTTTCTTTCTGCTCATCTCTTGCTTCGTTCTGCACTCCTCTTGCTTCTTTCTGCACCTTTGCTCCTTCTTTCTGCACTTCTTCTGTTTCTTTCTGCAGCTCTATTGCTTCTTTCTGCACCCCCTTGCCTCTTTCTCCACCCATCCACCCTCTTTCTGCACTCCTGTTGCCTCTTTCTGCACCTCTGTTCTTTCTTTCTGCTCTTCTTGTGTTTCTTTCTGCACATCTCGTGCCTCTTTCTGCACCTCTGTTGCTTCTTTCTGCACTACTCTTGCTTCTTTCTGCACCCTTCTTCCCTCTTTCTGCACCCCTCTTGCCTCTTTCTGCACCTCTGTTCCTTCGTTCTGCTCTTCTTTTGTTTCTTTCTGCACCTCTCTTGCTTCTTTCTGCACCACTCTTGCCACTTTATCCACCCCTGTTTCCCCTTTTTATATCTCTTTTGCTTCTTTCTGCACTTCTCTTGCCTCTTTCTCCACCCCTCATCCCTCTTTCTGCACCTCTGTTGCTTCTTTCTGCACTTCTCTTGCTTTTTTCTGCACCTCTGTACCTTCTTTCTGCAACCCTTGTGCCTCTTACAGCATCCCTCTTCCCTCTTTCTGCACCCCTCTTGCCTCTTTCTGCACCTCTGTTCCTTTTTTCTGCACTTCTTTTGTTTCTTTCTGCAACTCTCTTACTTCTTTCTCCACCCCTCTTGCTTGTTTCTGCACCCCTCGTGCCTCTTTTACACCCCTCTGCCCTCCTTCTGCACCCTCTTGCCTCTTTCATTTTATTTGTTTCTTTCTACACCTCTCTTGCCTCTTTCTCCACCCCACTTCCCCCTTTGTGCACACCTCTTGCCTCTTTCTGCAACTCTGTTGCTTCTTTCTGTACTTCTTTTGTTTCTTTCTGCACCTCTTGCTTCTTTCTGCACCCCTTTTGCCTCTTTCTGAACCCCTTTTGCATCATTCCGCACCTCTGTCCCTTCTTTCTGCACTTCTTTTCTTTCTTTATACAGCTCTCTTGCTTCTTTCTGTACCCCCTGCCTCTTTCTCCATCCCTCTTCCCTTTTTCTTCACCCCTGCTGCTTCTTTTTGCACCTCTGTTCCTTCTTTCTGCAGCTCTGTACCTTCTTTCTGCACTTCTTTTGTTTCTTTCTGCACCTCTCGCTTCTTTCTCCACCCCTTTTGCCTCTTTCTGCACCCCTCTTTCCTCTTTCTGACCTCTGTTCCTTCTTTCTGCACTTCTTTTGTTTCTTTCTGCAGCTCTCATGCTTCTTTCTGCACCCCCTTGCCTCTTTCTCCACCCCTCTTCCCTCTTTCTGCACCCCTGTTGTACCTTTCTGCACCTCTGTTCCTTCTTTCTGCTCTTCTTTTGTTTCTTTCTGCACTCCTCTTGCTTCTTTCTGCACTCCTTCTGCCTCTTTCACACCCCTCTTCCCTCTTTGTGCACCCCTCTTGCCTCTTTCTGCACCTCCATTCCTTCTTTCTGCACTTCTTTTGTTTCTTTCGGCACCTCTCACTTCTTTCTGCACCCTTCGTGCCTCTTTCTGCACCCCTCTTCCCTTTTTTGCACCCCTCTTGCCTCTTTCTGCACCTCAGTTGGTTCTTTCTGCACTACTCTTGCTTCTTTCTGCACCTCTTTGCTTCTTTCTGCACTGTAGGAGAGTAGGATCTGCTTCACATGGGTACCCCCACTTTTTGCTGATGCTTCACTGTTTTTCGACTTTGCATCACCAGAGGTAGATTTCCAGACTTCCCCGATGCTGCCCTGAGTCCCCTGCAAAGCTGAGGCCCGTAACTGTCGTGGGTAATGTGGAACCGTGACCCCTGGACACCGAGTGCATTTGCAAGTGCATCCTCTTCCTGGTCTTCCACGAAGTTGTGCTTTGGGCTCCGAGTAGCCCCCACCTCCAGCACCGACTGTACCAAAGATCACTGGCCTCCACTCCACGAGTGTCCCGTGAGCCAGCTCTAAGTGCGTCCACTCGAGGCTCCTTCGCGGTCACTAGTCTGTTGGCTAGTAGGCCCTCCCGAAGGCCAATCTTCTTCTGCTTGGGCTTCCCTGGTTGCTCCAGGCGTACCCTGACTTACCTTCGCTGGGTGAGTCCCTCAGACCTTGCTGGTCTGCACCACCGTCCTTCTTCTATTTCCACAAGACTTGCCGTTGGCAAGGCTTGTTGTGTCCAATCCGGTCGCCGACACCCCTGCAATCGACAGACATTATGGGACAGCTAGAATCCAGATCCTGGTTGTCGTCGATGCCTCCTGGACCTCGTGGCTGAAGAGTCAAGATGACCATCAACCAACCTGAAGCACCCGACATTGGTGGGCATCCGCTCATCGCCTTCCTGGTCACTGGCTAGTGACCAAGACTCTGTCCCCTCTGCTTTCAGGTTCTTCAGATCTTCGATCCACCTTTGGATCCACCCGAACACTTTCGACTTGGCCGCCAGCAGCACTTTGCAGCAGATCGCCATTGGAAACGACGACGAAACCCGACCCCGAAAGACACCTATGCACCCGGCTTCCCTGGGTGAGGTAACTTGAGTACTCCAGTGCTCCCGTGGGTATAGACTCTAGAACAACCCAGTTCTAAAGGGGTTTGCTCCAAGTCCTCCTCTAAGTGTCCCTTTTCTTTAAAATTCCAACCGCGACTTTCCCCATAGAAGTCAACGGCGATTCGCGGCTGTGTTCTCACACTGCACGCGTCCCCCGTGGGTCCCCTGTGTCACTACCTTGGGTGGTTCCTTGTGGTACAAGCACTTCTACAGGCTCTAGGCCTTGTGTCTAGCTCAGTCATGGTTCTTATACCACTTTATTGATATATGGTTTGGTACGCCCCTAGGGCTCAAACGTGTATTTGTGCTATTACTGTTGATAACTAACTTATAACTTATGTACTTCGAACTCTAGCCTCATAAAGAGACTAGAGGGGTGTGTTTAGCAATAAATACATATATTTTGAATATATACCTGGTGTGGTCCTCTTTCATTTGGTCACTCAAGAGATTATAGACTGGTAAAACAAGCTGTTTACATTCCTTCAAGACTTAGCCTGAAGGCTTCTCTCCATAGCTACCATTAGGATAGCTTTCAATAAAGGTTGTCTTTAACCTATCTCCAATAAGGGGTTGTTTGGACTGGTGTAAGGTGCCCACTATAATTAGTGGACAGCATATACCAGGCCAGCTTCTCACATTGGTGTGCAGCGTGTGGGATTCCAGCTTGCTATTGTTTTACCAGATAATCCCAATTGAATTGATCAACTGAAAACCACTAAGGGTACCTTAGGTACATATAAATCAAGCTTAGTATACAGTAAGTTCTACTGAACTTAGAGTTGTGTGTTAAGGGATAGCACACCCTTTCTACAACTCAAGAGAGTTTAGTAGGCCACACTAGAGTAGGTAGTGCATACACCACACCTCACTAGTAATGTCTTCAAAGCCAGGACCCAGTGAGTCCTTGCCAGAAGCCAGTGGGCTTCTTCCCTCCAAGTATGGTAATCTCCCATTCTTGGAATTGAGAGCATTGTCCAATACTAGGAAGCTGAAGGCAGGCAAAAGTGCCAGCACCCAACACCTCAGAGAGGTGCTACTAGCTGATGATCTCAGCAGGCCCCTAGGGTCTGAAGGGGTAGGCAGAGAGGGTGGGGCAGAAAATGAGGAAGGGGTCAGGGGTGAAGAAACCCAGGGCCCCCCCTCTGAAACTGGCCAGGAAGGTGAAAATGACCTTGACCTGAAAAACCAAATTCCTCCTGTGGAGGAGGAGGAGGATCAGAATGATCAGAATGACCTCCCCTTTGCCCCCCCAGGAAGAGTTGTGAGTGTGCCCAGAAGGACTAGATCTCCTTCTCAGGAGTCTAACCACTCTGACACCTCAGTAGGGACCTCTGTCTCCTCTCATGGAAGGGAATCCTCTCATGAGAGGAGGAAGAGACTGATTCAGTATGAGCAAGCCCAGCTTGAACTCAGAAAACAGCAATTGACTATAGACAGGGAGTCCCTAGATCTCTATAGAGAGAGAAAAAAGTTGGGACTAGAGTCCCATGGTGGCAGCACTTTCCCCAGAGATAGGGAAAGGTCTTATGACCATAGAAACCTGAGCAAGATTGTCCCTCCCTACCAGAGTGGGGATGACATCCACAAATGGATAACTGCACTGGAGAGGGCCTGTAAAGTACAGAGGGTCCCTCAGGAGCAGTGGGCAGCAATCTTGTGGCTCTCCTTTGCAGACAAAGGTAGAGACAAGCTTCTCACTGTAAGAGAAGAGGATGCTGACAATTACAAAGTCTTGAAGAGTGCTCTGATTGATGGGTTTGGCCTAACAACTGAACAATACAGGTTAAAGTTCAGAGATACCCAAAAGCACAGACTCAAGACTGGGTAGACTATGTGGATTGTTCTGCTAAGGCTCTGGAAGGTTGGTTGATGGGCAGTAAGGTATGTGACTTCACAGGATTGTACAATCTTATCATGAGGGAGCAGATTCTTAATAACTGTCAAAATCAGCTGTTGCATTAGTACCTGGTGGACTCTGATCTGACCTCTCCCCAAGAATTGGAAAAGAAGGCAGACAAATGGGTCAGAACCAGGGTGAGGCAGAAGGTACAGAACCAAGGTGGTGACCCTAAGAAGCAAGATTCTAAGAACTCTGATAAGGGTGGGGAGAAGGGTAAAGACCAGAAGTCTTCACAAGGCCCCCAAAAATCTTCTTCAGGTGGGGATTCACAGTCTAACAAAGGGAAAGGCCAAAAGAAACCATGGTGCAAGGTCTGTAAGCAAAGACCCACTGGACCAGTGATTGCACCAAGTCCAAAGACTCTACTCCAGCCCCCACCAATGCCCCTAAGGCACCTGCTCCCCCTAGTGCAGTTACAGTTGGTGGTGGGACTACACAAGCCAAGGGTTTAGTAGGGTTGACCCTGGGTAAGGAGATGAGCTCTGACCTAGTCAGAGAACTCACTCAGGCTGTCCTAGTCTGTGATGGAGGCATGGATGTGACCTCCTCTGTGAGTCCCAGTAATCTGGGCAAGTACAGGCAACAGCCCTTAATCAATGGAAAAGAGGCTTTGGCATGTAGGGACACAGGGGCAAGTGTCACCATGGTGACACAAGACCTTGTGGATCCTGGGCAGATTATACTTGGTGAAATGTACCAAGTGACCAATGCTAGCAATGTCAGAACAGACCATACTCTGGCAGTTGTTAACTTCTCCTGGGGAGGGGTAACTGGCCTTAAGAAGGTTGTGGTAAGTGCAGACCTACCAGTTGAATGCTTGCTTGGCAATGATCTAGAAACTTCAGCTTGGGCAGAAGTGGAGCTCAGGACCCATGCAGAAATGCTGGGCATCCCTGCAGATGTGTTTGCTGTGACCAGGTCACAAGCCAAAATGTCTAACACTGAACAGGCCTTGGATTCTGGAATAATGGACCAAGTGCCCTCCAAGAAGAGGAGTAGTAGGGTAAAGGCAGTGCCTTCCCCTTGGCTCAGAAGGAAGATCAGTCTCTTGAGGGGGATGATCTCAGTCCTGAGGAAGGAACTGTCCCAGAGGAGCTTGAACCTGACCAGGTTGAGTTCTTGGGGACAGGGGGCCCTTCCAGGGCAGATCTGAGCCAGGAGCAGCAGAGCTGCCCTCTCTTGAACCCCTCAGACAGCAAGCTGCTGCTGAGGCTGCTGGGAAAGCTAGTGGTCCCCATACAGTGTATTGGGATGATGGACTCTTGTACTCAGAGTGTAGAGACCCCAAGCCTGGTGCCACCAGGAGGTTGGTTATACCTCTGAAGTTCAGGGGCTTCCTATTGACCCTAGCCCATGACATTCCCTTAGCAGGTCACCTGGGCCAGAACAAGACTTGGGACAGAATTGTCCCTCACTTTCACTGGCCCCACATGTCTGAAGACACCAAGGAGTTTTGTCGCTCCTGTGTAACCTGCCAGGCCAGTGGCAAGGCAGGTGGCACTACAAAGGCCCCCTGATACCACTACCTGTGGTGGGGGTTCCCTTTGAAAGGGTGGGGATTGACATTGTTGGTCCCATGGATCCCCAAACAGCATCTGGGCACAGGTTTATCCTGGTGGTAGTGGATCATGCCACCAGGTACCCAGAGGCTATTCCCCTTAGGACCACTACAGCACCTGTGGTGGCAAGAGCCCTCCTGGGGATTTTCTCCAGAGTGGGCTTGCCTAAGGAGGTTGTATCAGACAGGGGTGCTAACTTTATGTCTGGATACTTGAAAGCAATGTGGAAGGAGTGTGGAGTGACTTACAAGTTCACCACACCCTATCACCCACAATGCAATGGTTTAGTTGAGAGGTTCAACAAAACCCTGAAGGGCATGATTAAAGGGCTCCCAGAGAAGCTTAGGCGAAGATGGGACATACTCTTGCCCTGCCTTTTAATTGCATACAGGGAGGTGCCTCAAAAGGGGGTTGGCTACAGCCCTTTTGAACTTTTGTTTGGTCACCCTGTCAGGGGTCCATTGTGCTTGGTGAAGGAAGGATGGGAGTTACCTATCAAGCCCCCAAAGCAAGACATAGTGGACTATGTACTTGGTCTCCGCTCCAGGATGGCTGAGTACATGAAAAAGGCAACTAAAAACCTTGAGGCTAGCCAGGAACTTCAAAAAGCCTGGCATGACCAAAAGGCTGTACTGACTGTTTACCAGCCAGGACAGAAGGTGTGGGTGTTGGAGCCAGTGGCCCCAGCAGCTCTCCAAGACAAATGGAGTGGACCCCATACCATTGTTGAACAGAAGGGTGAGGTTACCTACTTAGTAGACCTAGGAACACCCAGGAGTCCCCACAGGGTTCTCCATGTCAACAGATTAAAACCATATGTGGACAGGGCAGACATGGGCTTGCTCATGGCTACTGATGAGGGACAGGAGGAAGAGAGTGACCCACTCCCTGACCTGCTCTCACAGAACCCTGATGATGGGTCAGTGGATGGTGTAGCCTTGGCAGGCAGCCTCACTGCCCAGCAGCAAACTGATTGCAGACAGGTGCTCAATCAGTTCAGGCACATATTCTCACTGACACCCAGTCAGACCACCTGGTGCACTCATAAAGTGGACACTGGGGACAGTCTGCCTATTAAAAATAAGATTTATAGGCAACCTGACCATGTCAGGGACTGTATCAGGACAGAAGTCCAGAAGATGTTGGATTTGGGAGTTATTGAACCCTCAGATAGCCCTTGGGCTAGTCCAGTGGTCCTTGTGCCAAAACCTCACACCAATGGTGGGAAAAGAGAGATGAGGTTTTGTGTGGACTACAGGGGTCTCAATGCAGTCACTAGGACTGATGCCCATCCAATACCTAGGGCAGATGAGCTAATAGACACTTTGGCCTCAGCCAAGTATCTAAGCACATTTGACCTGACAGCTGGCTACTGGCAGATCAGACTAGCTGATGATGCAAAGCCAAAGACAGCATTCTCAACCCCTAGTGGGCATTATCAATTTGTGGTGATGCCCTTTGGTCTGAAGAATGCACCTGCCACTTTTCAGAGGTTGGTGAATACAGTCCTTACAGGTCTGGAAGCCTATAGTGCAGCATATCTAGATGATATTGCTGTCTTTAGCTCCACCTGGGAGGATCACCTGGTCCACCTCAGAAATGTTTTGCAGGCCCTGCAGAAAGCAGGCCTGACTATCAAGGCCACCAAGTGCCAGATAGGGCAGAGTCAGGTTGTGTACCTGGGCCACCTTGTGGGTGGAGGCCAGGTTCAACCACTGCAGAGCAAGATCCAGACCATCATGGACTGGACTGCTCCAACTACCCAGACTCAGGTGAGAGCCTTTTTAGGCCTGACTGGGTACTATAGGAGATTTGTCAAGGGGTATGAATCAATAGTGACACCCCTGAATGACTTAACTTCCAAGTAAATGCCCAAACAGGTTCAGTGGACAGTTAGCTGTCAAAAGGCATTTGATGACCTAAAGCAGGCAATGTGCACTGCTCCCATTCTACAGAGTCCTGATTACTCCAAGAAGTTCATTGTCCAAACAGATGCATCTGAATTGGGGGTAGGGGCTGTACTGTCACAATTGAATGATGAAGGTCAGGATCAGCCAGTAGCTTTTATTAGCAGAAGGCTGACCCCTAGAGAGAAACGTTGGTCAGCCATTGAGAGGGAGGCCTTTGCTGTGGTCTGGGCTCTGAAGAAGTTGAGGCCATACTTGTTTGGTTCTCACTTCCTTGTTCAAACAGACCATAAGCCCCTCTTATGGCTAAAACAAATGAAGGGTGAAAACCCCAAACTGCTTAGGTGGTCCATTTCCCTACAGGGGATGGACTTCACAGTGGAACATAGACCTGGGAGTAACCATGCCAATGCAGAT